>JALPQD010000164.1:3489326-4089326 GCA_023101885.1 Typhlomys cinereus
GAGTGTAATTTGCTTCCATCATTAGATTAATCCTTTTGAAGGAGAAGGTCTATGCCATATCACAGAAAAAGCAAATGCCAAAGCAAATGAATGGACTAGAACTCAAATGGTAGCAATTCAAATATAATGGCAGAGATAGAAATTGGAAAAAGCTTTTCCAACACAGCAAAAGAATGAAAACATATCACACACTCATGTCACATTGCTGCCCCTCATAACACAAACCGAGATGAACTGGGGGAAGGAGAAATCTCTTTCCTCAACAACGCTAGGAGTGGAGGTGGAACACTTAGGTAGGTTGAAGATGGTGGTGGATGAGGAGGAATGGAACTAGAAATACAATGTTATAGCTACTACCCTTTTTCAATTCCTCTGTGGTCACATATCCTTCCATGACCATCCCCATTCCAAACCCTTATGAGCCATTGACAGCTCCATCATTATGCTTTTCTGTAATTTGGAATAGCAAATAAGTTGAATTATATATTATGTAGTCTCTGAGTCTACTTTATTTCATGCTGCAAAGTTCTCTGTAGATTAATTCAACTGGTTGCAGTATTATCAATACTCTGTCATTTTCTGTTGATGAGTACTATTCCAAAATGTGTATGGATGTATCACTATTTAACCATGAACCTCTTTGAAGTATTTATGGCTTGTTTCCAATGTTTGTTACAAATAAAACTGATAACTGATATACAGGGTTTTATGTGATCATGTGTTTTCATTTTTATATGGTAAATGACCAAGAGTGCAATTACTGAGTTGTAAGATAACTACTTGTTTAGTTTAGTAAAAAATGATTAGAATAGCTGTGCCACTTTATATCCCCAATTTTAACATATGAAAAGTCAGTTACTCATTTCTTCACCAGCATTTGGTAGTAGCAACATTGTTATTTTAGCCATTCTAATGGACATACAGTGATTGCAATCTGCCAAATGCTGTTTATACATCAATTTGTAAAACTTTGTGACTTCTCCTTCTACAATGTGCTAATACAATGAATAGCACTAATGAATTTGGAGAGGAAGGCTGTTATTTAGATACATGGGATAATTTTATGATTTGAGGCTTATACTTTGGATATATCTGTGAAAAATTGGTAGTGAAGGAAACCCCTAAACAAGCCTGTGGGAGATTATCTAATTGATGTGGGATGACCCAGCCCATAGGTGATGAGCCCATTCCTCGGACAGGTGTATAAAATGGAGAGAGCTGATTTGATACTTTGGCATGTAAACGTGTGGACATTCTGGAATATGAGAAAACGTGCCCCTCTCTCAGCAACTTCTGTAGATATGTTGTGTCCAGTTCGCTCAGCTCCTGATGTTGGTATGAACTCTACTGTCAAGGCATACTATGAACTGTAACCAGAATCAAAGGTAAAAATAAGAACCTTTGTTCCTATAAGTTGTTTGGTCATGTATTATCAGCAACATTTTGAAGATTTTTATTAAAACAGTTTAAAATTCCTGGGAAAATTAAGCAGTAATTTACACTTCTCTACTTCCCTTCATGCATGCCCAATTTCCCCTCTAGCAACACCTCCCACTAATATTATAAGTGATCTATCTTCATTTATATATCATTACCTCCCAAGACCCTTATATAAGGTCTCACTTTTATTGTTACATATTCCATGGATTTTGACAAACATATGTTGACATGTATGCACCATTATAATATCACGTAAACTTGTTTAATGGTGTAAGGCCATTATGCTCTGCTTAGTTATCTGATCCTCACCTCAAACCCTGCCAGACACTAATTTTTTAATATCTCCATCATTCTATCATGCCCAGAATGTTACATAATTGGAATCATACATACGTAGAAGACACTTCAGTGAAGAAGACATACATCTAACTACTGGACTATATAAAAAGATGCTCAACATCCTTTATTTCAATGGAATTTAAATCACAGCAACAGTGAGATGCTACTACACACATATAAGAATTGTGAAAGCCCAAAACATGGATAACACCAAAAGTTAACAAAAAAATGAGCCTTAGAAATTATTACTGTTGGTAGGAACAAAATTTGCTACTATGGTCACTTTGAAATATAGTTTGGTAATCACTTGAAAGACTGAATAACTCTTACCACCCGTTCCAGAAATCATGCTCATAAGTATTTTCTCGAGTGAGCTAAAGATGGGGAGGAGCAATGATATGCAAGATACTCCACACAGGTTAGGGCCGAAATAATCATAAGACTTTGCATGACCTGCACAATGACCGACATATCATTGACCCCCCAAAGTCTAGCATGGATCACAGGCACTAGGATCCTTAGAGGCAAGGGATTAACAGCCACAGTAGTGTTCTTATACTAAAGGGGAACACAAGAAAGAGTTTTAGGAAATGCCACTGAGTCCTAGAGAGGAGGACCCAGAGGGAAGTTTGACATGGACCCTAAAGCATGCTCCAGGGATGGGGGGTTGAGGGGGCACTGGGAGAAAGGGTGGAGAGGGAAGGAAGGGGAAAAGTGGGGAGGGAGCTAGGGGATCCAAGGAGAGGTGGAGGGAGGGGACCGGGGTATCTATTAAGTTTGTATGAGTGGAAAAAATAAAAACGATTTCTCTCTTCTACACACACACACCCTTGCACATGTACACAGGCACCTAAACACATACAAAAATAGACTGCTCCTCAGAATCTCCTAGGTTTATAGAAATAATAAACAGAAAGTACAGGAAGTTTTCACATCCCCCCTTGCTTATGACCATTAGAGCTTTGTGTATGCTACACAAGCACTTTATTAACTGAGCTTCATTCTCAGTCTACCTTCAAAGTTTCAAATATCTGGCAAGGATGTGATACAGAATAGTTTAATGGCCCTACATATGTGGGAGAATTAATATTGAAATAATATTATTAACTAAGACCCACAATGTATATAGTAAGTTTAATTTTTATTTTGCAAAATTTGATATTTTTATTAAAAATTTAAACATTTTAAAAAATTTTTACCAGTTCCCTCCCTCCCCCCTTCTCCCCCCAAACCCCCTCCTCTCCCTCCTCTCCCTCCCCATCCCCCAGTGCCTCCCCCCCAATTCCCAGAGAGTCCTTTATTGTGTACGCCTGACTCTCCACTGGGTCCTCCTCTCCGATGACATATAAGGACCCAGTGGCATTTCCATAAGCCCTTTCTCTTGTTCCCCTTAAGCATAGGAGCACTACTATGGCTGTCAATCCCTTGCCTCCAGGGATCTCGGTGCCCTTAACAGATGCTAGACTTTATGAAGGCAACAGTGCGCTGGACATTGCGCAGGGAATGCAAAGTCCCATTATGATTGCTTTGGCCCCAACTATTGTTGAGAATCTTGCAAATCGTTGCTCCTCCCATTCTTTTGCTCTTACAATCTTACTGCCCCCTCTTCCGCAAATGTCCCTGAGCTCCAGGATGGGTAGAGATTAGGCTGGCCTAATTCTATGTGATTGATATAGAGTCTCTGAAGTTCTGGATTGTGGTTTGTTGATTTTCTTTTGCAGTTTTGCTGCTCCTGCAATGCCCCTTCACTCCATCCTGCAGGGCACTGTATGTCACCCCCTGGCCAGAGACAAAAAGCTGTTAAACTGGAGTCTTGTTATAATAGCACATTCAAGGGTAGATGTAATAAGAGTAGGAAACTTCAGTGAGGGAGGGGTCCATCACCCATTTGCAAAATGATTACTTTTTATCTGCTAGACTATATGCCCTCCCCTTCTGGTAAGATCAGGAAAGAACGTCTGTGAACTTAACCAGGTTTCTCATTACTTACTTGCAGACCTTGATGGAGGCCTATTTTCTCTGCTGTAGCATGGACCCCTCTCTCCTTGTTTCTGGTGTGGCCCTCCTACCCCATCTCTCTTGTTCATAATTACTGTGTTACATAGGTTTACTTTTGAGTGTCTCAATGTGAGCTGGGTGAGTTTGGTACTAGGAGCCACCTATTAGGGAGTACATACGGCACTTAATTTTCTGGGTTTGGGATACTTCACTTAATATAATTGTTTCTTATGACATCCATTTCCCAGCAAATTCCAGTAATTCATCATTTTTGATGGCTGAGTAGTACTCCATTATATAGATGTACCACAGTTTCCTTATCCACTCGTCAACTGTTGGACATTTCGGTTGATTCTATGACTTTGCTATTGTAAACAGTGCTGCTATGAACATGGTTGAGCTTGTGCTATCGACGCGAACCTCTGCTGCATGGGGGGTTATTCCCAAAAGTGGGATAGCAGGGTCATATGGCATTTCAATCTTTAATTTCTTTAATAATCTCCAGACGGCTCGCCAGAGTGGCTGTATGAGCCTGCATTCCCACCAGCAATGTAGGAGAGTTCCCCTCTCTCCACATCCTCTCTAGCATTTGTTGTTGTTTGTATTGTGGATTTTTGCCATCCTGACTGGGGTGAAATGATATCTCAGGGAAGTTTTGATTTGCCTTTCCCTGATGGCAAAGCAAGTGGAGCATTTTTTAAGATATTTGTTAGTCATTTTAATTTCATCCCTGGTAAAGTTTCTTTTAAGTTCCAGGGCCCATTTTTTAATTGGGCCAGTGTTTTCCTTGGAGTTTAGTTTTCTAAGTTCTTTGTGCACTCTGGACAGTAGAGCTCTGTCAGATATGTGGTTAGTGAAGATTTTCTCCCATTCTGTGGGTTGCCTTTGAGCTCGTGTTACAATATCTTTATCTGAACAGAAGCTCCTTAATTTCACAAGATCCCAACTGTTGAGAGTTGGTAGGAGTGACTGTGCCATTGGATGTCTGTTTAGGAAATGTTGGCCTAGCCCAAGCAGCTCCAGGGAGTTCCCTAACCTTTCAACTATGGTTTTTAAAGTCTCTGGCCTTAAGTCAAGGTCCTTGATCCATTTGGAATTAAGTCTTGTACATGGTGACAAGTATGGGTCCAGCTTTAATCTTCTGCATGTGGAGATCCAGTTTTGCCAGCACCATTTGTTGAAGATGCTGTTCTTTTTCCATTGGATTTTTTGGGCCCCTTTGTCAAAGACCAAATGGCTGTATTTTTGTGGGCTTATATCTGGGTCTTCAACCCTTATCCATTGATCTGTGTGTCTATTTTGGAGCCAGTACCAGGCAGTTTTTATAACTATGGATTTGTAGTATAGACTAAAGTTTGGTATGGTAACACCTCCAGCAATGTTTTTGTTACTCAGGATTGTCTTTGCTATCCTGGGTCTTTTGTGCCTCCATATGAATTTTGAGATTATTTGGTCAACTTCTTTAAAGAATTGCTTTGGGATTTTAATTGGTATAGCATGGAATTTGTATATTGCCTTTGGTAGGATGGTCATTTTTACAATGTTGATTCTGCCAATCCAGGAACATGGGAGGTCTTTCCACCTTCTGGTGTCTTCTGCTATTTCTTTCTTTACGGTTTTACAGTTTTCATTGTAAAGGTCTTTTACCTCCTTGGTTAGGTTTATACCAAGGTATTTCATTTTTTTAGGGGCTATAGTAAATGGGATGGTTTCATTGTGTCCCAGAGATTTTGGTAAGTTATATTTTCATTTTTGTTCACTTTCAGGAAATCTTGAATTTCCTGTTTAATTTCTTCCTGAATCCAGTTCTCATTCAGCATCATATTGTTAAGTTTCCAGGAGTTAGTGTATTTTCTCTTGTTTGTTGTGTTGTTGTGGATGTCCAGCTTTAGGCCGTGGTTGTCTGATAGGGCCACAGGCTAGAATTTTGACTTTTTTGAATTTGGGTAGATTCATTTTGTGGCCCAATATGTGATCTATTTTGGAGAAAGTTCCGTGTGCTGCTGAGAAAAATGTGTATTCTTTGGTGCGTGGGTGAAAAGTTCGATAGAGATCTGTAAGGTCCATTTCAGTAAGGGTTTGTTTAAGCTCCAAAGTGTCTCTGTTAAGCTTTTGACCTGTTGATCTATCCCATGTTGAGAGGGCCTTGTTGAAATCCCTGAGAATTATTGTTTGGGGGTTGATTTCTTGCTTTAGACACTGTAGGGTTTTCTTAATGAGTGTGGAGGGGCCCATATTGGGTGCATATATGTTCAGTCTTCCTGGTGAATTGTACCTGTGACCAAAATGTAGTATCCATCTGTGTCTCTTATGATTTTCTTTCGTTTGAAGTCCACTTTGTCTGAAAGCATAATTGCTACCCCTGCCTGTTTCCTGGTTCCATTAGCTTGCAAGATTTTGGACCAGCCTTTCATTCTTAGGACATGCCTATCTTTTGTGGTGAGATGAGTTTCCTGAAGGCAGCAGATTGTTGAATTGTGGGTTTTTTAATCCAAGTTTGTAATCTATGCCTCTTCATCGGTGAGTTTAATGCCATTTGACCATTTATGTTATAATGGGAGAAATTATTTTTAATTCTGGACATTTTTTATGTTAGTAGATTTGTAAGCATGTTGTTTGATATTTATATTTTGGTGGTATTATACTTCCCTTCTGTCCTTCTGGATATGCTTGTTCTTTTCTTCAAGCTTGAGTATCATTTCTAGCATTTTTTGAAGGCCTGATTTGGTAGACATGTATCCCTTCAACTTGTCTTTGTGCTGGAAAACTTTTCTTTCTCCCTCAATCATGACAGATAGTTTTGCCGGGTATATCAATCTGGGTTGGCATTTTTGCTCATTTAATACTTGAAGTATGTCTCTCCAAGCTCTTCTTGCTTTTACTGTTTCCATTGAGTAGTCATTTGTTATTCTAATAGGTTTACCTTTAAAAGTGACTTGCTTTTTTTCTCTTGAAGCTCTCAGCACCCTTTCTTTGTCTTGAATGTGGAGTGTTTTTACTATTATTTGCTGTGGCGATTTTCTATTTTGGTCATATCTGTTTGGAGTGCGAAATGCCTCTTGTATTTGGATAGGCCTCTCATTCTTTAGTTGTGGGAAGTTTTCATTTATGATGTATTGAAATATTCCTCAGGTGTGGTATTTTGGGATTCTTGTTCTGGTATTCCATGAATGAGCATGTTAGGCTTCTTCAGGGTGTCCCATATGTCTTGAATGCTCCTCTCCAGTATCTTTTTGGCTTTAACAATCTCTTCCATTGAGCTGGTTAATTCTCCTACTTTGTCTTCAAGATCTGAAATTCTATTTTCTGCCTCATTTGTTCTGCTCATAAGACTCTCTGTCGAGTTTTGGGTTGAAGATAACTTATCTCTTAGTTCAATTTTAAACTCTGCCTGAGACTGTTTTACCTGCTCTATATGTATTTTTGTTTCTTGAACTGTTTTTCTCAACTCCTCCAGGTTCCTGTTGTGTTCCTGTTCAAAGTGGTTGATACGGTTGTTTAACTCTTCTCGGATTTCCTCTTTCATATTATTAATCATGGTAATGATCATACTCTGAAAGTCGTTATGTTGGGTCTGGCTTTCATGGCTATTTTCTATGGATTTGTTCTGGTCGCAATCCATGGTTATGGGATTGATTCTTTTGGTGGGAGATTGTTCTTCTTGGGTTTTGTTTCTCGTGGATCTGCACTTTGACTTGTACATTGTTGTTTTGTTTTTTAGGACCTTTCAGTTTCTGTGTGTTTTTCACTGAACCGATGTAGTTGTATTGTTACACCTGCCAATTGTTACTAGTGCTTGCCTTGGATTGGGTATGTTTGTGTATTGGTATTGTTATATCCTAGATGAGACTACTAGGATGTTACTACGTCAGTTAAGTAACCAGGGATGAATATAAGTATGGTAGTGCACTTTTACGATCTAGTGTCTTGGTGAAATGTGAGGGTGGGTGGTGTACTCCCTGGAGTTGTATGTTTTTGGGGTGGTTGTATGAGGAAGCTGACCTACAGCATTGATCCTAGAAAGGATCAGTAAGGTGAGAGAAAAGAAAAAAAAAGGTTTACTTATCTTTGGGCTGGATGTGAAGAGTCTCGCATGTGATACAATGGTTGTATTGAAGTCCAGATGTATGGCCTGTGTTCTCTTTGTTCCTTAGAGTTCGCTTGAGTTTCCTTTGGACTCTATTGAATTCTGAGTAGCAGTGTCTTCCGTGGACCACGTGCGTAGGTCCCCAGTGTGCCAGAGAGGCAGAGGGTCTGATGTTGATGGCAGAATTCTTCACCTGCGACGGGGGGGGGGGGGGGGGGCACGGGGGCGGGAGGGCACGAGGGGCTGGTGTCCGGGGCGGGACCCCGGAGGCTAAGCAGGCGCGGGTGCTGCTGGCCGGGCGGTTCGACTCCGGGGTGGGGGGCTGGGCTGGGTGATTTTTTAATTTTTGAGACAGAATCTTGCTATGTAGCCCAAACTGTCCTCATACTAACAGTTTTTCTCCTGGCTAGCCTGATATTACAGGCGTATGCTACCTCATCTGGTTGGTTTCTACAGGTCGTGATGAATTCCTTACCTCTACTAAGCTGCCGTTGTATCATAGAGAGTAGTTATGTTGAGCTAAATATTTTCTATGCTTCATTTGTGCATTCCTCAAACCCTAATTCTGACTTCGGGCAATCATAGATAAATTTTACTGTCTCTTACATTTTGCCTTTTCCATGTATGAGTAAGATCATACAGTATTTAGTCTCTCTAAACTAGTTTCTTTTATCTAGCAATATGCATGTGAGAATTTTCCATGTGTTTAGTGATTCAGTAGTTCATTTCTTTTATTATTGAATAATATTTCAGTGTATAGATGGATTACAGTTTTCTGCATTCACTTATTGAATGTCATCTTGTTTGATTTCTGTCTTGGCAGTTATGTATAAAAATGCTGTTATCATTTTTATACAGGTTTTTGCGTAGGTCTGTTTCAACCCATATGAGTACTAAGTAATAGTTTAATTGTTGAACTATGTGAGAAGGCTATATTTAGGTTTGTAAGAAACTTCTGAATTGTATTTGAAAGTATCTTTAAATATCTTTATGTGATTTTACAGCCATAATAATCACACTGTTCTGAACATCTCTTGAGCTCCACATACTTATCCCTCCTGCTCTTCACTAGCCCTTTTGCAATCCATTCCCCATAGTTTTGTGACTTCTAGGTTATTTTATGGCTACACTCTCATATATCAGTTTAGTATCATTCAATTGGCAGTTTACATTTAAATTTCCTCAATGGCTGCTATAACTTGATGTCCCATTTCTTGTTTAGTGCTAGTGAGATGTCATTACCCTACAGTTTATCCATTCACTCACTAAATATATCAGTTTAGTATCATTCAATTGGCAGTTTACATTTAAATTTCCTCAATGGCTGTTATAACTGATGTCCCATTTCTTGTTTAGTGCTAGTGAGATGTCATTACCCTACAGTTTATCCATTCACTCACTAAATACCAACTTGGTTGTTCTTGAGGTTTGACAATTATGAATAAATATGAATAAAAATCTGTGTGCACTGTTCTCTACCTCTTTACTGCTTTTCTTTGGGACTTCTCAAGTTCCACCCTTCAGGGTGAAAAATGTAGGCCACTGCCATATCTGCCCATCAGGTTTTTTTTTTTTTTAAGTAGGATCTGGGATCCAAATTCAGGTCATTCTGCTTGTGAGGCAAAGGCTTAACCCTTGAGCCATCTCTCCAGCCTTAGTCTATTAATTTTTTAAAAAGATGCTTACCACATAAACCAACAATCTCACTTCTAAGAATTTAAGAATAAAAATCTATAGTTCCACAATATCTATTTATCAATGTTTATAGTAGTTATTTCACCATAACCTCAAAGTAAAAACAACCCAACATTTTAAAATAGGCATATAAGCAAATGGGCTTATGTCTATAAATCAGTTAAGTCAATAAGTAAAATGGTGTAAGTCCATAAGTTGAATCTTACTCAGCAATGAAGAATGAGCTAACTACAGGCAGAATCAACAGAATGATGAATCTCAAATGCATATTTCTAAGTGAAAGAAACCAGAATCAAAAGGTTATACTAGAATAATTTCCTTTATAGCTTTATGGACAATACAAAACCATAAGGAAGAAAAACAGATGAGTGATTACCGGGAGTACCTTTGGATATTGAATTTCTCCCAAAAGTTCCATGTATTAAGGACTTGGTCCCCAGGGTGTTGCTATTAGGAAACCTTTAGATGGTGGGGCTAATAGTGGGTTTTTAGGTCATTGGGGCAATGGAGGACGCTTGTCCCCTTTGCATTCTCTTTTGTTTCTTTGCCATGAGGTGAACATTTACATTCTACCATAAATTGCTGCCATGATGTGGCACTGCACCAGAAGATCAAACTATGAATTGATTATGAATTTAAACTTCCAAAACTGTGAGCCAAAATAGGCATTAAAACTATTAATTATCTCATGTATTTCTCATAGCAACAAAAATGCTAAAAGACAAGGTAGGAGCAAGTATAATAATATTTTGTGAGTAGACTGCTTAGTATGCTAATTGTGTTCATAGTTGCACAACTTCATACATTTGTCAAACCTCATATACATTAAAAAGGCGTCTTACTATATGTGAATAATTGCTACGTGTAATATATAACAAGTAGGTACAAATAGCATATACAGAAGTATATTTTTATGCATATGTACATACATATGGAAAGCAAATATGTGACAAATATATGTAAATAAAAAGAACAAAGAAGGCCAGGAAAGATGGTTCAGGGGTTATGCCGCGTGAGAAAAAGCATCAGAGTTGGGATACCCAGATTCCACATAAAAATGCCAGGTTGATGATCATTTACAACTAAGGGGGTATGATCTCACCAGAAGGGGAAGGCATATAGTCTGGCAGATAAAAAATAACCATTTTGCAAATGGGTGATTGACCCCTCTCTCACTGAGGTTTCCTACTTTTATTACATCTACCCTTGAATGTGCTCTTATAATAAGACTCCAGTTTAACAGCTTTTTGTCTCTGGCCAGGGGGTGACATACAATGCCCAGCAGGATGGAGTGAAGGGCATTGCAGGAGCAACAAAACTGCAAAAGGAAATCAACAAACCACAATCCAGAACTTCAGAGACTCTATATCAACCACCTAGAACTAGGCCAGACTAATCTCTCCCCATCCTGAAGCTCAGGGACATTTGCGGAAGAGGGGGCAATAAGATTGTAAGAGTAAAAGGATGGGAGGAGCAATGATTTGCAAGATACTTCACACAAGTTAGGGCCGAAGCAATCATAATTGGACTTGGCATGCCCGGCGCAATGTCCAACACACTATTGACCTCACAAAGTCTAGCATCTGCTAAAGGCACCAAGATCCTTGGAGGCAAGGGATTGGCAGCCACAGCAGTGTTCCTATGCTTAAGGGGAACATGGGAAAGGGTTCAGGGAAATGCCACTGGGTCCTTGTACGTCATCGGAGAGGAGGGCCCAGAGGAGAGTCAGGCATGCACAAGAAAGGACTCTCTGGGAATTGGGGCGGGCAGCACTGGGGGATGGGGAGGGAGGGTTGAGGGGAGGGGGAGCAGGGGGTTCGGGGGCAGGAAGAGGGAGGGAGGGAACTGGTGTACCTATTAAGTCTGTATGAGCTGAAATAATAATAAAAATGTATTAAATAAAAAAATAAATAAATAATGCAAAATAAAAAAAAAAGCCAGGTTGATGTGACAGCCTACCTGTAATTCCAACCTCAGAAGACAAAGCCTGGCAATCCCTAGAGCAAGCTGAGAATCCCCAAAGCAAACTGGTTAGCTAGACTAGCCTTATAGGCAAGCTCTGAGTTTAAAACCCTGTCTCGAAAAATATGGAAGAGTGATAGAAGATGACTCTGGATATCAGCCTTGGATCTCCACATACTCACTTGCATATGTGTAGGTATACCCCTACATGTGCATATACACACGCAAATATACATAAAAGTACATAATGTACACTTATGTATTATAGTGGAAAAAAAAGGGCAATTCATCCTCCTTAAAAGGCCCCATATACCACAGAAATAAGGTCAAACATTTTTAGAAACTCTGATTAAAGTGGTCTTGGATATCCAGGACTTCATTTTTTTTTTAAATGTTTAGAAATTGGTGCATTCTTTACCAGTTAATTAAATTCAGAAGCAAGTAATTTTAAAACATTTTTTGTCAAGGAGTACCAAGAAAAGCACTTTATTCATGCTTAGGCACGAATCATAACTGTATGGGAAAATTCATGTCACTTCTTACACATCATCTCCAATATTTTATCAAAATATTCTGCAGACTTTTAGAGCCATACTATTTGAAAACAATGGCTCAGATAAGTCTCTGTTTGATTGTATAAATGAAAGAATCACTTAGAAAAAATCCTAGAACTGGTGCTAGCATACATGTGGCTAAAAAGATAACTACATATCAGATCTGTTGAATTTGCCCATAGTGTAGAACTCTTTGAAAAAGAATGTTGTCATTTAGCCATTTTTGCAGCAGTTTTCAATATCATAGTTAATATGTATCGTAATTCATGGAAATTGTGTACCTCACAGATATACATGCAGACACATCCACTGACAAATGAATAGCCAAGCATGCTTCTACCTACTCTTTCACGTTTATTCATGTACATATACACATGTGTGCATTAACATGGATATAGATATACATGGTATAAATAAACTGACATATGTATGTATGCTTCTATATAAGCATGCAGATTCGCAATCACACCCACAATACTACACATTTTTCCTTTCAAAAAAGTAGACCGTTTATTATAATCAGCTGTGAGAATTCAGTGTGAAAACCACAAATACATATTAAATACTTCTCACTTAATTAGATGGCTGTGCATATATACTTAAAGGAAAATAAGAATGTTTGAATAGATATAGAGAAACAGAAGCTCTCGTATATGTTGGTAGAAAAATAAAATGAAATGCACAATAGAAAAGTTTGGCAGTTCCTCAATAAGTTAAACAGAGTTACCATATGGTCCAGCATTTCCAGTCCTCCATATGTATAGAACTAAGAATTGAAAACAGGTCTACAAATGAAAACTTGAACAAAAGTGTTCCTATCAACACTATTCACATATCCAAAAGCTGGAAACAACAGTAGAGCCTACCAAGTGATAAATGGATAAACAGTGTGATATATCTGTTCAATGGAACATTATTCAGACACAAAAGTAACATGTTTTACAACAACAAAAATAAGAAGTGAGGTATATATTGCATGGATAAACCTAGAAAACATTATGCTAAATGAAAAAAAATGCCAGACCCAAAAGGCTATATATTGCAGCATGTCATTTATAAGAATGTTGAGAATATACAAATTTATAGACTTGGAAGGCATATTTCTGATTTCTGAAAGATTGGGGGAAGTGGGTGACTATTTGGTAAAATTTCATTTTGGAGATGATGAAAATATTCTGTATTTATGTAGTGGTTATGTACAACATTGCAATTATAAATAAAGCTACTGAATTTTTAACTTTTAATTTGTTAAAATGATGAATTTTACTTCAATGAAAAAATTAAAAATAGATCTACCATGTGATCCAACTATCCCACTTTTGAATGTATATCTAAAGGAAATGCAATCATCATACCAAAAAGAAACTTTATACCATGTTTTATTGCAGCGCTGCTCTCAATGGTTAAGATATGGAACAACCAGGCATGGTGATTTTTGCCTGCAATTCCACCATTTGGGAGGCTGAGTCAGGAAGATTGCTAGGAGTTTGCAGCCAGCCTAGACCACAGTAAGTTCTATGCCAACCTGTGAAAGCTGTTAAACTCTCAAAAAAATCTCTAAAAGATATGGAATGAGCCTAAGTGCCCAACAACAGATGAATGGATAAAGAAATTATGGGGCATATGTAATGGGTTATCATTCATCGGTAAAGAAGAATGTGCTCCTGTTACTTGCAAGACATAGATGGAACTAGAGGGCCTTAGGTAAAGTGAAACAAGGAGACACAGAAACAGAAGTATGACAGGTTCTCTTTTTTGTGAAAATTGCAAAAGAAATGTTTACATAAGTGTAGAGTAGTGATCACTAGAGGTGGGAAGACAAGAAAAGGGTGAATAAAAAGAGGCTGTGTTTGATCATTGCACACTGCACACGTGTAGAAATATCACACAATTTATGTACAGTTAATACATGTGTTTAGAAAAAAAAATACATGTGTTTAGATTAGCTCGGGGTGACCATCCTTTTGTTTAGGCACTTAAAACACATTTTATATCTCCTTCAACTGGACTACACAGTTTCAGAAGAGAAATATGTTATAAGTTGTTGCTATTCTGACCTGGGTAATACATTATTTCTCTCTTGTCCGCTTTCAAGAATCTTTATTTATTTTTAGTTTTCAGCAGTTTAAATATATTGAATCTAGGTGTCGATTTCTTTGTATATATTAATTAGGATTCACTCAGACTTGGGTAATTACTGTATTTAGTCATTATTTTTAAAAATACTTTTTGAACCTTTATTTCTCCTCTCCAATAGGGTCTCTGATGATGTAGGTATTAGAGCTTTTGTTTTTGTTATGGAGATTCCTTGAATGCTTGTTTAATTTTTTTCTAACCTATTTTCTTCCAGGTATTCATATTCAATCATTTTATCCATTAATTGTTACCTCTTTCTTCTCCATCTGCTAGTAAGTTTCTTATCTTGACAAATGTATTTTTCAGCAGTAAAATTTTAATTTTTAAAAATATCTTTTATTTCTTTGCTGAGATTTTTTCTTCATTTATCTCAACTGTGTTCTTCAGTGCTTGTTCACACATATTTGAAAATTATATTAAAATGCTTATCTAAAAATTATAAATATGGTAAAATTTGTAAGTTAAAAGGGTACTGGAAGGTGTGGAAGAAGATGGGAGTTGGGGGAAAATCAGAATGTATTACATCCATGTATAAAATTGTCACAGAACAAAATTTGTTAATAAAATATCTTTGTCAAGTCATTGTGTTGTCTTGATATCACATTTGTTCATTGTCTTTTCTCATTTAAGTTGAGATTTCTTTTAGGTAGAGAAATGTGCTTAATCTCGATTATATATGGAATCTAAAGGATTTAATATGGCAGAAGTTGTCAGAAGAGAAGTGTTTACCAAAGGCCAGGGACAATAAGGGAGAGGAAGGGATGAGGAAAAAGGATAAGTGTTCTATTTGTTAATGGGCACTGAGTTATATAGAAGTCAGTTCTGGTATTCTATAGAGGAGTAGGGTGAGGCGGGGGTGGCCGAGCCTGGCGACGGGGCCCGGAAGGGAGGCGGCTGCAGAGCCATTCTTAAAGGGCCCCAGAGAAGGCGACGGGCTGCTGACGGCCGCAAGGAAAATGACCGAGTCTTTGGTGGTCTGTGATGTTGCTGAAGATTTAGTGGAAAAGCTGGGAAAGTTTCGTTTTCGCAAAGAAACCAACAATGCTGCCATTATAATAAAGATTGACAAGGATAAAAGCCTGGTGGTACTGGATGAGGAACTTGAAGGGTATTTCACCGGACAAACTCAAAGATGAACTACCTGAACAGCAACCTTGCTTCATTGTGTATAGTTATAAATATCAACACGATGATGGGAGAGTTTCCTACCCTCTGTGCTTTATTTTCTCCAGTCCTGTTGGATGTAAACCTGAGCAACAGATGATGTATGCTGGGAGTAAGAACAAGTTAGTCCAGACAGCTGAACTAACTAAGGTATTTGAAATTAGAAAGACTGAAGACCTAACTGAAGAATGGTTGCGTGAGAAGCTTGGATTTTTCCACTAATGTGAATTTCTGTGTTTCCAAAGTATTTACCATACTGGAACCAGACATAAATACTTATTTATGCCTAAAAATGCACTGTTACTTACAGTTTGTTTTCTGCAGCAAAGAAATACTCTTCATTTGTGCAAAGCATGCACAAAGAGGAAATCATGTTCATAATAATAAACTTTGTAAAGTGTTTCCTTATATATGTAATTGTTAGGTGGACTACTTTTCTTCAGGAGTGTTGTACACTCTTGTGACTAATTTCTCTAACTTATGGTTCAGAATTTGTTATTATTTACAGACACCATTAGAAAGTGGGTATTAGATTATGATAGACAACAGTTGCCTCCTTTTGACCAATACTGGATATTAACAGTTTATAAATGAAAATGGCATATTAACTTTTTCACATCACTGAAACTTCAGTGACCCAGTTTTGAGTCATGAATAGTAATTTAATATAAGCTGCATTGCATTTTGTCCATCAACTTTCATATTTGTTTTGGTTTCCTGTATCTTTTTAATTGAGTCTGGAAACCATCAATTACTTTTATGATCTGGGAGTTAAATTCTATTTAGGTTTGCTCCTAATGGAAAGTGGTATCTTAGTATTGGAAACTGGTGAGTGTTGTATTCAAGGGCTTCGTTCCTGATTATGTCATTTCTAGGTAGTTCGGAATCTAGGTTAGAAACAATTTATTTATAAAGCTCCTCTGATTGTCTTGTGGACACTAATTATTTTCAATATGTTAATATCGTGCCTTTGATTTGTTAGCTTTAACATTCAGTTTCAGACTTTTACACTGCCAGTATTCTAGATTTGGTGAAATTAATACTTTTTTAAAGTGTCCTAGTAAAATAATTTTCTAATGTGTGTATCTGAAGTTTATAATAAAATCAAATTATTATTTTTAAAATTCCAAAAAAAGAAGAGTAGGGTGATTATAAATAACCATATGAAGCATATATGTTTAAAAGCTATAAAATAATTTTGAATATTTTCACTATAAGGAAATGATAAATGTTTAAGGTTTAATAATACTTATACTTACCCTTGTGTGAACATGACACAGAGTGTATGTATATATAGATATACTATGGTATCCCATAAATGTGCACAATTTTTAATGTGTCAATTAAAAATAAACAAAAAGAAAAAACAAGAAAATTGAAATTTACTAGTCTTGGTGTTAGGTAATGTAAACAGATATAGTGGTGGTGGCTTCTGGAGAGCTAGAGAGAACTTTTTCAAACATATCAAGTTCGAGAGAGAAGTATTTAAGATAAGAGCAGTTTCTTTATTCATAGAGAGGACTCAGCCCAAGCTTATAGAGCACTGTAGAAGTGGTGGGAAATGCAAAAATCCTCAGGAAATGCAAGCATCCAGGAATTGCACGAGTCCATGAAACAAAGGGAACTCTTTTTAAAAAAAATCTTCCAAGCAAGTGGGTGTTCCAAGGTAATACAGAGCTTTACTACTTGGAAAATGTGACTTGGAGACATTGGGCTTGGTAGCTATAACTCCAGAGATAAAGACTGGCATCTGCTTATATGCCTCTGCTGCATCTTGCAGGGATTAGAGACCAGGGCCTCAGGAGAGGTGTGGCCAGGTCATTTTAGTCCTGGGCAGCAGAGTTTGTTTTCCTTCCACAGTAGGAGGTCTGTCTGTTGTCCTTAACAGCAGTAGGTTCATGATCTGACACTTACTATGCTGAGTTTTTCAATTGAATCCTGACCAATTGGGGTATTAGGCTGTATAGGTTCATATTTACATCTCATTATTTACTGTTGCTGAGCTGGGATGGTGTCAACTTTCTTCATTCAGGCAGACCTTATAGATATCAGGGAAGCAGGAGGCAGACCACCTTGTCACTTCTGTGACCTTGTCACTGCTGCGACTGGGCGATAGACTGGACCTACTAACATAGATCACTTAGGAATGCAGACACTCCTAAGCGGGAAGGCAGTTCTGTCTTATCATTAGTGGTGTGTTAGACATATTCTTATGTACAGCATTCTGGCACCTTTCCAGGGAAGAAGCAAATGGTCACTTCTTGTGGAGGTCACAGTGGTTGAAGGTTCAATTTTCAGCACAGCTTCCATAAATATCCAGCAGCCAGGAAAGTTATGGAGTGGTTTACAGTCTCACACTAAGCATCCCTACATGGCGACAGGGCAGTCAGGTGTCGCCTCACTGCCAGCAGTAGCAGCCAGTATTAGTCTTTAAGTACAGTATTCATTGAATCCCTCCAATGGACAGATTGAATATGCCCACCCACTGGGAGGAGAAAGGTAAATAGGCTCAGTTCTGAGGTGTAACTTCTATCTCACACAGCTATCTCATTTGCATGGTGAGATGACTCAGGCACAGCATATGCAGATGCCTGTCAAACTCAATATGGAGCCGCCTTATTAGAACAGTATGATCAAATTCTGTCCCTCACACAACATCTACAGATACCTTCCACCCAAGACACAGTGTTCACTCATTCTTACCAGAATTTGAAAGGCTTTCAGAACTCCACTGGTTTCAGTAAGCTTATGGAGTGTATGTTTGTTTTCCCATTGTATTTGGCTAAAGTAGACAAGTATTACTCAAAAGGTGCTATCATGCTGGATTGACCCCTGCTCAAGCGTGTGTTCAGAAAGAAGATCAGACATATTTTCTTCTTTTTCTCTTTTTCTCTGTGGCTGCTCTCACTGGTGTTTCTGGGCTTATGTCTTCTTTACTACCCAAACTGGGATATATAGGAGGCACAGCAATAACAATAAAAATGACTATTTTCTGAAAACATACCAATGGTTCATTCATATTTCTAGATAATTTGCTTACTTTTCTCTATCACTCAGAATCTCCTCCAGAATTCATTTGTTCTGTTAAGGGTGTTTAGGAACAATAAGGTGAATAAGAACTAAGTGAAATGTATTTCTACTATGTTTTCCTGGCACTCCATAATTTTTCATATGTTTAAACTTTCCTTCCATTGAAAATATTTTTTTTCATTTCCTCATGAGTTCTTCTTTAACCCATGCTCTTTTTGGATTGTAACTGTCTAATTTTCATATACTTTGGAACTCCCATATTCTCTGTTCTCAATTTCTAATTTCTTTTGTGGTTAAAGTACTTCTTTACTATGATTTCAGTTCTTTTAAATTGGTTTGAGTTGTTTTATGTATTAGCATATGGTATATCTGGAAACTGTTCCATGTGTACTTTGAAAGATATATATACTCTGCTTTTGTTGGGTAAAGTGTCCTGAAGATACCAGTTAGGTTAAGTTGATTCATAGTTTTCTTCAAGTCTTCTGTATTATTCCTGGATTGCTTGCTATATATGCTATGCATCATTGAAAGTGGAATACTGAAGTTGCAACCATTGTTGAACTATATATTATGCTTTCTGATTCTGCTGTTTTTTATGTACTTCAATGCACTTCTTATGTACATGTTTATAACTATATATCTTTGTGATGAATTGCCTTATCATGAAGCATCCTTCTTTGTCCATAGTAGCATCTTCTCTAATTTTGCTGATATTACTGATTACTACAGTTGTTTGCTGCTTCCTTTTTCCATGGTTTGTCTTTTTTCATATTTTAACTTCAAATCTATTTGTATTTTTAAATATTAAATTTGCATGTTTTAGAAAGCATAAATTTAGAGTTTTTAAAAAAATCTGTTGTGACAATCTCTGCTTACATAATTTACATTTAACATTAATATTGATATGATTTTATTACCAGACAGTTGACTGGATCCTTTTGGTCTATTTGGATAGGAATCTTGGGTAGATAGATAAGAAGCTCTTTCAGTGCTGGACATTGGCAGCTTTTGAAACTCTTGGCTTCTGATAGTACTGAATATTGGTGGCAGACATTCATATTCAAGAATAGGTGGTACCCTCTAGTAGTACAACACTTTTACTATCCTCAGGTACTGGGGCCCTTAGTCCTGAGATGCCAAAAATTACACGTCATATTGAAACCAAGGAGGTCAATTTTCCAACCTTTGATAGCAGCTAGCATTACAATGTCCCAGGGATCTATGGATGCAATCCTCAATACCACTGACAATAGCTAGTATTATGCCTCCAAGTAATATAGTGTCTATGACTCTTGGCCGTGTGTGTGTGTGCATGCATGTGTGTGCATGCGTGTGTGTGTGGGAGGGTGTGTTTGTTGATAGAGTGTTCACCACCATTGTTGTCACTGCTGCCACATCTACAGCCATTATCACTCCTATAGCTCCTTCCATTGCTCCACTACTACCACAGTTACCGCTTCAACAATTTCTGACTTTGGTTACCAGCTCAGCCCATTCTACTATGTATGGATGGAGGTCAAAAGTAAGTAAGGTAAGACCACTTGAGAAGCCTTGTATTGGGTTTAATGTTACAATATCAGACAGGACAGCATGGGAGGAGGGTGTTTCTCAGTAGGTTCACAAAGTGAGCAATACTGCTGGCTTACATAGTCAGGAAGAAATGTTTGCACCTTCATGCAAATGAAGGATTGTGCCCACACCAATAATTACATCATCCCTCTCCTAGCAATCACAGCAGTCCCTCTGTGATTGCTACCACCAGGGCAAATGTTTCCCCTCTAGCCTGTACCAACTGTTTGAATAGTCATCTTTAGGAGCTAGAGTTATGCTTCAGCAACAAGCAGCTACAAATTTCATGCAACTTCCTCAACCTTGAACACGTTCACGGACTGTTCTGGCCTTGCCATAAGAATAGTCTGGATGGCTACTTGACAATAATTTACTCGAGGCAGCCAGGGCACCAGGGGAGGATCTAAGAGCTTTTAATTACAAAACAAAATAGTTCCCATTCCTCAATACTGTTGCTTATTTAGATGAAAAGCAATCATCAGAAAGAGCAATTACAGTAAGGACTTATGATTAACATAAAACTATTTAAAAAGTGTTTACTAGTGCTTCAACAATGCTTAACACCACGCTCAGCATCTACAGTGATGAGGGTCATTCACCAACAAGCTGAATAGAGCACACGTTGGTTGTGCCTTTGAAGCATCCTCGTTGGTGACGATTCACAAGACTTAGACTTTTGTACATGGAACATGTACATCGCCAGTCATCGTGGAACATGCCCGCACCTATCAAGCTGAGCGCTGCCAAAGGCCCATACGGCGGCACTGGCTAAATTTTTGGCTAGTAGTATTAGTAGAAAATTTCTTACTTATGGATTGAAGTTAATGAGAAGTAAAAGGACATGGAATTCTTGGCGAAAAATGACTCCCAGGCCTACCCTGTGAGGTTGACCCTCAATACTTAAATAAATATAAATTGTCAGATCTCTGTGCCTCCACTTTCCTTCTGTCTGTATGCATTCACACACGCAAGGATGCTCCAGGGGCTGGGAGAAGAGGGAGGCACTACGAGAAGGAGAGGGGGGTGAAAGGCAGGGGATAAGAGGGCAGAAGCGGGAGGCATTGGAAGAAGGGGAGGGGGTGCAAGGGGGTCTGGGAATGCAGAAAGGGGAGGCACTGAGAGGAGGTGAGGGAGAGGGTGAAAGGCAGTGGAAAAGGGGGGATATGCAAGGGGAAGGAGGTGAAAGGAAAAGGAAAAGGGACACACAGGGAGGATGGGGAAGGGAGGGAGAGGAGAAAGAGGAGGGGAGGGAGGGGAGGGGAGAGGGGAGGAGGATGAAAGGCAAGGGGAGAGGGGAGGTTCAAGGGGACTGGGGGCGAGCAGTAGGGGGAGGCCCTGGGAAGGAGGGGAGAAGGAGGTGAAAGGCAGGGAAAAAGGGAGGAGGGTGCAAAGGGGGCTGGGAGGGAAGGAGGGGGAGGCACTGGGAGAAGGGGAAGGGGGGGAGGCACTGGGAGAATGGGAAGAGGGGGAAAGGCAGGGGAAAAGGGGACAAGGGGGACTGGGGAACGGTGGAAGGAGGGAGAGGACGGGGTGCCTATTGAGCTTGTATGATATGGAGAAAAAAGACACAATAACAGCTCTTTCTTGAGGCTGTCAGAATTAAATGAGTTAATGCTGCAGTACTTTAAGCACAGGAGATGTCTAAGCTGCTGGGGAAGGCCCAGCCTATGGTAGGTGGAATTAGGCCTTGGAATAAATCACAGAGACCTGGTTGAGAGAGTTGGCATCCTTCTGTACACTGGCCAGACATGCTGGTCTGGCAAGTAAGGATTGTCCGTCTATCAGACGTTGTGTGGTGATGGTGTGGCCAGTTCCCTCGACCCTGGTGTTGGTGCGTGCTCTCCCATCAAGCTGGACTAAGAACTGTAACCAGAAATCGTAAGAGAATAAACCCCCTGTTCCCTTAAGCCATTTGATAGTCATTTATCAGCAACTATGCAGGCAGACTGCAACAGAATTTGGTACCCAGGAAGTGGGGTGTTGCTGATAAATCTGACTATGTGGATTGTGTGGTTTTTGAACGGTTCTGCTGGACAAAGTTGGAAATGCTTAAGAATTTTCACTTTGTGGATTTCAAAATACCGTTCTTCAGAGTTTAGTGGGCCAATTGCTGAGAGAGATTGTTTGGGCCCAATTTGTGATGAGGGGAACAAGGTCATTGGTAAAGCTGAATTTAAAGTCGATGGACTGGTTTGCTTGATAGAGGAGAGCTGTGTTGGCAGCCTTGAGGATTTGCATGAGGAAAGGACAGGCAGCTGAAGAGCTGCCATTGTTGGAGAAATGAGCATCCATGAAGGAACACCTAGTGACTTGCACTGGGACGGTGGAAGACGTGAAAGCCATCACATGGTGAGTTCATGGTTTGAAAACCCAGATTCCTTCAGGGGCCGAAAGCCCAACTTTAGGCTGTTTCTTCCCTTTGCAAGCTTGGCAGCCTAGAAAAGAGGCTTTTCCAGCATCAGCGCGTTGAAGCTGGTGCAGCTGTAGCTCCAGTGGCCTAAGCTACATTTCAACATTGCTTCGGAATCTGGCAGCATCCCTCAGGTGATACTGGTTTGGGCGTACTACTGAGGGGTGCGTGGAGAGCAGCAAAAGCTTGGCACCAAGTGGCAGGCGTAGAGTCCTGCAAGAGAAGGTAAAGCTTATAGCTGCAGAGGCGAGCCCAGAGTGTTGCAGATGCTAGAACTGTGGGACTGCTGCTGAGGATGACTGCAAGTGGATGCTGGTTCAAGGAACTCTGCTTTTATAACTTCAAGCTGCAAACAGGGACTGGGAATGCCTAGAAATCTTTGAGCCGCCTTGACTACGATGAGCAACAGAAGATGGACATTGAAGTACAGGATGTGGTAATTTGCTGGACTTTGGGCTTGTTGTTTTCTCATTGTTACAATGATTCTTTTTGAAATATTTAAAGATTTTATTTGGCATATTTAAAGAAAGACTTTTAGTTCCAACATTTTTTTTTTATTTTTCCACTCATACAAATGTAATAGGTACCCCTGTCCCTTCCCTCCCTCCACCCCTCCCTGAGCCTGCCTGCTCCCTCCCCCTTTTTCCCCTTCCTTTCCCCCCTCCCTCCCTTTCTCCCAGTGCCCCCTCCCCCATCTCTGAAGCATCCTTTAATGTGTATATCAAACTTTCCTCTGGGTCCTCCTCTCTGATGAGGTGTAAGGACTCAGTGGCATTTCCTAGAACTCTTTCTTGTGTTCCCCTTAAGTACAGGAACACTATTGTGACTGTTAATCCCTTGCTTCTAAGGATCCTAGTGCCTTTAGTCCACGCTAGACTTTGAGAGGTCAATGATATGTTGGTCATTGCGCAGATCATGCAGAGTCCTATTATAATTGCTTCGGCCCTAACTTGTGTGGAGTATCTTGCATATCATTACTCCTCCCATCCTTGTGCTCTTACAATCTTACCGCCCCCTCTTCCGCAAATTTCCCTGAGATTCATGATGGGGAGATATTAGGCAGGCCTGATTCCAGGTGGTTGATATAGAGTCTCTGATGTTCTGAATTATGGTTTGTTGTTTTTTTTTTTTTTTTTCAGTTTTGCAGCTCCTGCAGTGCCCTTGCCTCCATCCTGATGGATATTGGATGTCACCCCCTGGCCAGAGATAAAAAGCTGTTAAAATGGAGTCTTATTATAAGGATGGATTCAAAGGTAGATGGAATAAGAGTAGGAGGCTACAGTGAGGGGTGGGTCAGTTATATTGTTCTGAAATCCCCCACAGGGCTTGTCGAAATAAGGAAATTACTCTGACTTTAAGAACTTAGCAATTTCTTTGTTATGCTTCCATATTTACCCTATGGATTCTTCCTCTTACATGCCTCTAATGGAGTCCTGAACCATTTCTGGATTGGAGGAACCTAATTCATGAATTACTGTCTGTTCAAAAGCCTCCTTAAAAATTCAACATTTCAAAGATTATTTTTTACAGTTATGATATTATTTTCAAATTGTACTTAAACTGAAATTTTGTATCTTCCATGTTTTACATGTTTTGTGTTTATTTTGTTTTATAATATTTAAAAATAGCGTTTTGAAGCAAATCTGAATTCCTAATCCCCTCCCCTATGGATATTGCTTTTTTTCTGTTATTGGGTCTTTCCTTAGTTTTTTCTAAGGACTACTTCTGTAGAGTCTAGTCTTTCCCTAGTATGTAGCTTTTGGTTTTTCTGAAAAATTCTTTTATTTCATTTTGAATATTTAGGCAGTTCAGCATAGTTTAATGGTCAGCCAGTTATTGTTCAGAGAATACCTTTTTGTAAACTTTATTTATTTATTTACTTAGTGTGTGTGTGTGTGTGTGTGTGTGTGTGTGAGTGTGTGTGTGTATCAGAGGGCTCTGTGTGTTCCTATGGAAGGCCAAGGGTGACTTTGGGAATCATCCTGGATTGTTTCTACCTCCTTTTTGCTTCACTCTGGTGTTTCCTAGCTCCACCAGTCAGGGCCGGAAATACAAGCCACTGCCTTTTCTGCCTGGCGTTTTTACGTGGACCCTGGGATCCAAACTCAAGACCTTCTGCTTGGGAGGCAGAGTCTTAACCCATGAGCCATCTCTCCAGACCTTGTTCAGAAAATATTCTAAACTAATTCATGAGGTAAGATTTCTAACCATTTGCTGATATATGTAATCTGTGTGTGTGTTGTTTGGGGAAAGGATTTGAAGTTCAGAAATTTTACAGTTCTGCTTCAGCTTCTTCTTTTCAATGGGGATGAGAAATTCTCTAAGGCTCTAGTTTGTCTGGCACATGAAACCAATATAATACATGCAACACAGTCTCCCAGATTCCCAGGGATATGGGATAGCATGTCAGGGCACACGGTAGCTCTTCTACTTGCTGGACTTTTACCCGTAAATCTTTTGCTATCTGTTGCTTGTCCCAACTACTACAATGACCTCAAAGTAAGAACAATCTTAGTTTCATCTGATTATGTGCTGCTGGAATTATTTTTTTTAGATACATAAATAAATGAAATATTTCTAAAATTATTTTTTATTTATTTTTCTGCTTATACAAACATAATAGGTACCCCTGTCCCCTCCCTCCCTCCACTCCTCCCTGAACCTCCCTGCTCCCTTCCCCCTTTTTCCCTTCTTGTATTAGAATGGGCCTCTCATTCTTGAATTGAGGGAAGTTTTCTTTTATGATAATTTGAAAAATTTCCTCAGGTGTGGTATTTTGGGATTCTTGCTCTGGTATTCCATGAATGCACATTTTAGGCTTCTTCAGGGTGTCCCATATCTCTTGAATGTTCCTCTCAAGTACCTTTTTGGCTTTAAGAACCTCTTCCATTGAGTTAGTTAATTCTCCCACTTTGTCTTCAAGACCTATTTTCTGCTTCGTTAGTTCTGCTGCTAAGACTCTGTTGAGTTTTGGGTTGAAGATAACTTGTCTTTTAGTTCAATTTTAAACTCTGCCTGAGACTGTTTGAACTGCTCTATGTCTATTTTTGTTTCTTGAACTGTTTTTCTCCACTCCTTCAAGTGCCTGTTGTATTCCTGTTCAAAGTGGTTGATGTGGTTGTTTAACTCCTCCCGGATTTCCTCTTTCATAGTATTAATCATGGTAATGATCATACTTTGAAAGTTGTTATCTTGGGTCTGGCTTTCTTGGCTATTATCTATGCATTTGTTCTGGTTGGAATCCATCATTATGGGGTTAATTCTTTCAGTGGGAGATTTGTCTTCCTGGGTTTTCTTTCTCATGGATCTGCACTTTGACTTGGGTATTGTCGTTTTGTCTCTTAAGACCTTTCAGTTTTTGTGTGTTTTTGACTGAATTGATTTAGTTGGTATTACTACTCTCGGGCAGTTATTACTAGTGCTTGCGTTGTAGTTGGGTTCATTTGTCTGTTTTAGTATTATTTCCTAGATGAGGCTATTAGGCTGATAGTACATCAGTTAAGTCAGGTTAATTAGACAGGGGGTGAATATTAGTATGGTAGTGCACTTTTACAATTTGGTATCTTGGTGATATGTCAGGGTGAGGGGTGCAATCCTTGGAGTTGTTTATATTTTGGGGTGGCTGTATGGGAAAGTTAATCTACAGTGATTAATACTAAAGAGGAGCAGTATGGTTAAAAAAAAGAGAGGTTTACTTATCTTTGGGCTGGATGTGAAGAATCTCTCCCATGTGATAGGATGATTTTAGAGGACTTCAGATGTATGGCCGTTGTCTCTTAGAGCTTTGCTTGGGTTTTCTTTGGATTTTTTTGAATTCTGAGTAGCAGTGTGTCCGCCGTGGACCATGAGCGAGGGTCACCGGAGGGTGGGAGAGGCAGAGGGGCTGATGGTGATGGCAGAACTCTTCACCTGAGACCTGGAACTTACTTGGCTTAGTGTCCCACCGAGGCTCCAGGGATGGAGGACCCAGCACAAGTCCTGTCCTGGTCAGGCCAGCAGGCGGGAGGGAGGAAAAAAGGGGCTGGGGAAACTGGAGGCAGCCTGTGAGTTGCTGGGGCTGGCTGGTGGGAGGAGCTGGGTCAAGGGGCGACCTGGATGCTAGGTAACGCACCTGGGATGGAGGACCCACAGAGAGCGAGTCCTGTCTCTGGTGGGCAGGAGGATCCAAGGGCTGGAATTACTTTCATTTTTTGTTTTCTGGTCCAAATCCAGTGCAATCACCATTGTAGAATTTCTACATGCCAAAGACTCACTCTTTTTAACCAAGGTGAAATAATTTTTTTCCTCTTTTCTAGAGTCCTAATAGTTGTTGTTAATTACATTTAGTTTTATCATTTTTCTTTTTCTTTCTTCTTTTTAGGTTTTGAGTGTGGGTCCTGCTATGTAACCCCGGCTGCTCTCTAATTTGCAATTTCCTGCCTCAGCCTTCTGAGTAGCTGGTATTACAGTCTTGCTCCAAGAATGTCTTGTCTTTGATTTTGGTGGAAAGGACACATTTCACTCCACCATTTTTGAAGTTCCACTACCAAGTCAATGTAGTTTTATCTCTAATATGTTAGGTATCCTTTTTAGTATAAGTTTGTGATCTTTCTACTTTTGTATATTTGGTAATTTTGAGCATAAAATGTTAAAAACAAAAGCATTGTCTTTCCACATAAAATGCAAGTAGTTCTCATTCCTGAACTCCAGTCCTTACCCATGCATGGCAAGCAAGTGCTTCAGACAGTTAGCCCTCTTCCCAGATAACTTTTTTTAATATTCGAATTTCCATTTTTGGTGCTTTACTAGGCCCTCATACCCACTGACCATTAGGGGATTTCCATGAGCCTCTCCACCTATGTAGCTCCTACCAAAGGGCATTCTTTTAAAACAAAACAAAACTCCACCCTCTGCCTTTGTTCTAGTCTTGCAATATTCCTCTAAATTGTTCCACCTTCACATAGATACTTAACAGGGATGGGACCTTGATAAGAACTTGATATGTGAGTAACTTCTTACTTTTTAAGGCACTTAAACAAGGTAGGATAACTTTCTTGCATGCGAGTTCTAGCTGTTCTCCTAATCTACAAAACTGTTAAGTTGTATCCTACCACTATTTGCTTGCCTATACAATATAATTCATTCTTTGAAATCTCTTTTAACACACTAGGCAATCTTTGTGATCTCTCCCTTCCTCTCCAAAGTGTATATATCCTTTTCCTACAAAATCCTGACATACAGGGTGACTCTTACTCTTTCCCTGACTCCCCAAAGCCAGAAACACTCCTTGAAATTGCTCAGAGATATCAGGTCACTTTCTTAACCCTTTTCTTAACATCTTTGATTCTCCTTTTCTCTCTTGGTCCCTATGTGACTTATTTATGGGATTTCAACCAGAATCCAGGGAATCACCCAGGCAAGATACATGGTAGTAACTTTTTAATATATATTTTTATTATTATTTCAGCTCAAACAAACTTAATAGGTACACCAGTTCCCTCCCTCCCTCCTCCTCCCCCCGTACCCCCTGCTCCCCCTCCCCTCACCCCTCCCATCCCATCCCCCCATGCCTCCGGCCCCAATTCCCAGAGTCCTTTCTTGTGCATGCTTGACTCTCCTCTGGGCCCTCCTCTCGGATGACGTACAAGGACCCAGTGGCATTTCCCTGAACCCTTTCCTGTGTTCCCCTTAAGCATAGGAACACTACTGTGGCTGTCAATCCCTTGCCTCCAAGGATCTTGGTGCCTTTAGCAGATGCTAGACTTTGTGAGGTCAATAGTGTGTTGGACATTGCTCAGGCCATGCAAAGTCCTATTATGATTGCTTCGGCCCTAACTTGTGTGGAGTATCTTGGAAATCATTGCTCCTCCCATCCTTTTACTCTTACAATCTTACCGCCCCCTCTTCCGCAAATGTCCCTGAGCTTCAGGATGGGGAGAGATTAGTCTGGCCTAGTTCTAGGTGGTTGATATAGAGTCTCTGAAGTTCTGGATAGTGGTTCATTGATTTTCTTTTGCAGTTTTGTTGCTCCCGTAATGCCCTTCACTCCATCCTGATGGGCATTGTATGTCACCCCCTGGCCAGAGACAAAAAGCTGTTAAACTGGAGTCTTATTATAAGAGCACATTCAAGGGTAGATGTAATACTTATACCCAAAAGTGGTATCACAGGGTCATATGGCATTTGGCAATGGGAAGGGTCAATCACCCATTTGCAAAATGGTTACTTTTTAATATGCCGGACTACATGTCCTCCCCTTCTGGTGAGTTCATACCCCCTTAGTTGTAAATGATCAGGAACGAATGTCTGTGAACTTAACTAGGTGTCACATTAGTTTCTTGCAGTCCTTGATGGAGGCCTATTTTCTCTACTGTAACATGGTCACTTCTCTCCTTGTTTCTGGTGTGGCCCTCCAACTCCATCCCTCCTATTCATAATCCTTGCAATTACTGTAGGTAATACATAGATTTACCTATGTGTGTCTCAAGATGGGCTGGGTGGGTTTGGTATTAGGAGCCACCTATTAGGGAGTACATATGGCGCTTAATGTTCTGGGTCTGGGATACTTCACTTAATATAATTGTTTCTCATGACATCCATTTCCCGGCAAATTCCAGTAATTCATCGTTTTTGATGGCTGAGTAGTACTCCATTGTATAGATGTACCACAGTTTCCTTATCTACTCGTCAACTGTTGGACATTTGGGTTGATTCCATGTCTTTGCTATTGTAAACAGTGCTGCTATGAACATAGTCGTGATTGTCTTATCGAGGTGAACCTCTGCTGTATGGGGGGTTATACCCAAAAGTGGAATCGCAGGGTCATATGGCATTTCAATCTTTAATTTCTTTAACAATCTCCAGACGGCTCGCCAGAGTGGCTGTATGAGCCTGCATTCCCACCAGCAATGTAGGAGAGTTCCCCTCTCTCCACATCCTCTCCAGCATTTGTTGTTGTTTGTATTGTGGATTTTTGCCATCCTGACCGGGGTGAGATGATATCTCAGGGAAGTTTTGATTTGCATTTCCCTGGTGGCTAAAGAAGTGGAGCATTTTTTAAGATATTTTTTAGACATTTTAATTTCATCCCTGGTAAAATTTCTTTTAAGTTCCAGGGCCCATTTTTTAATTGGGCCATTGGTTTCCTTGATGTTTAGTTTTCTAAGTTCTTTGTGCACTCTGGACAGTAGAGCTCTATCAGATATGTGGTTAGTGAAGATTTTCTCCCATTCTGTGGGTTACCTTTGAGAACAAGTTACAATCTCTTTATCTGAACAGAAGCTCTTTAATTTCACAAATTCCCAACTGTTGAGAGTTGGTAGCAGTGACTGTGACATTGGATGTCTGTTTAGGAAATGTTGGCCTAGCCCAATCAGCTCGAGGGAGTTCCCTACCCTTTCTCCTATGGTTTTTATAGTCTCTGGCCTTATATCAAGGTCCTTGATCCATTTGGAATTAAGTCTTGTATATGGTGATAAGTATGAGTCCAGCTTTAATCTTCTGCATGTGGAGATCCAGTTTTGCCAGCACCATTTGTTGAAGATGCTGTTCTTTTTCCATTGGATTCTTTGGGCCCCTTTGTCAAAGACCAAATGGCTGTAATTTTGTGGGCTTATATCTGAGTCTTCAATCCTTTTATTATTATTATTATTAATAGATTTTTATTATTATTTCAGCTCATACAAACTTATTAGGTACACCAGTTCCCTCCTTCCCTCCTCCTCCCCCCCGTACCCCCTGCTCCCCCTCCCCACCCCCTCCCTCCCCATCCCCCAGTGCCTACCGCCCCAGTTCCCAGAGAGTCCTTTATTGTGCATGTCTGATTTTCCTCTGGGCCCTCCTCTCCGATGACGTACAAGGACCCAGTGGCCTTTCCCTATACCCTTTCACGTGTTCCCCTTAGGTATAGGAACACTGCTGTCCTGCCAATCCTTTGCCTCCAAGGATCTTGGTGCCTTTAGCAGATGCTAGATTTTGTGAGGTCAACAGTGTGTTGGACAATGTGCAGGGCATGCAAAGTCCAATTACGATTGCTTCAGCCCTAACTAGTATGGAGTATCTTACATATCATTGCTCCTCCCATCCTGTTGCTCTTACACTCTTACCGCCCCCTCTTCCACAAATTTCCCTGAGCTTCAAGATGGGGAGAGATTAAGCTGGCCTAGATCTAGGTGGTTGATATAGAGTCTCTGAATTTCTGGATTGTGGTTTGTTGATTTTCTTTTGCAGTTTTGCTGCTCCTGCAATGCCCTTCACTCCATCCTGGTGGGCATTGTATGTTACCCCAGGCCAGAGACAAAAAGCTGATAAACTAGAGTCTTGTGATAAAAGCACATTCAAAGGTAGATGTAATAAAAGTGGGAAACCACAGTGAGGGAGGGGTCTATCACCCATTTGCAAAATGGTTACTTTTTATCTGCCAGACTATATGCCCTCCTCTTCTGGTGAGATCACACCCCCTCAGTTGTAAATGATCAGGAACAAAAGACTGTGAACTTAATCAGATGTCTCATTACTTATTTGGGTCGTTGATGGAGGCCTATTTTCCCTGCTGTAACATGGTCCCTTCTCTCCTTGTTTCTGGTGTGGCCCTCCTACCCCATTCCTCCTGTTCATAATCCTTGGAATTACTGTCTCTAGGTGGGCTGGGTGGGTTTGGTACTAGGAGCCACCTATTAGGGAGTACATACGGCGCTTAATTTTCTGGGTCTGGGATACTTCACTTAATATAATTGTTTCTAATGACATCCATTTCCCGGCAAATTCCAGTAATTCATCATTTTTGATGGCTGAGTAGTACTCCATTGTATAGATGTACCACAGTTTCCTTATCCACTCGTCAACTGTTGGACATTTGGGCTGATTCCATGACTTTGCTATTGTAAACAGTGCTACTATGAACATGGTCGTGCTTGTACTATCGAAGTGAAACTCTGCTGTATGGGGGGTTATACCCAAAAGTGGAAATGCAGGGTCATATGGCATTTCAATCTTTAATTTCTTTAAGAATCTCCAGACGGCTCGCCAGAGTGGCTGTATCAGCTTGCATTCCCACCAGCAATGTAGGAGAGTTCCCCTCTCTCTACATCTTCTCCAGCATTTGTTGTTGTTTGTATTGTGGATTTTTGCCATCCTGACCGGGGTGAGATGATATCTCAGGGAAGTTTTGATTTGCATTTCCCTGATGGCTAAGGAAGTGGAGCATTTTTTCAGATATTTGTTAGACATTTTAATTTCATCCTTGGTAAAATTTCTTTTAAGTTCTAGGGCCCATTTTTTAATTGGGCCATTGGTTTCCTTGGTGTTTAGTTTTCTAAGTTCTTTGTGCACTCTGGACAGTAGAACTCTATCAGATATGTGGTTAGTGAAGATTTTCTCCCATTCTGTGGGTTACCTTTGAGAACAAGTTACAATCTCTTTATCTAAACAGAAGCTCTTTAATTTCACAAGATCCCAACTGTTGAGAGTTGGTAGCAGTGACTGTGCCATTGGATGTCTGTTTAGGAAGTGTTGGCCTAGCCCAATCAGCTCGAGGGAGTTCCCTACCCTTTCTCCTATGGTTTTTATAGTCTCTGGCCTGATATCAAGGTCCTTGATCCATTTGGAATTAAGCCTTGTACATGGTGACAAGTATGGGTCCAGCTTTAATCTTCTGCATGTGGAGATCCAGTTTTGCCAGCACCATTTGTTGAAGATGCTGTTCTTTTTCCATTGGATTCTTTGGGCCCCTTTGTCAAAGACCAAATGGCTGTAACTTTGTGGGCTTATATCTGGGTCTTCAATCCTTATCCATTGATCTGTGTGTCTATTTTGGAGCCAATACCACGCTGTTTTTATAACTATGGATTTGTAGTATAGACTAAGGTTCGGTATGATAATACCTCCAGCAGTGTTTTTGTTATCAGGATTGTCTTTGCTATCCTGGGTCTTTTGTGCCTCCATATGAATTTTGAGATTGTTTGGTCAACTTCTTTGAAGAATTGCTTTGGGATTTTAATTGGTATAGCATTGAATTTGTATATTGCCTTTGGTAGGATGGTCATGTTTACGATGTTTATTCTGCCAATCCAGGAACATGGGAGGTCTTTCCACCTTTTGGTTTCTTCTGCAATTTCTTTCTTTAGGGTTTTAAAGTTTTCATTCTAAAGGTCTTTTACCTCCTTTTTTAGGGGCTATAGTAAATGGGATTGTTTCTCTCAAGGCTTTTTCACTTCTTTCAACTGGGCATATAGGAAGGCCTCTGATTTTTGCACATTTACTTTGTATCCTGCCACGCTGCTGAACTTCTCAATAAGTTCCACGAGCTTCCTGGTGGAGTTTTTGGGATCATTCAGGTATAAGATCATGTCATCTGCAAATAGGGATAGCTTGACTTCTTCCTTGCCGATTTGAATCCCTCTTATGTCCCTTTCTTTTCTTATGGCTTCAGCTAAGACTTCAAGTACAATATTGAATAGAAGTGGTGAGAATGGACAGCCTTGTCTAGTTCCTGATCGAAGTGGGAATGCTTCCAATTGTTCCCCATTGAGCATAATCCTTGCTGTGGGCTTGTTGTATATAGCTTTTATTATATTGATAAAGATTCCTTCCATTCCTACTGTCTCTAGCGTTTTGATCATAAAAGGCTGTTGGATCTTGCCAATAGCTTTTTCTGCATCTATCGAGAGTATCATGTGGTCTTGGACTTTGGACTGGTTTACATGATGAATTACATTTATTGATTTGCGTGTGTTGAACCAACCTTGTGTGCCAGGGATGAAGCCTACTTGGTCCCCGTGAATAATCTTTTTAATATGTTTTTGAATCCGATTTGCTAAAACTTTTTTGAGAATCTTTGCGTCTTTGTTCATCAGGGAGATCGGCCTATCGTTTTCTTTTTTAAGTGAGTCTTTATTAGGTTTTGGGATTAAGACGATATTAGCTTCATAGAAGGAATTTGGTAGTGTTCCTTCCTTTGCTATTTGATGGAACATTTTAAGGAGTATTGGTATTATTAACTCCTTAAATGTCTGGTAGAACTCTCTGCTGAATCCATCTGGTCCAGGACATTTTTTGGTGGGAAGATTCAAGATTACTTCCTCAATTTCCTTATATGTTATAGGACTATTTAAATAATTCACAACTTCCTGATTCAATTTAGGTAAGTTGTGTTTACTTCAGAATTCATCCATCTCTTTTGTGTTGTCAAACTTCACAGAGTATAAGTTTTTGAAATATGATGTAATAATTCTCTCGATTTCTTGGATATCAGTAGTGATGACTCCATGTTCATTTCTAATTTTGTTAATTTGTGTTTTCTCTCTCCTGCTTTTGGCTAATTTAGCTAGGGGTGTATCAATCTTATTGATTTTTTCAAAGAACCATCTTTTTGTCTGGTTGATTTTTTCTATCGTTTTCTTAATCTCAATTTCAGATATTTCTCCCCTTATTTTGCTAATCTCCTCTCTTCTACTACTTTTGGGATCAGATTGCTCTAGTTTCTCTAAAGCTTTAAGCTGCATTGTTAAGTTGTTTATTTCTGATGTTTCCCTTTTTTTGATGTAGGCACTAAGAGCTATGAACTTACCTCTTAGAACAGCTTTCATTGTGTCCCAGAGATTTTGGTAAGTTGTATTTTCATTATCATTCACTTTCAGAAAATCTTGAATTTCCTGTTTAATTTCTTCCTGAATCCAGTTCTCATTCAGCATCATATTGTTAAGTTTCCAGGAGTTAGTGTTTTTTCTCTTGTTTGATGTTTTGTGGATGTCCAGCTTTAGGCCATGGTGGTCTAATAGGGCACAGGTTAGAATTTCAACTTTTTTGTATATGTGTAGATTCGTTTTGTGGCCCAATATGTGGTCTATTTTGGAGAAAGTTCTGCGTGCTGCTAAGAAAAACGTGTATTCTTTGGTACATGGGTGAAAAGTTCGATAGAGATCTGTAAGGTCCATTTCTTTAAGGTTTTGATTAAGTTCCAAAGTGTCTCTGTTAAGTTTTTGACCTGTTGATCTATCCCATGTTGAGAGGGCGTGTTGAAGTCCCCAAGAATTATTGTTTGGGGGTTGATTTCTTGCTTTAGACTCTGTAGGGTTTTCTTAATGAGTGTGGAGGGGCCCGTATTGGGTGCATATATGTTCAATATTGTGAAGTCTTCCTGGTGAATTGTACCTGTGACTAAAATGTAGTATCCATCCGTGTCTCTTATAATTTTCTTTGGTTTGAAGTCCACTTTGTCTGATAGCATAATGGCTACCCCTGCCTGTTTTCTGCTTCCATTTGCTGTAGAATTGTTGACCAGCCTTTTATTTTTAGAGCGTGCCTATCTTTTGTGGTGTGATGGGTTTCCTACATGCAGCAGATTGATGGATTGTGATTTTTAATCCAAGTTTGTAATCTGTGTCTCTTGATCGGTGAATTAATTCCATTAACATTTAGTGTTATAATGGAGAAACTATTTTTTTAATTCCAGACATTTATTATGTTTAGTAGTTTTTATAAGTGTATTGCTTCGCTTTTAATGGTGTTATACTTGCCTTCTGTTCTCCTGGATATGCCTGTTTTTTTCTTCATGCTTATGTATCATTTCTAGCATTTTTTGAAGGCCTGGTTTGTTGGACATGTATCCCTTCAAGTTGTCTTTGTGCTGGAAGATTTTTCTTTCTCCCTTGATCATGGCGGATAGTTTTGCAGGGTAAATCAGCGTGGGTTGACATTTTTGCTCATTCAATACTTGAAGTATGTCTCTTCAAGCTCTTCTTGCTTTTACTGTTTCTATTTGTTATTTTAATAGGTTTACTTTTAAAAGTGACTTGTTTTTTCTCCCTTGAAGCTCTCAGCACCAGTTCTTTATCTTGAATGTGGAGTGTTTTAACTATTATTTGCCGTGGCGTGCTTCTGTTTTGGTCGTATCTCTTTGGGGTGCAGAATGCCTCTTGTATATGGATGGGCCTCTCTTTTTTTATATGAGGAAAGTTTTCCTTGATGATCGTTTGAAAAATTTCCTCAGGGATGGTATTTTGAGATTCTTGCTCTGGTATTCCATGAATACGCATGTTAGGCTTCTTCAGGGAGTCCCATATCTCTTGGATATTTCTCTCAAGTATCTTTTTGGCTTTAACAACCTCTTCCACTGAGCTGGTTAGTACTCCCACTTTATCTTCAAGGTCTGAAATTCTGTTTTCTGCTTCTTTAGTTCTGTTGATAAGACTCTCTCTGGAGTTCTGGGTTGAAGATAACTTGTCTTTTAGCTCAGTTTTAAACTCTGCTTGAGTCTGTTTTAACTGCTCTATGCCAGTTTTTGTTTCTTGCACTGTTTTTTTTTTTTTTTTGTCTGTTGTGTTCCTCTTCAAAGCGATTGATTCGATTATGTAATTCCTCCCGGATTTCCTCTTTCATAGTATTGAACATGGTAATGATCATATTTTGAAAGTCATTATCCTGGGTCAGGCTTTCTTGGCCATTTTCCATGGGTTTGTTCTGGTTGGAGTCTAGGTCGCAGGATGAGGCCCGGCTGGACCGCGTGCGTGCTTCCTGGCCAGAGGAGTCGGGTGGGGATGGGGTAGTACCTTTTGATCAAGCCTAGAGTGAAGGATCCTCCCACTTGCAACCACCTCACAGTAGGTTGAACTTATTGCACTTATCCAGGGCATTAACTCATTCAGCAGTCAGTTGCCAGCAATATGCTGACTCCAAATACGCTTTCCGTATTAACCATTCTCATGTTCCCATTTGGAGAAAAGACTTACTTCTTCCAATGAGTCACCTGTCATTAACTAAACCCTAATCATAAAACTGATAAGAATGCCTTCCTTTTATGGGAAGAAACTCTTCTCCATTGTAAAGGGCATCAAAAACAGGACTTCATTATTAGCATAGGAATCACAGGCTGATAAAGAGGTTAAATTCCAATTCACCTCTTATTCCTTGCATTACCTTGTTACTTAGACTTCTTTACTCATGTTAAAAATAAAAGCTTCCTCAAGAGCGTGACACTTTAAATCAAGCTTGTTTTCTAAAAGGAGCTTCTTAGTTCCTTTTCCTGTTACTGTGATATAATGCCATGACAAACTGAGATGACGTTTTTTACACATTTAATTTTTTTTGAAGTTTTTATATACAAGCATAATGATTTTGTCTTTTACCCCTACTGTCCCCTCCTCCTCCCATCCAACTCCATTCATTCTCCTTTTCACCCATTCTGCCTCCCACTCCCTTCCTCCTACTTGTAAGATCCATTGGGCCTATTCTAGGCCACTGCATTGATGTGCATCTGGTTATCCTCTGGGGCATAATTGCCCACCATGGGACTAATTGAGAAGTTAATAATTTCCCTCCTCTCATGACTTTTACCAGACTCACTTGGTTTTTCAGGATGGCACCAGATCTCTCTCTTTTTTTTATTTCCACTCATACAATCTTAACAGGTACACTGGTCCCCTCCTTTCCTCCACCCTCTTATGTCCCTCTCCCCTCCCTCCTCCCTTCCCATCCCCCAGTGCCTCCCCCTCCCATACCCGGAGCATCCTTAATGTGCATGCCAAACTCTCCTCTGGGTCCTCCTCTCCGATGAGGTGCAAGGACTGTAGCAGTTACTCTTAACTATTGCTGTGAGAGAGCACTCAAAGTTAATCAACTTAAGGGAGAAAGGGAGGTTTATTCAGCTTACAGTTCCAGAGGGGAGGCAGTTTCTCATGGCAGAGGTGGCATGGCTGGCTGGCCAAAGCTGGAGGAGGCTAAGTCACCACAGACATCTTGGAAGCTGAGAGCTGCAGACTGCTTGCAGCAAAGGCAGACTTCTAGAGGTAGGGTAGGATTAATCTACCTCAAGGCCCACCCCTTGTGACTGCCTTCCTCTAGCAAGGCTTCACCTCTCAAGGTGACATGACCTTGCCAAACACATGAGACTGTGGGGGACACATTTCAAACCATGACAAGGACTCAGTGGCATTTCCCAGAACCCTTTCCTGTGTTCCCCTGAAGCATAGGAACACTACTGTGGCTGTCAATCCCTTGCCTCCTAGGATCCTAGTGCCTTTAGCAAATGCTAGACTTTGTGGGGTCAATAGTGTGTTGGACATTGCGCAGGGCATGCAAAGTCCAATTATGGTTGTTTCGGCCCTAACTTGTGTGGAGTATCTTGCATATCATCCTTGTGCTCTTACAATCTTACCACCCCCTCTTCCGCAAATTTCCCTAAGCTTCAGAATGGGGAGAAATTAGGCTGGCCTAGTTCCAGGTGGTTGACATAGAGTCTCTGATGTTCTGGATTATGGTTTGTTGATTTTTTTTTCAGTTTTGCTGGTCCTGCAATGCCCTTCACTCCATCCTGATGGGTATTGGATGTCACCCCCTGGCCAGAGATAAAAACCTGCTAAACTAGAGTCTTGTTATAAGAGTATATTCAAAGGTAGATGTAATAAAAGTAGGAAACTGCGGTGAGGGAGGGGTCAATCACTCATTTGCAAAATGGTTACTTTCTATCTGCCAGACTATATGCCCTCCCCTTATGGTAAGATCATACCCCATCAGTTGCAAATGATCAGGAAGGAAAGTCTGTGAACTTAACCAGATGTCTCATTATTTCCTTGCAATCCTTGATGGTGGCCTATTTCCTCTGCTGTAATATGGTCCCCTCTCTCCTTGTTTCTGGTGTGCCCCTCCTTCCCTGTCCCTCCTGTTTATAATCTTTGCTATTGCTTTAGGTATTACAGAGATTTATCCTTGAGTGTCTCTAAGTGGGTTTGGTACTAGGAGCCACCTATTAGGGAGTACATACAGCACTTAATTTTCTATGTCTGGGATACTTCACTCAATATAATTGTTTCTAATTCCATCCATTTCCCTGCAAATTCCATTATGTCATCATTTTTGATGGCTGAATAATACTCCATTGTATAGATGTACCACATTTTCCTTATCCACTTGTCAACTGTTGGACATTTGGGTTGATTCCATGACTTTGCTATTGTAGGCACCAGATCTCTTGAAAGCCTCATTTCTCTCTGGTGAAATTTGTATCGGTCAGGCACTATGGAGGAAGATAACCCCTTATTGAATTCTTGGATTTGGCAGTCCTGATATATGAACAGAGGTAAGTTATCTTTTATTTATTCAATTGTCAGATGTATGCATTCTGCCTGACAATTACTTCTCAGATACAGAATTATCATTTTTAAACTATTCTGTAAGTTGCCTTTCAACTTTCTTAATGGCTAGTACTTGAATGTTATATATTTTTATCTTTTACATACTTTCAGTGTTTCATACATGAATATAGTAAATTTATGATATTTTTACTACTTAGTCCCCAATATCATCTCCTCTCCTCTTCTCTTTACAACCCTTCTTTTCTGTTTGTCTCCCTCCTCTTTTCATGGCATGCGTTTGAATACTTGCTAGAGTATGAACCATATATATCAATGGGTATATCATATCATTGAGGAAAGCATCTTCCCTTCCCCTCCTATTAGCATTAAACTTCATCAGTCTCTTAGGGAAGTTTGGTGCCTCTTGAGAACTTCCCTTTCCATGTTGAAATGTTGATAAGATAAAACCCAGGTTGGTCTTTTGGAAATACATATAACTGCAATGAATTTCTGGATGCAACAGCATTGCTATGTCTAGATGATAATGCCTGTTAGCAAACCTGTCCCCTTTCAGGCTCTTACTATCTTAATGCTCCCTCTTCCTCAATATTTCCTGAGCATTGGCATGGGAGGTGACTCAGATGTCCTGTTTAGGACCTAGCAGTCCCCAGTCCTTTATGTTTTACACTTTGGCTACTAATGATTTTCTGTAATTAACATCTTCCTTTACAAAAGGAAGCATCTAGGTTAATTGCTGAGTGTTCCTCCAGATTATGGGTATTATGACAAATGTTTAAAAGGCGGTTAGATATAGTGTCTTCATAGATAAACCTTAAATAGCTCATTCCCCTAAAGTCTATGTATTCCCTTTTCATGAGTTCTTGTTATAGTTTACAGTACTGAAAATGTGGTCCTTGGAAAATGAACCTTAAATCCAATCAGAGAGCTGTTGGTTTCCCTATTGACATTCATAACTCTATTAAACTGATGGTGACCTCTTGCCAGGGTGATTGTTATTGAAACTCATGCATCTTTCATGGATAATGAGACTGCTGATTGTTTTTCTCCCCCTGCAGGTTGTATAGTACTTTCTGGTACCATGAAAACTGTCCAACAAAGAGAAAGCTTCTAGATCACTTCTAGCTAGTGATTTATATCCATATCTTGTAATCAACACATTATGTCTTCAGCAGTAGGGCCTTACTGTCAGTTTATGGAAGATAGCCAAGAGTAATGACAAAAGTCTGTACTCTTTTGTGGGCTGTTGAGACCTCTCTGACCAACACTTATTAAGAGGTGTCATGTGATACTTGGTGCTTGGAATATTTAATTTTTTATTTGATTGTCTATGGGTTCTAATTGGAGCATTATAGTACATTTTTCATTTTATGCTATTGATGTAATATTTCTCTATATGAATGTCATCATGTAGGAGTCTTCACAACTAATAAAGCTGTGTACTTTTCTGTGTTGGTTATAACTTTAAAAAATGCCATGATGAAAGAAAGAAACGTATTGAAGGAAGAGTTTTTTTGTTGTTAACAGTTTAAAGGTGTTCCCAGTCAGGAAAAAGAGAATATGATTACTAGTGCACATCTATCTTTCTCTTTTTATGTATTCCAGGACTCAAACCCACAGAGTAGAGCTACCCACTTTTAAGATAAGCCTTCCCATCTCAAATAACTAATCATGATAATCATTCACAGACATGCCCAGAGGCCAACCTAATCCCTCACAGGTATGTATACTGTCTTATCTCCTAGGTAGTGTCAGATCCTGTCAAGTTGATGATTAGCACTCACCTACATAAGGGGGAAAATAATCTTACCTAAGTAACAAACCTTAAAAATCTTAAGGATCACTTGTGACCAATTCTATTTGGATCATTCCTCCTTATCCAATATTCTTTTATAACTAACTGAAGATTTTTCCTTACTTAGAGATATCCATGAGGTTACTCGATTTTGCCATATACGTCAAATTCCTCACTTCAAGGGTGCATAAAGTCTCCATTTTTTCAATACATCAAGCTAGAGGGAAAAAAAATCTCTGACCAAAGTTGTCAGACTTTATACATATGCTACCCATTGTTAAAACTAAATATTTACTCTTCCTAATAGATACTTTTCCATATAGATTCTTTTCCATATACGTCTGAAAGGGTTTATGTTATAATTAACATTTTAATCAAAGAAATAATTCCCGGGTCTGAGCTTACTGTCTCCTGTCTATAATTTTATAATTTCTTTAAATTGATGTCTAAAATTATACAGAATGTCTGTGACGTCCTTTATATTATCTGACAGGTACACACCTGTTATATGCTCCAATCACTGGGTAAGGCAGAGCTGATAAATGGCCTTACAAAACCTAGTATAACCAAATTGACAATGCAAACAAGTACTACTGGATAAATCTTCCCCCATTACTCTCATAAGAAGCTGTTTAATATAATAGGCTCTATAAAGCCTATGACCTTTTCAGTTGAAGTATATAAAATCTTTTGTGCAGGAAAATTTTTCCAGGCATTTCCCACATGCAATATTTCACAGGACACACTGCTAACAAGCCTTCTGATCCACTGTCCCTTCTGATTCACTCAAGAGACTGAGACTATTTAAAAACCTTGACCCCGAAATGCCTCCAATCACCATGTTCTCCTCTTGACCTCATCTCCTCATCTCTTCTACTGCCACAAGACTGCCAGGTCCAAGATCCTGAATTCATTTTCTAGGTTCAAATCAGTTCCTAGAACACAAAGATAATACATGTCCACACTAAAACCAGATATGGACTCAATTCTTGATCCTTTCCCAGAGGAACAGCCCTCAGTGAGTCAATCACCCTTTGGTTAATTTAATCAACTCTCATGACCCCCTAGGGTATTTCAATCTCCTATTCAAAAAAACGATCATGTAAAACTGCACCCTTTTGTATCCCTACCACTGTCTCCAATGTCTGTATCTCCAGAAAGAGAAATTCCTTCAGGTAATTTTCTCTGAATTCTTTTAGGACAAATTTCAGGTATTGAAATTTCAAAGCTACTAGACTTCATAACTCACTGTTGGTTACAGGGGGACCTCACAGATTTCACTCCAATCTGAATTGAGTTCTTCACTTGTATTCTTTTAATTCTCATCTACTCTGATTGATAACATGCATCTTTATACATATGCTACCCATTGTAAAGATTAAGTATTTAATCCTCCTAATAGATACTTTTCCATACAGACTCTTTTCCATATACATCTGAAGGGGTTGATGTTGTAATTAACATTTTAATCAAAGAAATAATGCCCAGGTCTGGGCTTACTGCCTCCTCTCCACAATTTGATAATTCCTTTGAATTGATGTTTAAAATTATACAGAATGTCTGTGAAGTTCTTAATATTATCTGAAAGGTACACACCTGTTTTATTCCCCAATCACTGGGTAATGCAGAGCGGGTAAATTGCCTTACAAATCCCAATAAGACCAAATTTACAATGCAAACATTGTATTTCCCTTTTATATTTCCCTTTACCTGCTCAGCCCAAATTAAAGGTATTCCTACTTCTAAGCATCTATAGCAAGCATGTTCTGAATCTCATGTATCAATTAATAATTCCAGCACTACCTTGGCCAATAACTGTTGGCTCTGCCTTTCTCTTTCCTCATCCACCCACATCATCATCCCAATCACTTCCTTTGCTGGTTAGGATAAATTCACAAGCATCATTCTGGACCCAGAAGAAGAAAGATCTTGGTTTTATGGTTTTACTGATTGGCCAGATGCCACTGTTCTGACAGGGCCTCCTGTTTATAAGGCACATATATCCAAAATATCTCTAAACTTTCTAAACTTACAAACAACGGGGTCTCCATCATAGGGATCCTTACCACATATATCTCCTTGGTGGCTCAAGGTCCCCTCTGCTTTACAAGTTAGCCTTTCTTTAGAAACATCTTAGGGGGGCAGCTACATCTCCCACTGGACAATCTCATGATTACTCTCAAGTCCGTCTCCAATCCCACTCCTATTGGGTCGGTTTCTTCATCTCACGTACTATAGATGGGAAAATCTTCTGTCAGTTAATTTCTTGAGTGCTAGATTTAAACTCGTTATCATTTTTAAAAGTAATTTATTTATTTTCCCCAATCATATAAGCTCAATAGGTACCCCAGTCCTCTCCCTCCCTCCACCCTTCCCCAGTCCCCCTTGTGCCCTCCCCCATCCCCTTCTTTTCACCCCTCCCTCCCCTTCTCCCAGTGCCTTTCCCTTCCCCCCTCCCATCCCCTGGAGCAACCTTTTGTGTGAATGCCAAACTTCCCTCTAAGTCCTCCACTCTAGTGAGGTGTAAGGACTCAGTGGCATAGCTCAGAACATTTTCTTGGGCTCCTCTTTAGTATGGGAACACTATTATGACTATTAATCCTTTGCCTCTAAGGATCCTAGTGCCTGTGATCCATGCTAGACTCTGGGGAGTCGTTGACATGTCAGTCATTGTGCAGGTCATGCAAACTCCAATTATGGCTACTGCAGCCCTAACTTGTATGGAGTATCTTGTATATTGTTGGTCCTCCCCATCTTCAGGCTCTTACAATCTTGCTGCTCCCTCTTCCGCAAGTTTCTTTGAGCTTTAGGACGGGGAGAGATTTGGCTGGTCTGGTTCCAGGTGATTAATGTAGGGTCTTTGAATTATGTAAACCCCTTATCTTTTGACTTAGATCCAACTGAGTCCTCATACTGTCAAGGATACCTAAGTTCATTCATCATTCTTTTCCCATGGATGCCAGTAAATGATTAATCCACAGAAACCTGTAAAAGATCCTTCCCATTCACAATACCTCTGCATCATATTATCTGGATATGCAAAAACCTTTCCTGTTCTTCCAAAATGCTTCAAATCTTAACCCTACTGTCACATTTCAGTTTTTGATGGGGATACTTTTAGTTAGCTTTCCTTTTATCTGGCAAAACAAGCCAGTCATAAGTGAATTAGCCAGTTACTCCAGTTCATCTCCTTATACTTCACCACCTGTCTACTCAAACACATCATCTTATCTCTATATTTCCACAAGTTGGACTGGAAATTTGTACCCTAGCCAACCTATAGCTTATCTTACAATAAGGATGTGGTCCCCAATAACCAGAGATTTCCAGTGATCTTAACTGGACACACACACACATACACACACACACACACACACACAAACACGTTGAAGAGGGGGGAAGAATCCCTTTTAATTTTCTCGCTCCAAGTAGATTCTTTGTTAAATGTCACATGAAAGTTAGGAAAGGCTCAGATCTACTGACAGAAGAAAAAAGAGGCCTTGCTTCTTCTTGGATAGGAATGCTAATTATATATATATATATATATATACAGCAAGATTGTAATATATATATATATATATATATAAATAAGGCTTAGTTAGAGTTACAGCAAAAATGTTAGCTGAAGGTGCTTCAAAAATTACACAGCAAGTATCAGATTTATGGAACAAATGGTTCAGAACCAGTTCTGGACCTCCTCAGTCATCTGTTTTCACTGCCTTGATAATCATTTTATTACATCTATAGGTTTATCTCTAGTCCATCTGTTGCCCCAATTTGTCCAGATCACCGCCCAACACATTGCATGGACAATATCCTTCTAATGCTTGACTAGAAATGCAAGTCTTTATTCCAAGGGTCTCCAACTGACTAACATAAGAAGGCAGAGGGTTCTTATTCTAACAACACCCCAGTTCAATAGGAAGAAGCAAGATTGAGATTGACGTCCATCAATTCCATGGGCCACCTTCTTCATTTTCTATAAAGCCATCCATCCATATATACATAATATTTATATATGTGAAAATATAAATGTATCTTGGTCCTTACCTTAGATGTCAGATTGAGTGAGGCTGCCTGTCAGGTTAGACCACATCCTCCTGTAGCTTTTTCCCTTATTCAGATTCTCTTCTAACTGACAGGCAGACATAGGTCTTAACAAAAACCAAATTCTCCCTTTCCCACTGCCACTGCCAGCAGTGCAAGAAGCAAACCTTGTTGCTTAGGATCTGAGGCAGTTTGATTGTAGTTATAGAATGATCAGTCATTTTCACCCATTCATTGTTTCTGTGACTATTCTTACATATTCTCCGTCAAGGATACCCCATAGTACAGTACTTACTAATTAAATCTATTTCCTGATGATGAAGCAGCCCCTTCCTCTTGGAAACCTTAAGAGTAGAGCCCTTTTTCATTGGGTGGGTCTAAGACTTTACCTCAGCCCCCTGCTGTGTGTGTGTATATGCGTGCATGTGTGTGTGTGTGTGTGTGTGTGTGTGTATGTGTGTGTACACCTGGTATTATTAAAGACCTTTTACCTAAGAAAAGGAAGATCTACTTTGCATCATTTTGTTTTTGCTTGCACACATGTGTGTGCGTTTTCTGTGTATCAGAGAGCTCATAAGTGTGTGTGCCTGTGGAGGCCCAAGCATGAGCTCAGGAATCATGCTGGATCAGTCTACCTCCTTATGCTTTGCTCTGAGAACTCCCAGGTCCCATCTTTCAGGGCCAGGAGTGCAGGCTGCTTTTGCCTTTTCTGCCTGGCATTTTTTAGAACCCCGGTATTGGGGATCTGAACTCAGGTCCTTTGAAGGCTTTAACCCTTGAGCCATCACCTCCCCAGCCTCTCTGCATCTTTCTCAAATCTCTTACTCTCCACCTCCAATTTTAAGTCTCACGTTACATAAGTTACAGAATAGCTAAAAAAAAAAAAAAAAAAAAAAAAAAGAGGGGGTGTTACAGAGTTCACAGCAGTTTCAAAGAGTTTAACAAGGCCCAACTGAGAGGCAAAAGTGGGAAGCTCATAGAAATGAAAGTCTCTGTGATGAGACCCCTGCTGGAGGCCTGCTAGAGGTGCCTGCTGTAGTCAAGCCATCAGATCACAGGTTTGAGAGGAGATTCGGATTGCGATACACTGCTGAAGCAAGGTACAAGACTGTAGACATCATGGAGGTGGCATCCCAATTTACTTTCATAAATGTTCAAGTTGGCACCTTTTCCACTTTTAAGAACATACTTATCAGTGCCTTATTGGTGGTGTGAGCATGAGGTGCTGATTACTTGTCCACCGAGGTGCTGAGTCATGTTTGTGCTTGTACTCAAAATAAAATCAAAATCTGCTTATAAAATGGAGTCTCAGGGCAATTCACAGTTGGAAAATATACTGTTTTACGTAGCATGGAGTAACTTATAGAGCAGTCTGGTTTTAGCAGCAATGCATGAAAGAGTGGGCTATTAGGAGCTAATTGGAATCATGGAACCAGAAACTCAGAGGAGACAGCACCACAACATTCACTAGTATATGAATGACTAGAGGAAAATAATTACATTTTCAGTCAGTTAAAGATGCCTAAAACATTTTCCAGGTTTTCTTTAGTACTTTGTTTTTAAATTCTTCAATTCCAAAGTCTATACTGGTGAGTTTCTAGATGACCTGATACAAGTTTAGCCACTTCAAATACAATTGAACAATACTTTTACATGTAAGGACAACATTTTCTATAGAGAATCAAAGCTCAAAGAGTGAGTAGCTAGTTACACACTGCCAGGCTTGAAGGTCACTAGAGTTAGTAAAATAAAGAACTAAAACTTTAGACTTCTGATTCTTGATCAAACAGGTGGACTCTGAGTCATATCTCTGACCCTTCATGGAACACCTCTGACAATAAAGGATATTAATATCCCTCCTTTTTTACTCCAAATGAGGGGATGGAATTACAGCTCAGTCAGTAAGAGAGCTTGCCTAGCATCTCCAAGACCTTGGGCTTGACTTACAGCAATGTATAAGCAAGATGTTGTGGCATTTCCAGGTAACTGTTAGAAGATTGGGGTTCAAGGTCATCCTCAACTACTAGGGAGTTTGAGACCAACCTGGGCTAGACACCCTGTCTCAAGAAAAACTTTAGAGTTAATCCGAATGGTCCAGAATAGGAAAGCACCCATTACGGGAAGCTGTTTGTTCTAAAGAATGTAGGAAAAAAATAGAAAACTTACCTATAATATAGGTTGTCACAGTAGTTCCTTAGCCATTATCTACTCCAACCATTTTAACTCTTGAGAAACTCTACCTCTTTTTTTGCACTATAGCACGTGTTTCACTGGATTTTTTTCATTAGCAATCACAAGGACTGAAGCACTAAGGAGAATCCAGAGCAAAAGCCCAAGGAATAGAGCAATTATCAGTATGGTATTTTATTTTTTCTCTAGTTGCTTCTGAAAATTGGCCTTTAATATTGGATTCTTACTTTGATTTAGAGTCAATTCAACAGAATTATATAATGTCAGTGTGACCTTCATTGTCATATTAGCAGTGCCGCAATATTTTTGGTTATTGACTCCAAATTTTTGTGGCATTATTTTGAGTAAAAGATTGATTATGGGGCTTATCTAATTTTACCATCATCTTAGTTGATATGAATAATAGTTTAGTATTTGACATTTAGCTAGCTCACATAGCGGCCAGGTATTCAAAGAACCTATGATCAGTTTCTACTCTGTATGCCTATGACACATTGATGTCATATGCTTAGTCAGCTATACCCTCCAGTATAGACTTCATTAGTAATAAAGTTAGTAACCTGACATTTAAATCATTTTCTTCCTTCTTTCTTTAATCCTTTAAAGCCAGAGGTATAGAGGAAACAATGGGCTTTTTCTGTATACCTTGACAATGAGATGTTCCTATATCAGGTAGCCTTTTGCTGTGACTATAATAGTTGTAACAGAACCATACATTCCTCTAGCACTTTGTTAGTCAGAGTATGATACTGGACCACATTCATTAGCATTAGGGGTGGGACTCTTTAAAATGCAAAATCTTGGTCCTGACCTCAGACTTAAAGAATTTTAACGTTCTCTATTGTAGATTGGAGACTTCACTGTAACATTTGAGCAGCACTGCCTAAACGTTGGTTCCTACAGAACATGTTATACGTACACTACTTGTTCTTTGGTTTACATCTCTTGTGTTATAAGATTTCTAATATCTTGTTAAATGAATTTCTAGAAACAAATTCTAAAACTGAAAATGCAGTCTTACTTCATTTTTTATTGACATAAGCTTTGCACAACACAAAGGTCACCATTTGATATGTATAATTCAGTAGTACTTAGTATATTGACAATATTCTGAAGCTTTAACTGCTGTTGAATGAATTCCAGAATACCTCTATCATTTCCAAAAGAAACATTCTAAACTTCCCTTCACCTCCTGGCAACCATGACACTACTTTTTATGTCTGTTGGTTTGCCTATTGTGTACATTTTATGTGAAAGGAATCATGCATGGCATATTCTCCTGTTTGCTGATCCATTCTTTGATGTATTTTAAAAGTTTGTCCAAGGAACTTTAGTTTTTTATGGTCAAATAATAGCCCACTGAATAATATACATCATTTTATCCACTCATTGGTTGGTGGATATCTGCTCTGTTCTAGTTTTTCAACATTACCATATTGATATCGTGTATTTGTATATAGCACTATTTTTTTTTTACAATTCTCTCAAGTATATTCCTAGGCATGGAACTGCTAGATTAAATTATGTTTAACTCAGAAGAAATGCAAAACTATTTTCAATAGCAGCCACACCATTTTATGCTCACACTAGGAAAGTGTAGTGATTAGAGTTTTCCACATCCTTGCCAACACTTGTTATTTTCTATTTAAAAAGTTATAACCCTTTTAGTGGGTATGAATGGTTCCTTCATTGTGGGTTTGATTTATACTTCTATAAAGATTACTGATGTTGAGCATCTCTGCATGTACTTATTGATCATATCTTGTTTGGAAAAATGTCAGTTAAAATTCTTTACCCATTTTAACTCTGTTACTGGCCAAGTTTGATTATTTAAAATTTATTTATTTATTTATTTATTTGGGAAAAAATATCGGTTAAAATCTTTATCCATTTTAACTCTGTTACTGGCAAAGTTTAACTATTTAAATTTTCTTTCTTTCTTTATTTGAGAAGGGGTAGAAGAATGCAGGGATATGTGTGCCATGGATTGCATGTGGAAGTCAGAGGACAACTTTTGAAGTGTTTTCTGCCTCTATTAAGTGGATTCCAAAAATTGTACTCAGGGCAAAAGATTTGCACAGGTACCTTTACATGCTGAGTCATTTTGTTAGCCCACTTGTCTGTCATGTAGCTTTAGAAGAAATTTACATATTATCATTACAAAAACTTTAGCAGATATGTGATTTGCAAATATCTCATTCTGTGTTTTATTTTCATTTATCAGATAGCATATTTTTAAATTTTTACTTGAAATATTTCATTTTTCTATTTGAGACCATGTGTATATAAATGTGGTATAAATACAGAAAGGGAAATAAACAGCAACATGGATTCATCTCTGCTTCTTGACTGTGGATACAATGTCATCAACTCCCTCAAACTCCTTCTGTCTTGGCTTTACCACTATGATGAATTGTAATCTTGAACTGTGATAAAAATAAACTCTTTCACTTAAGTTGCTTATTTGTCAGATATTTAATCATAGCAACAGAAAAAGAAATGAAAACAAGTACTTTGAATGTATCTTTAAATATATATTTTAATATGTTTGTCTTGCTAATCTGAGGTCTGGGGTTCCTCAGAGACCACTTATATTGATTGCTATTTTTCTTTTTTTTTTTTTTTATTCAACTGTGTGCATGTGCGTGTGTATGTGTGCGCGCTTGTGTGTGTGTGTGTGTGTGTGTAGAACCACGGACGAATTCGCGAACCACCATGGACGCCTCCACCTCCTTCTGCCCCGGGATTCACAGGCTCCGCCCTACCAGGACCAGAAGCGCAGGCCGCCCCCGCTTCCGCCTGGCGTCTATACGTGGGATCTGGGAACCGAACTCAAGACCTTCCGCCTGCAAGGCGGAGGCTTAACCCCTGAGCCACCTCTCCAGCCCTGATTGCTATTTTTCTTATGTGTAGGACATACTTTTCTGTTTCTTTGCATGTCTCAATTATTTTTAACTGAAGACTAGAGAAGTTACATATTAGAACTCTGGAAATTATATTCTTCTCCCTCCCTTGAGTTTGGTTTTGTTGTTTATTATAGTTGTTTATATGTTTAGTGATTTTTAACTTCGTTTTGAAAATGTTACATTCTTTGTCATATATGGTTGTTAATGTCTCTGTTAGTGTGAGTTATTTTTTGAACAAAGATTAACTCAAGTGCCCAGAGCCTAAAACATTGTCCCAGTCTTCAAAGGAAGATGTGTTTTGAATCATGTCATCAACACTCAACTGAAAAGTTTATGACAATTGATTTCACCTAGGAAGCATGTTTACAGACCCTAAAGTCAGACAGAGCTAAGAGATTATGGCCTTTGTAGATCTTTTCTGACAATTATGAACACAGACTTGGACATGTACATGGTCTTCTAGATTTCAAAAGTATTTGAGAATGTCTCAAAAATTCTTATTCTCCCAAGTACAATTCTTGTGATGGTATCATCAGTTTGGCATGGGCCTGGGACCAGCAGGGAGATAAGCCTCTGTGTACACCTATGAGAGACTATAATTTATGGCCACGCCCATGAGTTCATGATATTGATTAGGTTTGTTTAAGTTGGAAGACTAATCCTAGAGGACAGCAGCATCTTTCCCTGTCCTTAGGTTCTGAATCACATAAAAGCACATTGAACAAAAACATTCATCTCTCTCTGCTTCTTGATGTGGATGCAACTTGACCACTAGTCTCAAGCTCTTGCATCTGTGACACCACCATCATAGTGGACTGAGCCCTGGAACTTGTGGCCAAAATACACTTGTCTTAATTTCTTTTGTTATGTTATTTTATCACAGCAACAAGTAATGTGACTAAGAGAGTTATCGCATGGTACTTGTAGCAGGTTGCTTTCAAGATGCTGCTTTTCTGTGTTAATTTTATAACTCTATTGCTGTAATAAATACCAGACCAGAACAATTTAAGAGAACAAAAGGATTTTATTGCACCTTACTATTTCAGGTTACAATCCTTCATGGCAGAAGAGTTACTAGCAGGAGCCAAGGGAACTGACCATACTATATCCAAAATCAGGAGCTGAGAGAGCAGCAAGGACCAATGCTGTAGAGTTTGCCAGTCTCACAAAATGCTGACTATATCTAATCTCTTCATCTCATTTACCTGTCAAGAGAATGGTCATGCTCACTATGATCTGGGTTTCTTCCCATCAATTATGTAATTAAGGCAGTCTGCTACAGGCTTGCTCTGATGCTTATTTTAGCTAAATAATTCCTCAGAGCCGATTCTAAAGTCTTGCTTCCCACGTGTGTCAAACTGAAAACTGAAACTGAAAAACTCCTCATATGAAAACCTGCAGATGCTAAAGTGTACTGTGTAATGTTGTCTTAATTTTCACAGCACTTATGTATATTATCTCATGTTTGTGTATCTTCATATAGCTTATATTACCTAGCACAATACAAATACTAGGTAAGCAATTATTACATTGCATTTTTCAGAAAATTATGAGTCTATACATGTTTGGAACAGATGCATGGATATTTTTCCCAAATTTTTTAAAAAATCTACAGTTAATTAAATCGATGAATGTAAAACTCATAGGTAATGGAAAACAACTGTATCTAATTAAACTTTCTCCCATTCATTTCAGTAAGCATATTGTTTCCCACAACTATTATTCATTGCCTCATGTGGTTACACAGAAATGCTTTTGTGCAACAACTGTTTGGGTAGTGGCTTTAGTACTGGATGAGTTGTGAGTCAGGTGAAATAAAACATTATCTTGTAATCCAGTCTTCCAAGCAGAACAACACAAAGCAATAATTATGACAAATGAGGTACATTTGCTTCTTCAGAACTGGGACTAAGAGTACAGGTTTGATAGGGTCAAGGCTATTGCTTAGTTTATGAGCAAAGAATGGGAACAGTTTGAGTAAAAACATCACATAGCTCACTGTAATGATAAAGATTCAGCTATTTTCCTTGAGGTAGTGCTTCTTGGATTATTGCAAGCTTTTGTAGATTTCGAAGTTACAGAAATAGTGATTATTGCATTTTTATTCAGATGTTTAGTGCCTTTGATTGAGGGATAGACTTTTGGGTTGCTTACTCTGCTCATTTCCTTGTCGTCATCCTTCTGGACACATGTTTTAATCAGAATGAGTCAGGTATCTAGAAGTACAAGTACATTTAAAGTTTGCTTTCCAGATGGTCTCCTCAAATTTTCTTAATGAGAACTCATTTTTTCTTAATCTTCCAAGAGATGATCTTCCATTTAAATTTATTATTGCAATTCTACATGAATAAACATGTTTCTGAGATGAGTAGGAAAGTTCTGTTACTAGATAAAATCAGCGTTTAAGAGAGAAAGAAAAGAATTTCATCTTTTCAGGATGAAAAGAAACTAGTGATGGATGAGAAAAAAGATAAGTGGGTAGCGTGTAATTTAAGTTACAGGTTTGAATAGTGTATTTGTTATTGGAGTTATTAGGGTCAGAGCTTGGGCTCTAGTAACCATAACAAGCTATGCTTGACCACCTGTCCTAAACAGGGCAAGAAGATGATCTTCCATTTAAATTTATTATTGCAATTCTACATGAATAAACATGTTTCTGAGATGAATAGGAGATTTATTCAATTGTAACCACATTGAAAAAAGGGACAAAGAAATATAGTAAACCCCCATTTCTGTCTTCAGGGTCTTGACATGAGTTTAGGTCTAATGAGAAGCAAAAGGTATGAATAGCTGAAAATTGCTGAACAAGGTATGGTCACACCCATCTTGGGCCTATCATTATCTCAACTCCTTATCTGTTCTACAAGTTGTCAGCACTGCATGAAATCTCTTCCAGGGAGACAAGTCTATCCCCTGGATGGCACCGGAGTTTCAACCTTTTCCTTTCCCCAGGATGAGATTCTTGGAAAATTCCAATTCCTTGAGATCCATTGTCACAATAGTCTGAAAACCAATGGCAAGGGCATAAGTATTCCTCTAGATTGTCTACTTTTTGACAGTATGGTTACACTATGAGTAGATTCAAGGAACTCAAATCTGTCTATTTTGTCCAGCATGTTTGTCTACCCTGAAATGTGCATAAAGCAGTGAAGCAAAATTAAGAAGCAGATTTAATTCCTGCAGAAGTGAAATGATTTCTATACCATTGTTAAATACTGAAAATGGAAACAAAAGGTCAGATACTTTCTTCCTGCTAAAGCCAAACTCTGTAGTAGAACCATGTTGTAGCTGAGCCTGTAATAAGAAAAGTATTTAATGATTCTATGTACTCTTGTTCTTAAATTAATGTCCTGTTTACTGTGAGGTTTATTTAGGAAACCATGGAATATTTAAACAATGTATTTTGAGCAAAGAAAGATATATTGTGATACACTTATATTTAATTTCCTTTGATGTAGCAATAGAACATAGGATGAAAGTTAAACCTCCTTGCTCTACAATTTTTGAGAGAAATTGGCTCCTGTATTTATAAACCATTAAATCTATTTCTTTCAATTATCAGAATCCTTTATAATAGCCAGGTCTAATGTTTTACTTTAAAATTATTTGTTATCAATTATTCTAATCACAGTATATGAATATAAAATGAAATAATGAGCACCATACATCACTGTCCACCTTTATAATCTATTAACAGGCATTATTTTCACTTTTATGTATTGATAATTATTACATAATTATTAAAGTGGCCCACATTCATTGTTCCAAAGTACATTTTGTTTTTTAAATGTTTATGCATGTTCTTCATGTGTATAACTGTTTTTCTTTACTCTTATCATTGCTTTTTTGTGATTTAAAATTACTTTTGGTCAGCAAACATTGTTTATATCATGTTGGTTCTTTGAAATACCAGAGATTATTTAGCAACATAGTATGAGAGAAATCTTCAAAAATATTTCAGTTGAATTTACAAAGAATTATTATTTTCTATCCACTTTATATATACCCATTATGTATAACATTTTGCTTTTATGTTCAAAGTCTGAAATTCATTAATATCTTTTTCTTCTTCTCTAATAAACATGTATTAAATTTCTTTATATTTCTACAATTCTCAATATCTCTTTATGATTCTATTTTTCAGTTTATTTATTTATCTACTTAATTTTTTATTTATTTTCTTGCATGAGCGCGTGCACCTGTGCGCACATATGTGTGTGTGTGTGTATCAGAAAGCACTGTGTGAGACTATGGGAGCTCAAAAGATGACCAAGAAAGGATGAAGAAAAAGAATAAAAAGTTATAGCACTGTCTTTTCTACATCACATTTTTGAGCTTGAGAAGTCTAATCCATAGAGCTATGAAGATGCCTTTAACTCATCTCAGAAATTTCGATAAATGTTGACTCTTGTTTGTATGTTGGAGGTAGATCCTGGGGTCTTGAGCATTCTAAGTATAGCAAACTATACCTCAAGTCCTATAATTATTTTTTCAATCCCTAAAAATACTGCTTTTATGATATCAAAAAATTATTGAAAACATCAAGGCATTTTCCAAAATGTTGTCTAAGAGTCAAGAAAGAATGATTCTGACTAGTGGTGGAGGTAATAATTGCTTCATTTACACATCCAATTAAATACACTAGTTATACATTGCTATTTGTGAGAAAAGGATTTAGCTTTTAATCCTGACTGATTTAAAGCCACTATACAGTTTAGGGTGGCTTCAAACCTACAATCTCCTTGTCCCAGCTTTGCAAGTACTGGCATTACAAATGTACACCACTGTGTCTAGTTATATAGTTCCAATTATGTGTTATACTTAAAAAGTACAATGTTTCTTTTTTCCCCATTCCCCAGTGCCTCCCTCCCAAACCCAGAGAATCCTTTAATGTGCATGCCAGACTCTCCTCTGGACCCTCCTCTCCCATGACGTACAAGGACCCAGTGGCATTTCCCTGAACCCTTTCCTGTGTTCCCCTTTAGCATAGGAACACTACTGTGGCTGTCAATCCCTTGCCTCCAAGGATCTTGGTGCCTTTAGCAGATGCTAGATTTTGTGGGGTCAATAGTGTGTTGGACATTGTGTGGGCATGCAAAGTCCAATTATGATTGCTTCGGCCCTAACTTGTGTGGAGTATCTTGCATATCATTGCTTCTCCCATCCTTGTGCTTTTACAATCTTACCGCCCCCTCTTCCGCAAATTTCCCTGAGCTTTAGGATGGGGAGAGATTAGGCTGGCCTAGTTCTAGGTGATTGATACAGAGTCTCTGAAGTTCTGGATTGTGGTTTGTTGATTTTCTTTTGCAGTTTTGCTGCTCCTGCAATGCCCTTCACTTCATCCTGCTGGGCATTGTATGTCACCCCCTGGCCAGAGACAAAAAGTTGTTAAACTGGAATCTTGTTATAAGAGCACATTCAAAGGTAGATGTAATAAAAGTAGGAAACCACAGTGAGGGAGGGGTCAATCACCCATTTGCAAAATGGTTACTTTTTATCTGCCAGACTATATGCCCTCCTCTTCTGGTGAGATCATACCCCCTCAGTTGTAAATGATCAGGAATGAAAGTCTGTGAACCTAACCAATGTTTCAGTGCCTTTTATTATGCCTCATCCTTGAACTTCAGACCAATTCACTGAAAACTATTCCAGTCTGGTTGCTGCTTAGAATTTTTATTTTCTCCTAAAAGCAAATAGACAAGCGAAATTAGGAATCAAACAGAAAACAATTTTATTTCTTTCATTATTACTTTTAATTTGTCGGATATATTTTCTTTATCATTAAATGAAATCTTACAGTGATCCCTAACTTTTATAATTATTTTTGTGTAATGAAAAGTCCTCTTGCTACATCCAGTTAGGAGAAGACAATCATTTTAATGTTTCAAAATCACTTAAATCAGTATCTGAACCAAAATTTGTGGTATAATGTTACTACTTCTGCCCTTTATCTATGCTTCCTTGAATTTTAGATGCCCATGATTGGGTGGACTGCATCACTTTTACGTACGCTTCTTTCCCCTACCTTAGTGATCTGATTGCTAGGGATGAGAGATGCTAGGAGAAAGAGCAGTGTCTTAAGTGTTTTACACAGGTCACCTCTCACACTTGTCTCTATATATTGCTTGTATACAATTAATTGCTCCCCCTCTCCATCCAAAGAAGTTATATGGGTTGTGAAGAGTCTATACCCAAGTGCACTGCTAACTACCATTCCACTGGCAGAATTTCAACTAAAAATACTTAGTATTCACAAAATGTTGTGTGTGGGAGAGGGGTTGTGTTAGCATGTGTGTGCAAGTGTATGCAAATGGGCATCCATGTGTGCGCAAGATATGGGGGCCAAGTTGACATCAGCTATATTCTTCAGCAACTTTTATTCATTTGTGATAGGTTCTTTCATGGAACCTGGAGCTCAACAATTTGGCTTTACTGGCTAGTCAGAAGACCCCAGGTACTCGCCTGCCTCTACTTTCCCAGTGCTGAGATAAGCAGAAGCTGCTTTGACTGGCTTTTTTATGTGGGTGCTAGGAGTCTGAATTCAGGTTCTCAAGTTTGTACAGCAAGTACCTTACTGTCAAAGCCACTTTTCCTGCCCCTCCCAAAAGGTTTTCTTTTTTTGATAGCATTATCTATTTTATTTAAAAATATAGGTTGGAAGGCTGAGAGGTTTCTCAGGAGATAAGACCCTGCCTCCCAAGCAGAAGATCCTGAGTTCGGATCCCAGGTCCCATGTAAAACTCTAGACAGAAATGGTGGGACCCTGCACTTCTGGCCCTGGTGGACAGAACCTGGGAAATCGCAGAGTTAAGCAAAAAGAAGATAGAAGCAATCCAGGATGATTCCCAAAATCACCGTTGGTCCTCCATAGGGACATGCAGTGCTCTCTGATTCACACACACACACACACACACACACACACACACACACACAATAAATAAATACAGTTTAAGAATATAGGTTGGAGGTCAAGTGCAGAAAGTGTAGGAAATAAATGATTGGAGACGCTCAGGACTAAGAGGTCCCACCTCACTTCACTCCAAAGCTCAAGGAATACAGCAGAGGAGGGGGGCAGTATGATTGTGAGAGCCTGATGGGGGGGGCAGGAGCAAGGCCAAACATTATCTTCTGGACGTGATGGAGCTGTTGTATCCATGAACTCACTGCAGTTATGTGTACTTCCATGAGATCTGCATAGGATTTGTCCTCTCAGTATTTCACCATAGAAGGGTAAAGATCTCAAGAGGCCCTATACCTCTGAGAGACTGAGGAGAGTTAATGCTGATTCAGGGTTGAAGGGGAGAGGAAGGAAGATGCTTTCCTTGATGACATATCCACTGATATGTGGCTTGAGCAAATGCTTGGGTACATGCCATCAAAGACGAGCAAGATGAAACTCAGAACAACAGGGAAAAAGTGTTGCAGTATGAAGAAGAGGGGGATGGGGTGAAAATTAAAGTGCAAAAATATCATAAATTCACTATATTAATACCTGAAACACCAAAAGGATAAAAAATGAAAAATGCGTTATTATTGATGCTGAAATTTTTGTCATTTTTCCATTAAGTATTAAATAGTAAAGGTTACTAAGTTAACTAATTTCTTAAAAGCCCCATACATCTTATATTAAAATGTATGTTAAATTAAATTATGCTTTTTAAATAATTACTACTCAAAATCTACAATATATTTGTGTCAAGTCCATGATGTTCAGTGGTAGCTTGCTATGAAACTCATTGGGGGAGAATAAATTTTATATTTTGATTGGGAGTTTTATGGAAATTTTTCTAAGTGTTAAAGTTCAACTAATAAGCACATTTTTTGAAGAGAAACAAATGTATAAGCTGGAGGAAAATTACCTGTGCCAAACGTTATCATGAAAATAAATATTTATAGTTGATAGAAATGTTTTCTTTTAAAAATAGTCATGAATGTTATTCTTTGTGCACACATACACACACACATACTCTTTTTTCTATAGTGTTTATTAAGTCCTTTCTCTATTAAAAAAGTCTGCTTGTTAAAAGTTAAAAAAACATTTTAGCAAGGGAGAAAAAGTCAAGACTCAAGTGGGTCTTTCATAACATGGTAGAGGAAAACTCATGTGATTTGATTGGCCCAATAAAGGCAGATTGGAAGCATGGTTCATTCATAGTTATGAGTTACCTTTGTGAAATTCTTGACAGATCCTTTTAGAATTCTCATTATATATCAGATTCAGTACTAAATGACAAAAGGTTTTCTTGAGTAAGTAGTGTATTCGAACAAATTTGCTTGCAATTTAGTATGGGCAGTCACTGACTGGTGATCGTTTGGCTTAAAATTTTCCTCTATATGATGGTATGTAAATGGTAGGTATTCAGTAGAGACAATATTTCAAATTTTGTATTTTGGTGTTCTCCCAGGCTAATGACATGTACTATGAATCTCTTGTGATGTCGAACAAAAAGGGGAAACAGAACATGCAGTGTGCTGTTGTTCAGCTCAGATGAATTGTGAGATAGGTTTAATAAATGCATTTCTGACATGACAATTTCAAATTACAATGTGTTTACATGAACATAACTTCATTATAAGTCCAGGAGCATATGTCTTTTTCTCTAAGGAAATTAAACTAATTAATTCATGATACAACACTTGACAACTCATAGTTACTACTATCTGACATTTGCTTTCTTCATTGTAATTTCAACACAGCAGTTCACATCATGGGAAATTAATCCATACATTACAACTGGAAATAACTAAACTATATCTTCTTTCAATATTATATATATAAAATCACTAACATAATTTAAAATTTAAAATGTATTTCTACTACGTGGAATAATGAAAAAGAGTTTTTGGAATTCAAACTGTAAATGTTCTTGACATCATCTGTTATGCAACCAGTTACATTTCTAACTCACTTTAAAAAGTATACTGTACATGACAAACAGTTACAAAACAAATAATAAGATCATGGTTTAAAAGTCAAATGAAATCATATAGTCAAGATCAGGCAAACTGTGACCCACTGGTGAAATTCAACACCTTGCATGCTTCTGTGCGGTCTATGAGCTAAGTATTTAAAAGTTATTTTTAGATAATTGGAAAAATCAAACTGATATTTTATAATATATAAATCATATATAATTAAAATTTCAGTGTCCACAAATAAACTTATTTAATTTAGTGTGTGTGTGTGTGTGTGTGTGTGTGTGTGTGTGTGTGTGTGTATCAGACAACAATGTGTGTCCCTGTGAACCAAGGGTAACTTTGGGAACAATCCTTGATTGCTTCTATCTCCTTCTTGCCTTGCTCTGGGATATCTCAGGCTCCACCTACCAGGGCTGGAAGTGCAGGCTACGCCATTTCTGCCTGGCTTTTTTTACTTGGGACCTGGGATCTGAACTCAGGACCTTCTGCTTGTGAAACAAGAGTCTTAATCCCTAAGCCATCTCTCCAGTCCCACAAATAAAACTTTACTCAAATTGTCACTATTATCTATGTGTTCTACAATGACAGAACACAAAGTTTCAAATATTTGCTGTTATTAACAGTTCGTTGACCTTTGGTGTAGATTGTCAGTATAATTCAATTTTCCAATGAAATATTATTCAAATGATATATCTATTTAAAATTATCTGCACAACGAATTGTGATAACTCTGAGAGAATCAAATCATCTCTGTCCTAACTGTAATACCAATTCCTAACCTCTCCAGGTTATTTAATCCTTTTAGTTGCTGATAAAGATTCCTGAGACCTGAGACCTTAGTTTTTCAGCATCCTCTCATCAGTGTCAGTAGCATATTTCTGTCTTTTTCAGCTAGAAGTGTGAAAGTTTGCTCTGCTTACTCATGTAGTAATCTGAAAATGCCTGATGATCAATATCTCCCTCTACCCAGTTAGTTGTTAACCAGTGAGCTAGATTTGTGGATTTCTGGTATAAGTTCTATTGATCCTTAAATTCTGAGTACTGGGTGTATGGTGGTGGTAATATCTGTGGTTTGGTGTGGGTTGGTGTGGGGTGTATATGTGTGTGCATGTATGTGTGTGTGTTGAGACAGAGTCTCACTATATATCCTGGACTGGTCTCAAACCCACAATTCTCCTACCAACTCAGTCTCTAAGTGTTTGGCTTACAAGTGTGTACCACCATGTATCTTTTAAGATTTTTCTAAAAACAACAACAACAAAAAAAACATCATTTACCAGAGAGTCTCTATGAGTTCCCATTACCCACTGTAAAACTAGCTCAATGATTCACATTTTATGACTTTTTCCCTAGTATTATTTCCCCCAGTTCTCTATTAATAGTATATGCACTTATCTCTCTGAGTAAACTACTTGTGTTGGAATCTTTGTCTCTGGACATGTGTTCAGAATTCAAACTAAAGCAACATACAACTAAACAACTTCTAATATTAACTTCATAAATGGCCTCAAAATATCCTCATTTTCAGATAGCAAGCACCTGACTTTCAATATTATTGTAATAATTCTAAGTTGTTAGCACACTCAAGTGATTGTGAGGAGAAAAGATCATGATATAAATCAGGGAATCTTGGAACATAACATTAGGATTCTAATAAAAAAAATTGCCATGTATTTCTGCTCTTTAGCAAGGTGCCCTGAATACTTACTACATCCCACTAAAATTTCCCCAAATGTTTCTTTCATAATTTCTTCTTTTTTCTTTTGTTCTTGTGTGTGGTGATGGGGTAGAACCTATGGCTTTTCATACATGCTAGGTAAACATTCTACCACTTAGTTACATCCCTAGCCCTGTTATTACACTATGCTTTAACACAGTTGCTCAGGGTGACCTACAACTCACTTTAGTCTAGGTATGCCTTGAATTTGCTATTGTCCTGTCTTGATCTGTCGAGTAACCAAAATTACAAGCTTTGAAACCAGGTCCAACTATTTCAAACATTTAAAAAATATTTTAACAAAAAAAGAAAGCATAAGGGCTGGAGAGGTGGCTCAGGGGTTACGCCTCCGCCTTGCAGGCGGAAGGTCCCGAGTTCGGATCCCAGATCCCATGTATAGACGCCAGACGGAAGCGGGGGCGGCCTGTGCTTCTGGTCCTGGTAGGGCGGAGCCTGTGAATCCCGGGACAGAAGGAGGTGGAGGCGTCCATGGTGGTTCGCGAATTCGTCCGTGGTTCTACACACACATACACACACACACAGACGCGCGCGCACATACACACAGTTGAATAAATAATAATAATAATAAAAAAAAAAAAGAAAGCATAAAATAATATTGTATTAATATGACACTAAAGTTTCTCAATACATTTTACCACCATGTTTTTAAATTAATGAATATGTATGACAAAATTAATTATCTATTGTTTTGATACCACATAAGTCAAATTAAACAAAATTATCTGTTCAGATATTTATCTGTTTTCTAATATGTTTCTGGGTTCCTATTCAGAGTGCTTCATTAGGTTGCTGAGATGGAAGAAGGTCAGCCAGATTACAAACACATTGTACATTTTCATAAATGATAGATCAAAGGAAAATGGTGAATTAAAACAGTTATGGTTTAAGTTTGACATTGAAGAATTTTGAACTTTATAAATCAAATTTGCTTGACTGGATTCCTGAAATTAAAGTTACAGAGATTCAAATTCAAATTTTACAGTTTAGTACTTATAAACTGTGTGCTTTGGGGGCAAATTTCCTTTTGGGGATTTCTTTATTTACTTGTAAATCTAGAGGTAATTATTCACCTTTTAGCTATGAGGATTAAGTAAGGTAATATGTATTCAATAGATGCCAGCTTTTGTAATTCTTACTTAAGAGTTCTTTTTTGTTGTTTGTGTGAGAGTGTGTATGTGTGTGTGTTAGTGTGTTCATATGTATGTGTATATATGTGAATGTGTATGTGTGTGCCTATGCATATGCATGCATGTGAATGCAAATCATGCCTGCTACAGTATATGTATGGAGGTCAGAGGACAAACTCAGGTGTCAATTCTGCCTTCCACCTTCTTTGAAACATGATGTTTTGTTCTGCTGCTACGTATGTCAGCCTAGCTTGCCCACAAGATTCTGAGGATTAGAGTTACAGACTTGTACTTCTCAGACCAGTTTACATTGAGTTTACTAGGCTCTGAATTTACTTGCTTCATGCTTACAAGACAAGCACTTTGCCCATCTCTAGCCTAGGAATTCATGTTTCAATAGGATAATGTGCTGAAAAATTCTGATAATTATCACAGTTATTTCAGTTTTATGTAGAAGAGGAACTGACCTCTTGCTTATATCAATACTAGTTCATATTCAGGATAGAGTCTATTTACCTTGTGTTGTCCAAGATCTTACAGATTTACACTTGAAAAAGAAATAATTTTTGTGACTTTTTAGAGAATATAAATGTTCAACCCTTCTAGGAAGAACAGGGAAGGTAATCATCTTTCTAACATTCAAACTAGAGAGAACTTACATTCCTTTCACTTTTGTAAAAACTTTTTCTGAAAGAATATTCATGTACTTATTCCTGTTCTGCTTTTTTTCAAGAGTAGAGGGGGTGTTCATTCATGTACTGTTTAATGACTGGAATACATTTTAAGAAATGCATGACAGGTGATTACATAGTGCAAACATCATAGATTTTGTTAAAATAAACTAAGACATCACTAATACCTCACTATGTTATATAACCTCATATACTTTGCATCATTGTCCTAAACATTATTTTACAACATAGTTGTGTGTTTGTGTTCCTTATTCATCAATCACATTTCTATAATCTGTTTTGTTAATGATCTTCCCACAATTATTTTTTTCCTTGTGTGTAGGTGTTGACATGTACATGTGTGAATGTATGTATAGGTGTAGGGGAGGGTATGTAGATGTGTGTGTGTTTGTGTGTGTGTGTGTGTGTGTGTCTGTCTGTCTGTCTGTCTGTCTTGTCTGTGGCGGCTCAAGGGTGACTTTGGGAATCATCCTGTATTACTCTACTTTCTTGTTGCTTCACTCTAAGATTTCCCATTCTGGGATTTCCCAGACTCTGCCTTTCAAGACTGGAAGTGTGAGTTATCTAGTTCTGTCTGGCATTTTTTATGTGGGATCTGGGATCTTAATTCAGGTCCTTCTGCTTGCAAGGCAAAGGCTTAACGCCTGAGCCATCTCTCTAGACACCCTGCCACCATCCCTTAGATTTCTTTTAAAAGTTACCTCACTTTTTAAAAGTTAGTTAATTTTTTCAGTGTTTGTGTATGTATGAAAATGTGGCCAAGGAGTAAATTCAGTAACCAAAGTTAATGGAAATTATTCCTGTATGTATGTTTCTCGGGTAGATTAAATGCCTGACACTGGAGACAAAATCTTCCGTAGTCTCATTCAAACCATGATTCTATTGAGCTAGAGACTTTCTTTCTTCTAATTGTACTCCATTTTGGTTTATCATTGTTGTTTTTTTGTTTTCCTCTTATATATCTTTTGACATTTTGGCCGCTTTGTTTTTTGAGACAAAGCATCTCTTTGTAGCCCAGGCTGGCCTCAAATTCTCAGTAATCTGTCTTCTGCTTTAGCCTAATGAATTCTGAGATTATAAAGTTTATCACAAAGATTGGCTCATTTGACATTTTTTATTCTGAACAAAACTACAATAATGATGTTGCCTTTTATTTCCTTGCTCATTCCCTCAGCACATTTTTATTGAGAATCTTCCAAAATCAGCAGGGGGTGAAGGAGAGGAGTGTGTGTGGGAGGGTGGAGGGGCCTGGTAGTTTTCAAACACAGAACTTCGTGGCTCTCATGGTCCTAATTTCTAGTGGAAGAAGAAAAAAAGTCAATAAAAAATTTAAAATCCCTTTTCTCTATTTTATTACCACTGAAAAACACAATATGGTGATCATTTGGTTTAACTTTGCATGACCTCAGTTTCTTAAGGAGATAGGTAGTGATCACAGAAGCTCAGTGATATTAGGAGAGTGAAACTTCAAGTGCTGTGTAGAAAATAAAAGGCAGCTTAAAGATCTAATAAGGAATGGAGGGGAGACACAAGAATATATCTTTGAGAAGGTACTATATAATCAGAGACTTGAACTCAAGCAAAGAAATAGGTCATTCATTTGTGTGGGAGAGTGTCTCTAGCACAGGGAACTGCAGGAACAGGGGCCTTGATGTTGGAATGTGCTAGGCATGCTTGAGTAACAACAAAGAAGTCAGTGTGGATGAAAGTCAACAGGCAAGGCAGGAATGTTCAGAGATAAGCTTAAAAAGATTAACAACAATGACAAAAATAGCAGACAAGATCATGTAGGCTGATGTAAGTCGCTGAAAAGGCCCACTGGAAATCATGTGGGGACAGATATAAAGTTACGAATGGCACTATTTGGATTGCTTTTTAAAATACACTTTTGGAGATAATAATGGGAGGAATATTTTAATGGAGGGGGAAAGTAAAGGAATAGAAGATAGGAAGGAGGAGTAAAAGTTAGTGCCAAGCATATAAAACAATCAAATCTTCTACTCTACAGATCCATCTAAAAACTATAGTAAAAAGCTGTTTCAACCAATATACCCTACATAGGACAATAAAGCAAGGGTGGAAAAAGAGAAAACAGAAATTAATTTCTGATGTTTCTGACAGAAGCTATGGGTTATTAAGTAGATTTCCCGCTACCAGGAAAGTAAAACCTCCTAAAGAGCTTCTACAAAGACCTCAAAGGCCCCCAAAGCAAAATAAGCATTTGCCACTAGTATTGATTGCCCTCAGAAACTGATAGTACGACTTTACTATTAAAAAACACCATACACAAGGATCATTGGACATGGGGGGGCACAAGTTAGAATGGAGAGGAAGCTTCTTCCATGGTGACTAGTCCCATAGAGCAAGAAGCAATCAACACCCTTACTCAGGCTATAATGACAACTTTGTCATGAGGAGTCCAGTAGTCCAACAATTGCTTTCTGATTGGCACCTATTTCATGCAAGGTAACACATCCCTGGTGATGTAAATCAAGCCAGATATACTCATAAATAGAGAGACCTAGACCCTGGAAGTAAACAAACTTCTTAATGTCAACTATAAATACTTGATCATAAACTACTACCTAAACATTTACCATTATACTCACAGATCAAAGAAGCAATCGGCACTCAACCAAGAAGTATCTCTGTGTAATGGAAGATAGATAATGCAAAGAACCTCACATGGTCCAAGTACAAAGTAAAAGTGACTGTGCAATGGCTCAGCCCCAACAAGACATGTAAATCACATCTCAAGGTTTAGGGAACCTTGCAGAAGTGGCATGGTAAGAACGTAGGAGCTGGAGGATGGGGAAACCTAATGTCAGACAGTAGACTCTGTTCATACCGGGTTACCATATCCAAAACTTATACAATGATGTCTACTTCCACTAGACTTCCACAAAAGTAGGCCTATCAACATTTTTCCAGAGAGCAAGGAAGATCACATGATATACAATAGCACCCTGACAGATGGAATGGGACTTGTGTTGGATAGGAAGGAGGGGGAGTCTCTTCACTCCATGGTTTACCAACTGATGGGCCATTCATGCCTTAGCAAGACACTAGCTAGTGGAGGCACTTAGATGGGACCCAGTGGACTGTGTGTATAAGGAAGGGAACATGGGACAAGGAGAGAAAATGGTTGGAGATAAGAATGGATACTATGGGATGGGACAGCTGTGAGAGTAGATAGTGGGTTATGAAAACACAGAAATCCATTGTCAATATAATTTAAAATAAAAATTATCAAAGATATCCTTTTTGCAGCTATACAGATGCAAGTATAGATATAAACCAGTTGGAAAGCTACTGCCATAATACAAGCAAGAAGTTATTGAAATTCAGACCAGGAATATAATGAAGAAATTATTAGTGATCAGGTTATAAACATACTTAGAAGATGATATCAGTGAGGGTTAAATGTGGGATATAGGAAAAAGGAAATGAATCTTCTCACAGGCTAGCTGCTTGAAATGAAGCTGAACAGTCCTAATGGGTTGGTTCCAATCCTGGTATGAACTCTGGCCCTGCATTTTCATGTCAAGACATCTGGTCATAGTATAGTGAACAATGGTTGTATTTCTGGAAGCCCTTCCTATAAAAGCAATAATTTAGTTACGTATAGAAATGACTGTGAATGCAACTCAAACTAAATGAAGTTTTGGTTTTCCTTCCTTTCAGCCACCTTTCATAATTCCCTATGGCCACTCTAACACATCAACTCAAGGGAGTAGTAAAAAAACAATTATTTTAACTATTTAAGTTAAAATACCATTTTTTTTTCAAATTTTTCCACAGGAACATTTCAGACCTGAAACATCAGAGCAATTAGCTTTATTTATTTATTTATTTATTTACTTACTTACTTACTTACTTAATTTGTTTATTTATTTATTTATTTCTACTCATACAACTTTAACAGGTACACCAGTCCCCTCCCTCCCTCCAACCTCCCACCACTCTCTACCCCCCTCCCCTCCCCCTCCCTCCCTATCCCCCAGTATCTCCCCCTCCCATCCCCGGAGCATCCTTTAATGTGCATGCCAGACTCTCCTCTGGGTCCTCCTCTCCGATAAGGTGCAAGGACCCAGTGGCATTTCCCAGAACCCTTTCTTGTGTTCCCCTTAAGCATAGGAACACTACTGTGGCTGTCAATCCCTTGCCTCCAAAGATCTTAGTGCCTTTAGCAAATGCTAGAATTTGAGGGGTCAATAGTGTGTTGGACATTGCGCAGGGCATGCAAAGTCCTATTATGGTTGCTTTGGCCCTAACTTGTGTGAAGTATCTTGCATATCATTGCAGAGCAATTAGCTTCATGGTCACTTCCTCTCTGCATATAGACAATAGGAGAAAATAGGACCAAGTCTAGAAGTCTGGAAATTACACATTGTCAGTGCACAGAGAGTACTGAAAAGAAAAGAACAACTAATCAAACACGTGAAAGTGATGAGACTGGTGAGAATTCTCACCGGAATGAGAAATGAGTCATACATTTGGTAACATGGAGAACACTAGTGAATGGAAGAGCTATCTAATTGGAAAGCATAGGTGGCAAGATGGATGGAATGTGTTCATTCAAGAGAGACTGCAGAAAAGGACAGGAAACAATGGAGGAGGCACTCCTCTTACACCATGCTTTCACTTACTATTCAGATCCAAATCTTTTGTGAGTTAAGCTATTGTGTCAAGTTTTCTTCTCAGAAAGAAATATTCCCACCTTCCATTCAGTCTTATTACAGTGCATGTTGGGTCCTATTTATTTTCAGCACTTGACTACAGCTGCTTTGTTGGCATGTTAAAAGGGAATGTGGTATTGCCTTATCCTGAAAAATGTAATGAATGCACTGAGAAAATTAAAGAAAAGTGAGAAATGATGTTTTTCTGCTCATGATGAGACACATGAAAATTATAGACCCATGGGGAGCTCCTTGGCTTTATAATATGCCTATGTGGTTAAATCTTGGCAATTAACCAGGGGAGTTTGGGGGAGAGTCCAGTATTATTAAACTTAGAGAATGGAGGCTACAGGATAACATAGAAATTACTGCTTATTGAATAGGGCTCTGGACTTAAAATTGCTTTGCTACTGTTTTTGGGATTGAGGTAAAAGGAATGGAAATAGATTTTTTTAATGAGAAAAAGAATAAATTCCCCACCTAAGTCCATAATACTGGTAAGGCAGTAAGTAGCCTAATAACTGATACTAAACACAGTGACAAGACTATGGACATAGCTCAGCATTACAGGGTGTGCTTAGTATGAATGAGACACTGTTTTCCACCCCCAGCACCAAAAAAACTCCCCAGAAATAACCAAAATGAAATTTTAAAAAATTCCAGAATGATGATGACTGTAGACTAAGGAGTGAAGATATCAGTAAGATAAGCTAAAAACTAAAGCAGAAGAATAGAGCGAGATGTGTTCCTCTTATTCTAAGAAAGGAAAGCCTGTGTGAAAACATCTCCTCTCCCCACTTGCCTTTTTTGGGGTCATGTGCCTTTAGGTGGTTTGTAGTCGGTCTTCTGTTTGCACAACTTATAGGAGAAAGGGAAATTTATTTGACTTACGATTCCAGAGGTAATTTAATCCATTATAGGAGAATTGCATAGCGCAAAGCATGGCTGGAGGCAGATGCAGGAAGCTGGTTCTAGTTACCTCAGCAATAATTCAGACAGACAGAAAAAGACCAAAAATGGAAGGAGGGCCAAGCTACCAAACCTCAATGACCACCAAATGTGGTGCACCTTCCTCCTGCAAAGCTCCACTTCTAAGGATGAAAGTAGATGACCTATGGGGAATAACTCACATTTAAACCATGATGATTAGATTACAGAACAAAGGGATGCCAAGGTTGTGAGTATCCTTGCTGCTCTTAAGGCAGCTGTCTTGAGATAATGCTGAGCTTAGATGGCAGTCTACATTTGGAAAGGATATCAAGTTAAAGCAAAGCAGTGGTAAGGAGACTTTTATTCAAAGTCTGAATATTTGAATCTCATCTTGATTTTTATAATTTTGAGCCAATCTGGTAAACGCTGACTTCATTTTCAATATCTATAATTACAAATCTAGTCCTATCATTTTCTTGCTTTAAAATCTTTTAGGTGCAAAAATATGGAAAAAATTTGCCTCTTTCATCAGCATTATATTTCCTTATTCTCCATCCAACTCCACAGAGCTTACTGATACTTGAGATTTCCTTGTGAACAATATTGTTCTGGATGGGACACTGTACATTCAAGGTTTTGCTCAGCTCTCATCATCTCCAAAAAGCTTTTATGGCATCTTCCAGTTAGATTGAGCCCCTTTCCCTATTCTTTCCTTAACTCTTTTATTAGATTAAAAAATATGTGTAACTCCAGACTATGAGGGACACTCATCCTATTAAATTAAGTAATCACAAGTTAAAGGAAGTAATTTCTTGATGCATTCTGGAAAACAGAAGTTACATATTGATATAATGCATAAGGGAGCATAATATAATAAGTTTTTACTTAATATTTTTGTTTATGTATTCCTATCAATCATGAGTCTGAGGCACAAGATATAAATGGACAATAAATTAGAACAAGTCTCTTTCATGTGAACTCTGTATTTCAAGAGGATAACATATTTAGAGATCAGTAAATACATATCACATGAGGAGGCAAAATAATGGAAGCAGGGTAATGTGAACAAATTAGAGATGGGTCAGTGGTACTATTTTCAATTGGGTAACCAATAAGACCCTGTCTGGTAATGTGTTAATTTGGTTTGAAGGAAGTAAAGAAGGAGGGCATTTCCTGCTGGACATACATCAATTATTAACAGAGACAAGACTATGTTTGGTACATTTTAGGAACAATAGAGAGCTGAAGAGCAGTGAGAGAGAGAGTCTGATAGGAAATGAAAAAGTAGAAGTGTTGAAGAGAGCAGATGACATAAAGCCTTGAAAGCCATAGGCATGACTTGAATTTTATTTAAAATTGATGGAAAAGAGTGGGGAATGGACAAGATCTGCTTCATGGTTTACAAGGCTTTCTTGGGCAAGTTGTACCAGATGGAAAAACAAGCATAGCCACCAACAATCAGAAGAACGTAGCATGAACTGATTTAGTTTGAGGGCAGGGTCAAAAGGATTTGTTTCATGTTTGGATGTATGAGAGAGAAATATGAGCTAAAGATGCTTTGGGGATTCTGACCAACCAGAAGATTAGAGCTACAGTTTATGAGATGCGGGAGGGTACAAAGAAGATGGACAGCATGGTTACGTAGTAGTGGAGTCATGTAGCCCAGAATGGTGAATTGCTGGAGTATTTTCTGTAGGATGACAAGAGGGAATGGGACTGAGTGTGTTGGCATTAGATAAGGATTGGACAATACCTGATTTTGCACTAGGCCATAAGTCCTATGAAACACTGTGCAAACATAAGGCTTTAATAGTCATAGCTTCATTAACTAGATTTATAAATATTCTGTTAGAGTCTTTGGAGGCTGACTGTATTTTCCAATTGAACTAGTTGAATGAATTAAAATGTCTAAAAGGTTGTAGCAGTGATATGGTGCATATTGGATTTCTATTCCTTAGAGTCATCTCCAGCACAGAACTTCAATTTTTAATATTATTGGTCTTTTCAAGATTTGTATTCATATCTTTGGCCTCTCTTGATACTCAGACCCCAAGTAAAGCAGACATTCTGCTCCCTAATATTTTTGTATGTGTGTGTGTGTATGCATGTGTGCATGTAAGTGTACAGATAGGTGAACATGCATGTAGGTGTATATATATGTGGAGGCCAGACATGATCCTCAGGTATTGTTCCTCATGAGCTTCTATCATGTTTATTGAGATAAGGTCTCTTTTTCACTGGCCTGGCACTCATCAAGTAGGCTAGGTAGGCTCACCTGTAAGCTCCAACATCTGCTATCTTTGCATCCCTAGTTCTGGGATAATAAGTCTGTACCATGCTCAGCTTTTGTGTAACATGAGTATTAGCGATCACATTCAGGTCCACATGCTAGTGCAGCAAGCAGTTTACTGATTGAACTGTCTCCCCAGCCTTTATAATACCCATTTCATAAATGAAAACTCAGAGGCCCAAGGCATTAAAGGGATAACCAAAAATCACCTAAGCTTTTAGTGACAATATTAGGGCAAGAATCTATGTTCTCTGTCTGATGCCCCATGGCTTATTTTAATATCTTGGACTTTAGTCATATTCTACATGTGCCCTCTTGACCTTATCTCTGATTCAAAGGAAACTTTATGCACTGTTCCATAGGGACTTTTCCCTGACTACTTGATCTTTTAATTACTAATTTACCTTCCTTTCTTTTCTCCATCAATCTCATCCTTAAGATATTAGAAAAGGCTTCCATCCTTCTCTCAAGAAAATTATTAGTTACCGGGGGAAAGAACTGGTTTCCTGTCATGACGCTGAGAAAACTATTTCTCTATGCCTCAGGAGGAAAAAAACAAACCTGTTGCCATGGTTCCTTCTGATTTCCTGGCTTAATGATCCTGGTCTATACCCAGAGCACTTAAAGGGGATTGATTCTCCAGCAGTTTAGATATCAGAGAAACTTCCATATGCTTATTGATGGTTTACCCTGTAAATTTTGCCTTTCTTTTTTTCCCTCCCCTACCTATATTTTCAAAACATACTTAACTATAGAATTCATGCTATCAAACCTGGCAGAACAGAAAAGAGGAAATGAAAATGATGAGGAGAGAGTAAAGGGACAAGGATGGAAAGACCCTGAAGTAAGAATAAATTTGAAAGCTAGAAAGCCCTGTATATCCTCTAGAATGTTATTGTGCTATGGATGTAATATGACCATCAATATTATGGAACAGAGGTTGCTGTACTAACCTGCAGAATATATAAGACTGCATGCACCACATGCTATCATTAGCATCTTAAATTTCTATCTAGGGGTGTGTGTTTTATAAGGAGCTCCAGGTCGCCTTCAAATACTTGGGAGTGACGTTGTACTTGAACCAATTGTAAAGATCACATTTACTGGGATGGGGTTAGTGGGGATAATAGAGGTGGTGTTTACTTTCCTATCTACCCATGGATTGCTTTAATATGCTAATTTTTAGCCCTAACAGGAAGGTCTCTGTGCTCCATTCTCCTTATCTCAGTTACTTTAGTTTGGCTCAGAATAAACGATTTCTTATTCCCTTCAAGGGGAAATCTGTGTTACATGTTAACAAGAGGAAGACTGGCATCAGGAAAAGGTCTCAATTTTTGGTGTTTGCAGGTACATTGACACCTTTCTGCAGTAGGGACACACTTCTAAATGGAGACTGGGATTGACTTTGCAGTTCTAATAGACTCTGGAAAGTGTTGAGAATCAAGGGCTTCTCAGTTCCTTCCCAGGATTTCCAGTCCAAAGACTCCCTTCCCTTGACATATATAAAGAGAAGAGAAGTCTGTGTCATGCATACTTAAAGCAGTACTTTTCAGGGTAATAGACTACCTGAGTGAAACAGCAACGAGATGAGAGAAGGGAAGGGGAGAAATGGTATATGCCTTAGATTAACTTAGCGTAGTATTAGTAATTTATGAAAGGATATTGTAATTGATTCAAAGAAAGCTTAGCTAGTCTGGTTTAATGTGTTTCTCAAACATTCTGGTCACCAAACTGCTTTACATTCCTAAAAAAATCTGAGAACTCCAAAAAACCTTGGCATATATCTATCGATGCTTATTCTATCAGAAGTTTAGATGGGACTAGGAATATAGCTCAGTTGGCAGAGTGCTTACTTAGCCTGCACGAAGCCAACTGCATAAATTGGGCATGGTGGTGACTGCATAGCAAATAGGAGAACAGCCCTGGCTGCATAAGATCCTGCTAGAAAGAGGTGGAGAATTAGGAGGAAGAAGAATGAAACCTTCAGAAACACACTTAAATCTTAATTTGAAGTTAATAAACTAGTATTAAAACATTTGCATGCTAAAGTAATATTTTTGATATAGTTGCAAGAAAGAGATGCTTCACATTTTGACAAATCTCTTCAATGTCTGGCTTAATGGAAGAGAGCTAAATTTCCTTTTGCAATCTAGCTAAGATACACATTGGTCAAAATGCATGATGAAAATTTGCTAAGGAAAGGAAAGAGAATTTTACAAGGCTTTTTCTGATCATCATGATTTTTCCCCTCTGATACTACAGCTAAATTTGACACATAACTTGTTAAAGGTTAGTTTCAAGGTAGAATCTAAAAGAATATCAGTGAAATTTCAGTGGGGTTTTATACTGCATGCCTCTGTTCTGTTCTCTCAATAGATCTTTACCTGTGCATGATTTTGTAATTTCACACATTGATCATTTCAAAAAAACTGGTTCACTAGTTCAATTGGAACTTTTAAATATTGACGTGTTTCATTACATTAAAAAAACAACATTTGTCAATAAGATCACCCACCTTGTTAGAAAGTCTTTAGGTATTGAGATATTGTCAAGTTTTCTATAGCAGATACAAATTTTCCAAAGTCTATCTATAATCAATATAATTTCCCCAAATTTCAGTTCTTGAATTCTCTGTATCATGCATTTATGCAATGATCACAAATTAAAAATAAAAAGTTCAAATTTTATTACTAGCAGCAAATACTATCACTTTCCTTTTGTACATTTTTGAAGAAAATATCTGCCCAATAGCCAAGCTGCAATAACCTTTAATTTAGTGCACAAGTCAATTGCACAAATGTCTTTTCTGAAGAAAAATATCATATGTCACTGTGCAGTAGAATGGCTTATTACTTTTTCATTTTGTTTTTTTTTTTTTTTTTTTTTTTTTTTTTTATTAAAAATTTAATTGTACATTTTAAAATTTTTTACCAGTTCCCTCCCTCCCCCCTCCCCTTCCCCCAGTGTCTCCCCCCCAATTCCCAGAGAGTCCTTTATTGTGTGCGCCTAATTCTCCACTGGGTCCTCCTCTCCGATGACATATAAGGACCCAGTGGCATTTCCATAAGCCCTTTCTCTTGTTCCCCTTAATCATAAGATTACTACTATGGCTGTCAATCCCTTGCCTCCAGGGGTCTCGGTGCCCTTAACAGATGCTAGACTTTATGAGGGCAACAGTGCGCTGGACATTGCGCAGGGCATGCAAAGTTCCATTATGATTGCTTTGGCCCCAACTATTGTTGAGAATCTTGCAAATCGTTGCTCCTCCCATCCTTTTGCTCTTACAATCTTACCGCCCCCTCTTCCGCAAATGTCCCTGAGCTCCAGGATGGGGAGAGATTAGGCTGTCCTAGTTCTATGTGATTGATATAGAGTCTCTGAAGTTCTGGATTGTGGTTTGTTGATTTTCTTTTGCAGTTTTTCTGCTCCTGCAATTCCCTTCACTCCATTCTGCTGGGCACTGTATGTCACCCCCTGGCCAGAGACAAAAAGCTGTTAAACTGGAGTCTTGTTGTAATAGCACATTCAAGGGTAGATGTAATAAGAGTAGGAAACCTCACTGAGGGCGGGGTCCATTACCCATTTGCACAATGATTACTTTTTATCTGCTAGACTATATGCCCTCCCCTTCTGGTGAGATCAGGAAAGAACGTCTGTGAACTTAACCAGGTTTCTCATTACTTACTTGCAGACCTTGATGGAGGCTTATTTTCTCTGCTGTAACATGGTCTCCTCTCTCCTTGTTTCTGGTGTGGCCCTCCTAACCCATCTCTCTTGTTCATAATCCTTGCAATTACTGTGTTACATAGGTTTACTTTTGAGTGTCCCAATGTGGGCTGGGCGAGTTTGGTACTAGGAGCCACCTATTAGGGAGTACATACGGCGCTTAATTTTCTGGGTTTGGGATACTTCACTTAATATAATTCTTTCTAATGACATCCATTTCCCAGCAAATTCCAGTAATTCATCATTTTTGATGGCTGAGTAGTACTCCATTGTATAGATGTACCACAGTTTCCTTATCCACTCGTCAACTGTTGGACATTTAGGTTGATTCCATGACTTTGCTATTGTAAACAGTGCTGCTATGAACATGGTCGAGCTTGTGCTATCGAGGCGAACCTCTGCTGCTTGGGGGGTTATTCCCAAAAGTGGGATAGCAGGGTCATATGGCATTTCAATCTTTAATTTCTTTAAGAATCTCCAGACGGCTCGCCAGAGTGGCTGTATGAGCCTGCATTCCCACCAACAATGTAGGAGAGTTCCCCTCTCCCCACATCCTCTCCAGCATTTGTCGTTGTTTGTACTGTGGATTTTTGCCATCCTGACCGGGGTGAGATGATATCTCAGGGAAGTTTTGATTTGCATTTCCCTGATGGCGAAGGAAGTGGAGCATTTTTTAAGATAATTGTTAGACATTTTAATTTCATCCCTGGTAAAGTTTCTTTGAAGTTCCAGGGCCCATTTTTTAATTGGGCCAGTGTTTTCCTTGGAGTTTAATTTTCTAAGTTCTTTGTGCACTCTGGACAGTAGAGCTCTGTCAGATATGTGGTTAGTGAAGATTTTCTCCCATTCTGTGGGTTGCCTTTGAGCTCGTGCGACAATCTCTTTATCTGAACAGAAGCTCTTTAATTTCACAAGATCCCAACTGTTGAGAGTTGGTAGCAGTGACTGTGCCATTGGATGTCTGTTTAGGAAGTGTTGGCCTAGCCCAATCAGCTCGAGGGAGTTCCCTATCCTTTCAACTATGGCTTTTAAAGTCTCTGGCCTGATATCAAGGTCCTTGATCCATTTGGAATTAAGTCTTGTACATGGTGACAAGTACGGGTCCAGCTTTAATCTTCTGCATGTGGAGATCCAGTTTTGCCAACACCATTTGTTGAAGATGCTGTTCTTTTTCCATTGGATTCTTTGGGCCCCTTTGTCAAAGACCAAATGGCTGTAACTTTGTGGGCTTATATCTGGGTCTTCAATCCTTATCCATTGATCTGTGTGTCTATTTTGGAGCCAGTACCAGGCTGTCTTTATAACTATGGATTTGTAGTATAGACTTAGGTTTGGTATGGTAATACCTCCAGCTGTGTTTTTGTTACTCAGGATTGTTTTTGCTATCCTGGGTTTTTTGTGCCTCCATATGAACTTTGAGATTGTTTGGTCAACTTCTTTGAAGAATTGCTTTGGGATTTTGATTGGTATAGCATTGAATCTGTATATTGCCTTTGGTAGGATGGTCATTTTTACAATGTTGATTCTGCCAATCCAGGAACAAGGGAGGTTTTTCCACCTTCTGGTGTCTTCTGCAATTTCTTTCTTTAGGGTTTTAAAGTTTTCATTGTAAAGGTCTTTTACCTCCTTAGTTAGGTTTATACCAAGGTATTTCATTTTTTTAGGGGTTATAGTAAATGGCATGGTTTCTCTCAAGGCTTTTTCACTTCTTTCATTCTGGGCATATAGGAAGGCCTCTGATTTTTGCACATTTATTTTGTATCCTGCTACCCTGCTGAACTTCTCAATTAGTTCCAGGAGCTTCCTGGTGGAGTTTTTGGGATCACTCAGGTATAAGATCATGTCATCTGCAAATAGAGATAGCTTGACTTCTTCCTTGCCAATTTGAATCCCTCTTATGTCCCTTTCTTGTCTTATGGCTTCGGCTAAGACTTCAAGTACAATATTGAATAGAAGTGGTGAGAGTGGACAGCCTTGTCTTGTTCCTGATCGAAGTGGGAATGCTTCCAATTGTTCCCCATTGAGCATAATCCTTGCTGTGGGCTTGTTGTATACAGCTTTTATTATATTGATAAAAGTTCCTTCCATTCCTACTGTCTCTAGCGTTTTGATCATAAAAGGCTGTTGGATCTTGTCAAAAGCTTTTTCTGCATCTATCGAGAGTATCATGTGGTCTTGGACTTTGGACTGGTTTACATGATGAATTACATTTATTGATTTGCGTATGTTGAACCAACCTTGTGTGCCGGGGATGAAGCCTACTTGGTCCCCATGAATGATCTTTTTAATATGTTTTTGAATCCGATTTGCTAAGACTTTGTTGAGAATCTTTGCATCTGTGTTCATCAGGGAGATCGGCCTATAGTTTTCTTTTTTAAGTGAATCTTTATTAGGTTTTGGGATTAAAACGATATTAGCTTCATAGAAGGAATTTGGTAGTGTTCCTTCCTTTGCTATTTGATGGAACAGTTTAAGGAGTATTGGTGTTATTAACTCCTTAAATGTCTTGTAGAACTCTGTGCTGAATCCATCTGGTCCAGGACATTTTTTGGTGGGAAGATTCGAGATTACTTCCTCAATTTCCTTATATGTTATAGGACTATTTAAGTAATTCACAACTTCCTGATTCAATTTAGGTAAGTTGTGTTTACTTAGAAATTCATCCATCTCTTTTGTGTTGTCAAACTTCACAGAGTATAAGTTTTTGAAATATGATGTTATAATTCTCTGGATTTCTTGGGTATCCGTAGTGATAACTCCATGTTCATTTCTAATTTTGTTAATTTGGGTTTTCTCTCTCTTGCTTTTGGTTAGTTTAGCTAGGGGTGTATCAATCTTGTTGATTTTTTCAAAGAACCAGCTTTTCGATTTGTTGATTTTTTCTATCGTTTTCTTAGTCTCGATTTCAGATATTTCTCCCCTTATTTTGCTAATCTCTTCTCTTCTACTGCTTTTGGGATCAGATTGCTCTAGTTTCTCTAAAGCTTTAAGCTGCATTGTTAAGTTGTTTATTTCTGATGTTTCCATTTTTTTGATGTGGGCATTAAGAGCTATGAACTTACCTCTTAGAACAGCTTTCATTGTGTCCCAGAGATTTTGGTAAGTTGTATTTTCGTTATCATTCACTTTCAGGAAATCTTGAATTTCCTTTTTAATTTCTTCCTGAATCCAGTTCTCATTCAGCATCATAGTGTTAAGTTTCCAGGAGTTAGTGTATTTTCTCTTGTTTGATGTGTTGTGGATGTCCAGCTTTAGGCCGTGGTGGTCTGATAGGGCACAGGTTAGAATTTCAACTTTCTTGTACATGTGTAGATTCATTTTGTGGCCCAATATGTGATCTATTTTGGAGAAAGTTCCGTGTGCTGCTGAGAAAAATGTGTATTCTTTGGTGCGTGGGTGAAAAGTTCGATAGAGATCTGTGAGGTCCATTTCTTTCAGGGTTTGATTAAGTTCCAAAGTGTCTCTGTTAAGCTTTTGACCTGTTGATCTATCCCATGTAGAGAGGGCGGTGTTGAAGTCCCCAAGAATTATCGTTTGGGGGTTGATTTCTTGCTTTAGACGCTGTAGGGTTTTCTTAATGAATGTGGAGGGGCCCGTATTGGGTGCATATATGTTCAGTATTGTGAAGTCTTCCTGGTGAATTGTACCTCTGACTAAAATGTAGTATCCATCCGTGTCTCTTATAATTTTTTTTGGTTTGAAATCCACTTTGTCTGATAGCATAATGGCTACCCCTGCCTGTTTTCTGCTTCCATTTGCTTGTAGAATTGTTGACCAGCCTTTTATTTTTAGAGCGTGCCTATCTTTTGTGGTGAGATGGGTTTCCTGCAGGCAGCAGATTGATGGATTGTGATTTTTAATCCAAGTTTGTAATCTGTGTCTCTTGATCGGTGAATTAAGTCCATTAACATTTAGTGTTATAATGGAGAAACTATTGTTAATTCCAGACATTTATTATGTTTAGTAGCTTTTATAAGTATATTGCTTCGCTTTTAATGGTGTTATATTTGCCTTCTGTTCTCCTGGATATGCCTGTTTTTTTCTTCACGCTTGAGTATCATTTCTAGCAGTTTTTGAAGGCCTGGTTTGGTGGCCATGTATCCCTTAAAGTTGTCTTTGTGCTGGAAAATTTTTCTTTCTCCCTCGATCATGACTGATAGTTTTGCAGGGTAAATCAGCCTGGGTTGACATTTTTGCTCATTCAATACTTGAAGTATGTCTCTCCAAGCTCTTCTTGCTTTTACTGTTTCGACTGAGAAGTCATTTGTTATTTTAATAGGTTTGCCTTTAAAAGTGACTTGTTTTTTCTCCCTTGAAGCTCTCAGCACCAGTTCTTTATCTTGAATGTGGAGTGTTTTAACTATTATTTGCCGCGGTGTGCTTCTAGTTTGGTCGTATCTGTTTGGGGTGCGGAATGCCTCTTGTATATGAATGGGCCTCTCTTTCTTTAGATGAGGAAAGTTTTCCTTGATGATCGTTTGAAAAATTTCCTCAGGGGTGGTATTTTGAGATTCTTGCTCCGGTATTCCATGAATACGCATGTTAGGCTTCTTCAGGGTGTCCCATATCTCTTGGATATTTCTCTCAAGTATCTTTTTGGCTTTAACAACCTCTTCCATTGAGCTGGCTAGTACTCCCACTTTATCTTCAAGGTCTGAAATTCTGTTTTCTGCTTCATTAGTTCTGTTGATAAGACTCTCTGTGGCGTTCTGGGTTGAAGATAACTTGTCTTTTAGCTCAGTTTTAAACTCTGCTTGAGTTTGTTTTAACTGTTCTATGCCACTTTTTGTTTCTTGCACTGTTTTTCTCAACTCCTCCACATGTCTGTTGTGTTCCTCTTCAAAGCGATTGATTCGATTATGTAATTCCTCCCGGATTTCCTCTTTCATAGTATTGAACATGGTAATGATCATATTTTGAAAGTCGTTATCCTGGGTCAGGCTTTCTTGGCCTTTTTCCGCGGGTTTGTTCTTTTTGGAGTCTAACATTATGGGATTAATTTCTTCAGTGGGAGATTTGTTTACTTGAGTGTTGCTTCTCATGGATTTGCACTTTGACTTTGGCATTGTCATTTTAACTCTTAAGATCTCTCAATTTCACTAAACTGAATTATTTGGCCTGGGGTACTGGTGGTCGGGGCCTGAACGGGGACTTACCTAGGGAGCGGGGTGAGGCCCGGGTGGACCGCGTGCGTGTCCTGACTGGCGGAGCGGGGTGGGGCGAAAAGGGAGGATGGGCGCAGGGGGAGGTGCTCCTCGTTCCCTGGGCCCCCGCGCGGCTCCGGCTGGATGGCGGGAGTCGGAGCCGGGTCCCCGTGGGCTGACCTGGGGTCCTAGAGCGCGCGTTGAGGCCCGGCTGGATCTCGCCTACGCGTCCCGACCGGCGGAGCGGGGGTGGGGCGAAAGAGGGAGGCTGCGCGCGTCGGCGTGGAGCTATTTAACCCGAGGGCAGCTGGGGCGGGGCCCGGGCGCAGGGGGAGGTGCTCCTCGTTCCCTGGGCCCCCGCGCGGCTCCGGCTGGATGGCGGGAGTCGGAGCCGGGTCCCCGTGGGCTGACCTGGGGTCCTAGAGCGCGCGTTGAGGCCCGGCTGGATCTCGCCTACGCGTCCCGACCGGCGGAGGGGGGGTGGGGCGAAAGAGGGAGGCTGCGCGCGTCGGCGTGGAGCTATTTAACCCGAGGGCAGCTGGGGCGGGGCCCGGGCGCAGGGGGAGGTGCTCCTCGTTCCCTGGGCCCCCGCGCGGCTCCGGCTGGATGGCGGGAGTCGGAGCCGGGTCCCCGTGGGCTGACCTGGGGTCCTAGAGCGCGCGTTGAGGCCCGGCTGGATCTCGCCTACGCGTCCCGACCGGCGGAGGGGGGGTGGGGCGAAAGAGGGAGGCTGCGCGCGTCGGCGTGGAGCTATTTAACCCGAGGGCAGCTGGGGCGGGCCCGGGCGCAGGGGGAGGTGCTCCTCGTTCCCTGGGCCCCCGCGCGGCTCCGGCTGGATGGCGGGAGTCGGAGCCGGGTCCCCGTGGGCTGACCTGGGGTCCTAGAGCGCGCGTTGAGGCCCGGCTGGATCTCGCCTACGCGTCCCGACCGGCGGAGGGGGGGTGGGGCGAAAAAGTACTTTTTCATTTTGTTACTCAGAGTATTATTTGGTGTTTTCCAAGGTTGAGCTTCAATTAAGTTAATATCTTTCATTGAAGCAACAGGATATTCCAGTATAGCTTTGTTTTGTTTAGCCAAAGTCTCCCTATATAGTCCAAGCTGGCCTTTAGTTTGTGATCCTCCTCTCCTGTCTCAGCCTCCCCATTACCAGAGTTCCAGGAGTGTGCCAGCATCAGCCAGCTGTGTAGAACTGAGGGCATCCCTAAACAAAAGTTCCTTTTAGGGTTTTGTTTTGTTTTTGTTTTGTCTTTGCTGTGAGGGTGTGTCATCGAAGCAGAAAATGATTATGAAAAGAGTTGGTGACACTGTCTTGCTTTCAAGCAGTTTATCATTGCATTTGTCCTATCACAGGGAAAAGGGTAGTGTTAGTCACATGCAGATTAGTATATGCATACTTAAAATGATTGGTTTTAATTATACAAATAATGGGCTGAAGAGATGGCTTAGGGGTTAAGACTTTGTTTCACAAGCAGAAAGTCCTGATTTCAGATCCCAGGTCCCACATAAATGGGAAGAGGCCTACGCTTCTAGCCCTGGTGGGTAGAGCCTGGGAAATCCCAGAATGAAGCAAGAAGGAGGGAGAAGCAATACAGGGTGATTCCTGAAGTTACCCTTGGTCCTCCACAGGGACACGCAGTGCCTTCTGATACACACACACACACACACACACACACACACACACACACACACTAAAACGCTAAATAAAAATTAAAAAAATGTATAATAGAATTGACCTTAGAAACCCACAGAAAAATATCTTTATAGAGTGCTCCTTGAGAAATACTCACATGGAAGAAAAGATGGGCTGCATATTCACCAGGTAATTTTAAAACTTTATGTACTTACGAGAGAGAGAGAGACAAAGAGACACAGATATAGACACACAGACACACAGAGAGAGAAAGACACACAGAGAGAGAAAGAGAGAGAGAGAGAGAGAGAGAGAATGTGTTATATGTATGATAGTCAGAGGATAACTTTTGGACTCCAGGGATCATACTCAGGTTGCCAACATTTTTTTCCTGGTGAACCATCTCACTGAATACTCTCCAAGTAATTTTGCACACACACACATGAGAAAAATATCCCACAAGGATAATGCTACAATATAATGGATTTTAAATTTTATATTTTTGAGATCATCATAGATTTACATGCGGTTGTAAGAAATACGAGATTTTGGGCTGGAGAGATGGCTTAGGGATTAAGACTATCCTTGCAAGCAGAAGGAACTGAGTTGGATCACAGATCCCATATTAAAGTGACAGGTGGAAATGGCAATAGCCTGCATTTCCAGCCCTGGAAGGTGGAGCCTGGGAAACTCCAGAGCAAAGCAAAAAGGAAGTAGAGCAACACAGGATGATTCCAGAAGTCACTCTCAGGCCTCCACAAGTACATACAATCCCTTCTCTCTCTCTCTCTCTCTCTCTCTCTCTCTCACACACACACACACACACACACACACACACACACACACACACACACACACACACACAAAGGAAATAAGAGATTTGGGGAAGTTTATCTAGTTTCCCATCATTGATATTTTCCAAAACTACAGTATGATATGCATCACAACTAGGTAATTGACATCATTTTAGTCAAGGTATAGATTAATTTTATCACCATGAGTCTCCCTTACGTTTTCCTTTTATAGTGTTGGATGAGACTTTCTGGGGAGACCCAACAAAAGTGTCTACTTTCCCAAGGGCACAATAAAAATTTTAATTTGGTGAACCAATGAATTTCCTGGAGTTCCTTACAGGAGTATAGGCCAAGGGTTACTTACAAGAATATGTATAGCTCAAAGACAGCTGCACCACTATAAGGCTCAGCCCAATCCGGAAGACACTCATGGACGCTGTGTGATAGGGATGCCTGCATGAACTGCAAGTAGTTCAAGTGATAGAGTCTCCTCTAGCAGTTAAGCAAGTAAGAAAATCTCCCTCAGCAGTTATTTCCTGTTTTCTTAACTCTGGGGAGGGCCTTGAGAATTTAGTTCATCTCAGGAACTTTTTAAGACTTGACTTTTTTTGTTTTGCTTCCTCCACCATAGAATGTTTTAATTAAGAGGAAATTGGTATATAACATACAAGCACACTGGCTTTCTTCCTCACCATTGCCCCTGCTTCTCATCCCTAAACTTAGCAATCATTAATCTGAAACCACTTGGGACTCCAGTTCTGGGAACTGCTGTACTTACACCTAGAAGAAGCTGCCCTGGATCTCAGCTACTCAAAAGCTCTCAGATAGCCCAGCACATTATGTTATCTGCATTTCTCTGGAACTTAGGAGAAAATCTGCACATCAAACTGGTCTAGAAAGAAAGTCTGTTTTTTGGACAAGAAACACAAAGAAACTGTGAAGACTGTACTATTCTTTCCAGTCCCAGCACAATAGAGATGCAGTTGGAACATGGGCTCCCCACAATCGTCTTCCTATGAGCACAGTGAGTTCAATTGTGTGTTCACCAAGTATCAGCCCAGACATAGCCATGGATTACTCAAGCCAAGAAATGCAGTGAAGCAACTGAGACTAAATAGGCCAAACAAATTGACCTGAGTACATCAAATCTTCTGTTGTTAGGAGCTTGTGATTAGTCTTTTCCTTGATCTTCAGGCCTTGACTTAATAGGTCCTACTCGTACAGATTAGATTAAAGCATTTCAACAATACTTTAGTGTTCCAAATAGGTCCTCAGAATTCAGAAACACTTCACTAAAATGTCATCAGGGATCTTAATGTAGATCACAAGGTAATAAATGACCTAAAAGTTAATAATGGTTCTGTACAAAATTTTATTATATTATTTCTAAGCCACTAACATTGGCAATAATAACCACATTGCTTTTATTAATAAAATATCAACTTTATATCTTTATTTGTCAGTTGAATAGGATACACTGAATGGGATTTTTGCTTAGTACAATTTCTGGAGAATCATTCATATCTTTGCATGTATAAGTATTTTCTTTCCATGTGTTTCTGAGTAATATTGTATTGCATAGATATATAACAGTTTATATATTCATTCCCATTTTAAAGGCATTCGAATTTTTTCCAGGGTTTGGTTGTTATAAATGAGCTGCTTTGAAGATTGCATAGAGATTTTTATATAAGCATAAATTCTCATTTCTCTAGGAAAGATGCCAAAGATTGTATCAATAACTGTATGTTTGTCCTTTAATAAGTAGCTAGTCTGTTTGCCATGATTATGTGAGTATAGTGTCTATGCACATGCATGTGTGTTTGCATGTGGCTAGCCTGGCTATTGAGTTTTCTTTGGGGATTCCCGGTCTCTACCTTTCTAGCCTAGAATTACAGACTGTCATTCTCATCATTTATGTAGGTTTGGGGAATCTAAACTCTGAACCTCTTGCATGTGGGACAAAGACTTCAACCATCTTCACAGCCTGTAGCTATAATTTCTACTTTAGCCATACTGATGGGTGTATATTGATATTTCATTATGGTTTTAACTAATGGAATATTGAATGCCGTTTATGTGCCTGTTGCCATCTATTTATTCTTATTATCAAAATCATGTGCACGTCTACCCACTATTAAAATTGGATTTTTTCTTATGGTTTTAGGAGTTCTTCACAAATTCTAGAAACTACTTTGTTTTTTCCTAAAATGTTTATAGTTTCACATTTTGCAATCCTGCTTGACAACCATTTGATGTAACTTTTGTATAAGGTAGAGATTTTTAAACATTTTCTACTTCCAATGCATTTTATCTAAAAAAGTTTATGCTGCCTTGAATATATAGATACATAAAATATGTACCTATATATTATTATATATTACTAATAAAAAATTGTAGGTGAATTGATTTTAAAGTAATGCTTTGATACATATCTATATATAATTTTACCATGGATTAAGGATCAAAGCAAATAAGCATAATAATACAATGGATATGCCTAATTTATTTTTTATAAAGAATTAATCCTAGATGAATATTTGTTACTACAAAACCTTTAGCAACTTCAACATTTTTCAAAATTGACCAATATTTTGATTTCATATTCATTAATGTTTAGAACAATACTTCACATTGAATATTAAGCACAAAATAACAGAGGCACTTTCAGGGCTTTTCACAAATTATTGAAAATTTTGTCCTAATTGTGAGATAATAATCACTTAACAATTTTTAAAAAACTCAATCAGCAACTTTTTAAATGCATGTGTATATGTTCACATGTGCGTGTTCACAAGTATTTGTGGATCAATGTGTGATGGAAACCAGGGTCAACCTTGGTTGCTCATCAACCTCCTTTGAAATAGGGTATCTTACTGGCCGGAAACTCACCAATTAGGCTTTACCGGCTGACCAACAAACCTCAGAGATGCTCCCAAATTCTGGGATTCCAAGCATGTGCCACTATGCCCCGCATTTTTACATGGTTTCTGAGACTCAAACTTGGGTCCTCATACTTTCATAGCAAGTGCTTTACCAACTAGACCATCCCTAAAATCAAACATTCTAATGCAATAGAGTCCGAAGATATATTAGTTTGAATTTAAATGGTTAGGAATGATAGTAATAAAATATTTAATCTTTGTCTTTCACAATAAAACCATTATGCTTCTATAAGAGCAGGAAACTTTTTATGTACAGTAAAAATGCTACAATTCATAATAAACTATATTCTTAAATCCGAGATAAGGTGTAACATTGCTGTTCCAAGTTACCTTGGCATGCACATTGTGAAATACATATGTTATGCATCCAGAATCAAGACTGTAGTGCTATGCTTCTGATTTTTAATTGTTTGGGTCATTTAGAAACTACTGCTGCCAAATTTTTCATAGTTCCCACATTCAGTTATGTATCCCTATAATGGGTCACTGTTCACAGTTTTAAAAGCTGTGGGATAAAGCATAAGACAAATTGAGATTATTTTTGCATGCTGGTCCAATTTCTCTAATACTTTTTGTTCGATTGCTTTTTTATCATTGTCAAAAATTGGTTTGGCACATTAGTGTGGTCTATGTTAGGGTTATTTATTCTCTGCTGAGCTCCATTTATCACTCCATCATTACCACATTATCTTGATTATCATAACTGCATAGTAAATGTTAATGTTGGATCTAGTAATGATTTTATTTTTGGAGTTTTAAGTTTAGTTCTACTTTAGCCTGTGCCTTTCAAATGAAATGTTAGAATAAGATTGTTCATGCCTACAAAAAATTGCTAGTATTTTGACAATTTCATTAAACCTAAGATCAACTTATGGAGAATTGTCTCTTTACTACTTTTTGCCTTTCCAATCCATGAACACAATAAGTCTCTCCGTTTATTTCTGTTTTTTTTTTCATTAGATAGTATAATATTCAAAACAGATGTTTTCTTAGGTTATGCCCATTTCATTTTATTTGAGACATCTCTAAATACTATTGTGTTTTAATATTGGTTTCCAAAGATTATGGTTAGTATATTGAAAGACAATTGATTTCTATATTTTATTCTTGCTCCTTGTGATCTTGAAGAACTCATGTATTAGTTCTAGGATTTTTTTCTGTGTAATTATTTTGAATTTTCTATGTCAATAGTCAAATAATCTTCAAACAGGGAAATTTTTTTCTCCCTATTCAATTGTTATTCCTTTTCTTTTTTTGTCTTAGTATAGTGGCTAGTAGAATAAGAGCAGTAAGATCAGATTTTTCCTTGATCACATTCTGCAAAAGAAAACATACGACCTTTTCCTGTTATGTACGATATTAGCTGCATGATTTTACTAGATTCTCATTGTTGAGTTTAAGTCTTTGCCCTCTCTTAATTGGCTGAGAAGCTTTAAAAAAACTTGAATTGATACTGGTATTAAACTATAAAAAAAGAATTCATCTGTCGTTTTGAAGGCCAGGAGGGTAGAAATTACCCTGTGGGAATCTGCGAGTGTCGGTGGTATGCACTTCCCAAGTCCAGTGTCCCAATGCTCAACATGGGTCAGGAGAAGCTGCGGGAGATCATGGACCTGAGGAAAATATGGAATACTTTCTATTATACAATCACAAGGAAAATCAGACTGAGTTTTGGTTCAGGTTATAGACTTGACAGTACAGAAAGCTGGCGATATTGCTTGGGTTTGTGCAAGAGTTCATACAAACAGGGCAAAAGGTAAGGAGTGTTTCTTGGTCCTGCGGTAGCAGCAATTTAACGTCCAGGTGCCGATGGCAGTGGGAGATCATGCAAGCAAGCAGATGGTTAAATTTGCTCCCAACATGAACACAGAAAGTAGAAGGTGTTGTGAGAAAAGTAAACCAGAAAATCGGAAGTTGTATACAGCCAGATATACAGTTACATGTTCAGATCTATGTCATAAGCCTGCCTGAGCCTCGCCTGGCCCTGCAGGTGGATGACCCATTATGCCAGAGAGAGGAGAAGAGGAAGGAAGAACTTCTGTTTGTTAACCAAGATACAAGATTAAACACAGAGTCATTGACCTTGGACAGCAACCAGTCAGGCAGTTCCCTCTCCACTCCTGCATCTGCCATCTCTCCCAAGAAAATTTAATTGACAAAGGTTTTGTGGAAATCCAAACTCCTAAAATTATTTCAGCTGCCAGTGAAGGAGGAGCCCATGTGTTCACTGTGTCATAGTTTAAAAATACCACCTACTTGGCTCAGTCCTCACAACTATATAAGCAAATGTGCATTTGTGCAGATTTTGAGGTTTTCTGTATTGGGCCTGTTTTCAGAGCTGAAGACTCCAATATCCACAGACACCTGACTGAATTTGTCCATCTGGATATTGAAATGGCTTTTAATTAACATTACCATGAAGTTGTAGAAGAAATTTCTGACACCTTAGTGTCACAACAGTTATGCAAATATTCCAATTACTACCCCATTACTGTGATAAAGCACTTTGACCCAAGCAACTTAAGGTTCAAGAAAGGTTTCAGACTGAGATTCAAACTGTAACAGTTCCTGTGTGAGCCAGTCAAGTTTTTGGAGCCAATCCTGAGAACAGAGAACTATGAGGCTGTGGCTATGCTCAGAGAAGCAAAAATTGAGATAGGAGGTGAAGAAGATCTCAGCACACCAAATGAAAAACTGTTGGGTCCCTTGGTGAAGGAAAAGTGTGATACTGACTTTTATGTTCTTGATAAATATCCATTGGCTGTGAGACCTTTCTGTACCATGCCTGACCTGAGAGACCCTAAAGAGTCCAACTTTTATGATATGTTCATGAGAGGAGGGGAAATACTGTCAGGAGCTCAAAGAATCCATGATCCTCAGCTGCTAACAGAGACAACCTTACATCATGGAATTGACCTGGAGAAAATCAAAGCTTATATCTATTCCTTCCACTCTGGAGCCCCTCCTCATGCCGGTGGAGGCACTGGGCTGGAACGGGTTACCATGCTGTTCTTAGGATTGCATAATGCATGACCGACCTCCATGTTCCCTTAGGACTCCAAATACCTCATGCCTTAGAGCTATTCTTTTTATTCTAGAAGCAGCTTGCTGTTGGTCAGGCTGTACCTGAGGTACTTAAAATATGGAACTTAGTAAGCATCTTACTAAAGTGCCATAGCACCTTTTTATTGGTTCATTGTAAGTTAATTTAAGAAAGAAATTATATAAACTGAGATACATTTCCTGTAGTTATGCTATTATTACACAAGCATTTTTTTTTCTGTACTGTGGCCACGGTACTATCATCCTAAAATTGTCAATACTTGAACTTTTTTAACTCTTGATATTGTCAAAAGAACAATCAGAACTAAGATTTTAACATATATAATTGGTATGTTGTGGAAAATTAGAACGTGCCTGTTTTTAAAAGTGACTTGTAGAAACCATGAGAAGCCTGTGAAGACACAGGCTACACCATTGTGGCAACATCGTGTTGAGTGATTAAATTCTAAAGCTGAATTTAAATAAAACTTAAAGCTAATTGTAGATATATAAATTTAAAGTGATGGAGTTTTCATCTTTGGACTGCTGATATGATGGAATATATTGACGGATTTTTAAATACTGATCCAAATTTGTTGTCATGGTTTGACTGTGAATTGTCCCACACAGGTTTACATGTTTGAGCACTTCTTTCCCAGCTGTTTGTGCTGTTGGGAAGGTTATGGAGCCTTTAGGAGGTACAGCCTTGCTGAAGAAACTACATCACTGGGGCAAGCCTTGAGGTTTGGTTATTTCTCTCATTACTGTTTCCTGAGTACGGCTACAAAGAATAACCAGTTTCCTACTACTGTTACCATGTTTTTACCTGCCATCGTGTGTTCCTTGCCATGATGGATTCTAACCATTTGGAATCATAAACCACAAAAATAAACTCTTTCTCCTTTAAGTTTCTTGGGTCAAAGTGCTTTATCACAACAATGGGATAGTAATTGAAACATTTGTATAACTGTATAAAGATTGAACCTAGGGTCTTGCACATAGAAGGCAAGCACTCTCCACTGAGCTACAATCCCAAGCTCAAAAGCATAGCCCAAGTTGACCTCAGGTTTGTGATCCTCCTGCCTCATTTTCTCAGTATTTGTCCTATGTCATATGACACCACAACCATCTACTATAATAAATCCAAATTCATTATGGTATATAATTCTTTCATGAAGATGGATGAGCTAAATTTGTCAATGTTTTAAAATTTTTTACATCTAATTTCATGATGGACATAGTTTTTCATTTTCTTGCTCTGTTTATCTGTACTTGGAATAATAGTACAGGCTGAGTATCTCTAATACAAAATTTAAAATCTAACTGCTCAAAGGTCAATAGACTATTCTTTCTATATGGGGTGGTGGGCCTTGTGCATGCTAGATAAATACTCCATAATTGAGTTATATCCCAATCCAAAAATTCAAAGTGTTTTTAATATAAATATGATGCTTAAAAAGTTTCATATTATGGAACATTTCACTTATTTAATTAAATTTTTTTATTCTTTGGCACTTTAATGAATGAATACAATGAATGCCTGTCATTTTCACACCATTCTACCTAATCCCATCCTCTGGGATTATAGGTATTCAACTGAGTAGTACTAACCTGTAATAGTAGCTCATAAAATTTGGAAAGGATTTCTTCCTCAGAGATTATGTACTGTTGGAGCTAATTCTTTGTCTACTCCTCCCTTTCTTCTTCCTGCCACTCCCCTTCCTCTATCTCTCCTCCATTCTCCCTTCAAACTGCCTGTCTTAGTTTCTTTCCTGTTGTTATCATAAAATACTCTGACAAAAGCAATTTAAGTACTCTATTCAGTACATTGGTTTATTTTGGCTCACAATACAATGGCACATCCCATAATGACAGGGAAATCATGGGAACATGAGCTTGATACAGCTGGGTAGATTACAACCACAGTCAGGAAGCAGAGTGTGATAAATCAATGTGCTCAGCTCATGTTCTCCTTTTTATGCAGTCCATGATCCCAGCCCTGGGAAAGGTCGACACCCACAGTGTCCTCCCCAATTAATGTAAACAAGAAAATTCCTCAAAGGAGTATCCAGAGTTTTGTTTTCCCAGAGATTATAGCTCTCATCAAGTTGAAAATTAACATTAACCATGACACTGCCCTTCTCCCCCTCCCACACTCAGTATTAACCTTATTTCCTTAGCATTTTCTCTACTGTTCATAATAGGTGAATTCTGTTCATTTTGTCTTAAGGTCTTTGATTATCTCTACTATATTACTTGATTCTAACCACAGAATTTTTGTTAGTTGTTCTGCTTGTTATTTCAATAATTTCCATTTTCAACATAATTTCTATTGGTTCTAAGAGAAATTGTAATTGATTATTGAGGCATTTTGATGATGACTCAAAATCCTTGTCAGATAATTTCTCTGTTTTATTTTTCTCCCACATTTTATATTTTTCCTGATCATACAAGCTCAAATAGGTGCTCACGTCTTCTCCCTCCCCACTTCCTTCCCCCATCATCACCCATTCCACTCTCCCCCCTTCTCCCTTCCTTTCACTCCCCTCCCTTCCTCTCCCTCTCTAGTTGCTTACCCCTTCCTCCCTCCCATCCCCTGGAGCATCCTTTTATATAGACACTGAACCACCTTCTGAGTCTTCCACCTTAATGAAGGTTCAGGATTCAGTGGCACAATCCAGGATCACTTCTTGGGCTCTCTATTAGTATGGGAACTCTATCATGACTATTAATCCCTTGCCTCTAAGGATCCTACTGCCTGAAGCCTTCTCCCCTGTGATCTGTGCTAGACTTTGGAGGGGGGGTCATTGACAAGTCAGTCATTGTGCAGGTCAGGCAAAGTCCAAACCTGGCTGCTACAGCCCTAACTTGTGTGGAGTATGTTGCATATCATTGGTCCTCCCCATCTTCAGGCTCTTACAATCTTGCCATCCCCTCTTCTGCAAAGTTCCCTGAGAATTAGGATAGAGAGAGATTTGGTTGGTCTGGTTCCAGGTGAGTAATGTATGGTCTTTGGTATTCTGAATTATGGTTTGTTGTTGTTTTAAGTTTTCCTATTCCTGCACTGCCCTTGACTGCATCCAGATTGGTACTGAAGGTCATCTCCTAACCAAAGATAAGAGACTATTTAAATGAAGATCTTAATATAAGAGGAAACGCAAAGATAGATTGAAGAATAGGAGTAGGACACAGCAGTGAGGGCGAGGGGTCAGTGTCCCATTTGCCAGATGGTAATCGTCTGTCTGCCAGTCCCTATACCCTCCCTAATTGGTGAAATCAAACCTGTAAAGTCCCAAGTGATCAGGAAGGGAAGTGCTAGTGAGCTGCACCAGATGTCTCACATGCAATACATGACCATGGCCTATTTTCTTCACTGAAGCATGTTCCCCTATCTCCTTTCTTTTGAGTTTAAAGCTTTAGGGACATAAGAGCAAGAGCAATCCAATCCCAAAAGCAGTAGAAAGAGAGAGACTAGCAAAATCAGGGGAGAAATATCTGAAATTGAGATAAAAAAAAGATACAAAGAATCAACCAGATGAAATGCTGGTTCTTTGAAAAAAAATCAATAAGATTAAAACATCTCTAGCTAAATCAACCAAAATCAAGAGAGAGAAAACCCAATTTAACAAAATTAGAAATGAAAATGTAGTTATTACTACTAATACTCAAGAAAATCAGAGAATTATAAGGTCATATTTCAAAAACTTATATTCCATGAAATTTGATCATCCGAAAGAAATGGATGAATTTCTGAGTAAGCACAGCTTACCTAAATTGAATCAGGAAGTTTTGAATTATTTAAATAGTCCTATAACAAATGAGGAAATTGATGAAGTAATTGCGAATCTTCCCACCAAAAAATGTCCTGGACCAGATGGATTCAGCACAGAATTCTACCAGACATTTAAAGAACAACTAATACCACTACTCCTTAAACTATTCCATAAAATATCAAAGAAAGGAACACTTCCAATTCCTCTGTTTTTAAGAAGGACTTTTTTTTTTTGCATTGTGTGTATGTGCAAGTGTGGGTGTGTGTAGGTGTGTGAGTGTTGTGTAGAAAAGGGCAACTATGTGTCTCTGTGGAGGCACAAGGGTGACTCAGGAATCATTCTGGATTGCTCTACCTCCTTACTACTTTATTCTGGGATTTTCCAGTCTCTTCCCTCCAGGGGTGGAATTGCAGTTGTTGCAATTTTGTGGCATCCAGGATCTGTTCTCAGGTCTTTGTGCTTTCAAGGCATCACTCTAGCCCGGGATATTCTTCTTTTTTTTTTTTTTTTTGAGTCTCGTACTTTTATTTATTTATTTTTCAGTAGATGTATCTGTTGGTGAGCCAGTTTTGCCAATGTTTTAATTCATAAGTAATTGATATAGTATAGACCCTGTCAGCAACAAGCAATAATGTTACTTTATCTGAAACATAGAAACAGTTTCCATTTTTTTTATTTTTTTATTTCTTCTACTCATACAAAGTTGATAACTACCATATTCCCTTCCCTCCCTCCACCAATCCCTGGATCCCCTTGCTCCCTTCCCCTTGCCCCCTTCCTTTCCCCCATCCCCCCTCCCTCTCTTTCTCTCAATCCTCCCCCCCCCGCCCCCATTCCTGGAGCATCCTTTAGTGTGCATGTCAAACTTTCTTCTGGGTTCTCCTGTCTGATGAGGTGTAAGTACTCAGTAGCATTACCTAGAGCTCTTTTTTGTGTTCCCCTTTAGTATAGGAACACTATTGTGGCTGTTAATCCCTTGCCTTTAAGGATCCTAGTGCCTGTGATCTGTACCAGACTTTGAGGGGTCAATGATATGTTGGTCATTGTGCAGGTCATGTGAAGTCCTATTATGATTAGTCCGCCCTAATTTGTGTAGAGTATCTTGCATATTGTTGCTCCTCCCCATCTTTAGGCTCTTACAATCTTACTGCCCCCTCTTCTGCAAATTTCCCTAAGCTTTGGGATGGGGAGAGATTAGACTGGCCTGGTTCCAGGTGGTTGATATAGAGTCTCTGATGTTCTGAATTATGGTTTGTTGATTATTTTTTCAGTTTTGCTGCTCCTGCACCGCCCTTAGCTCCATCCTGGGGGTATTGGATGTCACCTCCTGGCCAGAGATAAAAGGCTGTTAAAATAGAGTCTTATTATAAGAGTAGATTCAAAGGTAGATGGAATAAGAGTAGGAGACCATGGTGAGGGGGAGGTCACAGACTTTCCTTTCTGGTCACTTGCAACTGATGGGATATGATCTCACTAGAAAGGGAAGGCATACAGTCTGGCAGATAGACTCCATTTTGCAAATGGGAGACTGACATTCATTTTTTTACATTTTTAAATTTATTCAAAAGAGAGGGAGTAATGGAGAGAGAGGGAGAGAGATAAAGAGAACACCATGTGTGCATGCCATGGCATACAGAGGGAGGCCAAAGAACAACTTTTGTACATTAGTGTTTTCCTTTCACCATGTGGGCTTCTGAGGATTGAACTCAGGTCACCAGATTTATAAGCAGACACCCACTAAACTATATCACTAGCCCAAATAGTTATAATTTCAGAATCTATGGACTATTTTCTTTATTTGTATATTCTGGTTCTTGGTACAACAAGTGATATTTTATTATATAAAATATTCATATGGATACTTATGTAAGAATTTCATGGGATATGTCTCAACATCTTACCATGAAAACACAAAGAGTTCAAGAAGCTCCACACTTCTCTGAGAGACTGATGAGGACTAATGCTGATGAGGATGAAAAGGAAGATGCTTCCTCAAAACATGTTGGGAATATGTCATCCAAGACAAATAAGATGAAGCACAGCGGGACATACAAGTGAAAAGATTTGAAAATAGGAGGGAATCTGGCAGTGGATATGAAGGATTATAAGGAGAAAAGGAGGGGGGATGGAATTTGTGAAAAAGTGTTGAAAACTGAAACTATATTCATGCATACAATATTAAAAATAAAAGCATGGGAAAAATAGAATAACATATCCAGTGTATTTGAATACTGTAAGAATCTGGAGCATATTGAATTCTTTTAAGCAGGTAATTTTTCTGATGGCAGGAAAGTCATGTAGGTATGTATGTTGGACTTGCCATGGGGTCTCCCTGATACCATCCCAATATAGGTGAAGTACTACGCCACACTAACTTATCAGAGATTGAAAAAAATGGAAGTTAGACTTCCTTCTTGGACCCACAGCCATCAGTTCAATGGAAGCAAGGCAGTGACTTATACTGCCTTGTCGCTAAATGCAGGTGTCGGCTCAATTCCTTGCTCAGACTCCCTGGCTTCATGGGAAGAGAGACTGGGTAAAGAAGTGTCACCTAAAATCTCTCAACACCTCATTTTGCCTTGTTGAAGCTCATGTGGGATTGGAGGGAGCCTCACTACTGAGCTCTACTAACACTATTCCTGGTGGGAATCTGATTCTGCCAGATGAGGGATGAAAGTTCAGCTGCCTGATAGAGTCTACTTATGTTCTTTCCACAAAGGAATTGGGTTGCTGCCGCCTGCTTCTGCAATGGATGATCAACTCCTGCTCAGCTAGTCATCACCAGCCAGCAAAGGAATTGGGATGTGGTATTTGCTTCTGCGAGGGTAGAAAGTGGGATGGGTTGGAATGCCAGTTTCTTGAAGAGAGTGAGTGGTGACTGCAATGTTTTCTTTATTCAGTATCTTGGCTAAGGAGAACAGAATTTTCTTATATCTCACTTTCTTAGCCTGTTGGTAGTTCTGGTTTGCAGTCTTCTGCGGCAACCTGTATAAGATATTCAGTTAGAAGAAAGAATTTATTGATTGCTTCATAATATTTTTCTCAAATTTTGAGGTCTGTAAGAAGCCTACTATCTTCTTATCGCATTTTAGAGTCTTTCTATAATTGCCTGTTTTGTTATAGTCACTCTCATCTCTGCCACCATCTGACACACATATAACACATCAGTAGTGTCTCTAATGACATTTCATAGTTTTTTAATGTACAGCATATTGTTGCTATTTATAGTCATGATACTATACCCTGTTATAGTGCACTGTGATTTATTGTTCCTACTTAGCTGTTTATCTGTTCACTTTGCAGCTAGGTTGTACTCATTGATTTATCAACCTTTCTCTATCCTTATACCAGCCTACTCTCTCTGATCTCTAACAATAATCATTCTATTCTCATCCTCTACAAGATCAACTTCTATAGATACTACTTGTGGATGAGGTTATTATAGTTCTTATCTTTCTGTTCTTGGCTTATTTCATTCAGCATAATGATCTTAATTCCATCCACATTTTTCACAAATGACAGAATCTCATTCTTTGATTGGATGGCTACTACCTGACTATATGTGTCATAGTTAGATACAGATGTCAACTTCATGGTTGAGGGTTTGAGCTCTGGGTATATTTGTAAATAATTAGTAATTAAGCCCAGAGCAAGCCTACAGGAGATTGTCTAATTGATGGAGAAGACACATCCCATGTTAGGTGGAACTAGGCCCTGGACAGGTGAATAAAATATAGAGAACTGATTGAGGAAGTTTGCATTCTTCTGTATACTTTGTCAAACATGCTGGTCTGGCAAATAAGGATTGTCCCTCTCTCAGCTGTTAAGTGGAGATGGTATGACCAGTTCTCTCGACCCTGGTGTTGGCATGACCTTTCCTGATAAGCTGGACAGACATCTGTAACCAGGAATTGTAAGTGAAAATAAGCCCCTTATTCCCTTTAGCTGTTTTGTCATAATTTTATCAGCAACTATAACAATGTATATACATTTATAGTTTCTTTTTTTACAGAGCAGAATATGTTTTGCATTTTCTTTTTGTATTAATCTATTATAGATATTTAGGTTGTTTCTACTTTTTGTTTATGACTAACAGTACTTCAGTGAACATGAAAGTACAGATATATTTTGACATTCTGATTTAATTTCCCTTGGATATATAATGAGTGTTGGAATTGCTGGAAAAATGTCTATTTTTTTGAAGAATCTCCACATTGTTTTCCATGATACCTGCACAAAATGTTCCCCTTATTTATGTGTAAAAGTCCCTTTCTCTGAATCCTCATCAATACTTGATATATTTAGTTTTCTTTTTTAAATAGTAGTCATTTATAATAGGGTAAAGTGATAATATTGTGACTTTGATTTGCATTTCTCTGATAATTCATGATGTCGAGCCTTTTTCATGAACATGTTGGTCTTTGATTATCTTCTTTTGAGTAATGTCTATTTAGATATGCTCCATCTTATTTTTTTTATTTTTTTTTAGATACGCTCCATTTTAATTTGGATTCTTTTTTATGGTTGTTAGATAATGAGTTTTGGGTATTCTTTATATACTTTGGACATCAATGCATTTTCAAATATACTTTCAAAATACTTTCTCCCATTTTGTGGGTTGTCTATACTTTTTGATAACTTAGTTTGCTGTACTGAAGCTTTTCATTTTGGAATAATGCATTTTTTTTCTGTTTTTGGTTTCATTCTCTGTGCTTTGAATTTTATCCAAAATGTTTTTGCCTATTCCAGTGTTCTAAAGCATTTCCTCTGCTTTGATTCTAGAGACTAATAGTTTCAAATCTTATACTTAACTTTTTAATCCATGTTGAGTTTTGTTACATTGAAGATATGGTCTGGCTTTGTTCTTATGTATGAAAACATCTAGTTTTCCCAGCACCATTTATTGGACTGTCTTTTCTCCACCATTCGTTCTTAGCATCATGGTTAAAGATAGGTTTTCTGTAGAAATATTTAGTTACTTCTAAGATCTGTTCTCTTCCATGTTTCTCTGCCAATGTCATGTTGTACTGAATACTACCAATTGCAAGTATTTTTGAAGTAAGGTAATATAACACCTTCTTTGTTCCTTCTGCTCAGGACTGCGTTGGGTATATGAATTTTTGTGGTTCCAAACAAATGCTAGAATTATTTTTGTAGTCTGATGAGGAGTATCAATGATCTTTTGATAGGATAGAAAAGATATAGATTCATTACTATCGAATCTATACATTGCTTTGGCAGTATGTACATTTTAACAATATCGATACTTCTCCACAAACAAAGGAGTCTTTCCATTTTTTGCGTTCTCTTTGTTTTTTAAATATTTTATAATTTTCATTGTGGAGATTTTTCACCACTTTGACTATATTTTTTCTTAGCTATTGAATTTTATAATCGCTAAAAATGGGTTGCTTTCCCAGTTACTACTTTAGATAATTTGCTATTAGTTTATAGGATTGATACTAAATTTTGCATGTTAAGTCTGTGTTTTATAACCTTGATTAATTAACTTATCATTTATTTGTTCTTTGTTCAGATTTACATCACTATTCTGAATAAATGTGGCAAAAATGGTCATCCTTTATCTTATCACAAATTTGGAAAGAATATGCTAGATTTTGAATTCAAATACTTCTTAGTTCCCTACTGACTGATGTGCACTGGAAAGATCATATAAATAGGGAGTCCCAATATACTTTCCTTGATAATGTTTTCTAGAGGTCAATCATCAAGAAAAGAACTTCAGGGGCTGGAGAGGTGGCTCAGGGGTTAAGCCTCCGCCTTGCAGGCGGAAGGTCCCGAGTTCAGGATCCCAGATCCCACGTATAGACGCCAGACGGAAGCCGGGGCGGCCTGCGCTTCTGGTCCTGGTAGGGCGGAGCCTGTGAATCCCGGGGCAGAAGGAGGTGGAGGCGTCCATGGTGGTTCGCGAATTCGTCCGTGGTTCTACACACACATACACACACACACAGACACGCGCGCGCACATACACACAGTTGAATAAATAATAATAATAAAAAAAAAATTAAAAAAAAAAAAAAAAGAAAAAAAGAAAAGAACTTCAAACATTTTAAGCAAGTATGCCAAAAATGTATTAATCATAATTGTACTATACAGCTTAGTACTTCTACTCAGACTGAACACATTCATATAAATAGCTCCGGATCAAGAAACAAAACTCAGCAGACAAGCCCAAAAGCCCCTGCTTCTAGTCATTACCTATAGTAGTAATGACTATCCTATCTCCTAACAGTACAGATACTCTTGCCTGTTTTCCTTAGGGCCTGGATAATTTTGTTGATAGTGGTGATTTCTTAATTCTCATTTTCTTATGATATTCCAATATGTGAAAAACACCACAAATGATGCATTTTTCTCTTCATGCGTATTTGAGTGTGATATTAACTAAGGTTCTCTAGAAAGCAGAATTAATAGGAGCAATAGGACATACAAATGCATATATAAAATAGATTATGAAGAATTGACATATGTGATTCCAAGAGCTGTGGAGTGAGTCATTGAGCTGGAAATGTAAAAGAGCTGATGGGGAGTTTTAGTCTAAATGCCAGTAGACTCAAGACTCATCAAAGCAAATATTTCAGTTCGACTCAGAACTGTCCTAGTTCAGAGGTCATCCAGGCCAAAAAAAAAATCCTTTCTTGCTTAAGAGAAAGTAGTGTTTTTCTTCTAATCATGTCTTTAACTTGATGGCTAGCACCTATCCACACTGGGGAGGGCCATGTGCTTTATTTAGTCTTCAAACTTAAATGTTCATCTCATCCAAAGATACCCTCACAGAGACAGAATAATTTCTTAGTCAAATCTACAGGCACCCAGTGGCCCAGTGAAGTTGATACCACATGAAACATCACAAACATTTTCAAGTTTGGGCTATTATGAGTCTGCTGTTATGAACATTCTTGAATAAATGAGTGAATATATGTATGTGCATATTTTTTGCTATGTATGTATCTAGACGTGAAATCCCTCTGCCTTGGTGTAGACATATATTCAACCTTACTATATATGGGTAAAGAATTTTCCAAATGTAAAAATTTATGCTTTAATTGCAGATGTGAAAAATCTAGTTATTCTGAATTCTTACATTGCCACAGCAATGGGCTTTTTGTAAACATAGATCTGGACAACTATGTAGGCCAGGCTGGTTTCGAACTCACAATTCTTCTGCCTCAACCTCCTGAGTATTATCATGCATGCACAGACATGCTTAATAATAACTTTTTAAAATTTTAATTTAAAAATTTTAGCCATGCTGATTAGTGCATTGGAAGCATACAATAATATTGTTTTGTATTTCTTGCACGACAAAGGAAGGAGACTTACTTTTGATTTACTTGACCTTTCATTAGCCTCTTTTGCAAAGTTTTCAAGTTTTTTTTAATCCACATATCTATAGGATCAATTGTCTTTTATCAGAAATGCACAGGAAATCATTACACAATCTGAATAGGATTTTTTTTTGTTGGACACATGTATTCTGAATGTTATCTCTCATGTTGTGACTTGCCTTCCAGTCTCTTCATGGTGACTTGATGAAAGACCTTAATTTAAAAACAATTCCAGTTTATCGTGTTTTCTCATTCTGCTTTAGTTTTTTTTGTGTGTATGTGTGTTTGTGCGTGTGTGTGTGATGTGTGTCAGAGGGCACTATGTGTACCTATAGAGACCCAAGGGTGACTTTAGGAATAATCCTAGATTGTGATTCCTCCTCTTTTCTTTTCTCTGGAATTTCCCAGACTCTGCCTTTCAGGGCCAGAAGTAGAGGCCACCACAGTTTCTATCTCCCTCACCACTCCCTGTCCATCCCCCAGTGCCTCCCCCCCAATTCCCAGAGAGTCCTTTATTGTGCATGCCAGACTCTCCTCTGGGCACTCCTCTCCGATGACGTGCAAGGACCCAGTGGCATTTCCCTGAATCCTTTCCCATGTTCCCCTTAAGCATAGGAACACTACTGTGGCTGTCAATCCCTTGCTTCCAAGGATTTTGGTGCCTTTAGCAGATGCTAGACTTTTTGGGGTCAATAGTGTGTTGGACATTGCTCAGGGCATGCAAAGTCCAATTATGATTGCTTCGGCCCTAACTTGTGTGGAGTATCTTGCAAATCATTGCTCCTCCCATCCTTTTGCTCTTAAACTCTTACCACCCCCTCTTCCGCAAATGTCCCTGAGCTTCAGGATGGGGAGAGATTAGTCTGGCCTAGTTCTAGGTGGTTGATATAGAGTCTCTGAAGTTCTGGGTTCTGGTTTGTTGATTTTTTTTTGCAGTTTTGCTGCTCCTGCAATACCCTTCACTCCATTCTGAAGGGCACTGTATGTCACCCCCTGGCCAGAGACTAAAAGCTGTTAAACTGGAGTCTTATTATAAGAGCACATTCAAGGGCAGATGTAATAAAAGTAGGAAACCTCAGTGAGGGAGGGGTCAATCACCCATTTGCAAAATGGTTACTTTTTATCTGCCAGACTATATGCCCTCCCCTTCTGGTAAGATCATACCCCCTCAGTTGTAAATGATTAAGAAGGAACGTCTGTGAACTTAACCAGGTATCACATTACTTACTTGCAGTCCTTGATGGAGGCCTATTTTCTCTGCTGTAACATGGTCCCCTCTCTCCTTGTTTCTGGTATGGCCCTCCAACCCCATCCCTCCTGTTCATAATCCTTGCAATTACTGTAGGTATTACATAGAGAGGCAGGTGGTCTGATGTTGATTGCAGAATTCTTCACCTGCGACCTGGTGGGGGGGCGGAGGCGCGCGGGGGCGGGAGGACACGAGGGGCTGGGGTCTGCGGCAGGGCCCAGGCTAAGCTGGAGGCTGCCTGGGTGCTCGCCGGAATACGTGGGGGGGCTCCGGGGTGGGGGGCTGGGCTGGGGCGTGGCTCTCTCACTCACCTGGGAGCTGACAGGGGCGGCGCGGAGGGGCTTCTATCTGGCATTTTTATATGGGATCTGGAATTTGAACTCAGGACTTTCTGTTTGCGCAAAAGAGGCTTAACTCCTGAGCCATCTTTCCAGACCTACTTTAGTAATTTTAGTCCTGCTTAAGAAGCTTTGGGGCTCCCCTTTGAACATTTTCTTCTCTTTCGTAGAACAACAGTTATTCAAAATGAAGTAAGAAGAAGGGATAAGAGGATAGATTATGGACAAGTCATTCAAACATAGCCTTGATTATTCCTGAAGCCACGATGATGTGTTTTGTGCTGAATCAAACATCTATTGCTCGGCATCATTTCCCAAGCCAATGGTGCTCATGAATCCTGTTGATCTCCTTCACTCTCATTTCACTGACTATATCTAAACCTCCAATTCTCAAAACTTCAATGTTCTTTGACATTAGCTCCAGGAATATAGGCCAATCATGAACTGGCAATATGTTTTTAAGTATTCTGACAATACCCTTGAAGTTAGGAAAACTTCATACAATTCAGGTCCTTAAAGATTTTACATGAATTATTTAATTGGATAAACAATTACATTGCACTTCAAGACCAAATCAGACTCCCCACATACATAATTTCAGTGTAATATTTTTTGATCTGTTTTTATTATTTAAATAAGAACAAGTCCTCTTAAACTAAGACTTTGGATATGAAATTTCTAGAAATTCCAACTGATGTATTATTTTAATTAGTGAAACAAGATGGGAAAATATTATGATGACAGTATTTCTTCAATAATTATTGCATATAAGGTTTTTTTTAAATTTTTTTATTATTTATTCAACTGTGCGCATGTGCGTGTGTATGTGTGCGCGCGTGTGTCTGTGTGTGTGTGTGTGTGTGTGTGTGTGTGTAGAACCACGGACGAATTCGCGAACCACCATGGACGCCTCCACTTCCTCCGCCCCGGGATTCACAGGCTCCGCCCCACCAGGACCGGAAACGCAGGCCGCCCCGCTTCCGCCTGGCGTCTATACGTGGGTCTGGGATCCGAACTCAGGACCTTCCGCCTGCAAAGCGGAGGCTTAACCCCTGAGCCACCTCTCCAGCCCTTCATATAAGGTTTTTAACAAAGCAGATGTGCATTTGATGTGAGGTGACAATTAAAGAATGAATTCATAATAGAGAAAGAGGATAGGTGCTAGTTCTCTAGGATTAGTAGCTTAAATTCCATTTCGAAAGGCTATGTTAAATGCAAACCAGGTAAAACTCAGTAGGTCACACATGCAAAAGGAATTGAAAATAGAAGAGAAAATGGTAGGAAAGAAGAAGGCTTAATGGGAAAGGGAGAGGGTGGAATTGAGGATTAAGGTGTAAAATATCATAAATTTACTCTATTCATGTATCAAACTCTAAAAGAATAAAAAGAAACTTAAAATAACACATATACAGGACTTACAGTAAATTTTTCTGGGTGAAAACATTTTACACAAAATGCTACAGGGTTTATGGTGACTTGTAGAAAATTATCTAATCTGTAATATAGGAGTAGTAGTGGCATGTCTTTTCTTTAGTTCCATGTTGTCCCAAGAGGCCTGCATCTATCTACTGAGCCTAAACCAGCATAAACTCAGCAATAGAACTTGAGATTCACAGAGGCCTGAGCTCAGAAACTGGAGCGCCTAGTCAATAAAGTGTGGGAAATGCAGCTCCATGTAAACAAAGGGATAAAGATACCTACAGCTATAAGACAAGAAGCAAAATTACTTGGATCTGCAGTATCGTGATATTTGATGTTACTAGTTGGAGATAATGGCATTGATCTCTTGATACACAGTTGAAGGCTGCTTTGCATCATCCATCATTCTTCTACCCAAGCAACTATAGTAGAACATGGGTGTCAGCCTAAAAGTGCAAATTATTCAAATGGTGTCACTTATTTGATGCTGCTCTGTAGTCTGAAGGACTGAACATCTAAATTAAATCAGAGCTGACAGACACTGTAATGCATCAAGTTTGCAAGTTATATGATGATTTAAAGCAAATTTACCAAATGTCTTAATTAGATTCTTGAAATTCCAAAAACACTAGGCAAAAATTCAGTTTTGGCAAAAACATCTTAGTCCCACCCACACCCCCTTCTGCACACCCAGATGCCAAATTGCTTAAAGCTCTAAATAATTACTTTCTAGATTGAATAAGTTAAATTCATTCATTGTGCTCAAGTTTTAAAACTTAGCTGCCCATCCTTGATCCCAAAGTTTGCTATCAGCAAAAGTAGTGCAACTCATTTAGTGTTATACACAGACAGACACACAATTAGTAGAATGAATTTTTAAATAATACTAGTATCTCAACTAACCAAGTCGGTAAATAGCAAAACAGTCTGTCATAAGCTGGTTATTTCTAGCATCCTGGCTAGAATAAAGAGGAAATAGAACTGTTTACCTTATACTTACTAAAAATAAAAGGATTACATATAGTATATTCTGTGATAATAAAATGTGCCATACATTCAAAACCATCTATACAAGACGAAAGAGAAAATAAGTGATGAAAATGCATGCCATTCAACTTAAGTTGAATAAGTAAATGTTACAGTTAACATTTAAAAAATCTAGTGGTGCATTTGAAGAACTGCTTTGCTGAGGTCCTACTGCACTGCCAAGTAAGAAAGCAAAGGACAGGGCTGTGTAGTGAGGTTTTTCTTCATGTAAATGATCCAGCAGTTCTCAGTATATTCTACCCAGGCCATCAGCTCCAACTATAGATGGAAACTTGCTGTATGAAAATTATTGAATCCCTACGTAGGTATCTACTCAGAAATCTGTTTTTTCCCCAGTTCTGGAAATCAAACCCAGGGTTTCACACATGTTAAGCAAATACTCTATGATGATCTTAGGAGAAATAATTACTGACAATGGGAACCTCAGAGATTAGGATTAGACAAGTGAGGGGCAGTGTCTGTATCAAAGGATCTACCAAGGAAGGGCCAAGGCACAGGTGTCAACTTGATGGTTGAGGGTTTGAGCTCTGGACAGGCACATTTGTGGAGAATTAATGGTTGAGTTGGGTCCAGACCCAAACCTGCAGGAGATTGTCTAGCTGATGGGGAAGGCCCAGCCTATGGTGGGTGGGACTAGGCCCTGGAATAAAATACCGAGAGCTGGTTGAGAGAGTTGGCATCCTTGTGTACACTTGGCCAGACATGCTGGTCTGGCAAATAAGGATTGTCCCTCTCTCAGCCATTCTGTAGAAGTGGTCTGTGTGGCCAGTTCCCTCAGCCCTATAGAATTGTGTGTATTTTGCTAGGATGAAGTTCATATGTCTGTTTGCAAAAGGCTCATAATCTAAATAGTTAAGAATCATCTAAAAGTTCTTTTCTGATGTTTTCATTACTTCTTCATCCTTGCTAACATCCTCTTGCTATAAAATATACTCTATCCTAACAAAGAAAGCAACACATTGTCCAGTTTGTGGATATATGGGCACAGACCTTGGGTTTTTTAAAGTCAGAATGAAATGAAATTCGCCATACACTGCCAATTCTTTTCTAAAAAATATTTTCATTCTTTGTAGACAATAGAAGTAAATGATACACAATTTAAGAAAGTTTAGAGTGATAAACAATATCTGATGTATATTTCCTTCTCTCAGCATACAATCCAGAGTTTCTTATGTATCTTAATGATACTAGCTTATGTATGCACAGTATTATTATTATGTGTATATAGTTTTGAGAAGTGGCAGAATAATTTCCCTGTATTCCTGATTTTTTCATTTAAAGAATACCTTAAAAATTCTCCCATATTCCTACATGTGTACATAAATGTGTATATGTGTGTACATATATAATTATTTTAATGGTGACATAGCATCCTACCGTATTACATGTAGTTTTTGAACAATTCACTACTGATATTTATGTTGTTTTTAATCTTTTATCAGGATAAATAAAGCTGTGACAAATATCTTTGAATATATGCTATCTTGCCTATGAGTTAATGCTTTGAAAAAGTTGTTACAGTATAATCATTGGTTATGCACAGGATGATTTTGTTAGATATTCACAAATTTTCAATCACAGATGTCTTACTAATTATTCTCCCACCAAAAATGTGTGAGAGTACAAGCTTCTATGCTCATATCTATAACAGTTCCGTTAAGTTTAAGCAAACCAGTGAGGTGGAATGGTAAGTACTATTAGTTTGTCTTCATATTTATCCAGTCAAAATTCTTCATTTTTATTACCAGTCTGATCACGTGTCAGAGAGCCATATAGAACTTGGTACTAAAGTGTTTATACAGAAACTAAATCCTTAACTAAGTTTTATTTAGGGGTTTTGTAGGAATGAAAGTATGAAGCACTGTGTTCAGATGATTTTCCATCTATACTCCAGTTTTCCTTTACTGAGAATATCAACAGACATGCAGTACTGCATCGTGACTACTAAGGGCATACTTAAAGAAAGAACTAACTTGACCAATGCCTAACTCAAGACTTCATGACAGAAACCTGATCCACTAGATTCTGCTCTAAGTGCTTAATTAATTCCTTTTCCTATGTCTTATTGGCTAAAACAAAACAATCTCCAACATCACCAAAAACAAAACGAAAAAAACGCAAAACTTAAAATGTGAACTCTCTTTAGTTTTAGAATATTGAAAAGCAATATTAAATAATTTGAAAGATAACTAGCAAAGTCTGATTAGATTTTTCACATTGCTAGTTCCATATATTGATATTCTAGTTGATTTTTCCCCTGGACACATATCATCACCAAAAAATTCCAAGACTAAGGAGAGTTTACATTTTAAGTTGTAACTAATTTTTATTAGGTAGGAAATTAAAGAAACATAAATTTGAATAATAAAAGATTTAAATGCCATTAGGTCCATTCGTGACATCCATTTCTTATCACTTTTATAACTCTAATGTTGTTAATGATGAGAACATGGTGCATCTTGACAACTTATTAGATTAATTTGGATTCTAAAGATCCTGATTTTCATGTTTGGCATGGAAAGTAAGATTTTGATTTTATGAATATTTATTGAGATTCTACAGTGTGCAGAAAAATACCTGGTTGTTTCTTTAAAGAGGCTTATAATTTTGTTTGGAAAGGTCCCAAAGGGAAAAGAATCGGTTCATTGAAATAATTATTCAGAACAATAAAAAAAAGACAGCTACCGTTGTCACTGAAGCAGCGACCAGAAAGTAAAATAGTGATACTAGGAATGAGAAAGGTACCAGGGGAAAGAGAGTGGTAGATGCATGTGATCAATGCATGCTGTATGCATGAATGGAAACAACATAATGAATCCCAGTGGTATGCACAATTAATGTTTTAATAAAACATTAATATAAATGATAAAATGCTCAATCACTTCTGTACACTAGGAAAATATTAGGCCTAAAAAATTGAAAATTATTTTTACTTGAAAACTTTCCATACCTAATGACAAGCTTTCAACGTGAAAATTTTCATCATACTGGTTATGACAGCCCGTGTTTACATTTTCAGGAATTTTCCGAGAAGATTGTGAAACACAGATGCTATTAAAAATTAAATTATGTAACCTTATAATTAAAAAAAATTCAAAAACAAAGGCACCAATGAGCCAGATCTCATCACTTTCTGTTCATATAGATATTTTCTTACAATCTCTTTTCTCGGCCTTGTTGACATCAATAGTGTTTATGTGAAGAAACACTATGTGGATGATGTGCTACTCTATAGTTCTGTCCAACTCATTATTCACTGATGACATTGGTGACTGAAAATTTACTATGGTGGGACCATTTACACTGCAGAAATTGACAAGTGCTACAAATCACAGGGTTTTTTTTTTCTAAGAGAATCAGTTGCTTGGTATTTATCAGCACTCTGCTATTCTTAGAGCAGAAAAGGTTCTAGAAGTCTATAGAAGGCTTAAAATTTATATACAAAACATCCAATGAAGCAGGTGTCTAAAATGTACTTGAGAGTGCTTTGAAAGAGGAAATTGTGGAAGATGGCAATATTTCTAATGAGTTAGGCTTTCAAATTACTAGGGATGAAATGATCAGGCACTCCACCTTTATCAGTGCCAGCCAAGATTTTGTTTTCATACATGTGTGCAGGAAATAAACACTGACCTTATGCATACCAAACACATGTTGTGTCACTGAACTATACAGCCCCAAAGGTTATTTTTCAAAAAAATATATATGACATGACTTTTCTCCAGAATCCCAGATGTCCGTATTATGACATTGGATTAGTGATAAGTTATACACAATTTTTCTCATTACTGATACTTTTAATGCCATATGGTCTGCATGTCAAATGGCACAAGCAGCAGGCTATTGGTCTTGCTGTTGAGTTCTTTTCTGCTCCGAGACTCATTATAATAAGCTGACAAACATTTGTATTAACTAATGCATGTAATACAGTACATACCATTACAAAAATTTGGTTATTATTCCAGGGGCCTCCAGAATCCAAAAAGACTTGCTGAGTTTTTTTTTTTTTTTGTAGTGAGAGTAACAAAATGTAAAAAAAAAAATTCTTTGTATAGAGGGGGTATATTTGCAATGACATCTGAAGTCTTAAAATCTCTGATGATTTTGTGACCATATCTTGGAGTATTACTACAAGACCAATTAAATGATAACACAATATTGTTTTAAAGAAAACTCAACAGGAATGAATAATGGGGTGCTTGCTAGAGTTTCTCTTCCCTGCATCAAAATAAAAACAAAATTCAATGCTATGTTGTGCTCATGGGCTTGTTCTCTGTCTCTCTTTCTGTCTCTCTGTCTCTCTGTCTCTCTCTCTTTCTCTCACTCACTCACACACACACACAAACACACACACACACACACACACACACACACACACACACTCACACACACACACATACTTAGAAAGCGGAAACCGAATAAGTGAATATGGGGATTGACATGACCTAATTCCAAAGTCCTGTAGAATGTTCTGATAAAATTAAGATGCGGTAAATGAATCTAATAAATTTTCCGAGGTGAGTGTGACTCATGCCTTAATACTTTTTCTTAGGAGCACATGAGAAGAATGCTTCTGAAATTATTCATTTGTTTGTTGTCCAAATTGACTTGTTAGAAAAATGCAGTACATTTCTTTTCATTTTAATAAAAATAAATGTTTCCAAGTAATGGACTATAAGGTCATTTTAACCTTAATTCTCACAGTGCTGACCTTTACTTCTGCGTAGTATGAGACAATTGCAGTTACTCCTCGATTATTTTTACGTAGTAGTATAATACACTTTTTGGTATTCAGTGGTGTTAATTTTGACAAATGTGTAGGATCATGTAATTACTACTGTAATAATGATGTAAAACAGCTCTGTGTTACTTTCATCTTCCTGCTGCTGAATAAATACAGAATCTTTAGGGGAACAAGAGATATATTTAAACTCATAATGCTCAGTTAACATCATTAACATGGCAAGAGAGTTCATATCAACATTAGGAGCCAAGGGACCTGACCACACTATATCCATAGGACATACTTTCTTGCTTGCTAGCATGCTTGTGTGCTTGTATGTAAAATATGTCAATATGTTGCACCAACTTTTTCTATCTTATTCACCTGTCTAGGTTTGGTCCACCCACTATGAGCTGGATCTTCCCACCTCAATTAGATAATCTCCCATAGGCTTGCACATGGCTTGCCTTAGCTACTAATTCTTCACAGATGTGCCAAAGACTTAGCCCTCCACTGTCAAGTTCATACAATTGCAATAACTGGTGCAAGCCCCCTTTCCCATAAATATCATTACAGTCAAGTATGCCCTTGGGTGTCAGTTACCTGTTCTTCATATCTATGGCTTTCTATTTTCCAGAACATCATAGAAATGACAATATACCTTTCAATTATAATCTTTCCTTGCTTAGATGCATTTATATTCACCCATGTTCATCTATACATGTATTAGATGTTTCATTTTTATTGCTAATTGGCACTTCAATTCATGAACATGCCATTGTTTATCACCTTGCCTTTTGAAAGACATATGAATTGTTTCCAGTTTGGTGCTATGTGAACAAAACTTTTCTAATCATTCATATCCAGAGCTTCTATGGGGACATAAGTGTTCGTTTCTCTATAGTAAGTAGGAAATACTTAGAAATAAGATTACTAGCCCATTTAGTACATGTAACTTTTGTGTGTGTGTGTGTGTGTGTGTGTGTGTGTGTGTGTGCAATGCATGTGTCTGCGGAGGGCCAAGGGTGATTTCAGGAATCATCCTGGATTACTTCTATCTACTTTTTTGTTTTTGCTTCACTCTGGGGTTTCCCAGGCTCTGTCCACCAGGGCTAGAAGTGCAGGCTGCCCACCTTTTCCACCTGACATTTTTATATAGGACCTGGGATCTGAACTCAGGTCCTTCTTCTTGTGAGACAGAGTATTAATCTCTGAGACATCTTTCCAGCCTGTAAGTGTAACTTCATAAGAAAATTACAAACTATTTTCTAGAGGGCCTCTTTCATTCTTCATGTCCTCTAACAGTGAACATCAGTTGCTCCAAATCATGTCAGTGCTTTATATGGCCAGGATTATTTTTGTTTATTTTAGCAAATTTAGTACGTATGGCAATGTCTCACTATGGCTTTCATTTGCATCTCCCTAACTACTGTTAATGATCATGTTTTATAATCCATTTGTCATCCATGTACTTTCTTTCGTGAAGTGTTCCTTCAATATTTTTGCCCATTTGTGTGAGGTCGTATAGCTCCTTATTGTTGATTTTGAAAGCTTATTGACTATTCTGTATATCATTATTTTATATAATACCTGATTTGTAAGTATTTTCTGTAACCTGTTGTATCTATTCCTTCTCTTAACAGTGTTAAATTTCACGAATTGGACTAATAAGTCTTTATTTCTTGTATCATACCTTTTTTTCCCCCTTCAGACTGGGTCTTTAGGACCCCTGGCCTAGCCTCAGAGTTTCTATGTAGCTGAAGACAATCTTGATTTTATTAAAGACAATGTATCTCTTTCCATGATAGAATTGTTATCTCCTGTCATGCTTTCTAGCCAAAACTTTCTTTTTTTATTATTATTATTTCCGCTCATACAAACTTAATAGGTACTCCAGTTTCCTCCCTCCCTCCTCCTCGCTCCGAACTCCCTGCTCCCCCTCCCCTCACCCCTCCCTCCCCATCCCCCAGTGCCTCCCGCCCCAATTCCCAGAGAGTCCTTTTTTTCACTGGAGGCTTTTTCAATTTTTATTAAGAATTTTTAATATACAAACAAAATGAGTTTCAGTCCATGTCCCCACTCCCTCCGTTTCAACCTCCTCCTCTCTCCCCCTTCCCTCCCTTCACATATGAGTCCCCACCCCTCCTGCCCTGCTGTGTGAACCACAGGGCTCTCTTTGGCATACCTGTACTAGTAAGGCACCAGGCCTCTGTGGTGGTAAGATGGGTAAGCGCCCCTTCACTTGTCCAGCCCCTGCCTCTAAGATTTCTATTGAGTACAGTTGTTTTTCCTGTGATATCCTAGCTGGAATCCCATTAAGTGTAGTTGTTTCTCCTGAGATATGCTCACTGGTTCATGGGGGAATATTGATATGTCAGCCACTGTGTAGATCTAGTGGTGGTAGATTTCACTGCAGTGTGTTCCTGGATGCAGCAGCCCTTTCATGGCTGACATGTTCTGGCCTGCAGTAGACCTCCTGACATTTAGACTCTTAGAGTCTTACTGCCCCCTCTTGCACAAAGTTCTCTGAGCCTTGGAATGGGAAGAGATTTGGATTGCTTGATTAGCGCTGAGCCAATACTCTGCACTTTGATCAGTCGTGATTTTGGTGCCCTTGATTTTCTATTGCAACAGGATGTATCCTGGTTGAGTGCTGAGATCTTTTCCTATCTAAGGACATAATAGATGGTAGTTTACTGTCAACTATTTATATTTAACACTAAGACATTTTTTCTGTTTAGTGTCTATTTTCTTCCTTTCCACTGTTTTATTTGTCTATGTTTGTCTCAATTCTTTTGGGATCTTCCTCTACCCCCTGACTTATGTTACTTTGCTGTTTGTGGATGTTATAAAGTTCCGAAGGTTTAATGCTATGATTCACTTTTAAGGGAGAATATGCAGCATTCATCTTTCTGAGTTTGGGATAGTATAACTCTTCTAATCAATTTACCAGCAAATTTCATTAATTCATTTTTCTTTACATCTGAATGGTATTCCCTTATTTATATGTACCACATTTTCATTATCTATTCATCTACTGTTGGACATCTAGGTTGATTCCATTTCTTTGTTATTGTGAATAGAGTGCAATGAACATGGATGTACACATGTCTCTGTAGAAATATGTAGTATTCTTCGGGACTATTCTCAGTAGAGTATGGCTGAGCTGTATGGTACTTAGATTTTTAACATTTTTAAGACCTCCATACGGATCTCCAAAGTGGTTTTACAAGTTTTCATTCCCACCAGCAGTATATGAGGGTTCTGTTCTCCCTTATCTTTGCTAGCAATTGCTATTGTTTGTGTTCTGTATTTTAGTCATTCTGACTGGGTTGAGATGATATCTCAGGGTGGTTTTAATTTGCATTTCCGTAATGGTAGGGAATTGAAATATTTTTGGAATTTTTTTAAGGATGTTACTTAGACATTTGAATTTTGTCTTAAGAAACGTTTCATTTTTGTTTTAAGACCCATTTTTTAATTGTATTGTTTACCTCCTTAAGATTTAATTTTTTTGAGTTCTTAGTGTACTCTGGATATTAGTTCTCTACCAGATATGTGGTCAGCAATGATTGTCTTCCATTCTGTGGGTTACATTTTTGCTCAGTTAGCAATATATTTCACCAATCAGAAGCTTTTTTAAATTGATGATATCCCATTTGTTGACAACTGTCTTATTTTCTGTGATTAAATGTCCTATTCAGAAAATGCTGACCTAGGCCAATCAATTTGTGTGTTACCTATTCTTCTAAGATTTTTAAAGTTTCTGGTCTAACACTGAGATCTCTGATCCATTTGGAGTTAATTTTCATGCAGAGTGATAGATAAGGATCCAATTTCATTCTTCTGCATGTAGATATCCAATATTGTTAGCACTGTTTGTTGAAGATGCTGTCCTTTATCTAATGGGCTTTTTTTTTTCCTTTTGGCAACTGTGTCAAAGATTAGTTGACTATAGATGAGTGCACTTGTATTTGGATCTTCAGTGCTAACATATCAATCTATGTTTCTATTTTGGAGCCATGCTGGTTTTTTTTTTTTCTTACTATGGATTTGTAGTATAGATTAAGATCTAGTATGGTAATCCCTCCAGCAGAGTTTTTATTATTCAGGATTGTTTTGCCTATTCTGGGCCTTTTGTGCTTCCATATCAATTTCGAGATTGTTTTACCAATTTGAAGGATTGGGTAAGAATTTTGATTTGTATGGCACTGAATCTGTATATTGATTTTGGTAGAATGGTCAGTTTACAATGTGAATTCTACTGATCCAGTAACATGGAAGAGACTGTTCCATATCTCTCAACCAAAACAAGCCCAGGATTCAGTGCAGAATTCTACCCAGTATTTAAAGAACAACTAACTACTTCTTAAATTATTCCCCAAAACAGGAAAGGAAGGAACACTTCCAAACTCTTTCAAAGAAGCCAATATTATACTGATTCCAAAAAGGACACACACACACACAAAGAAAACTACAGGCCAATCTCATTGATGAACACAGATACAAAGATCTTCAACAGAATTTTAGCAAGCCAGATTCTAAAACATATCAAAAGGATCATTCACTATGAAAAGGTAGAATTTATTCCAAAAACACAAGATTGTTTCCATATACACAAACCAATAAGAGCAATTTATCTTATAAACAAATGCAAAGACAAATATTGCAATATTTTCTCAATAGACACAGAAAAAGCTTTTGACAAAATTCAAAACCCGTTTATGTTAAAAGCCCTGGGCTCTATCAGATGTGTGATTAATGAAGATTTTCTCCCATTCTGTGGGTTCCCTTTTTGCTCGGTTTACAATCTCTTTAGCTGAACAGAAGCTCTTTAATTTCATAAGATCCCATTTGTTGAATGTTGATTCTAGTGCCAGTGCTATTGGGTTTCTGTCTAGGAAATGCTGGCCTAGCCCAATCCTCCCAAGGGAGTTCTCTACGCTTTCAACTAGGGTTTTTTAAAGTCGCTGGCCTAATATTAAGGTCCTTGATCCATTTGGAGTTGATTTTTATGCATGGCGACAAGTATGGGTCCAGTTTTAATCTTCTGCATGTGGATATCCAGTTTTGCCAGCAACATTTGTTGAAAATGCTGTTCTTTTTCCACTGAGTTTTTTGGGCCCCTTCATCAAAGATCAAATGGCTGTAATTTTGTGGGCTTATATCTGGGTCTTCAACCATTGTCCATTGATCTGTGTGTCTATTTTGGAGTGAGTACCAGGTTGTTTTTATTTCTATGAATTTGTAGCATAGATCAAGGTTTGGTATAGTGATACCTCCAGCAGTGTTTTTGTTACTCAGCATTGTTTTTGCTATTCTGGGCCTTCTGTGCTTCCATATAAATTTTGAGATTGTTTGGTCAATTTCTTCAAAGAATTACTTTGGAATATCGATTGTTATAGCATTGAATCTGTATCTTGCTATTGGTAGGATGGTCATTTTTATGATATTAATTCTACTATTCCAGGAACTCTATAATCGAGAGTGCACAAAGAACTTAAAAATTAAACACCAAGGAGAAAAATAGCCCAATTAGAAAATGGGCTTTAAAACTCAAAAATAATTTTCCAGGGACAAATTTGAAATGTCTAACAAATATCCTAAAAAATGCTCCACATCCCTAGCCATCAGAGAAATACAAATCAAACTACCCTGAGATATCACCTCACCCCAGTCAAGATGGCAAAAATCTACAATATGGATAATACCAAATGCCGGAGACGATGTGGAGAGAAGGGAACTCTCCTACATTGCTTGTGGGAATGCAGACTTATATAACCACTCTGGAATCAGTATGGTGATTTCAAAACAAGTTAAGGATTGGAATGCCATATGTCCCTGCTATACCACTACTGGGAATAATCCCCCATTATACAGCAATGCAATACAACCATGTTCATTGCAGCACTATTTACAATAGCAAAGTCATGGAATCAACCCAAATGCCCAACAGTTGATGAATGGATAATGAAAATGTGGTACATTTATACAATGTAATACTACACAGCCATCAAAAAGATGAATTAATGAAATTTCTTAGGAAATGGATGGAATTAGAAGAAATTGCATTGAGTGAAGTATCCCAGACACAGAAAGTTAGACGCTGTATGTACTCCTTAATAAGTGGGTCGTAGTTCCAAATCCACTTAATGACAGTCAAAGGTAAATTTCTGTAATACCCACTATAATGACAAAGGATTTATAAATAGGAAAGGGAAAGGGAAAGACCTCACAAGAAAAGAGACAAAAGAACACACTTTAGTAGAGAAATTAGGCCATAGTGTTCATTTGGGACTAAACAGGTTTGATCTTCCCAGTCAGTGAAGATATAAGGATTGGCAGTTATAGTGTAACTATCCAGCAAACGGTAGACTGACCCCTCTCACTGCTGTGTCCTACTCCTATTCTTCCATTTACCTTTGAGCATCTTCATTTATTAAGATATTTGTTTAAACAGTCTTTTATTTGTGGTTAAAGACCTCAACAACCAATCAGATACAGCCAAGGACAATACAGGAACAGCAAAACTGAAAACAACAAACTATAACTCAGAACACCAAAAACCCTACAATATTCACCCGGGACAAGACAAGCCAAATCTCTCCCCATCCTAAAGCTCAGGGAACCTTGCAGAAGAGGGGGCAGCAAGATGGTAAAAGCCTAAAGATGGGGAGAACAAATGATATGCAAGATACTCCACACAAGTCAGGGCTGCAACAGCCAGGACATAGCCACAATGTGATTGGACCTTGCCTGACCTACAGAATGGGTGACATGTCAATAACTCCCCAAAGTTAGAACGGATCTCAGGGGAGAAGGCTTCAGGAAGTAAGATCCTTAAAGGCAAGGGCTTAAAAAGACATAGTAGAGCTCCCATATTAGCAGGCAGCCCAAGAAGGGGCCCTGAGCTGTGCCACTGAGTCCTGAACCCTCACTGGTATAGATGACTCAAGAGGAAAATCAGCGCCCACATAAACAGATGTTCTAGAGGATGAGAGGGAGAAAACAGGAAGAGGGAAGGAAAAGGGATAAGAGAGGGGGGAGATTGGAAGGGGAGGAGAATAGAATGTGGGGATAGCAGGGAGAAGGGAGAGAGAGAGGAAGCTTGTATAACCTATTGAGCTTGTATAATTAGACAAAAAAATTAATTGAAAAAAAGCCTGGGGACAAGTGGGATGGAAGGTACATATTCCAACATAATGAAGTCCATACACGGATTGGAGAGGTGGCTCAGGGGTTAAGCCTCTGCCTTGCAGGCGGAAGGTCCTGAGTTCGGATGCTAGACCCCACGTATAGACACAGGGCGGAAGCGGGGAGTGGCCTGCGTTTCTGATCCTGGTAGGGCGGAGCCTGTGAATCCCCGGGCAGAGTAAACAAGGAGGAGGTGGAGGTGGTCCGTGGTGGTTCCCGAATTTGCACACACATACATGCACACATACACACACCCACGCGCGCACGCACACGCATACACACACAATTGAATAAATAATAATAAAAAATTAAAAAAAAACAAAGTCCATACACGACAGGCCTGTAGCAAGGATCATTCTAAATGATGAAAAACTTGAAGCATTTCCACTTAGATAAGGAACTAGACACGCTTAACACTTCTGTTTAATATTGTATGTGAAGCCTTAGCTATAACCATAAGACAAGAGAGTGAGAGAAAAAGGATTCAAACAGGAAATGAAGAAGTCAAGGTATCCCTATTTGCAGATGGTATGCTTCTATACCTGAGAGACCCCAAAGGTTTCACCAGGGAATCCTGGAACTAACAAAAAGTTCAGTGGAGTGACAGATTACAAAATTAATGTTCAAAAACCAGTAATTTTCCTATACACCAAAAGATCTAAGAGCAACAATTCCATTTGCCATAACTCCAAAAAATGAAATACCTTGTAATAAATCTAACCAAAGATATGAGAGACCTATACACCAAAAACTTCAAAACAAAAGGAAATTAAAGAAATCAATAGACATTTATTTATTTTTACTTTATTTTTGTGGACTGAGGTTATCTATCCAGTTTTTGCACACAGCTACTTTATTTTAGGTGAAAAATGAAATATTCAGTAGAAATCTTTGCCTTTTGGCATCAGCAATGAACAGATTTTCTTTCCCATCTGTTGCTAGGGGAGGGTCAAAGATATTCTCTTTTTATTTATCATTTTTTATTTTCAGATATATTTACACAGCTTTATCATTTCCTTCATGTTCTAGAATATTTGCTAGTAATCTTCAAATGATCCATTATTGTGTCCTTACAACTCTTTGCTACTTTTTTCTCTTATTTATACAGGCTAAAAGTCAGGATTTCTGTGTAATTTATTTGTTTAGGTGGAGATAAGTGATAGCAAACTTTATCATTTTTATTTTCTTATTTGAACTCTTGTCTTGCTATGAAGTGTTGATGCAGAAATTTCTCTAAGTTTTATGTTGATATGATGGATACCGAACCTTTTTAATAAGTAAACAAGAGAAGATTATAAGAAGTTTCGAAAGAACTACATGTCATACTTTTTTATAAAAACTAGATTATCTCATCTATTAATAAATCCATCTACAAGCAATAACTTGTTGTTCTCTCATCATAATCAATGTTTAAAGTGTTCCTAGTTTTGTCATTGTGAGTCATCACTGTTGAAAACTGCACCTACCAGGAAGACTGTGAAGAAAGAGACTCCACCCTTGGACACCCACACTGAGGGAAATCAAGAGTTGAGACTTGAAAGGAGAAAAGAAAAGATAAGTAATAATTCAAAATATAATAGAAGAAGCCAAAGAAAACAAAAAGATGTCAAGCAGAAAAAATAGATACATAAATCATAATAATTACTTTATGGCTATTAAAACTCAGAGGTCATTATAAGTTAAGCATGTCAAAATATGTAGGACTTTCAGTTTTCCAGATGAAATAGTCTACTTTCACCATAAATACTTTTCTGTCCTGGTAAATTTGATTTCTGTTCTGTTGGGGCCCTTAATTTCCATTGTCAGAGTATGTTTCATCACAGTCATTCACACAATTCCTTGGTGCAAAACAGTGCCATGAGGAAAAAGTAATCCATTCGTCTTAGTTACTTTTCCTATCACTGCAATAAAAATATTCTGACTAAAGCAACTGAAGGGAGAGAGGTTTCAGTTTGGCTCCCAGTTTCAGGGAAAGATTCATCATGGCAGGGAAGTCAAAGTATCAGGAGCTTGAAACTGCTGCTCACATTGCATCCACAACTGGGAAGCAGAACACAGTGAACACTTATACACTCAGCTCATTTATTACTTTTTGCACCAGAAAGGAATAAATGTTTAGAAAGTTGACTTTAAGGTATAGAGCGAGAACTTCAAAATAGAAAGAAAGAAATCCATTTCTTTCTTTGGAAGTTACATTATCTGCAAAGTCCTAAGCATATTTATTTCATTCTTTGAATTTTGTGCACTACACGTGTTTCCCTTAATAATGTAAGAGGCTAAGAAGTTAAGTAATTTGTCCAAGATCATACAAAACTAAAATTTGAATACTGAAGTTCTTTATCTGTGACCTTGATCTATCTTCTTTCATGTAAGAAGAAAATAGTGTTTCTGATGTTTCTACTAATTTTCAAGTAAGAACAAGTCTTGTAAGAAAATGTACCTAAGGCTACAGTATGACTAAATGCAGAACACTTGCCCAACATACACGAGGCCCTGAGTTTTATCCCCAACACTGAAAAGGATAATGGAAAGGGAGGGGGTGGAGGAAAGGGCCTTGATACATTCCATTCCTGATTGATTGAATTTTACAAACTTCATTTTGGTGCTTGTCCTCTAAATGCACTTTGGTTAATTGACATAGCCTAATCTTGTACTTTGCCCATCAGGAATGAGAAAAATGCCTGTGGCATTCATTAAGTTCACCACTCTGCATGGTTTCTCTTATTGCCTGAAAGAAAGGGAGTCTGGTTTCGCCCACAGCACCTTCCCTCTGCCCATTCCTTGCCTATTTACTTTCTTCCACCACCTTTCCTAATTCTTATCCAAGTTTCTGTTTTCAAAGTTATTTCAAGAAAAAAAATTGCTGGTGGAATTGTTATGTGTTTCATGTTGGACATGAAATTTACAGAGAATTTCACCAGTACCAAGTCTCATTCCTTTTGAGTGATACACTATAAACGTGTCCAGAAATGTTTCAGATTGTTGCAAGAAGAAGCATACCAGGATTCGTTAGGGCATGATGTCTCTCTGTGTATCCAAGTTAAAAAAGTTTGCATCTTCTCATGTCTGATGTCTTCTCCAGGAAGATGGCACTACTCAGGTGTTGTTCACGGTGTCAGACTTACAGGCAATTCTTTCCAAGTCCTTAACAATTTGCATTTGAGAAGACCAGAAGGCAAATTTTAAACCAAATATAAAACAATTCAGTTACAATTATAAAGAATTAAATAAAATATGAAGAATAGGTATAACTAAGGGTAAAATATTTAAGTATTTGGATTTTTAATAATATTGAATACATATTTATCATTCAGCAAATACTTATTTGGACTACAATGTGTATCAAGCTGTGTTTTAAGAGTCTGAGAAACATAAAACAAACAGAAAAGGCCAGGCATAGTGGCAGACATCTGCAATTCCAGAACATGGTAGGAAGAAGCAGAAGGATAGGGTCAAACTTACTACACAGGGAGTTCAAGGGCAGCCTATACTTCTTGAGGGCCTATCTCAAAACAAAACAAAACAAAACAAAACAAAACAAAGCAAAACAAAACAAAACAAAAGGAAATGAAACAAACAGGAATGGAATTAGAGATAGAGAAATAAATAGATGATCTACTACAATGATATTTATTTTCTGGTAGAGAGAAAAATGCTAACAGGAGGCAGATAAATGGCAGAGAAGACTTCCATTGAGGTTCCCCTGGAGGCTGAACCCCATACTGATACCAAATGTGATTGGGCTTCAACATTTTCTCCAGTGCACTTCCCAAATAGTAGAATGTTTTCAGTGTGCCATGATGGAGAACATGTTAAGAAGTCCCTAAAAAAGAAAATAAACAAAAAGGAAACATGACAAACTGCTGATAGGAAGCAAAGAAATATTAACCAGTCATGGTAGCACACTCTTACAATCCCAGCACTTAGGAGATGGAGTAAGATAATTAGAAAGTAATTCACATGCATATTTATAGACAGAGCTTTCCAGATAGAGAAAATAGCAAGTGCAAAAGGCCTGTGGGGATAAGTATGTTGCTACATTAGAATAGTATGCAGGCCCATTGTGGATACATACAGTAAACAAAGGAGAGATTGTATGATTGCTTGAATGTTTAGAGTTTCTCAAAGGCTTGTATGTTAAAGACTTGATCTTGACTTTGTGTCTGTTAGGTGGTGGAACCTCTAAAGAGGTGAGTCCCAGTAGGGACTTAAGCCAGTGAGATCATGACCTTGAAGAGGATAGTGAGAGTCCAGCTCCTTATTTTCTCTTTAGTCTCCAAGCAACCATAAAGTAAGAACAGGACCAACCGCTCATGGATTGAAACTTCTAAAACCATTAGCAAAATAAGCTTTCCTTCTTTTTTTGAGACAGTGCCTTTCTATATAGCTTGAAATGCCTCAGCATTCCAAGTACTAGATTTACAGACATGAGTCACTATACCCAGCACCTTTCTCCTTTTCAATACATCCTAGGCTACAGCAAAGAAAGACTAACATAGAATGAAAATAATAATGAAGATGTACACAAGCTATCTGGTAAATATCCTTAAGGCAGAGGGATCTTAAACTGGGATCAGTTTATGCCAGCCTCAGCAATCTGGAGTCAAAAGGTGTTGAGTCTTTTAGATGGGGCATGGACTCTCCAGTTTGCTATAATTGTCATTCATCTAGTGTCTTTGTGTTATCTGCCTGGTCCTATTACAAGAACTCATTTATAAACAACCCCATGCTACAGGTATGATATGTATACATACAAACAATGGTTATTACTGGGTGAGTTTTTTCAGATTTTCTTTTTTGTAAAGCTTACATGTCAATATTTTACAAATAACATTTGCTCTTATTGTGAAAAGTGTTAGACTGAAAGTAGTGAAAAGAAAGAAGTTAAAGCCTACCCTAAAAAGAACAAATAGCTCCTTGAAATACAGATGGTTGGAGATGCTGTGGTCTCCTGCAGCCCAAGGCAGCCTCAGAGGTGGGGAGACAAAGAGAACATGGTATGGGTGAAGTTGTAGTGGGCTCTAGACTAGCTGAAGCTGGAGGCTTCTGCAGGTGATTCTACACTGGTCAGTTATCATAGCTCAAACTAAGCAACATGTATACAGATAATCAACAGGTTCACACACCAAGAGGCACAAACAATGGTTGATTTTCAAATTTGTCAGAAAAGACTTTTTTAATGGCAATATATATTCAAAGGATATTGAGTTTTATTTTAGAAAAAAGTGAGTTTGTGGTTTTAGTTTATTTTCTTCTCAAAACAAGGACAATTAAATGCAAAATATCTCTGGAAAAGAAATAAACTGATCCTCTCCTTTATGGCTTGAAATTATTCTGCGGTTTCCAATCTACTGCATCTAGGACAAAACTCGAACTCTTTCATAGGTCACAAAGCCCTGCATAATGCAGCTTCAGTTTAATCCCCATGGCTCCACCTGCTCTTATTTCCCCTCTTTCCTATGAGGACTTCTCTACCTAAGGACATTTGTTTTATCTTTCACTTGATATAGGCTGGGTTAAACTGCAGATGAATGAACACTGAGATAGAGTTTAGTACACATGGCAATTATGAAGAGATCAACACTTTTAGCAATAAGGGCTCAGACAGAAGGGAAAGCTAATAAGCTGAACAAAAATCTCAGGAAACCTTTTTGGACAATGTTTAGTTTGAAAGGGTCTTTATAAATGTTCTGAATTAAGACAAGATGGTCAGACTTTGAACCTCTAGCCCTGTCACTCCGTGGAGTCAGGACATCCTGGGCAAAGGCATAGCCATGTGCAAGGCAGCTGCTAAAGATGCTGATGGCTGGGGACTATTTTCCAGCAGCACTCCTAGCAACTGGAGCTATAAGGCCTCCCTCAAGGGTGTTTACAGCTTGAATTGTGTCAACCATCCAGACAGACTGAAATTCTAGCCTCTAGTGCCTTTCAAATGTGGCATTATTTGGAAATAGGGTGTTTACATAGACAGTAAAGTTAAAATAAGGTCATTAGGATATATTCTAACCCAGTGTATCTGGTGTCATTATAAAAATTTAGACAAAAGCATGCACTGAGGAAAATGACATGGTAAGTCAGAAGAACAATGTAAGAGGACAGAGTACAAGCCAGAGAGCACCAAAAAACGCTCACAAACTACCAGAGAGTGAAGAAAAGCATGGACCAGATTCTCCCTACTCACTTCAAAATGAGCCAACCTAGTTGACACTTTGGTTTTGGACTTGCACTCTTCCACTGGAGAATACGTGGTTATTTCAAGCCACCTGGTCTGCAGTAATGTGTCACTGTAGTCCTCTAGAGGACTTATAAAGAGCTTTAGAAAGCACGTTACTACGAATAGCACATCCTTCACATCCCCATATGCTCTTTCAGGGAGAGGGGCAATAGGCTGGGTGTTTTGTCTTTTTCCACTTAACTTCTCTTGCATTCCAGTTGTTATAGACAGTATCTCTGTGCTATTAAAATTGTGCATTAAGATTGCCAGTCAGTCTGGAACCAACACTTTGCACTTCTGGGGCCAGATGTTCAACCTATTAGTCAGTGGATTATTCTATCTCCAGAGTCTGTCGCACAATAGATGTTTGGTGACACTGCTTGAGAACAAAAAAGGAAATGAATAAATGTTGAATATTCATGTGCATATGGACATTTATTATGCCTAAATGTCTGAAAGTCAGCTAAGGCGTTGCTTGGTGGAACTGGACTGGAATCACACCTGAAAGAACACTACAATTTAGAAGCTAAAGATAGAGAGGTATCTTTCCTACCACAGTAATGTCAAGGACAAGGAATGAGCCAGAAAATTTCAAAACAAGACCACACAAATGTGAAAAAAATCAAAGCAGTGATAGAGAACTAGGTGTGAAGGAGAACAATGAAAGTACACCAATACTAGAGAGCAATGCATCGGGAATTACATATATATGATCAACAGAAACTGTGTTTTCTGATACGACAAAATTAACCAGAAACCATTAATTTAGGCTACCCTGTGTATCAAGAATACTATCAAGCAACAGAGGATATGAGCAGATGTGGGGATTTTTATACTCTGGAAACCATGACAGGGTGTTTTGTTGTCTGTCTGGTTGTTTGCTGTGGACAGTAAACGAAGGGCTAAGGTCCATGGAGTTAGCCTTTGAGGCCTATAACAGTTCTGCCATTTGCTAATTAGAAGTGGGTTACAGAAGTTTTGAAACCTTTCTGATTTTTATTTTTATCTTGGATAATATGCTATTAAAATATGTCTGTCAGAGCTCACAAAATGTGACCTGTCTTCCTTTATATTGTCCAATATCACCTACACAGTAGAACAAAACAAGCACATTAGGAAATTGGTCAGGAAAATGTTTGTGTTAATGATGTATACTAATACAAGGTGGTGGCAGCTTGGGGAAGTTTAACTCTTAGGTGACTTTACTACTGGGGGACCTGAAATCATGGCAGCTAGCTTGGAGTAGTTTTAGTCTAAGCCTCGTTATGACAGCTGCTCTAGATTAGACATAACTTTCTAAGTACTTGTGATGTATCTGTTGCTTCTTTCTATCTTGATGCTTCCAAAAAACCCCTTATTGCAGTCCCTGTTCCTGCTCTTCAGGAATAAGAACACACACACACACACACACACACACACACACACACACACACACACACACATATATATATATATAGTCTTCACAGCATGGAGCTGATTATCTTTCAAATGTTGTTCAGTAAATGTTGAGATATAGACTGGTTGCTCCTGATATAGAAATGATAACATCAATAATATTTTTTAAATCAGTCCTCTACTTTAACTTCTGGTTAAATTGAACTGACAAAGACCGTATTTGTTCACTTTTTTCAGTTAACATATGCTGTTGTCATCTAATATCAAAGATTGTGTGATTTGCCTTGGTATTTTCTTTTATTTGGAGGACAAGGTCTTAAGTAACCCAGGTTGACTTAGAACTGACTATGTAGCCTACACTGGCCTTCCACTTGTCCTTCTCCTGCCTTTGCCTTCTGAGTACTGGAATTATAGGTACGCATCTACTTGAAAGTTGAGTAACTAGGGGAACAAAGGCATTTTTTTTCTGAATTCACTTGCTTTGATTTATAATTCGTTGGCTGGACTTAAATATAAAGGGATCAAGAAGTTCAATTAGACCACAGCTTTGCAGTTAAAGGGCTACAAATATTTAATGAACAATACTAATAATAACCACAAGATAGTATAAGGGTCCAAATGCAATTTCATTCATTTCTTCAGCAAACAAGTAGACTTAAGACTTTAACCTAGGAATAGAGTTTTCAGCATGAGCAGCATGGAGGTTATCAATTTATTGTTTCTTAGATCCTAATCAATCTATCCTTCATTGCCTAGCATGGGACATTGGAGATGGAAACACTTCTCCTTCTAGAGGGTTCAGAACAAATACTGCAGAAGCAAAGGTATCTTCCTTATTCTGGTATGATTTCTCAGTTTTTGGATCCTATGATACTCATCTGTATGAAAGATGTGTAGCAGTTCTCATGGTTAGTAAGTTTTGGTGGCAGTTCTCCAGGGTGGCTTCATCCTTCTGATGCTCCAGCCATTTTTTTCTTTCACTTTTTTTTTGAGTTTCACACAGGAATACAATGAATTTATCTCATTTTCACTCATTGTCACCCAATTCAATTTTCATCTATTGTCACCCAATTCCATGCCCCTCCATCCCTTACTACAAACCTTTCTCCCCCTAACCAATCTTCCTCTAGTCTCCCAACCTCTTGCATGTACAGCCCACTGATCTTCATCTGGATTATCTGTACTGTCCTGTGCCTGAGCACTTGCTGGAGCATGGATTCACCATTGAGGAAAGCACTTTCCTATCATCCACCATCCCCATTGTGCATTAACATTAAATCATTTCTCAGGGAGGCATGGTGACTGTTGAGATCTTGCCTCTTCCATGGTAAAATATTGATAGGCAAGATCTTGTGGCAGTAGACACAACTCCAGTGAGTTCATGGATGCAGTTGTACTGTCATATTCAGAAAACATCATGTGGGTGCACCTTTTCCCATCCACAGGCTCTTACATAAAGAAAGGAAATTGGTTTCTCGTAGTCTGGAGGGTAGGAAGTCTAAAAGCATAGTACTATCTTCTGGTGAGGGGCTTCATGCTATTTTATCACAGCAGAAAAAATATGGTGAGCAAGACAGAGAAGATGAGAGCAAGTGAGTCTGCATGACAGAGCTCACTTTTATAAAGCCATATCTATGAAAACTACATCCTTAATCCATCTATGAAGGTGGGAGCCTCATTATCTAACCACTTCCTAAAGTTCCCACCTCCCCATACCATAAAACATGGGAATTACATTATAATGCAAGTTTCAAGGCTATATTCAAACCATAACACTCTGGGGACAACTTGTAAAACAGAAAATTATTTGAACCAACTAGTCTCAAAATAGTAGGCATTACCAACAGTGATTTCTAAGAGATCAGGTGTAAACTAAGTGAATCCTTCAATTACCACAGCTTCTGGCTTCAGGCTGTTTACCTTGAATTGAGAAAGAAGAAGAATTTCTGGGAAGCCTAAGGGCCCAAAATTTCACAGGGCAGGCAAAAAACTGGACACATGGCAAGCTTTAGATGTTTGCAAAGGAAATCTCTTGAATATTTTCCTGAAGTCCTGTGAAGAAACTACCACACCTAGAGAAAGAACCACTGAAAGAATCAGAGGAAACTTTGACTAACACTCCCACAGAACAAAAAAAAGCTTTTGCTCCCATGAGACAGTAGAAAATGTCTACATGGTGTGGCAGGGTAAATAATGGTCCTCCAAAGATATCTATGCCTTAATTCCTAGAACCTGTGAATAAGTTGTGTTCTTTTGCAGAGTGATTGCATCAAGAGTCTTCATAGAGAAGAAATTATCCTTAATTTTCTAAGAGATTCCAATGTGATTACAGGTACACTTCTAAAAAAAAGGCAGGAGAACATAGTCAGAGAAGGATATGTGATGTAGAGGCCAAAAAGGGAGATAGGAAGAAGAGATGAGGTGGGGAAAAGGGAAAGGAAGAAAAGGGAGGGGAGGGAAAAGGAAAGGAGGGAAGACCTTGCTGACAATTGACTTGGATATCTGATAATAAAATTGTGTTGCTTGAAAAAACACTAAATCTGTAGAAGTTTATTGCAGCAGCCACAATGCAAGAAAAATAAAAACTGTACAAATTATACATACTCTTTATTGAAATCAATATGAACAAATATGAAAAACCCTATGAAATCTGCAAAATCCCAGTTAGTATCATTAATCAAACTTGGCAAGGTGGCAAGATAAATAAATAATCAAAAATTAGGTATTTGACTATGTTTAGTAAAGAAAAATGAAAATTGAAGCTAATTTAGTAGGTCAAATATTATAAACAGTAAAATATTGCTTAGAGAAATTTAAAAAGACTTAAGTAAATGCATATGTTTATTATATATACATATACATTAGATATATTGTGTTCTACCTAAAAATCTACTCAATAAAGGGGAAACAATCTCAATAAAAGGAAAAACATTTGAATACACCTGTTGCAGTTACTTTCTTTTTCACTGCTGTGAGGCAATGCTCAGACACAACTTAAGGGGAGGAAGGGGGCTGGAGAGATGACTCAGGCATTAAGACTCTGCCTAATGAGCAGAAGTTCCTAAATTTGGATCTCAGGTCCCACGTTGAAACACTTTAAGACTCCGCCTAGGAAGCAAGAGTTTGGATCTCAGGTCCCACATAAAAAACACCAGGTGGAAACTATATTTCAGGCCCTGGTGGACAGAGCCTGGGAAATCCCAGAGAGAAGAAAAAAAGAGGTAGAAACAATCTAGGATGAATCCCAAAGTCACCTTTGGTCCTCCACAGGAACACACACCTAATGCCTTTGATACACACACACACACACACACACACACACACACACACACACACACACACACACAAAATAAATGAATGAATGAATAAATAAATAAATAAATAAATAAATTTAATAAAAGGGGGAGAAATGGAGATTTATTTGGCTTATAGTTCCAGAGGGCAGATGTTGTCCTAATCCATTATGACAAGAATCACATAGCAGAAGTCATGGCCAGAGGCAGAAGCAAATTTTGAAAGTGCAAGTTAAAAGCATAATGGCATAACACTACACGCCTACTAGGTAGCTAAAATTGAACAAGACTGACTATATCAAATTCTTCAAAAGGTGACAATGAAAAAAACTATAATCTCTTTGGAAAATAGTTGGAGATTTTCTTTAAGTGTTAACTATACACTTATTGCATGCCCCAGTTCATCTAAGTACTTAGCCAAAAGATATGAAAGCCTATGTCCAAACAAATATTTGTACATGTATGTCTATTACTAAGTGACATATATAGAAACATATAACATGATGTATATATGTAAAATGTTGCATACATTATCTTATGTATAATAGCCTTGACATGATTGTAGATCACAAAAACCAAAAGGGAATTGTTTGGAGATGATGTATATGTCTCTTATCTTAATTGGGATAATATTTCATCAGTGCATGTTTATATCAAACATATATAGGTGGAATTAATTGTATGTCATTATATCTCAATAAAGTTGCTTAAAATTGTGACACTCTAACCAAACATGATGGTATGCACCTGCAATACCAGCATTCAGCAAATTGAAATAGGAGATTGCCATGAGTTTGAAGCCACTCTGAGCTAGAGAGTGAGACCCTTTGGTCTCAAAAGCAAAACAAAACTAGACCCTAAATTGTCAAGTAAAATGCCCTAGTAATCTCTGCTTAAAAATCAACAAAAATTAAATATTTTGAAAAAAATTCCACATGAAAATCTTTAAAGTCTTAAAACACACCAAGTAGACTTGATCAAATTAAGTAATGAGGAGAGACTAGCTCTATCACTTGATAACATTAAAGAGTATAAAATGAAATTACTGTAATATTGTCAAATGAGTGACAAATGGAATGGAACAGACATTCTAACCATAAAAATACCCAATTAAATATAAAAACTTAATATATGATAAATTCTTGGACCATTAAGTCACAGGAGTAAAAATTGACTCTTTAATAAATTATACTGAGTCAATAGGGTAACAATGTTATATCTCTTCTTTACACTATAACACTATTTGCAAGAATAAATTCTTGTGGATCAAGAATCTAAATAAAAAATTGTAATCAGATAGGTATTATAAAAATGTATATTTAACTTTAGTTTTTGTAGCTATGACTCAAAATAAAGAGTCAGTAAGATAAAAGACAATAAATAACTATGTAAAGCTAGTGTTTTACATGTCAAAAAGTCCATAAGCAAATCAAAAGACAATGGAAAATCTGACCATATTCACAACATATACCATAAACTAGTATTCTTAATATAAAATTATTTAAGACTAAAGGACAATTTTGAAATATATGGTGACCAATTGAAATTTTGGAGAAATGGAGGTTGGAAAGATTTACTCAATTATTAAAGTCCTTATTTCACAAACAAAAGCACCTGAGTTCAGATCTTCAGACCCCACATAAAAATTCTAGTTAGGTATGGCAGACTGCATGTAATTCTAGCCCTAGAAGGTAGAGTCTGGGAATCCCCAAGGTCATCTGACTGGCCTGACTAGTCCTGCAGCCTGCACTTCCAGCCCTGGTGAACAGACCCTGGGAAATCCCAGAATAAAGCAAAAAGGAGGTAGCACAATACAGGGTGATTCCAAAGGCCACCCTCGGGCCTCCACAGGCATACACACAGTGCTTTCTGATATGCATGGACATAATACCTACTGTAATCATAAAGATTATAAACAGGAGGGAAGGGGAAGGAGAGTACCCCCAGAAAAAAAAGGAGAAAGGGGATCATGCTTCAGTAGAGAAAATAGGTCACCGTCAAGTATTGCATGTAAGTAGTGAGACATCTGGTGAAGCTCACTCTCACTTCCCTTCCTGATCACCTGTGACTGATGAAGTTTGATCTCAACAATCAGGGAGGGTATAGGGATTGTCAGGTAGACAGTAACCATCCAGCAAATGGGACAATGACCCCCCCCCCACTGCAGTGCCCTACTCCTATATACCTTTGAGTCTACTCTTATATTAAGATCTTCATTTAAACAGTTTCTTATCTTTGGTTAGGAGGTGACCTTCAGTACCAATCAGGATGCAGCCAAGGGTGGTACAGGAAAAGCAAAACTGAAACAACAACAAACCATAATTCAGAACCCAAAGACCCTACATTACTCATCTGGAACCAGACCAGCTCAATCTCTCCCCGTCCTAAAGCTCAAGGCACCTTGTAGAAGAGGGGGCAGCAAGATTGTAAGAGCCTGAAGATGGGGAGGCCAACGATATGTATGATAATCCACACTTTAGGGTTGTAGTAGCCATAATGGGACTTTGCATGACCTGCACAATGGCTGATATGTCAACAACCCTTCAAAGTCTAGCATGGATCACAGGGGAGAAGGATCCAGGCAATAGGATCCTTAAATGCAAGGGATTAACAGTCATAATAGAGTTCCCATACTAACGGGAGCCCAAGAAAGGCCTCCGGGCTATGCCACTGAGTCCATACCCCTCACTAGGGTGGAGAACTCAGACGGAGGTTTGGCATTCACACAAAAGGATGCTCCAGGGGATGGGAGGGAGGAAGGGGATGAAAGAAAGGGGAAAAGGGAGGACAGTGCAAGGGGGGACTGGGAAGGGGAGGAGGGAGGTAAAGAACGGGGGTACCTATTGAGCTTGTATGATTGGGGAAAAAAATCAAATGTGGGAGAAAAAAAGAAAATAAAAAAAATAGACTAGCTGACTAGTGAGCTCTGACTTCAATTGAGAAACACTATATCAATAATTGAAGTGGAGAACAATAGAGAAATCACACAACATCAACTTTGAGACCATATATGTACACATGTATACATGTATGTATACCCACACATACATGTGCACACACATGCACAAACACACATGTTCCTCCATCCAAGTAAACATGTACTTACACATTAAGACACCCTCAATATACATACATAACAGGCATGGACAATTAACAACTACATGTATGTGACTCTCAAAACACCTACAAATATTCAAACTCATTTGTAACTAAAGTATAATTAAAAAGATAAAAATTAAAATATTGAGATTTTATTTCTCCCCTATCAAGCTGACAAAGCTTAAAAAGCACAGTAGGAGTGGAGACACTCCTATATTACTGTTGTAATTGCAAAATAGCATAATTTTTCTGGAGAGGAATTTAAGAATACTTAACTACTTGTGCATTCACCATTTATTTTTTACTTTATGTATTTATTTACTTATTTTTGCATTCTTCTTTTTATACAGCAAATTAGCAGTAGGAAAATATGCTGAAATTATATTTTTAGTGATGAAACATACAATTTCACTGGGCTACTCATACAGCATTATTTGTGAAATATTAGAAACAAACTAAATGACCATACGAAGAACAGTGGTTGAATAACTGGTGTGCCTCTACACAGTGGAGTGCTGTGTTAAACAAACAAGATGCAAGAAGGACTAATAGCTCTATTAACTGATTCACAGCAAAAATATCAAAGTGCAAAAGAACATCTACTCTATACTATATCCCTTGTAGGCAAAGAAATATAATGAAATACATATTGGGTGGGGGAACAATATATATTGCTTTTTCATGCAGACATATATAGGACAGTTAAACCAAACTAAAGATTTTTATCTCCCATAGGGACTAATCAGCAAAAGTGGGAAAATGAAGGGAACCAGGATGAATTATAAGAGATGCAATGGGAGCTGTGCTTCTCAATACTTCTTAATATGACTTTAACTGGAAGCATGTTTTCCATGTACACTTCCAACAAATAAACAAACCAAGATGTGAGGGTAAAGTTAAATGATTAATTACAAACAGTGATAACGAACCAAACTGTATTGCAAATAACATAAGCACACCAAAGGAGACAGGTGAGAAAAGTCTGGATCTAAGTATTCTTAGAAAAGAATATTTTGACAGGATACATAACGCTAAAGACACAAAGACCTCCATGCAATTACTGTACAATAGTTAGTAAATTAGATTCTCACAGACTTATGTGCTGACAATTTTGAAATTATTTTTCATGAAAGTTAGGGTCAAGCAAGTAAACAAACAAGCAGTGAATAAAATACGTTTTAGATTATGAGCTAGATTTCTCAGTTTTAGAATTCCAAATAAGAAAAAAAAATGTCAGACTGAGTTTTGGAGTGCTGAGGTGGAACTGTAGGTATAAGAAGGAACTCACCTTTTTAAATACACGCATCTAACTAGATAAAAAATATAGATCTAAGGCCTGTAAGATGGTTAGGTGTGTAAAGGCTCTTGTTGCCACCAAGCCTGTCCAGAGCTTACTCCCTGAAACCTTCAGAGTAGAAGGAGAGAACTGACTTCCACTAGTTGTCTTTTGACCTCCACAAATACATTGGGTCATGATTTCCCCAACACACACCATCCACCCCCCCAAAAAAAAGGAAATGTAAACTTGTGCTTGCTCAGGTAAGTATACACAATGTTCTCTGTGTCTGTCTACTGAGAGACTAGAAGGAGTGATAGCTCACTAGCAGTGAGTACAATTATTTTGCAGATCTTGGTTTCTAAAATATTGTTTGTCAATACAAAGTAACAGAGCTTTTGGGAGAAGTAATTGATTCCAGAGCAGGGACAAAATATTATGAGTCTGGAACTTTTGTAGTGATATGACAAAAGGACAAAGCAGCCAACCTGAAGACACTCCTAGTGGACAAAAAAAGGAGTAATTTGAGAAATAAAGATAACAATATTAGACAGCAATCCATAGAATAAAATTAATGTCCATGAGTGTATTGTGACAAAAATGAATAACTATATATATATAAGTGAGCCACTCAGGACCTCTCTCTCTCTCTCTCTCTCTCTCTCTCTCTCTCTCTCTCTCTCTCTCTCTCTCTCTCAAGAATTCCAAGTCAAAAACAATTTGAAAAAATTAGAGAAAGGAAAAATCACCACTTGGCAGATAGCACAATAATTGTTGCAAGTAAAATCCACCATGCTAAGATCAGTAGGTGAAATTTTGAGGATAAAAACAGTATTAACATAATCTAAAATTATTTCTAGGATCTTTTAAATCAATTTCTATGGGAAAATATGGATACTACAGCATCGTTCATCTCATTATACCAGTATTAGGTTCATCGTTCATCTCATTATACCAGTATTAGGTTCCTGGTCTGCTTCCTTAGACTCTGCTGACATAGGATTTTTGAAAGATCTTAACATAGGAAGAAGTTGAGGGGCTGGACAGGTGGCTCAGGGGTTAAGCCTCTGCCTTGCAGGCAGAAGGTCCTGAGTTCGGATCCTAGACCCCACGTATAGAAGCAGGGGCGGCCTGTGTTTCTGGTCCTGGTAGGGCAGAGCCTGTCAATCCCAGGCAGAGTAAACAAGGAGGAGGTGAAGGCGTCCATGGTGGTTCCCGAATTCGCCCGTGGTTCTACACACACACACACACGCACACGCACACACACACACACACAAACACACACACACACACACACATACACACGCACAATTGAATAAATGAATAAATAAAAAAAGAAGTTGAGTGAAATATATACTCAGAGAATTGTACTATTTTGTGATGTTTCAGTATGTCTAAGGTTATTTCAAAATGAAAAGGTAAAAATAATGCTGAGTATATATGTTCAGTAACTTGTATTTAGTAAGAGAAAAAAGAAAACTGTCACTGATGTCACGTGTCGACAGATCTCTAAGAAAAAGTGATCAAATATGATGAGCACCTGGAACAGCCCACATCCTTAACAGTGAAAGTGTCTACAATCTAGAGCCATGAGAAAGGCAAAAGTAGGGGCATCCAGCCTCCTTAAGTTACAGAAACACTCTTGGCTTTGTGATATCTGATCTACTGAAAGATGAACCTACATATGACTTGTCAACCCTGACAAGCCTGCAGTGGCTTAGTGAAACTAGAGCTGGGCAGTCATGACAAGACCAGAAGAAGATGACAGAAGAAAAAAGTGAACACATGCCTTTCCTGAGAAATCAATGACCATTTTCTGAGAGCCTAGTGTTCCTCAGAATCCCAGAAACTCTTTGTGTCTGAGTGGCAACAAAGGAACTAGTAACTAATGGCTGAATTTTTGTGTTAGTGTCTGTCCACTCCATTAGTTAAATTTTTACCAACTCTTTTCACAGATCTCAGAGTCTCAGAGTAATGCCTCATGCTTAAAACACTCTTCAAATGATGGTGTATTCAAAGATCATACTTCTGCCTTTTATTTTTTTTCCTTTCTGAATTTTCCTTTTATCATCTTATTGCTCACCAGCTTTTTCCAGAAGGGAAAAAACCTATACTTTGGTCTTAATTTAATACCTGCAAATATTTTTAGACCTTGAACATTTTCTATCATGAACAGCCATTTTAATAGTGAAGTTTGATAATATAATTTGCTGACAAATTGCCACTGTGTAAGATGAATGAGTATTAGGAAGCTCAGATTAGGCAAAGTAACAAGACAGAAAGCTATTTCAGACTATTAGAGAAATGATAATTATTTTCAATTCAAGTAGGACAGGGACAAATTATAATAATGATTTTCAACAGTGGATACAATTTTCGGGATTAAAAGAAGTGGCTCTGTGAATATGATGGTGAAAGGGACAGGAAAGAGGCTTCCTTTGTGGCAGAACAGATTTAAGGTAGAATAATCATTAAATGCTTTCATTAAAAGTCACTCGCTGTCATGTGTGCTAAATCACATTCTGGTTTTGCTTGAGTTACCAAAGATTTTGAAGGAAGCTTGTGTTCCTTCATTAGTCAGGAGAGTTCATTCTGGAGATGCGAGATTGAAGGAGAAAGGAGAGTGGGACAAGGAAGGCAGGTGAACACATGTACATGGGAGAGTCCACATGCAGGCAGGAGAGCATCTGCAAGCAGCGGGTCCTAGGCAAGTATCTGAGTATAGTATGTAGGGAGGTAAATACAGGGGGTGGGAATTAACAGACGGGAGGACATATGCAGGTTGTAGGGCATAGAAAGGTGAGAAGGTGTAGCAGTTACTCTACACTGTTGCTAATACACTCATGATCAAAAGACTTAATGGAAAAAATTTTATTCTGGCCTTAAGATTATTGTTTAAAGTTCCTTGTCAAGCTTACAAAAAGAGCTCACACCAATGCCAGAAGTCTAGAAAACTGACCACATCATATACATAGAACAGCTGAGAGAGGGATAATTCTTACTTGTCAAACTAACTTCCTCAACCAGTCCCTTCCATCTTATTCACCTACCCAGGGACTAACCTCACACACCATGAGTTGGACCTCCTCATTAATCAGAAAATCACTTGCAGACATGCTAAGGACCCAAATCAACTATCAATTCTTCACAAATGTGCCCAGAACTTCAAGCCTTTATCTGTCAAATTGACACCTGTATCTAACTATGACAGAGGACATGTAGAGCCTATATAGGTGATGTGTTACTGAGCTGGCTACATCTTCTTTTTTTTATTAATACATTTTTATTATTATTTCAGCTCATACAAACTTAATAGGTACACCATTTCCTTCCCTCCCTCCTCCTCCCCCCATACCCCCTGGCCCCCTCCCGACCCCCCTCCCTCCCCATCCCCCAGTGCCTCCCACCCCAATTCCCAGAGAGTCCTTTCTTGTGCATGCTTGATTTTCCTCTGGGCCCTCCTCTCCAATGACATACAAGGATCCAGTGGCCTTTCCCTGAACCCTTTCCCGTGTTCCCCTTAGGTATAGGAACACTGCTGTGGCTGCCAATCCCTTGCCTCCAAGGATCTTGGTGCCTTTACCAGATGCTAGACTTTGTGAGGTCAATAGTGTGTTGGACAATGCGCAGGGCATGTAAAGTCCCATTATGTTTGCTTCAGCCATAACTTGTATGAAGTATCTTGCATATCATTGCTCCTCCCATCCTGTTGCTCTTACACTCTTACCGCCCCCTCTTCTGCAAATTTCCCTGAGCTTCAGGATGGGGAGAGATTAGGCTGGCCTAGTTCTATGTGGTTGATATAGAGTCTCTGAAGTTCTGGATTGTGGTTTGTTGATTTCCTTTTGCAGTTTTGCTGCTCCTGCAATGCCCTTCACTCCATCCTGCTGGGCATTGTATGTCACCCCCTGGCCAGAGATAAAAAGCTGTTAAACTAGAGTCTTGTGATAAGAGCACATTCAAAGGTAGGTGTAAAAAAGTGGGAAACCACAGTGAGGGAGGGGTCTATCACCCATTTGCAAAATGGTTACTTTTTATCTGCCAGACTATATGCCCTCCTGTTCTGGTGAGATCATACCCCCTCAGTAGTAAATGATCAGGAACGAAACTCTGTGAATTTAATCAGATTTCTCATTACTTATTTGAGGCCTTGATGGAGGCCTATTTTCTCTGCTGTAACATGGTCCCCTCTCTCCTTGATTCTGGTGTGGCCCTCCTACCCCATCCCTCCTGTTCATAATCCTTGGAATTACTGTCTCTAGGTGGGCTGGGTGGGTTTGGTACTAGGAGCCACCTATTAGGGAGTACATATGGCGCTTAATTTTCTGGGTCTGGGATACTTCACTTAATATAATTGTTTCTAATGACATCCATTTCCCGGCAAATTCCAGTAATTCATCATTTTTGATGGCTGAGTAGTACTCCATTATATAGATGTACCACGGTTTCCTTATCCACTCGTCAACTGTTGGACATTTGGGTTGATTCCATGACTTTGCTATTGTAAACAGTGCTGCTATGAACATGGTCGTGCTTGTGCTATCGAGGTGAACCTCTGCTGCATGGGGGGTTACTCCCAAAAGTGGAATCGCAGGGTCATATGGCATTTCAATCTTTAATTTCTTTAAGAATCTCCAGACGGCTCCCCAGAGTGGCTGTATGAGCCTGCATTCCCACCAGCAATGTAGGAGAGTTCCCCTCTCTCCACATCCTCTCCAGCATTTGTTGTTGTTTGTATTGTGGATTTTTGCCATCCTGACTGGGGTGAGATGATATCTCAGGGAAGTTTTTATTTGCATTTCCCTGATGGCTAAGGAAGTGGAGCATTTTTTAAGATATTTGTTAGACATTTTAATTTCATCCCTAGTAAAGTTTCCTTTAAGTTCCAGGGCCCATTTTTTAATTGGGCCATTGTTTTCCTTGGTGTTTAGTTGTCTAAGTTCTTTGTGCACTCTGGACAGCAGAGTTCTATTAGATGTGTGGTTAGTGAAGATTTTCTCCCATTCTGTGGGTTGCCTTTGAGCTCATGTTACAATCTCTTTATCTGAACAGAAGCTCTTTAATTTCACAAGATCCCAACTGTTGAGAGTTGGTAGCAGTGACTGTGCCATTGGATGTCTGTTTAGGAAGTGTTGGCCTAGCCCAATCAGCTCGAGGGAGTTCCCTATCCTTTCAACTATGGTTTTTAAAGTCTCTGGCCTTAAATCAAGGTCCTTGATCCATTTGGAATTAAGTCTTGTACATGGTGACAGGTATGTGTCCAGCTTTAATCTTCTGCATGTGTTGATCCAGTTTTGCTAGCACCATTTGTTGAAGATGTTGTTCTTTTTCCATTGGATTCTTTGGGCCCCTTTGTCAAAGACCAAATGGCTGTATTTTTGTGGCCTTATATCTGGGTCTTCAACCCTTATCCATTGATCTGTGTGTCTATTTTGGAGCCAGTACCAGGCAGTTTTTATAACTATGGATTTGTAATATAGACTAAGGTTCGGTATGGTAATACCTCCAGCAGTGTTTTTGTTACTCAGGATTGTCTTTGCTATCCTGGGTCTTTTCTGCCTCCATATGAACTTTGAGATTGTTTGGTCAACTTCTTTGAAGAATTGCTTTGGGATTTTAATTGGTATAGCATTGAATTTGTATATTGCCTTTGGTAGGATGGTCGTTTTTACGATGTTGATTCTGCCAATCCAGGAACATGGGAGGTCTTTCCACCTTCTGGTGTCTTCTGCTATTTCTTTCTTTAGGGTTTTAAAGTTTTCATTGTAAAGGTCTTTTACCTCCTTGGTTAGGTTTATACCAAGGTATTTCATTTTTTTAGGGGCTATAGTAAATGGGATGGTTTCTCTCAAGGCTTTTTCACTTCTTTCATTCTGGGCATATAGGAAGGCCTCTGATTTTTGCACATTTATTATATCCTGCCACCCTGCTGAACTTCTCAATTAGTTCCAGAAGCTTCCTAGTGCAGTTTTTGGGATCACTTAGGTATAAGATCATGTCATCTGCAAATAGGGATAGCTTGACTTCTTCCTTGCCGATTTGAATCCCTCTTATGTCCCTTTCTTGTCTTATGGCTTCAGCTAAGACTTCAAGTACAATATTGAATAGAAGTGGTGGGAGTAGACAGCCTTGTCTAGTTCCTGATCGAAGTGGGAATGCTTCCAATTGTTCCCCATTGAGCATAATCCTTGCTGTGGGCTTGTTTTATACAGCTTTTATTATATTGATAAAGGTTCCTTGGATTTCTACTGTCTATAGCCTTTTGATCATAAAAGGCTGTTGGATCTTGTCAAAAGCGTTTTCTGCATCTATCGAGAGTATCATGTGGTCTTGGACTTTGGACTGGTTTACATGATGAATTACATTTATTGATTTGCCTATGTTGAACCAACCTTGTGTGCCAGGGATGAAGCCTACTTGGTCCCCGTTAATGATCTTTTTAATGTGTTTTTTAATCCGATTTACTAAGACTTTGTTGAGAATCTTTGCATCTGTGTTCATCAGAGAGATCAGCCTATAGTTTTCTTTTTTAAGTGAGTCTTTATTAGGTTTTGGGATTAAAACGATATTAGCTTCATAGAAGGAATTTGGTAGTGTTCCTTCCTTTGCTATTTGATGGACAAATTTAAGGAGTATTGGTGTTATTAACTCCTTAAATGTCTGGTATAACTCTGTGCTGAATCCATCTGGTCCAGGACATTTTTTGGTGGGAGGATTCGAGATTACTTCTTCAATTTCCTTATATGTTATAGGACTATTTAAATAATTCACAACTTCCTGATTCAATTTAGTCAACTTGTGTTTACTTAGAAATTCATCCATCTCTTTTGTGTTGTCAAACTTCACAGAGTATAAGTTTTTGAAATATGATGTTATAATTATAATTTGAAATATGATGTTATGATGTTATAACAACTGGATTTCTTGGGTATCAGTAGTGATAACTCCATGTTCATTTCTAATTTTGTTAATTTGGGTTTTCTCTCCCTTGCTTTTGGTTAATTTAGCTAGGGGTGTATCAATCTTATTGATTTTTTCACAGAACCAGCTTTTCGACTGGTTGATTTTCTGTATCTTTTCCTAATCTTGATTTCAGATATTTCTCCCCTTATTTTGCTAATCTCCTCTCTTCTAGTACTTTGGGATCAGATTGCTCTAGTTTCTCTAAAGCTTTAAGCTGCATTGTTAAGTTGTTTATTTCTGATGTTTCCATTTTTTTGATGTAGGCATTAAGAGCTATGAACTTACCTCTTAGAACAGCTTTCATTGTGTGCCAGAGATTTTGGTAAGTTGTATTTTCATTATCATTCACTTTCAGGAAATCTTGAATTTCCTTTTTAATTTCTTCCTGAATCCAGTTCTCATTCAGCATCATATTGTTAAGTTTCCAGGAGTTGGTGTATTTTCTCTTGTTTGTTGTGTTATGCATGTCTGAGCTGGCTACATCTTCTAAAGAACTTCTGACTGGTTCTCAATTATGTGTGAAGTTTTCAAAATTCAACATAGAGGCACTCCTTTATTCTCTTAACCGCCCAAGTCACCCCCACAGAATTTGATCTTCTTACACATTCAAAGCAACTGAAGCTGATGTTGAATTAGGGTCTACAAAGTCATGGCTGGGTATTAGAGCACTTCCTGCTCATAGCATGATCATCATTGAAGCTGTGCCCACCACCTGAGTCCTGGCCCAAGAGAAGGCTCAGACAACTAGCACTAATAGATTAGGTATACTTGTTAGCTGGGGCTCTCAGGCAGGAGACATATAATGTGAACCTTTATTGGGTTGCTCTAGCCATGCTATGAGGTAAATAGCCCAAGCATTTGATAAGTAATTGTGCACTTATTTCTTAGGAAGCAGATTCGGAGATGAAGATCAGCATGCAGGAGTTTTATCAGAAAATGTACTTAACACCAGACATTAAGGGAACAAAAAGAAAAGTAGGATTCGGGATGGTGATAAGAGAAGGGAACTTTCTGTCAACCCAATTTATATATTATTTCGACTCATTTCAGGACTTTCAAAGTAAAAAAAAAATGTTCTGCCAATCAGTGATCACAAAAGCAGAAGTCAGCTATATAAGAGTGATTTGGAAAACTAAGAATGAAGATGCTTATTGAATATCATCTTGCAAGTTCATCCAGTGGCATGAAAGGGGGACATTAGGCAATGCTATCATTATTGGCAGATATACTGTTATTGTTTCCCTATCTCATATATTTCAACATCAGTACTTTTAAGATTTTGTCTCTCCAAGTCTGCTCTTCTGTCTTTATCCACTTGTACTGAGTTTAATAGAGAAGAAGAATGCTATTAACTTCTTCAGTGTATCACAGCTATTATTTTATTGTTTAAATATTATCAGAGAAGGAAGAAGAAAAAATAGGAGTGCAGAGAGAGCCTCGGTTTGGGGTACATGTTGTACTAAAACTTCTCACACTTCTATTATTGGAAGAAAGTTTGTACTTAGAAAACAAATTTCATGTAACCCAACTCCATACATGGTCAATGACTCTGGTGTAAGAAACAGGATTGTGGAAAGTAGGATAGTGGAAAATAGTATGATGATGAGCTAGAATTAAAAGGAAGAAGATGACCCTTCTGAATATTTCTACAAATGAATGTCATCAGCATTTACAACAACAGAGTTCTAAAAATGTTTGGCTCAATGAGTTCTAAAGATGTTCAGCTCAATAACAAACACAGTAGAATAAATGTTTATTTGCTCTTTCAAGGTGATTATTGAGAAGCATAACATTCATTTGAATATTCACATTCTATCTAGTGTTTGTAAGGTCACCATATAATCAATCTAAACATCTAAAGTAAGATGGTACTAATTATGTAGGAACAAAGGAATAAATCGGTACTCTCTCAGGAAAACATATAACAACCTAGAGATATGAAAAACACCATTGTCATTCTGGTCGTCCCTTTTCAATCCCATCGCAAATCGTTTTTCAAATAACTTCCATTGTGAAGTCTTATAGAAAGAAAAATGTTCATTGAAATCTCCTATTTAGATAATTAAGAGGAACATCATTCCTTTCATACCTACTGTGTAGTAAACAAAAGTTACAGAACAAGTATAAGAGGAAAATGCAGCCAATTTACTGAAATTTACCTGCTGTATATTTTTTAATATTTAACTTATTTATTTTAAAGAGAAATAGACTTAAGCAGATGCAAATGTACAGAGAGAGAGAGAGAGAGAGAGAGAGAGAACAGAACAGGGGCACATATGGAGGTCAGAGGACAAGAGGACAATTTCTGGAAGTTGGTTCCTTCAACATTGTGGGCTCTATGGATTCCAAACAGATCCTTTGGTTTGTGCACAAGTGCTGTTATCTGCTGAGCCATTCCCTCCTCAACTACATACTTTCATGGTGCCACTCCAAATAATTAATGGAGATAGCATCTTTTTTTTCGCCAGAATTCCATTGCCTTACTGGATTGAAGCAATTGTCACAGAAACCTCTAGCACTAATTGGATGTGGGCTTAGTGAGCACCAATATGTGCTGTCCAGATCCTCTGCACCACTAAAGGACATACTCCCCCAGCTACTAAAATCATTGTCTGACATTAGTTCTCTGCTAACTGCTTTCACTGATTACTTTGGATAAAAACAACTTGCTCATTCAAGACCTAACCAGAATGGTCCACACTGAAAGCCTGGACACTTCAGGGAATATAAAGAACTGGTACCTTGCCTCAGTTTGGGACATCTCTGAAGAACCATTCCAGTCCCAGAACTCTTCAGTAGATCAAGAAGCAACTCTGGACCAGCAATCCAGCTTCTCTCTCTACCTCGTTGCTTCTATCCCCCTTTCCCCACAAGGTGCTAATCCTAAAAGTACTTCCCAGAAATACCATGTATGCTGGTCTCTGACTTTGATTTGTAACTACTCTCAACTGTGACAATCATGTTTACTTCTGATGTTAGTCTAATATTTAATTCATTCTGTTCTTAACTCCACAGTTAAAATATTCAGATGTGTTCTTAGCTTATTAACCTATTTTTAAACCTATAACTCCCTTTGAGGATAGATTTAAGAAAGGAGAATAGAGATATCTGTACATATTCAACAACCAAACTAAGCCCAGTGCCAAACCAAACTATAGCAAGTAGCGCATGTAGCTTGGAACATTCATTAAAATGGTGGCAGTATAAAGGGGCCTTAGTGTTAGTCACTTCATAAGACAAAGACCTTTCAAAAGTTAGTTCTCTCCTTCCACCATATGGGATACCTGGCATTGAACTCAACTTGCCATGTTTGCAAGCAGGTGCCCTACCAACTGAGCTATCTCACTGGCCCAGATCTCATCTGTCTCATCTGGGACAAATGGCTGGCAACTCTCACACAGCCATGACCTACAGGTGTGTAGTAAATTCTTGGTGAGCGAATGAATGTGTGCTTAGGTGAACAGATTTGCTTATCCATTCAGTGCCCCCAAGTTAGTTCTTAAAAGCACTAAATCTAAAAAATGACCAACTCAAGGAGAGGAAACTATAGGAATGTGAAAGATGGTAGAAAATATGATGAGAAAATGAGGGGAAATATGAAAACCCGTAGAGGAGAGAGAAAAGACTGAAAAACAATCAAGTTAGTTTTCTATGAAAGGAGAGTTCCATAGCTATAGTTGCTCATAAATCACTTTTCAACACTTTCACCTCCATTTAGCATATTATTATCCCCTACTTCATCACTGAATCATTTGTAACATTGCTAAGAATTTGTCTATTGCATCAAAATAGAGTAAGATAACTCTAAATTCTTTTTATAGCAGTTGGAATTGAAATTGGAGATACAAGGGCTTTAGCACTAGGCTGAAAAGGATGAATAGGAAGTGGTAAACAAATAAGTACTCTGTATTAGATCATATTCTCATTTTATAATTCCATAGAACAAAGACATTTGTCGCCACAGGATTTATTATCTGATAGTTTAGCCAATAATAACTGCACAAGGCTAAAACTTACCAGTAGGTGGGTCCTTGTATGTCATCGGAGAGGAGGGCCCAGAGGAAAATCAGACATGCACAAGAAAGGACTCTCTGGGAATTGGGGCGGGAGGCACTGGGGGATGGGGAGGGAGGAGGATGGGGAGGGGGAATAGGGGTACGGGGGGAGGAGGAGGGAGGGAGGGAACTGGTGTACCTAATAAGTTTGTATGAGCTGAAATAATAATAAAAATGTATTAATAAAAAAAAACTTACCAGTAGGGAGTATAAAGAAATCTTGTATAACATGGAGCTTACATTTTTTCTGTATAAACTATTATTTAATAATGGAACTTCTGAAAGTGATTAAAGGCATCAGCTAATGAAATATTTTAAACATTTCTGTAAATGGATCTGTGCTTTCTTGATTAAAAAATAAAATCTTTTTCTTTTTTTGAAAAGGAAGAAACAAGAAAAGTCTTTAGGGGTCATTTCAAACTCCCAAATGTCTGATTAGGTTTTCAAATAACTATGGACTTCAGAAAGAATTCTCCCTTCACTAATCTTACTTATCCACATGATTATTACACCAGGCTGAATAAACTAATCCCGAATGCTCAGCAATATTATTAGCGGAGGCAGCCCTCTTTCTGAGTTCTGATTTTCCCCCTAGTAATTACACCTGATTGCAGATGGAAGAAAGTTTTCTGTAATGTGTGTCTCAGAAAATCTTCTGTGAATGTTAACCATACTTCATCCTATGTGAGGTATGAGGCAAGTATGTCGATGCAGTAGAATTCAGTATAAGGCATGAGGCTAAATAAGCCAGCATTTTCTTACTGACAACATTCAGAAATGCTGAATGACATCCATCCAATGAGTTTGGCTTCCAGTAAGTTAATTTTTGATTGTATATTGAAACTTATTCAAGTAATGAATAACTTCAGTTTTCACGGATGCCATCATTAGATACAGTCCCATTTTTAGGTAACGTTCAAGAATATAAGTCTGTTCAGAAGTGGAATTTTTTAAATGATTAAAATTTGCCATATTTTAAAGTAAAAATAAGGACAGTGTACCAATGAATGGATCCATGGTTGAAATTTACTAACCCATAACTTAAGAAACTGTAACATTCACAGTTACTCCCAGAATAATTTAGCAGTGTTGTAAGTTCACCCTATGCCCACACCCTTGCAAAGCAGTCTGTCAGCTCCCAGCATTCTTATACCAATAGGTGGAGGAAATGTAAAAAGTCAATAATGAAAGAGGTAAAAGGCACTTTCAGAATCTGATTGTCCTCATTTCTTATCCTGTACTCAGAGCATTGGGAGGGGAGAAAAAGAATATGTACATGCCAAAGCAAACAATAAAATCTTATCCACGTTTAGTTAATCCAGAAGGTATAAGTTTTACACAAGTCACAGAAACACTCACTTCCATTCAAGAAGTAGTCATACTTAACCTGTATCGAAAATGAAAACTATTCAATGGAAACACTGGAAGGGAGAGAGTTGAACGTTAATAAGCTGAACAGGGGAGAAAAAAGGAATATTATTTAAAGACTAGGACTCTAGAAGCAAGTATTCAATAGAAAAAAATTACTAATATGCTCTTAAGCAAAGGGATAATACATATATGAATCAAAAATATATTCTTTGATAAATTGAAAACAGGAAGCTTGACTTTATTCAGAATGTGTTTTATTTTTTTCTTGCGTGTGTGTGTGTGTGTATGTGTGTGTGTGTGTGCATGTGTATAAGAGGGCACTTAAGCAGGTATGTCTATGGAAGCCCAAGGTTGAGAACAATAATCATCCTTGATTATTCTCCCTCCTTATTGCTTTGCTCTAGGTTTTCCCCAGACTTCCCCTTCCAGGTCTGGAATTACAAGCCTCCATCTGCCAGTCATTTTTACATGATATTTGAGGATACAAACTCAGATCCTTTTGCTTATGAGGCATAAGGCTTTAACTCCTTAGTCATCTCCACCCCGCCTACAGCCCCTTCTTTACTTATTTAGTTAGGTTATTAGTTTATTTGAGAGGGACACATGTGGCACCATTGATTCAGGGAGGCTCTAGCCCTGGCTCCCAGGAGGTTTGGTTATAGATAAGCCCCGACAAGTACCGACATGCCCCGAACATGTCCCAATAGAGGAACCATACAGGTGGAGGGATGAACAACCAATGAGAAGGAGGGATGAACAACCAATGGGAAGCGGCCATCTAACCTGCCTCTACAATGGACACCTAGTAAACAACTAAATGATTGGTGGCTGCTCTCCCCCTCCTCCTGAGTAGAGAGGTGGCAAAACCTGATTGGACCCCTGACCCTGTATAAGCTCAAGCACTTTCCTGAAATAAATGAGTCTGCGGCAAACTCATCCACTGCCTGCTGCTTCTCACCTAACTCCCGGGTCTGTAGTGACCCACAGACCCCACGCCTGCTTACCCCCTCACCTCGAGCCCTGAGGCCCCTGCTGAATTCTCCTTCTTTTCCCCCGCTGGCCTTCCCCAGCTGGCCTTCTCCGGCTGGCCTGATAGGGATTCGGCAACAGACACACACAGAGAGTAAGAGAGAATGTGTGTGTGAGAGAAAATGTGTGTGTGTGTGTGTGAGAGAGAGAATTTGTGCACATGTGTAGTATGGCACAAGGAGCAAACAACTTACCGATGTATGTTCTGTCCTTTCACCATGTGATCCACCAAGAATCAAGCTCAGATTACCAAGTTTCAATAGTCATTGAACATCCCATCAGCCCCAATTTTCTTTTTTATTTCCCAGAAACCTAGAAGCATATTGCTCTAAACAACACCCTTGACCCATGAAAGTTCACCGAAAGTCAAGCCAAATATGGCTCCAAATATCTTTGGCAATGAAGAGTTTTTGCTCCAAATTGAAAAATGATGTTGTGTTCATAATAGAGAATTAAATTGCATGTGCTTTTTTAAAAAGTCTCTGTCAGTTTTATAAAATTAACCATAGCATAGAAATTCTATGCTATTATAAGTGAATGATCTAACACATGAATTTCTGCCTACATTATTTAAAAAAATTCTCCTCATGTGTTCTTGAAGCTTATTCTCCAATTTTATCTTGGCAAGGAGCTGGTAATAGAACAGAGTCTATGAAACTCTCCCTTAAGAAATTACTCCCTTTTAAGTGGAAGAATTAGAAAGTTTCTCCTTTATCCCTATTTTTAAGTAAAAAAGTTTTCCTGAAGTGTAAATTACATACCATAAACTTCAACAATTTTTGGTGCATAAGTTAATAATAGTGTACTTAACAGTGGAGTACTATCATCATGATCCAACTTTATAATATCTCCATCACCTTAAAACAGCCCACTTTCCGTTATTCCCCACTGCTGTACCTTCTGTCAGACAATCAGTATAGATTTGCTTTTTTTCTGGACATTTTATCTAAATAAAATTAAATGATAAGTGGACTTCTGTGGCTGACTCCTTTTGTTACCATCAAATTAAGACTATGGAGATCTCACATGGAGAACTGCCTCTAATCAGTGTTCCTAGGCTCTTGCCACTGACAGAGAAAGAATTCAGAGACTAGACAAAATAAGGAAATGGAAATTTTTACTACCACTTAACACCATTTTTAGATATTCATTCATGCTATAGCATAATATCAGTAGTTAGTTGTTATCTATCGTTGAACATTATTCCATTTTATTCATAAGCCATATTTTGTTTAACCATTCAAAAGCTCATGGTGAGCTGGGAGTGTTGCTCTGTGATACAATGCTTATCTTGAATATGTGAGGCCCCAGAACCCTGAGAATAAATAGACAAATGTTCTAATGGGGATGAAGAAGTCTCTTATCATTGTTTTACAGGGTGACAAGTAATGGTGAGCAACTTTCTCATATGCTTGCAGGAAATTAGCATGTCTTTCTGGTGAACTGTCTATTCAAATGTTTATGCACTTTTCATTTGTGTCATTTATCTTATCATTGAATTAAAAGGATATTTTTGAATATTCTATAAAACAGTTTTTATTATACATTTGACAATAACTTTTCTAGTCTGTGGCTTACCCTTTCATTTACTTAATTGTATCTTCTAAACTTAAAAAGATTCTATTTTGATGATATGGAATTTATTCTTTTTCCTTTGGGTCTCATATCTTTAAAATCTTAGACTAACTCAAGATCACAATGTTTTTCTACTATGTTTTTTTCTGAATTTTTCACTCCTGACTCTTATATTCAGGTCTATAATATATTTGAGGTTGATTTATAGTGTGAGATGAAGGTCTAGGTTTTGTTGCTATTATTTTACATGATTGTTTTGCCTGTATATGCTACTGCTCTACATGATAATTTGAAAAGACCACTCTTACCCCCATTGAAATGCATTGCTCTCTTGATTAAAAATCAGTTAATCATAAATATTAGGTTTATTTCTGCACTATGAATTATTTCTATTCACCTATATGCCTACTCTTTTCCCAATGTCACACTGTCTTCAATATTACAGCTTTGTAGTAGTTTTGAAACCTTACAATTTTATATGCCTTTTTCAGGATTGTCTTGGTTATTCTACATCTTTTGAATTTCCATAGAAATATTGGGAACTATTTTTCAATCTGCTAGACTTTGGTTAAACATTGAATCCACAAATCAACACTGGAAGATTGTTATGTTTTAGTATACTTTCTTGCCACTGTGACAGAGAACCTAATGGAAACAAGGTAAAGGAGGAAACATTTATTTTGGTTCATAGTTTCACAAGACCTAGTCCATCATGGTGAGGAGGATATAATGGAGAACAGTTCACATCATTGTGGAGAAGGACAGGCAGAAGATGATAGGAAGGAGTCAGGAACAAAATACTCCCAATAGCCAACTTCTTCCAGCTAGGGTTCATTTCCTATAGTTTCCAGTATCTCCCCTAATAGTGTCACCATGAGAAGACCAAATATTTAACATTTGAGTCTGAGGGAGGGATTTCTTTTTTTATTCAAATAAGTTTTTGCATTTTTTAATTCTTTTTTTCTCCCACATTTTATTTTTTTCCTGATGATACAAGCTCAATTAGTATTCCCGTCCTCTTCCTCTCCCCTCCCCTCTCCCATTGTTCCTTATTGCACTCTTTCCCCCTTCCCACTTTCCTTTCACCCTAGGGAGGCTCTTCTTATCCAAAACATAATAGTACTCTGTTATTAACATTGTCTTCTAGTCAATGAATATGGAATAGGTATCCTTTCATTCAAACCATCTGTAATATCTCTCAGCAATGTTTTCTGAACTTCAGAAAAATCTTCCACTTTTTTTCAAAAAAACACTTTATTTTTAAGCTTTTATTATTGTGGATACTATTTTGAGTGGAATTCTTATTTCATTTTTGGATTGTCAGTGTTACCATATAGAAATATACTTCTGTTCATTCTGAGGTGTGTATGTGCACACATGAGCAGGTGTATGTAAAGGTACACAATATCATGCATATGGAGGTTAACGTGAGCTTTCTTCTTCTACTGCTTACAATCTTGCTCTGAGACTGAGTTTGTTTCTGAACCTGGAGAACAGTGATTGGCAAGTTAAAGAGCCTCTAGAATTCTCCTCCACTGCTGGGAATACAGGCAAATACTGCCATACTTAGGAAAAACTATGTAAAAAAACTATATAAAAACATAGGTTCTGGAAGTCCAAATTCAGTCCTCATGATTACTGCACAGTATTTCATCTCGTCAGCCTGCTTTAAAACATTTTTACATCCTGAAACACTCCTAAATTATTCTACTAGTTCTATAAGTTTTGGAGTAGGGCAAGTTTCTCAAGGTTTTCTATATACAAGCTATGTCATATATGAATAGAGAAAAGTTTTCTTATGTTTTTCCAATTTAAATGCTTTTTACCTCTTTTGATTAATTACTTGTTAGACTTCCAGTACGGTGTGGAATACAAGTGGAATACTGGGATATAAATGTCCTGCTTCTGACTTTGGGAAAAGCCATTCTGAATTTAAGAATCAAGTACATTAGTTCTAGGTTTTCCATAGATGTCCTTTATTAAGTTGAGGAAGTTCTGTTCTGTGATGTTGTAATGTAAACACACACACACACACACACACACACACACACACACACACACTACCCCTAGATTCTAACATTGCACTCCTAAGACCTTTATCATTTCTTGAGTGATTGGAAAGTCTGACACAGAGCTCTTAAACCTTTGTTGGGAATCTCCAGGGTGATAGCTTCTTTTCTTCTAATAAGACTACTTTTGTTGGGATCTTGGATAGCCTCAGGATATGGGTTGGTTGTCAAGAGAACCAACTATGTGAGCAAAAGCTTGGAACTGTCAGTGCCTCCCCATTCCCAACCCTGAGGTAAGGGGAAGGAACTGAATCTAAAATTCATCACCATTATCCAAGGATGTACACCATTGTCTTTCTTTTAAAGAGAAGATAAAAAGAACAGGGCTTAGAGAGATTTTTCATAATTGGATACACTGAAAGTTCCTACAATATTATGATATCTCTGTGTTCCTTTCCACATAGCTTGGCTTTTCCATCATTTCCATAAGGCTGTTCATCTGTATTCCTTATACTATCCCTTATAATAAATAAAGAAATAAAGAAACTCAAGTAAAATGTTTCCTCAAGTTTAGTGAGCCACTTAAGAAAATAAGGAAATGTAAAGAGGGAGTTGGAAGAACTCTAGTTTATATCCTATTGGTTAGAAGTACTGGTTACAAACATGGGCTTATAATTGGCATCTAATGTGTGTGAGGACTGTCTTATTATATTGAGTTCTTAGCCTCTAGAAACTGATGTTATCTCCAGGTGGAAGAAGCAGAATTGAATTGATTTAAAGGACACCCAGTTGGTATCTCCTGAAGAATGACTTCTGATAGGTGAAGATAATGAAACCCAACACACACCACACACACACACACACACACACACACACACACACACACACACACGCACGCACGCACGCATGCATGCACACATGCACACGCACATACCTGGTGTCAGAAATGTGCTCAGTGTATATGTGAGAATAGGAAAAACACATTTTCCCTTTATTTTTAGAGTGTCCCTTCCTATTTCAATGAGACCTTTTATCAAGAATGAATGCCGGATATTGGCAAGTGCTTTCTTGTGTCTACTGAGATGGTAATGTGGTTTTTGTCCATATTCTACTCACATGATGAATTACAATACTTAACTTGATGGGAGGACTAATGATATGCAAGAATCTCCACACAAGCTAGGGCCGAAGCAATCATAATTGGACTTTGCATGCCCTGTGCAATGTCCTACACACTATTGACCCCACAAAGTCTAGCGTTTGCTAAAGGCACTAGGATCCTTGGAGGCAAGGGATTGACAGTCACAGTAGTGTTCTATGCTTAAAAGGAACACAGGAAACGGTTCTGGGAAATGCCCCTGGGTCCTTGCACCTCATCTGAGAGGAGGACCCAGAGGAGAGTTTGGCATGCTCATTAAAGGAGGCTCCAGGGATGGGAGGGGGAGGCACTGGGGGATGGAGAGGAAAGGGGGAGTGGAGGGTACAGGGGGATGAGGGGTTGGAGGGGGGTGACCGGTATACCTGTTAAGTTTGTATGAGTGGAAATAAAAAATAAATTAATAAATAAAGTTTACCTTGAGAAACGGAAAAAAAAATACTAAATCAGCTCTTGCATTTCTGAACTAAACATCACTTGCTGTGGTTTATAATGCTTTATTTATGACACTAGATATAATTTATTGTTTGCATCAGAATATTTATGTTTATATCTATGAGATGTATTGTTGTAGTTTTCTTTCCTTATGTTGTACTACTTTCTGATTCTGCTATTAATATATATTAGTTCTTTTTCTCATTGCTATAACCAAATACCTGAAAAGCAGCTTAAAGAATGAAAGGTTTATTTTGGCTCATGGTTTAAGAGAATATAGTTGATCAAAGTATGGAAAACAGCAGTGGGAGTATGAGGAAGCTGGTTATATCATGTGTATAGTTAGGAACTAGAAACTGATGAATATTCACACTTATTTTCCTTTTTCCCCTTTTTATTCAACCTGGGATTCTAGTTTATGGGATTGTTTCACCTACATTCAAGGTGGGTCTTGCTTTTTCAGTCAAACTTTTTTTTGGAAACACCCTCATTGACACATTCAAAGATGTGCCTCATTACTGTCCTAGATACTTCTCAACCCAGTTAAGTTGGCAATTGCAATTGCATATCACATAGGGTAACATTGGCCCTATTAAAGGAGTTGATAAATGTTTCTTATTCCCATGTTTTATAGGAAAAGTTGTGAAGAATGGATATTATATTTTCTTTTAATGGCAAGAGTCTTTTTGCCACTTCATTTATTTACTAGTGATGGTTCTTACTATATTTCCTACTTCTTTTTCAATAACTCTGGATGACGTATATTGTCTAGGAGTATGTTCATTCCATGTAAATGCTCTTGTTCTTGGCATTAGGTTGCTTATAGTACTTTCATGTAATCACTCTAATTTCGGTTATTTGCAGTGGTGTCTCTTCTTTCACTCTTGAGTTTGGTAATGTATAAACTTTGCTAGACTTTTCAAAGAACCAACATTTGTTCCATTAATTTTCTTCATTTTTTTCTGTTTTCTATTACGTTGGTTTCTGGTCTAACATGCGTTATTCCCTTCAGTCTGCTGCTTTTTTGTTTACTTGCATTTTTACTTTAATTTTTATATGTATGTTGCTAGAAATGAAGCTCAAAGCTTCATGTATGATCACTGAGTTATACCTCTCACCTTATTTTTCTATTTTCTTTAAGGAAAGAGTTTAGATTACTTACTTGAGATATTTGTTCTAATGCGGGACTTTGGACTGTAAATTTATTTTTCAGCACTCCTTTAATTCATACCACATGAACTTGGAAAATATTTTTTTCCATTTTTCTAAAACTATTTCATCTCTTAGATGATTTCTTCTTTGACCTGTGGAATATACAGACATGGATTAATTTCAAAATCTTTGTGGATTCCTCATGTTATCTCTTTCACTGATTCCATTTTGGTTGTAGTTCTACATTAGTTTCTGGCTACATGTCATTTAATTGCTTTTCCCACCACCAGTATGGTGACCTGGGGCTAGCTGGGGTGTTGTTCTTTCCTGATTGTTTGCCACTGAGACTGGTATTGTTTTTGATAATTATTCAGGCATGAAATTTTCCAAGTTCTGCTCCAAATAAAGTCATTATTTTCTTGCAGAGCTTAGTGTTGCCTTTTCTAGTGCCGGCTCCACCTGAGCAGAATGATGAAGTTAAGAGGAAGGAATTGGAAAATTTCCAGAAACCTTGACTGCTTTTGAGATATTTATTAAGTTTTCAGAAATAAACACTTCAATTTTTTGTTAACCTCTAGTAAATTTTCAGAATTTTTAAGTTGTTATTTCAGTAACTTTGTCCTATTTTATCATTATGCTCTAAAAAGCTCCTTAGCTCCTTGTAGAAACCATGCCAAGTTTCACTTATTTAAGTCAGTGAGATAGATAGTACAAAGGCCATAGAACTTTGAAATATTATTTTGTTGTTTTGGCAATTGGTGTTAAAACATTTCTAAATTCTTCAGGATTTTTAGGGTGAGTAAACTGGTCATAGAATTCTTTGTAGAATTCACTTAAGAAAGGATAACAATTATTGACACTAAAGGTTTAATGTATGGAAGGCATTTAGCATGCCTTACTCTATTCAATAGTAAAAGCTATCTTACAATTTTTATAATTATAATTTCATTTTATATATGGAGAAACAGAGACTATAAAGTTTTTTTACCTAAAAACTCACAGTTAATAGATCCTAGATTTGGATATAAATCCAGAAATATCTGGCTACAGAGGCCTTCCTTTCTATGCACTGTAGTATATCATTAAATATTGTCAAACATGTCTCTCTCCTTAGCATAGCTGTAGGTTAATAGATATAGCTTTGATATGAAACAACTCTAGATAAATAATACTCCTACCATTTATCTACTGGGTATAACATTGTGGGTGAAAAAATTCACAGAACTTAAAATAATTTAATTTCTAGTGCATACAATTTATTCTTTTTATTTATTTATTAGCCAGTTCATGAATGAGCTAGGCATGCCCCATCTAATTTAGAAGAGTTGAAATGACTTGAGAAAATCTTTAAATTATTTTAAACATTTTGTACTTCATACATAATTAAAGAACAGATAACACCTCTCTCAGAAAAAAAGGAAAAAATATATGCACAATTGTAAACAACCTTAAGATTTTATGAACTTCAAAATTCATAATTCCAAATTTAAGTCCTCTTACTGTAATAGTGGAAATGAAGCCTAGAGCAACTGTTGTCCCATAGAACACTCTATTCATGTACTAGTCCCCTCATTTGAATGCACTTGTTCAGTAAAGAATTTGTAATTTCTAAATGCTGGCCCTCCAAAGACTATGGACTTGTAAAAGAAAGTGCTATGCTTCTTTTAGTTTGCATCCTTTCTCAGCTCAATAATTAGTCCATGATAGGTATCTAATTATGTTTGATTCATGCATAAATGATTGCTAAAATATTTTATTCCAAAAGGAGATTCAACTTAAAATGCAAGGTTACCTTAAGAAAGGTAACCTTGATGTTTAAACTTAGAAAAAGAGTTAAATCCCTTATGTAAGTTCATTTGACAGAGGGTGGGAAGATCACAATGTGGATTTTGGGGGTTTTAAAGAAAAAGATTTTTTACAAAATCCTGAGTCATAATCTCAATTATCTAGTGCCTTTCTGAATAAAGTGGTAAATGGATGGAAGTGGGGGTATAATTCACAGATTACCAAACAATATTTAGGCTTCTGTAACTAAAAACAACACACTCTTAGCAGTGGTATAGCACCTTAGTATTTTCCAAGTGTCTGCAAGTTCATTTTACTTTCATGGATGCTACTGATTTACATTGGTTCACGAAGAGCTTCTACAGGCATGCACCTTGAGAAAGTCAAATACAGACAAGGAGATCCATATATTTAAAAGTCTCAGATCTTTCTATCTATGGAAAGCTAAAAGAAGTAAACTGCATACTTTGTGCATATATGCTCAATACTAATCACACCACTTTGATCCCTACACTTCTGATTCCTACAATTCCATTGGAAAACATTCACTAAGGGTCTACTATGTATCAATCATGGTCCTAGAAATATAGAGATGAGATTAGAGACCGATGCTGTATTTGTTTCAGAGAAGGGACTTGAATAACAACATTTGTTTGCTAAGAGATTCAAAGTGCTGGTTTTAGGGATTCAGTTCAGTAGCAGAGCATTTGCCTAGTGAGAGTAAGGTTGTGGCTTTGGTCCCCAGCACTGAAAATAAAAAAGAAATTCTAACACCTAGTTGACATTTAACTACTAGACGATATGCCATCCTACTTAGGCAGTTCCTTGTCACCTTGTGAATTTCATTTAGTAGCACTTCTCACATTTGCTTAATACCCAATTTTCTATCTTGAATATGAGATCTCACTTATGGTCACTACTTAATTACTAAGGCCAAAGTGGGTAACCTAATTATTCTTGTTAAATAAAATAAGGAATAAAGTAATTTAAATAGGTTTATTTAGTTTCCAATGGCAAGATTAGTCTCCAAAGATAAAGATCTATTATTCTAAAGAAAGAGGTGAAGGCTAAATAAGATCTCTCTCTCTCTCTCTCTCTCTCTCTCTCTCTCTCTCTCTCTCTCTCTCTCTTTCTCTGCTAGAGAGATAGCTCAGGGATTAAGACTGCCTCTCAAGTAGAAGATCTTGAGTTTAGGTTCCAGATCCCACATATAAACACCAGGTAGAAATGGTGGCCTGCATTTCCAGCCCTAGGTACGGAGCCTGGAAAATCTCAGAATCAAGCACAAAGGAGGTAGAAGCAATTCAGAATGACTCTTGAAGTCACCCTTGTTCCCCCACAGGAACACATAGGGCCATCACACACACACACACACACACACACACACACACACACACACACACACATACACACGTGTGAGCACATGCAAAAAATAAATAAAGAACTTGCTCTCTAAATTTTTGGAAACAAATGCAACTATATCATAAGTCTTTCTTGTCAAAAACATTTTTTAAAATCACAGTAATTATACTCAGATATTTGAGATCAATAGCATAGATTTATGTCGGGTCTCTGAAAAGGACAAGATAAACATCTTTACTCTGATGTTCCATATTGCCTCAATTTGTTATGTAACTGCTCACACTTAAATCTATGTTATTCTGGGCTGAAAGTTAACTTTATATCATCATTATCAAATTCCAGTAAACTTTAATGAATTTTTCTGGTCAGAAACAATTATTAAAGCTACATCACTAATGTTTTAGCTTTCTACCCAAACAACTGTTTTTTAAGGGACTTTTTAAGAGAGAGACAGAGAGAAAGAGAGAGAGACAGACACAAAGACAAGACACAGGCACAGAGAATAAAGATACCACTACTTTTCTTTATTGAGGTGAATACAGCCTCCTGGTATTTATGTCCTCATATAAGCCCCTGTGCCCATGCATGGATGGGGTTGACTTCTAACAAATAAAATACAGTAAAGCCGATGAGATATATAACTATTGTGATTAAATTATAGAAGAGTGCAACTTCTATATTGCTAACTAACTCATTTTTGCTTCTTTTAATAAAACAATTTGTGATGTGGTAAGATACCCAATGAAGATGACATGATAAGAAAAGGGCCAATCTTAACATATGGCCAGGAAAGAGCCCAAAACTTGAGTTCATCATCCTTTGAGAAAAGGGACCCTACCAATTTCTACATAGGCTTAAAAGTATATCATTCTCATTTGAGTCTCCAGAGGAGAAACCAACCCTAGCTGACTCCATGATTGAAGTCCCATTAGAGATTCTGGAACAGATTCAACTAAATCATACCTAGATTCCTGACCCCCCACTTTGTTAAATGGTTATGTAGTAATAGTTGATATAGAGAGGGAGCTCATTTTTACATTTTCTTTTTCTTGAGTACCTTTTGCAGAATATATTCCATCAGTCAATTTAGTTCTAGGATTTAATAGCAAGAAGAGAGAATAGTAGCCAAAGAGATGGGTAAATTTTAAGGTTAATAATAGCTATTGACAGAGCTGCTAGAATATCTGGAATGGGAATATAAATGTGCAGTGCCTGAAAGAAAAAAAAGGAGCAATAAGAAAACTCCTCTTTATAGATTGTGAAAGGAATCCTCTTAAGATTCTCTTTCTGGCCAAGATGAAGTAACAGGGCCTGGATTTATCTTGCACAGTGTGACAAGAAAAACACAGACAATCCATATGAAATAACAGTTTTCAGAGCACTGTCCATCAGAATATGAACAAAGATCTGTGACAGATGGAAAACAAAAATCATAAGCCCTATCATTTCTTCTGCTTAGAGCCATGAGGGCATGCCTCAGGAATAGTAAGCACAGACAATTCCTTGTGATTTCCTGAACTATGAGGACAAGCACTGAGTCATAGGAAGGTCAAAGCAACTACAAATGTCATGACAGAGTTCCAGAGAGATTTCCAAAGTATGTGAAGGATTTTCCCATATTTCAGACAGATAATTATCAATGTCTATGTGTGAGGCCAATGAAAGCTCCACCCAAAAGAATTAGAGGCAAAGTGTCAGGCCCTGAAAAGGGAGTATTGTGAACATAAGTTCAACAACTTAGATAAACTGGGACAATTTCTTGAAAGATATAAACTACAAAGCTCATTTAAGGCCCTTTCATCAGGAGAAAATGCATGCCTGGCCACTGTAAACCTGGCTAAGAGCCCTTTATTTGGGAGGGCTCAAATTCTAGAGGAGAACCCTCATCTGTTGCCTGGTCCAACAGACAAGATAACACACCACCTTTCAAACACTTACCTTTAAGCAAATAGAAGCATGCAGCTCTCTGTCTGCATCCATGAAGACTTCTCTGAATTGAAATTGTTCAATGAAGAGAAACACAGCTGAGCCAAGGGAGGAAAATATGAAACTGAGGAGTATTTGAATACAAACCAGGCATCCAAAGCACTCCTATGCCCCCCATGCCAAAAGTAAGGGTACAGCAAAGAGGAAAAGACAGAAAGAAAGTGAGAACCAGACCGGGAGAAGAACAATGACACACAGTACTCTCTAGACATAAAACCAATATAAGCTCTGCAACCACCCTCACCTACAAAAGTCCTACACAAGATTGGACACAAAACATGGAGAATGAATTAAGGAGAAACTGAAGTGTCCCTGCCTCTGAAGATACCAGCGATGGTCAAAACCTAAGAAGCTCCTCATGCATCAAGGATGCACCTACTGAAATATTGCCATTGGTACCCAGGCATATATAAGAAGACATTCTTTATGGGACTTCAATGGGACACATACACAAGAAGGAACATTTGGAGTAGAAGGAAATCCTGTCAAAAAGAAGATAAACCTGCGTAGGAGGGAACGGTAGATAATGGGGAGGGCTACAACAAAAAAAATCTACTGTAATTTTAAATGACATGAATACATTTTTCTTTAAAAAAGGAATAGATAACTGAAGTAACCATGTATCTATAGTAAAATTGAATTTGTCATAAAAATCTGCATAGAAAATAAGTCTCAAAAGTTTGACTACTGATTCTACCATCATTTAAGGGGAAATTAATATAAATCCTATGCAATATCTCTGATGAACTTGAAAAAGTTTACTTTCTGACACATCATATGAGACCAAAATTACCCTAATAAAAATTAGATCAAAATGTTACCAATGAAATATGTCCCCTAAAAATTCTTATGTGGAAAATCTCAACTCTAAATGTCTCAAAATGTGAGTATATTGACAGGCAGGGTCTTTATACAGGAGTCATCGAGTTAAAATGAAGTCATTAGGATGAGCCCTAATCCAATACAACGGACGTTCTTAGAAGAAGAAGAAACTTGGACACAGATACCTGCAAAAGAAAGATGATATGAACTCAAAAGGAACAGATGGGCATGCCATAAACACAAGAAGGACTGTGACACCTCCTTCCTTCCCTTATAGCCTAGAAGGAGCCAATTCTGCTAACACCTAGATAGCAGCCTCTTAGACTCCATATCGTGAAATTATTTTTCTATTGAAGTCACCCATTCTGTGGTCCTTTGTGGTTCTTTTTTTTTTTAATAACATTTTTATTATTATTTCCGCTCATACAAACTTAATAGGTAGACCAGTTCCCTCCCCCCTCCTCCTCCCCCCGAACCCCCTGCTCCCCCTCCCTCCCTCCCCATCTCCCAGTACCTCCCCCCCCAATTCCCAGAGAGTCCTTTATTGTGTATGCCTAACTCTCCTCTTGGTCCTCCTTTCTGATGACGTAAAAGGACCCAGTGGCATTTCCCTGAACCCTTTCTCATGTTCCACTTAAGCATAGGAACACTACTGTGGCCATCAATCCCTTGCCTCCAAGGATCTTGGTGCTTTTAGCCGATGTTAGACTTTGTGAGGTCAATAGTGTGACGGACATGGCGCAGGGCATGCAAAGTCCTATTATGATTGCTTCAGCCCTATCTAGTGTGGAGACTCTTCAAATCATTGCTCCCCCCATCCTTTTGCTCTTACAATCTTACCGCCCCCTTTTCCGCAGATGTCCCTGAGCTTCAGGATGGGGGGAGATTAGGCTGGCTTAGTTCTATGTGGATCATATAGAGTCTCTGAAGTTCTGGATTGTGGTTTGTTGATTTTCTTTTGCAGTTTTGCTGCTCCTGCTATGTCCTTCACTCCATCCTGATGGGCACTGTATGTCACCCCCTGGTCAGAGACAAAAAACTGTTAAACTGGAGTCTTGTTATAATAGCACATTCAAGGATAGATGTAATAAAAGCAGGAAACCTCGGTGAGGGACGGATCAGTCATCCATTTGCAAAATGATCTCTTTTCATCTGCCAGACTATATGCCCTCCCCTTCTGGTGAGATCATACCCCCTCAGTTGTACATGATCAGGAAAGGAATGTCTGTGAACTTAACCAGGTGTCACATTACTTACTTGCATTCCTTGGAGGCTGATTTTCTCTGCTGTAACATGGTCCCCTCTCTCCTTGTGTCTGGTGTGGCTCTCCAACCCCATCCCTCCTGTTCACAATCCTTGCAATTACCATATTACATAGATTTACCCTTGAGCGTCTCAATGTGGGCTGGGTGAGTTTGGTACTAGGAGCCACCTATTAGGGAGTACATACGGCGCTTAACTTTCTGGGATTGGGATACTTCACTTAATATAATTGTTTCTAATGACATCCATTTCCCAGCAAACTCCAGTAATTCATCATTTTTGATGGCTGAGTAGTACTCTATTGTATAGATGTACCACAGTTTCCTTATCCACTCGTCAACTGGTGGTTCTTTTGTACTACTTAGCAAACAAAACAGCTATTATTAGAAACCTGTCTCCTTCATACACAAAGAGGTCAAAATTCTATACATACAAATTTAAGAAATTAACATCCAACCATATGATCAATAATATGTAAAAGATTATTATCATAGATTTATGAAATATGATTGTGACCTCTTGATCCATTTTTAAGTCTGACTGAGCTACTTGAAACCCAGTGATATGCCATGACTTTTGGCCTAGTTCAGAATTCCTTCCACTGGAGCCAGGAAATAGGTCAGCTGGTGAAAGTGCTTGCTGTATGAGCCTGAGGCCCTGAATTTGGATCCGTGGAACCCCTGTCAAATCTGGATGCAGTAGTATGTGTCTGTAATCTTAGCACTCCTACAAACAAGATGGGAGGTGAAAACAGGAAAATTTTTTTAGTATTTATTTTTCCCCAATCATACAAGCTTAATAGGTACCCAGGCCCCTCCCTCCCTCCAACCCTCCCCAGTGCCCCTTCCACCCTCCCCCCTTTTCCTCTTTTTTTCACCCCTCCCTCTCCTTCTCCCAGTTCCTCCCCCTTCCCCTTTTCTATTCCCTGGAGCGTCCTTTTGTGTGAATGCCAAACTTCCCTCTGAGTCCTCCATTCTAGTGAGATGTAAGGACTCAGTGGCATTGCTCAGAGCCCTTTCTTGGGCTCCCCTTTAGTATGGGAACACTATTATGACTGTTAACCCCTTGCCTCTAAGGATGTGCTAGACTTTGGGGGGTAGTTGACATGTCAGTCTGCGCAGGTCATGCAAAGTCCGATTACGGCTATTATGGCCCTAACTTGTGTGGAGTATCTTACATATCATTGGTCCTTCCCATCTTTAGGCTCTTACAATCTTGTGCCCCTTCTTCCACAAGTTTCCCTGAGCTTTAGAATGGGGAAAAACAGGAAAATTTTTAAGCTTATAGGTCAGGTAGTCTGGAGTACTCTGTGCAGTGGTAAACAATGAGAGGGACCCTTCCTTAAAACAAGAAGGATGGCAAGGACTAACACTTGAAGTTGTCTTCTGACCTCCACATGCACACTATGGTATGTATATGCCCTCACACATAAACATGTCTGCTGATATACATCATGCCACACATACACCAAAGAATCTTTTTAATTTCCCTTAATGTGTGATTGTTATCAATATATTCCACTGTGTTTCATCTCATAGACCCCAAATCCTAATATCTATAGCTGCTTACTTCAGTAAAACCTAATGGCCAACACTGGACCTCAGATTCCCCCTTCACTGCATTTTTGAGCAGTCTTTTGTCTCTAGATTCCTATCAGCCCTTGTGGGCATTTTATTGGCTAGAGAGATTGGCTAAATGATCGACAAACTTGCTTTGCTTACTGAATTGGAAGCCTCAGAACTCTTGTAAATGCCAGGTACAGCAGTCCACCTGTATCCCCTCCCATTTTGTGTGTATTTTTAAAAATTATCCAATCTACAATCTCTGCAGAAAAGCCAAAGGAAAAGTTGCCCATAGATCTTAACAACAGCACAGCCTCAGATCCCTACCCTCCTGCAAGCTGAGCAGCCCTTTGCCTGTATACTGCTATTAGTGCTTCTAGAACTGCTCTTCTTTCACATTCTCGCCTGCCTGGCACATATGAACCTACCACCCCTCCGTGCTAAAGTAGCTGACTTGGCAGAAATAAAGTGGACACAACTTAAGCAAGAACAGCGGGAAATATCCATGATCACCTTGCCTGAATCCCCAGAATACAAAACCTAGAAAATGTATATATATATATATATATATATATATATATATATATATATATATATCCTCCCTCAAAAGAGAATTTAGGACCAAATTAGAGCAAATTAAACTAAAAGCATGACTAAGACTAAGACAGGGTTGTTATTATCCCTGATTTATGAAAAAGAAGACAAACACAGGAAATAATAACTTCTTCTGCTTCACTTGTTGCTCCTGAGTTAATCATAAAGGTCTGTGGCATATAGGCTAGATTATAAAGTCGAGAATATTGACACAAAGAAAGGAGAGACTAATGATTACTGAGGATCAAACCTGTTAATAGCACTCTATCATGTCACTGTATTTAATCACAACACAAACTGAGCTTATGTTTTTATCATTCCAAACTTACAAATGAGGATGACAAGCCAGAAACAGGGCATTGCTAGTGAGTCACTGAGGACCTAGTGGTGGATTTCAAAGGCTGCACAACATAAACAAGCCCAGACAGACATGTTTTTTTAAAAGCAGAAGAAATGAGAACTAGAGAGAGATGACTGAAGTTTGTGATCTACAACCTAGAACCCAGAAACAGTTTTCCAGAAGAAATTTATTGGCTATTGCTTCCGTTGATTTCCACTCCATACCCTTGAAAACTTTTTCCATTTTCATCCTCTTCTGGTATGCTGGGGATTGAACACATCGTCTTGCAACACAATACTACTTTATAACTTCAGTTCCTTGCTCCTTTATTTTTATGAGAGTAGTGGCAATTTCTGAAAATATTCTAATAGATTCATGGAGACAAAACTAATGAAATGATTGACTATGTTTCTTTTCTTTTGCTTAGTCCTTTGCTGGTGACAAGTGACAAGTGACATTAGTATTCACAGTATTAATGATATCCCTTTGAAAAATCATTCGGATGCAGGAATTCTGGTTTCATTTAGCATTTTGATTAAACCCAAAAAGAATATAAATTCTTTGAATATCTTAGAATTTATTAGATTGGTAGATCATAAATCTGTGAAACATGTCTACTCAGGGAAGAAGAACCAGAAATAGTCCTTTTCTATATTTACACAGATGGCAGTGCACTGTGGGGACTGGAGAAAAACAGCTGGGGCTGATTCCCTATTCTGATGCTTATCAGGTTTTCTGAACTTGAAGATGTGACATGACCATTCAGAACCTCGTGTCCTCTGAAATCAAAGTTTTCATATGTAGCCTTACCAGACGATCGTGAAGATTAATTAAATGATAAAATGACAAAGTCCCTAGTTAACAGAGAATTTTGACATTAAAAGGTATTGCTTTATAGTATTCCCTTCAGCTGATAAGGATTTTAAAGCATAGCTCAAGTTCTTTGGACCCAATTTTGTTGATTATTTCAAATGAATAAAGTGGGCTAAACATGTTGGTGCATTTGTGTAATACCAGCATTTAGGTGGCTAGGACAGAAGGAATGTGAGTTTAAAGACAACCTTGGTTGTATAGCCAGACCTCATTTTATAAAAATGCTAGAAAAGAAAAAATGAAAATGAACTTAAAAAGAATCACATAAATATATGAAAGAAATTGACATAATGAGGAACAACTTTACAAAGCTGTAAACAGTACTTTTGTGAGAAGCAAGCCATAACAATATTTTTTCTTTTTTAATTATTTATTTATTTATTTTCCCAGTTATACAAAGTTAATAGGTACCTTCCTTTCATCCCTCTCTCCCTTTCACCCAGTGCCCTCCTTTCTCCCCCCCCCCCCAATTTCTGGAGCATCCTTTAGTGTGAATGTCAAACTTCCTCCACCCTAATGAGGTGTAAGGACTCAGTAGCATTGCCTAGAGCCCTTTTTTGTGCTCCCTTTTAGTATGGGAACACTATTGTGACTGTTAATCCCTTGCTTCCAAGGATCCTAGTGCCTGTGGTCCATGCTAGACTTTGGGGGGGGTCATCAATATGTCAGTCATTGTACAGGTCATGCAGAGTCTTATTATGGTTACTTCGGCCCTAAATTGTGTGGAGTATCTTGCATATTGTTGCTCCTCTCCATCTTTAGGCTCTTACAATCTTTTTTTTATACATTTTTATTATTATTTCAGCTCATACAAACTTAATAGGTACACCATTTCCCTCGCTCCCTCCTCCTCCCCCGAATCCCCTGCTCCCCCTCCCTTTACTCCTCCCTCCCCATTCCCCAGTGCCTCTCGCCCCAATTCCCAGAGAGCCCTTTCTTGTGCATGCCTGACTCTCCTCTGGGCCCTCCTCTCCGATGATGTACAAGGACCCAGTGGCATTTCCCTGAATCCTTTCCCGTGTTCCCCTTAAGCATAGGTACACTACTGTGGCTGCCAATCCCTTACCTCCAAGGATCTTGGTGCCTTTAGCAGATGCTAGACTTTGTTAGGTCAATAGTATGTTGGACATTGCGCAGGGCATGCAAAGTCCAATTATGATTGCTTCGACCCTAACATTTGTGGAGTATATTGCAAATCATTGCTCCTCCCATCCTTTTGCTCTTATACTCTTACCGCCCCCTCTTCCGCAAATGTCCCAAATCCACAATACAAACAACACCAAATGCTGGACAGGATGTGGAGAGAGGGGAACTCTCCTACATTGCTGGTGGGAATGCAGGCTTATATAGCCACTCTGGCGAGCCGTCTGGAGATTCTTAAAGAAATTAAAGATTGAAATGCCATATGACCCTGCGCTTCCACTTTTGGGAATAACCCCACATACAGCAGAGGTTCACCTCGATAGCACAAGCACGACCATGTTCATAGCAGCACTGTTTACAATAGCAAAGTCATGGAATCAACCCAAATGTCCAACAGTTGACGAGTGGATAAGGAAACCGTGGTACATCTATACAATGGAGTACTACTCAGCCATCAAAAATGATGAATTACTGGAATTTGCTGCGAAATGGATGTCATTAGAAACAATTATATTAAGTGAAGTATCCCAGACCCAGAAAATTAAGCACCTTATGTATTCCCTCATAGGTGGCTCCCAGTACCAAACCCACCCAGCCCTCCTTGAGACACTCAAAGATAAATCTATGTAATACCTACAGTAATTCCAAGGATTATGAACAGGAGGGATGGGTAGGGGGGCCACACCAGAAACAAGGAGAGAGAGGACCATGTTACAGCAGAGAAAATAGGCCTCCATCAAGGACTGCAAGTAAGTAATGAGACACCTGGTTAAGTTCATAGACTTTCGTTCCTGATCATTTACAATTGAGGGGGTATGATGTCACCAGAAGAGGAGGGCATATAGTCTGGCAGATAAAAAGTAGCCATTTTGCAAATGGGTGATTGACCCCTCCCTCACTGTGTTTTCCTACTTTTATTACATCTACCCTTGAATGTGCTCTTATAACAAGACTCCAGTTTAACAGCTTTTTATCTCTGGCCAGGGGGTGACATACAGTGCCCATCAGGATGGAGTGAAGGGCATTGCAGGAGGAGCAAAACTGCAAAAGAAAATCAACAAACCACAATCCAGAACTTCAGAGACTCTATATCAACCACCTAGAACTAGGCCAGACTAATCTCTCCCCATCCCATAACAATATTTTTTTAAACATTTTTTATTATCTCTGCTCATACAAGCTTAATAGGTACACCGGTTCCCTCCTTCCCTCCTCCTCTCCCCGACCCCTCTTCTCACCCTCCCCTCACCCCTCCCTCCCCACCCCCCAGTGCCTCCCCTACCCCAATCCCTGGAGAATCCTTTAATGTGCATGCCAAACTCTCCTCTGGGTCCTCCTCTCCGATGACGTACAAGGACCCAGTGGTATTTTCCTGAACGCTTTCCTTTGTTCCCCTTAAGCATAGGAACACTACTGTGGCTGTCAATCCCTTGCCTCCAAGGATCTTGGTGCCTTTAGCAGATGCTAGACTTTGTGGGGTCAATAGTGTGTTGGACATTGCGCTGGGCATGCAATGTCCAATTATGATTGCTTCGGCCCTAACTTGTGTGGAGTATCTTGCATATCATTGCTCCTCCCATCCTTGTGCTCTTACACTCTTATCGCCCCCTCTTCGGCAAATGTCCCTGAGCTTCAGGATGGGGAGAGATTAGTCTGGCCTAGTTCTAAATGGTTGATATAGAGTCTCTGAAGTTCTGGATTATGGTTTCATAACAATATTTTTTGAGTCTACTGAATTCCAAGAAGTTTTCTACATATTCTTAAATAATCTTTATAATAATCTGGTAAGGTATATATGAAATCTTTGATTTCACAGGCTACCAGTTGGACCAGAGTGTGGATTAAATCACAGGGATGCCCTAGTTAGAAGTTATCTTCAAATGTCATCTCAGATCTAAATTAAGAGCATGCCTCTATGAGACGTTTTTTAGATTTGTGCTCTGGGTCTCCTTTCCTTATCTGCAAATTAGGTGAAAAATGTGGGTATCAAAATTGTTTCTTGTCACTTCAGGAAGGTGTATGATAGACTGGTCCTCCTGTACACTAAACTCAGTATCACACTTTAATGAAGTTGTGAGGATGAAGTTAAGGGCTTCTGAAAAGGCATGAAGGACCTGTATTTATTCATATCAGAAGTCAAAGACCACCCAAAAACCCAAGTAGACTGACTGCATTTCTGTCAACTGTACATAAGCTTACCATTGGCATTTTTTAACTTTTTCTTGTGGGTTATGGTGTGTCCTCTTCACTGTAACTTGTGAGTTGGGCAGTGCTTTAAATGAGCAATGGAAGAGAAAGTGGGGGTGATTTGTCTAAGTTTACATATCTACTTACTATTAGGCCCAGATACAAACCAGGTCAATCTGACTTCAAAATCTACCACTACCCCCATCCAGCCATCCTGCTGGTGTTTCTAAAAGTTGTGACTGTTTCACGAATTCCGCAGCAGGATCATCTCAAGGAGAGAACTCCCTAATCATGCAAATTCTTAAGTTCCCCTAAGACCCACAGCAGTGGGGTTGAATCAGTTATGCTTCAAAATGTGAAGACTCTCATGCTTCATGGAAGCCCTGCTCTTTGCCTGGCTGTACCAGCAACTACTTCTCCTGCCTGTCCTCCATCTTTGTTGGTCAGTCAGTCAGTGCTGGTCACCCCCTGTTGGCTCCCTCTGGTGTTACCAGTTTGCTGAGAAAAAGCTGCAACCATTTTTTATGCTAGCTGTCCCTGAGCTCGCTCTAGGGTTTCCTTAGTCAATTCCCAAGTCCTCAAGACACAAGAAGCACAATTCTGTCAAACTGAGAAATGTGCATTTGTCTTGAGCTGCTGGAACCTCCATGTTTGGGGCCCAGAAACCAGAAAAGAGGTATAGCAAGTGAGTTCTGCCAGCAAGTACTGTACTCATGAGATTACATTGAACACACTCCAGCCCCACAAAGCAAGTTTCACTATATCCACTTAAAAGTGGAGGATGATCAGGTAAAATACATGAAATAACTTCCTAGTGTCCTATGTGACATCAGATACTTTGTAATCACTTCCTGAGATTCTTTCTCCCTTTTCTATTAAGTGTCCCAAAGACTGACATGTTTGACCATGTCATTGGTTCCTTTGCCAAATTTGGCTTCATCCAATGCAGATATCCTGACAGGATATAACAGTCAGGAAGAAAATGATGTCAGAGTATTTCTTCTCCAGCTTCTCTGTAGAGTTCTTTCAGACTAGCTGTACCCCCTCAATCAATAATTATCATTCATGTCACATATATCTCCTTCCTTCCTTCCTTCCTTCCTTCCTTCCTTCCTTCCTTCCTTCCTTCCTTCCTTCCTTCCTTCTTTCCTTCATTCCTTCCTTCCTTCCTTCCTTCCTTCCTTCCTTCCTTCCTTCCTTCCTTCCTTCCTTCCTTCCTTCGTTCCTTCCTTCCTTTCCTTCCTCCCTCCCTTCCTTTCCTTCCTCCCTTCCTCCTTCCCTCCCTTCCTTCCCTTCCTTCCTCCTCCCTCCCTTCCTCCTTCCTCCCTCCCTCCCTTCCTTCCTCCCTCCCTCCCTTCCGTCCTCCCTCCCTCCCTTCCTTCCTCCCTCCCTTCCTTCCTTTCCTCCCTCCCTTCCTTCCTTTCCTCCCTCCCTTCCTTCCTTTCCTCCCTCCCTTTTCCTTTCCTCTCTCCCTCCCTCCCTCCCTCCTCCCTCCCTCCCTCCCTTCCTTCCTTCCTTCCTTTCTTCCTTCCTTCTTTTTCTTTCCTGACTTAGTGTCTTTGCAATGTGGCTCAGACTTAAAACTTGCAATCCTCCTGCCTCAGATTCCCAAGGGCTGGAATTACAGTCTGGATTCCTCTCTGGATTCCCACACACACATACTTGCTTTCTGGGTTCTTAGAACCCCTCCTACTCTTATCATTTCAGGCCCAGAAGTAGTAACAGCCATGTTGTAAGTATGTTACTCTATATATACTTCCCATACTTTTGCAAATTATTCATTTAGGAACCTTTCCTGAAATTACAGTAATTTGAATGTGCCATCTTTTCTTTCTACTGAGACCATGACTGATGTACCTGGTTATTTATTAAGTGGTAGAGGTTGGACTGTAGTCCACACTTAGACAGGCTCTAAAGCCTATTCTGCTTCTATTCTTGAACTCTGAATTCCTAGCCTGGGCAGATGCAGACCTTGAAGATTGAGAAGACTGAGAAGTACAAATTCACTATACTTATCTAAGGGTCCCCCTCCTGAAATGAATAGGTAAAACATGTACTTTGACAAAGACTGTTAACGTTGATTTTTAAGGCTGTTAAAATAGTGGTTTTCCAGAATTTGGAAGAAGACTCATAATGTGCTTAAAAACTCAGTAACTTCCAAAACAGCATTTTAATGAATTACAGTAAGTGTAAATTGATCAAGAACATATGGATTTAATTTGTTCTCAAGGACATGCTTTTAAACAATTAAGGGGAATTAAGGGGAAAATGTGTTGTTTGAAACATATCCTGGATTGGGTCCAATGTAAAAAACTTAAAACAAAATTTCAAAGTGTAGATGAATCCAGGTCTCTAGTATGCCCACTTACTCTTCATGGAGAGATACATATAGAGGGCCATTTTTATTTTTAAAATTAAATTTCCAGAGAGAGATAGGAAGTGAAGGACTAGCATGCAAGCTCTACATGCTAGTGTGATCTTGGTGAAGTTGCTTACCTCTGTATTACAGTTAATTTTCACTGTCAACTTGACTGCCTTTAGAATCACTAAGCCATAACTCTGGGTGTGTCATTGAAGGTGTCTCTACAGAAATTTCACTGAGGAAAGAAGACTGACCCTAAATATAGGCTGATGTCCAGGCTGATAAAAGGGGAAAGGGAGTACCAGCACCCCTCTTCCTGGCTGTAGATACCTGTCCAGTTGCCTTAGTTCCTACTACCATGACATTCTGGCCATGATGAACTCTATCCTGTTAAATTATAAGCCCAAATAAGTCCTCCTCACTTGCTTTGGTTCTTATTAGGTATCTGGTCACAGCAATGAGAAATGTAGCCAGTACATTCTCTGAGAAATTTCCATTTGTTAAAACTGAATGATACCTTGCACATTTCACCTAAATTTTGTGAGGAACAGATGAAGTGATTTGTGTCATAGAACCCCGTGTCTAGGAAGCTGCTATACAAATCAAACATTTTTAGTGTCATGCATAAACATAAATAGCTGCTCTACACATAAATATTGATTTTAATTATACTCACATTAATTTTAACTACTTCCCTTTTTCTTTATGCTTCCTTTCTATCATCACACACTGTGTACAGCGTTCATTCATATGACACTTTCCCATTAGGAATGCACATGGAAACCCATTGCTGGTTTAAGGGTTTTTTGTTTGTTTGTTCATTTTTGTTTTGTTTTTGCATGTGTATTTCACAGACTGAGATTTATGAAGATAGGAATTATCCAATCTTTATTCAATTACCACTTCAGTATAATTTAGTGGAGTAATTCTGCCAATAATTTGATAATCAGCACTATTCTAGGGCAGGATAATCTGTGCATGTGCCTGTCCCAAACTGGACCAACCTGTTCAAGAGCTTTTACATGATTTAATGTTGACTTATGCTTGCTGTTCAGTAGCATAATCCTTTGACCTAAAGTAACCTCAGGTGTGGAAGGAAGTCAGTCTAGAATTCCAGAAGCTGTTCTCTCTCGCATTCTTTGTTCTTTCTCTCCCCAAATTGAAGGGAAAAAATTTTTCCTTTTGTGCAATTTTTTTCTTGGTTGTATTTCTGTCATGTCTTGATTCTTCTGCAGTGAGATTTTTAATTTTTTATTTTAATTTTAAATATAAAGAAATAATTTTAGAAATGTATAAATGTTGCAAAAAGAGCAAAAATGTTTTCCATATGCTTTTTACCTACTTTCCTCTAATGTTATCATGTTACATAATAATTAATCAATTCTCATAACCAAAAAGTTGGTATTGGCACAATGATGTGAACACAACACACTTTATTTTCATTTTCCCAAGTTTTTCCACTAATACATGTTTTCTATTTAAAGATTCAAATGAGTGGTTTAAATTTCACTGAGCTGTCCTTGTTTAATTCCCTCCAGTCTGTGACGCATTCACACAATCTCCTTGTGTTTTGTGAACTTGACACTTGAAAATTACTCATGGTTATTTCATATAATGCCCTCCAATTTTGTTTCTTTGATATTGTCTTATTGCTATATTAAAATTATGTTTTTCCAAGAACTGATGATATACTCTTCTTGATATATCATATTAAATATATCAAATGATATATCAAATGTTATACTTCATCACTTGACTAAAGTGATATCTACTGAATTTCTCTTTACTTATTCTTAAATTACTGTTTTTCTCTTTGTGGCTAATAAATAACTTGAGAAAACTACATTAATAAATGCGAGTGAGTATTAGAAAATCACGTTTAGGTTATAAAAATATCCTGTTTCTCCTCTAACACAAATTTTGACATCATTGATTGATACCTTGCTTGCATCTAACAGTTACTTTCTAGCCATTGGTCATAAATTTATCAATAGAAATTCTTCCTAAGAAGTATTCTGGGAAATGCCCCTGGGTCCTTGCACCTCATCGGAGAGGAGGACCCAGAGGAGAGTTTGGCATGCACATCAAAGGATGCACTGGGGATTGGGGGGAGAGGCACTGGGGGACGGGGAGGGAAAGGGGAGGGGAGGGGGAAGCAGGGGGGTCGGGGGAAGGTGGAGGGAGGGAGGGGACTGGTGCACTTGTTAAGTTTGTATGAGCAGAAATAATAATGAAAAATAAATAAATAAATAAAAAGAAATTCTTCATAAGAAAACATTTTTCTCCTGCCCCATTTTTATTTACTTTATCATTTATTTATATCAGTCTACAATCATAAATATTTATTTTATCCTATGGTCTGTGATTTAATATTATTATTCATTTATTTTGCTCAAGTTGCCCCAATTTTGGTCATTGAGAAATCTTTCAGGTTAGTTCCTATGCTCTTTTGAGAAGTCATATATTTAGAAAAATATTTCATCATTTTCTGCTGCCACAAGATTCCCAAAGAATATTTGGTGTTTTCCTTTTTCAAGCAGTGGAATCAATCATGTCTCCAAAGATTTCTGCTTGTTTTTCTAGTTTGCAAACCAAGATCCAGATGCTAAGGTATGTATGTTTTTAGGCCATCTCAGCGGACAGAACTAGGAAATATAAATATTTGCAGTCTCCCCCATGTGTTCGTTACTTTTTGTTACTATGACAAAATACCTGACACTAGCAATGTATTGGAAGAAGTAATCATCTTGGTCAATGGCTTACCAACCTATAATCCTTCATGGTGGGTGACATGGTGCGATTCATGGCAGCAGGGGCTGGTACTCCTCACATGTCAGTGAATGTAAAAGCATGCTGGCACTCAAATGACTTTCTGCTTTCCTCTATTGCTGTTTGTCTGCATGTTGCTGATAAATTCACAACAAAAGAACTTAAGGGAACAAGGGAGTTTTATTTATTTTTTATGATTCTTGGTTACACTTCTTAGTCCAGCCTCCAGGTGAGCTTATACCAACACTAGGAGTCAAAGGAATTGACCTCACCATATCCACAGCAATTTCTGAGAGAGGGGAAGCCTCATTCATATAACAGGACAACAAGATAACAAGACCGGCAAAGTGCACTAAAGAATGCCAACTTACCGAACCAGTTTCTCCCATCTCATCCACCTGCCCAAGGAATGGTCCTACTTGCTGTGGGCTGGGTATTCCCCATCAATTAGACAATCTTCTGCAGGTGTACTCAAAAGAGTACACCTTAAACACTAATTCTTCACAAACGTGCCCAGTACTCAGCCTTTAATTGTCAAGTTGATACCTATATATCTAACTATCACATTCCCTTTCATTAAGTCTAGGATCCCAGTATATGAGATAATGCTATCCACATTCAGGATGGATCTTCCCTCCTCAGTTAATTCTCTCTGGAAATTTTCCTCACAGAAATGCTCAGCGCTACTTCCTAGATAATTCTAAATCCACTCAACTTAATGCTTAAGAGTAAAATCACATCATTTATGCACATCAATTTCTACTAATATATAGATATAAGAGGAGAGACATATACTAGTCCTTTGGTATCCATGGAGGATTGTTTTCAAGACTACCACTGGTAAACAAAACATGACAATTCATACAGCTCTTATATAAAATGATATGTAGTTGCATAGAAACTACATATGCTTTCTCATATATTTAAAATAATCCCTATATGACATAATGTCTGATACAATATAAATGTTGCATCTAAGAAATGATTAAAAGAAAAATGTCTGTACGTGTTCAGACTAGACACAATTTTTTCTTAAATATTTGAGTCTGCAGTTGATTGAACCTATAAATGCACAACCCACGGATTCAGACAGAGATAAATGGTGATTTTAGGCCTTGAGTTCACTTGATAGCCATGATTCTAATTCAGCACCCTAGGATTCACACTAGCTTTTCTCCTTTCCTTACTCATTTCTTATTTCAACAGTAAAACATGAGTTTCATTATCTACAAAATACATTATCTACAAAGTTGTTAATTCAACCCTAAAATTCATATCAAATGATTTCAAAGGCACTCACATTTTTTGTGAAAGCCAGATTTGCTAACTGGAGTACATTATTTGAATCACCTCTGCTTTTTGACTAAGATCCAGTGTAGAGTACAGTATTTGTGGAAGTTTTTTTTTTTTTTTTGTCCCTAGCCTTATAAAGACCAAACAAAGTGCTGTTTTTGAAAATGCTTTGGCTACTTTCTTTTCTATGTATTCAATATGGTTGTGTTACTTTACTTGCACTATAACTAGATTCATTTGTTTGTGTTTATTTCCATTTCATGCCCCCACCACATCCTTGTTATATTTAAAGAATTCCATTCTGTGTACTGTACAGTTCTCTGGTTTTAAAAAAGTACATAAAGCCATCTGATTGAATTCACATTCATTACACAGAATAACACGCACTTAATGGCATAGCATCATACTTAATGGTAGAAGATAGAATTCTTTGCTCCTAAGACTAGGAGCAAGGCAAAAACATCTACTCCTACTGTTTCTTGAGACCATTGTAAATGGAGGCAAGAAAAATAAAGAAAAAGGCATCTGACTAGGAAAGGAAGAAGTAAAAGTACCTCAATTGTCAGCTAGCATGATCATATATGTAGAAAACTCTACGAAATTAATTTTTTAAAAAAAATAAGTCCCTCAGAAAACCAAATGTTGCATGTTTCTCTCATATGAAGAATTTAGAATTAAATATATATATGCACATACACATGCCACATTTCATATACATATATATGGGCATATATATTTCATATGTATGAACATATATGAAAGCAGAAAACTGTTTGGGGAAGATGGGTCTATAGCAAGAAGGAAGAAACATAAGAAAATAATGAGAGGGGAAAAAAGAAAGAAAAGAATGCCATATATTCTCTGATTACAAACTGCCATTTAAACACTTATCGTTATACCCACAGATTAGAGCAGCTCTCAGCATTTGACCCAGAAGCTTCCTTTTATAATGGATGGTGTTTAATTCAGAGAATCATATATGGGAAAAGTGCAGAAAATAAGTGACTGTAGAGTATTCAGCCATGAATGGGACATTGGAAACACCCCCTTCAAGGTGCAGAGTACATTGTACAAATGGGGAGGGGGAACAGTAAGAATGTAAGGGTCATAGATGGGGAGATGTACTGGAAGACAGTGTCCTCTGGACATGACATGATAACTGCACTACGAAATCTCTACAGCTGCACAAGATCAACATTTCATCATGGAAGACTGCGGGAAGCAGAGCTGTATTCTTTAGCATATATCCACTGACATCTCAGTTCATGTTCCAGCAAGTTCCCAGGAATATGCTAATGCAGGCAACCCTGCTGAAACTCAGTAGGTCACATACAAGCACACACACACCCCCACACACAAACATACACACACTCACACATACACAGGAATGTAAAAGGGAGAAAATAATCAATGAGAGAAGAGAGCATGGAATCATGCAATATGGTGTGAAAATGACTTAAATTCATTGTATGCATTTATAAAATTGTGAAAAAATAAATTACATGTTTTCATATGTATTATACAAATACATATGACATGAAAGTGAAAGAAAGAGTATGTGGTAGAAAAAAGTGGGAGAGAAGATGAAGGGCAATTATACAAATACATATGACATGAAAGTGAAAGAAAGAGTATGTGGTAGAAAAAAGTGGGAGAGAAGATGAAGACATCAGGAAAAACACAAATGACATGCATGTATAAAACTGCCATTAACACGATGTTTTGAATATTTACTAAAGCAACTTTAAAAGAAGTGATTTAAAACTGTTAGAACTAATAAGGTCAGTAAAATTTCAATATAGGCTAATATACAAAACATCACTTGTATTCCTATATATCTGAAGGGAAACTTTCAAAAATGAGGCTGAGGCAGGATTACAAGTTTGAGGTTGAACTGGGATACATAGTGACCTACTGATTCAAAAAAAAAAAAAGGAAGAAAGAAAGAAAAAGGAAAAAGTTAAAGAAGTTGGAACACCATCTCATGTTATACATATCATTCACTTAAAATGAATCAAAGATCTGAATGAGAGATCTAAAACTAGAAACTCTTAGAAGAAAATAGATGCATATCCTCATTAACTTGAAATAGGCAAATTATTAGACAAGACACCAACATTATCAGCAACCAAAAATAAAAACATAGTTACTTTGGAATTGATCAAATTTCAAAAATTTTAAGCAGTAAACCGTACTCATTAAGAAAGTGAAAATAGACTAGACCAACTAGAAGAAAGTGATAAATCATGTATCTTATAGTGACTTATATTTAGACTATATGAAGAACTCTTACATCAATAATACAATTTTGGGCTGGGGAATGTCTCAGTGGTAAAGTGTGTACTGCACAAGCATGAGGATTTGAATTCTACTTCCCAGAATCCATATAAAGCCAGGAATTGTGGCACAAGTTTATAATCCTAGTGTTCCCACAGGAAGATAGAGGTGGAGATAGAAGAATACTCAGAAATTCACAGGCCACTAGCCTGATGTGTGTAGTAGCAAATAGCAAGAAACCCTTGTCTCAAACAAGATGGATGATGAATACCAATATTTAAAACTTGTTCTATAATCTCCACACATTAGCTATAGTATACACATGCTTACACTCACAAACACACAAACATAACAGCACATGTGAAGGAATTTTAAAATTAGTGGCTGGGTAGATGGCTCTGAGATTAAAGCCTTTGCCTCACAAGCAACAGGACCTGAGTGTGAATCCCTAGAACCCACATAAAAATGCCAAGTGACTATGGCAAAGGCCTGTAATTCCAGACCTGGAAGGTCGAACCTGGGAAACTCTACAGCAAAGCAATAAGAAGGTAGAGCAATCCAGGATGATACCTGAGGTTACTCAAGTGCCCTCTTGCACAACACACATACAAATGCACAGACACAAGAAATTTCTAATCTCAATTTGTTTGATTTCAAGTGCTCTTGTCTCTATATGTCAATCTAATTTTTTTTTCATCTGAGATCACATTTTCTCTTACCTGAAGCAATTCCTTCAACTTTTTTTACAGAGTAATTATTTTTTTTTATTTGTCTGAGATGGTGCTTATTTCTTCTTCATTTTTGAAAGGTGTTATTTCTACCTTGAGGTTTCTGTGTTAAAAGGGTTTTGTTTTGTTTTTTGTTTTGTTTTTTTTGCAAAATATATCAACTGGAACTAGTCTGTAGACTTTCTCCTTGCTGGATAGATTACATTGTACCAAGGAATACTGTAGGAGCTACTGGGGGAGAGAAATAACTATGAGCCCTATCAGTGGCATGAGATCTGTAAGTTGCAATATAAATCACCATGGCAACGGGTGACCACCATTGTAATAGTAACATGAGTATTAAGGAGACAACCAATAGCTTTCTGATTGGATTCAAGATCTGCTTGTCAGAAGAGTACACATCCCTATTACTGAAAGCTAGAACAAGAATCTATTTAAAAAAAAAAGGGAAGGAAAAAAATCAACAGGAAGACAGCCTAAACATGTAGGTAGGAAGACAGGACACAAAAGTACTCTGCAGGTAGCTGTTATTATACCCACAGAATGGGCACTTACAGTGGAAATTTTAGGGTCTAAAGCTGATTTAGTGAAGGGAAATGCACGTATCAGTGGGGTGTGCTGAAAAGAGGTAACTTGATATACCACAGAAGCCTGAGCACCCACAGGAGTAGACAGGTCAGAGTGAACCCTGGGGTCCATAGAAGCACACAGACAGAAGGATAGGAGGGAGAGAATGGTGAAGTGAAGGGAGTGGACAGACAGGAGGGGAGTGGGAGGGAAGGTGGAATGAATACCCAATATACTTGTGAAAGTAGAAAAAAAAGCAAGTATGTGTGGGAAGAAAGGTATTTTTTTGCAGCATTTTAAAATTACTGCTCATTGTATTCTGCTTTGCATGGATTCTGACGAGACATGGACTGTAGTTCTTATCTTCTATATATAACGTGTCATTTTTCCTGTGGATGCCTCAAGATTCTGCCTTTGCATTTAGTTTTCGGAATTAAACACAATTCCCATCAAAATTCTAGATGACTTCTTTCAATAAGTCAGTAAGCGGACCCTGCAATTCGTATGGGAGTTCCAGAAAGCCAGAATAGGCAAAACAACATTTTAGGTCTAGGTGGGTTTTTGAGGAGAAATGCTATTAATGTGTTTGCTTTTTATTTTTAGTGTTTATCTTCCTAGGCATACTTGGCTGTGATTTATTTATTTTTTAATATTTTTATTATTATTTCCGCTCATACAAACTTAATAGGTACACCAGATCCCTCCCTCCCTCCTCCTCCCCCCGAGAACTCTGCTCCCCCTCCCCTCACCCCTTCCTCCACATCCCACAGTGCCTCCCTCCCCAATTCCCAGAGAGTCCTTTAATGTGCATGACAGACTCTCCTCTGGGCACTCCTCTCCGATGACGTACAAGGACCCAGTGGCATTTCCCTGAACCCTTTCCCGTGTTCCCCTTAAGCATAGGAACAGTACTGTGGCTGTCAATCCCTTGCCTCCAAGGATCTTGGTGCCTTTAGCAGAGGCTAGACTTTGTGAGGTCAATAGTGTGTTGGACATTGCGCAGGGCATGCAAAGTCCAGTTATGATTACTTCGGCCCTAACTTGTGTGGGGTATCTTGCAAATCATTGCTCCTCCCATCATTTTGCTCTTACAATCTCACCGACCCCTCTTCCACAAAGTTCCCTGAGCTTCAGGATGGGGAGAGATTAGTCTGGCCTAGTTCTAGGTGGTTGATATAGAGTCTCTGAAGTTCTGGATTGTGGTATGTTGATTTTCTTTTGCAGTTTTGCTCCTCCTGCAATGCCCTTCACTCCATCCTGATGGGCACTATATGTCACCCCCTGGCCAGAGACAAAAAGCTGATAAACTGGAGTCTTATTATAAGAACACATTCAAGGGTAGATGTAATAAAAGTAGGAAACCTCACTGAGGGAGGGGTCAATCACCCATTTGCAAAATGGTTACTTTTTATCTGCCAGACTATATGCCCTCCCCTTCTGGTAAGATCATAACCCGTCAGTTGTAAATGATCAGGAACGAACGTCTGTGAACTTAACCAGGTGTCTCATTACTTATTTGCAGTCCTTGATGGAGGCCTATTTTCTCTGTTGTAACATGGTCCTCTCTCTCCTTGTTTCTGGTGTGGCCCTCATACCTCATCCCTCCTGTTCATAATCCTTGCAATTACCGTATTACATAGATTTGTCTTTGAGTGTCTCAATGTGGGCTGGGTGGGTTTGGTACTAGGAGCCACCTATTAGGGAGTACATACGGTGCTTAATTGTCTGGGTCTGGGATACTTCACTTAATATAATTGTTTCTAATGACATCCATTTCCGGCAAATTCCAGTAATTCATCATTTTTGATGGCTGAGTAGTACTCCATTGTATAGATGTACCACAGTTTCCTTATCCACTCGTCAACAGTTGGACATTTGGGTTGATTCCATGACTTTGCTATTGTAAACAGTGCTGCTATGAACATGGTCGTGCTTGTGTTATCGAGGTGAACCTCTGCTTTATGGGGGGTTATTCCCAAAAGTGGAATCACAAGGTCATATGGCATTTCAATCTTTAATTTCTTTAAGAATCTCCAGACGGCACGCCAGAGTGGCTGTATGAGCCTGCATTCCCACCAGCAATGTAGGAGAGTTCCCCTCTCTCCACATCCTCTCCAGCATTTGTTGTTGTTTGTATTGTGGATTTTTGCCATCCTGACTGGGGTGAGATGATATCTCAGGGAAGTTTTGATTTGCATTTCCCTGATGGCTAAGGAAGTGGAGCAATTTTTAAGATATTTGTTAGACATTTTAATTTCATCCCTGGTAAAGTTTCTTTTAAGTTCCAGGGCCCATTTTTTAATTGGGCCATTGGTTTCCTTGGTGTTTAGTTTTCTAAGTTCTTTGTGCACTCTGGACAGCAGAGTTCTATCAGATGTGTGGTTAGTGAAGATTTTCTCCCATTCTGTGGGTTGCCTTTGAGTTCATGTTACAATCTCTTTATCTGAACAGAAGCTCTTTAATTTCACAAGATCCCAACTGTTGAGAGTTGGTAGCAGTGACTGTGACATTGGATGTCTGTTTAGGAAAAGTTGGCCGAGCCCAATCAGCTCGAGGGAGTTCCCTATCCTTTCAACTATGGTTTTTATAGTCTCTGGCCTGATATCAAGGTCCTTGATCCATTTGGAATTAAGTCTTGTACATGGTGACAAGTACGGGTCCAGCTTTAATCTTCTGCATTTGGAGATCCAGTTTTGCCAGCACCATTTGTTGAAGATGCTGTTCTTTTTCCATTGGATTTTTTGGGCCCCTTTGTCAAAGACAAAATGGCTGTAACTTTGTGGGCTTATATCTGGGTCTTCAATCCTTATACATTGATCTGTGTGTCTATTTTGGAGCCAGTACCAGGCTGTCTTTATAACTATGGATTTGTAGTATAGACTTAGATTTGGTATGGTAATACCTCCAGCAGTGTTTTTGTTACTCAGGATTGTCTTTGCTATCCTGGGTCTTTTGTGCCTCCATATGAACTTTGAGATTGTTTGGTCAACTTCTTTAAAGAATTGCTTTGGGATTTTAATTGGTATAGCATTGAATTTGTATATTGCCTTTGGTAGGATGGTCATTTTTACGATGTTGATTCTGCCAAGACAGGAACAAGGGAAGTCTTTCCACCTTCTGGTGTCTTCTGCTATTTCTTTCTTTAGGGTTTTAAAGTTTTTGTTGTAAAGGTCTTTTACCTTCTTGGTTAGGTTTATACCAAGGTATTTCATTTTTTTAGGGGCTACAGTAAATGGGATTGTTTCTCTCAGGACTTTTTCACTTCTTTCATTCTGGGCATATAGGAAGGCCTCTAATTTTTGCACGTTTATTTTTTATCCTGCCACCCTGCTGAACTTCTCAATTAGTTCCAGAAGCTTCCTGGTGGAGTTTTTGGGATCACTCAGGTATAAGATCATGTCATCTGCAAATAGGGATAGCTTGACTTCTTCCTTGCCGATTTGAATCCCTCTTATGTCCCTTTCTTGTCTTATGGCTTCAGCTAAGACTTCAAGTACAATATTGAATAGAAGTGGTGAGAGTGGACAGCCTTGTCTAGTTCCTGATCGAAGTGGGAATGCTTCCAATTTTTCCCCATTGAGCATAATCCTTGATGTGGCCTTGTTGTATACAGCTTTTATTAAATTGACAAAGGTTCCTTCCATTCCTACTGTCTCTAGCGTTTTGATCATAAAAGGCTGTTGGATCTTGTCAAAAGCTTTTTCTGCATCTATAGAGAGTATCATGTGGTCTTGGACTTTGGACTGGTTTATATGATGAATTACATTTATTGACTTGCATATGTTGAACCAACCTTGTGTGTCGGGGATGAAGCCTACTTGGTCCCTGTGAATGATCTTTTTGATATGGTTTTGAATCCGATTTGCTAAGACGTTGTTGAGAATCTTTGCATCTGTGTTCATCAGAGAGATTGGCCTATAGTTTTCTTTTTTAAGTGAATGTTTATTAGGTTTTGGGATTAAAACAATATTAGCTTCATAGAAGGAATTTGATAGTGTTCCTTCCTTTGCTATTTGATGGACAAATTTAAGGAGTATTGGTGTTATTAGCTCCTTAAATGTCTGGTAGAACTCTGTGCTGAATCCATCTGGTCCAGGACATTTTTTGGTGGGAAGATTCGAGATTATTTCTTCAATTTCCTTATATGTTATAGGACTATTTAAATAATTCACAACTTCCTGATTCAATTTAGGTAAATTGTGTTCACTTAGAAATTCATCCATCTCTTTTGTGTTGTCAAACTTCACAGAGTATAAGTTTTTGAAATATGATGTTATAATTCTCTGGATTTCTTGGGTATCAGTAGTGATAACTCCATTTTCATTTCTAATTTTGTTAATTTGGGTTTTCTCTCTCTTGCTTTTGGTTAATTTAGCTAGGGGTGTATCAATCTTATTGATTTTTTCAAAGAACCAGCTTTTTGACTGGTTCATTTTTTCTTTCGTTTTTTTTGTTTCGATTTCAGATATTTCTCCCCTTATTTTGCTAATCTCCTCTCTTCTACTGCTTTTGGGATCAGATTGGTCTAGTTTTTCTAAAGCTTTAAGCTGCATTGTTAAGGTGTTTATTTCTGATGTTTCCATTTATTTGGTATAGCCATTAAGAGCTATGAACTTACCTCTTAGGACAGCTTTCATTGTGTCCCAGAGATTTTGGTAAGTTGTATTTTCATTATCATTCACTTTCAGGAAATCTTTAATTTCCTTTTTAATTTCTTCCTGAATCCAGTTCTCATTCAGCATCATAGTGTTGCATTTCCAGGAGTTAGTGTATTTTCTGTCGTTTATTGTGTTGTGAATGTCCAGCTTTAGGCCGTGGTGGTCTGATAAGGGACTGGCTAGAATTTCAACTTTCCTGTAAATGTGGAGATTCATTTTGTGGCCCAATATGTGATCTATTTTGGAGAAAGTTCCATGTGCTGCTGAGAAAAATGTGTATTCTTTGGTACATGGATGAAAAGTTCAATAAATATCTCTAAGGTCCATTTCAGTAAGGGTTTGATTAAGTTCCAAAGTGTCCCTGTGAAGCTTTTGACCTGTTAATCTATCCCATGTTGAGAGGGCGGTGTTGAAATCTCCAAGAATTATTGTTTGGGGGTTGATTTCTCGCTTTAGACGCTGTAGGGTTTTCTTAATGAATGTGGAGGGGCCCGTATTGGGTGCATATATGTTCAGTATTGTGAAGTCTTCCTGGTGAATTGTACCTGTGACTAAAATGTAGTATACATCTGTGTCTCTTATGATTTTTTTTGGTTTGAAGTCCATTTTGTCTGACAGCATAATGGTTACCCCTGCCTGTTTCCTGGTTCCAATAGCTTGCAGAATTTTTGAAAAGCCTTTCATTTTTAGTATGTGCCTACCTTTTGTGTTAAGATGAGTTTCCTGAAGGCAGCAGATTGATGGGTTGTGATTTTTAATCCAAGTTTGTAATCTGTGTCTCTTAATCGGTGAGTTAATGCCGTTGGCATTTAATGTTATAATGGAGAAATTCTTTTTAATTCTGGACATTTTTTATGTTTAGTGGATTTTGTAAGCTTATTGTTTTACAATTATATTTTTGTGGTATTATACTTCCCTTCTGTCCTCCTGGATACTCTTGTTCTTTTCTTCAAGCTTGAGTATCATTTCTAGCATTTTTTGAAGGCCTGTTTTGGTAGACATGTATCCCTTCAAGTTGTCTTTTTGCTGGAAAACTTTTGTTTCTCCCTCGATCATGACAGATAGTTTTGCCGGGCATATCAGTCTGGGTTGGCATTTTTGCTCATTTAATACTTGAAGTATGTCTCTCCAAGCTCTTCTTGCTTTTACTGTTTCCATTGAGTAGTCATTTGTCATTCTGATAGGTTTACCTTTAAAAGTGACTTGCTTTTTTTCTCTTGAAGCTCTCAGCACCTTTCTTTGTCTTGAATGTGGAGTGTTTTGACTATTATTTGCCGTGGCAATTTTCTATTTTGGTCATATCTGTTTGGAGTGCAAAATGCCTCTTGTATTTGGATAGGCCTCTCATTCTTCAGTTGAGGGAAGTTTTCATTTATGATGCTTTGAAATATTTCCTCAGGTGTGGTATTTTGAGATTCTTGCTCTGGTATTCCACAAATGCGCATGTTAGACTTCTTCAGGGTGTCCCATATCTCTTGAATATTCCTCTCAAGTATCTTTTTGGCTTTACCGATCTCTTCCATTGAACTGGTTAATTCTCCCACTTTGTCTTCAAGATCTGAAATTCTATTTTTTGCTTCGTTAGTTCTGCTGATAAGACTCTCTGTTGAGCTTTGGGTTGATGATAGCTTGTCTTTTAGTTCAATTTTAAACTCTGCCTGAGACTGTTTTAACTGCTCTATGCCTATTTTTGTTTCTTGAACTGTTTTTCTCAACTCCTCCAAATGCCTTTTATGTTCCTGTTCAAAGTGGTTGATTCGGTTTTTTAACTCCTCTTAGATTTCCTCTTTCATAGTATTAATCATGGTAATGATCATATTTTGAATGTCTTTGTCTTGGGTCTGGCTTTCTTGGCTGTTTTTTGTGAATTTGTTCTGGTTGGAATCCATCATTAATGGGTTAATTCTTTCGGTGGGAGATTGGTCTTCTTGGGTTTTGTTTCTCATGGATCTGCCCTTTGACTTGGGCATTGTTGTTTTGCCTTCTAGGGCTTTTCAGTTTCTGAGTGTTTTTGAATGATTTAGTTGGTATTACTACACTTGGGCAGTTATTACCAGTGCTTGCCTTGGGGGTTGGGTATGTTTGTCTTTTGTTATTTTAATTTCCTAGTTGAGGCTGTTAGGCTGTTAGTACATCAGTTAAGTCCGGTTAAGTAGACAAGGGATGAATATTAGTATGGTAGTACACTTTTACGATGTAGTATCTTGGTGATATGTGAGGGTGAGTGGTATGATCCCTGGAGTTGTATATGTTTTTGGGGTGGCTTTATGGAAAAGTTAATCTATAGTGATTAATATTAGAAAGGAACAGTAAGGTGAAAAAAAGGAGGTTTACTTATCTTTGGGCTGGATGTGAAGAATCTCTCCCATGTGATAAGATGATTGTAGAGGTTTACAGAGGTATGGCCTTTGACCCTTAGAACTTTGCTTGAGTTTTTCTTTGGACTCTATTGAATTCTGAGTAGCAGTGTGTCTTCTGTAGACCTGTGCTTGGGTCCCTGGTGGGCCAGACTGGCAGAGGGGTTGATGTTGATGCAGAACTCTTCACCCTGGACCTGGGACTTGGCTAAGTGTCCCACCCGAGCTCCAGGGATGGAGGAATAAGAGCACGTCCTGTCCAGTTGGGCGAACAGGCAGGAGGGAGAAGGGGGGCTGGGGTCCCGGGGCATGGCCCAGGCCAAAACCCAAGGCGAGACATGGGGCGACCTGGGCGGGGCTGGGGGGACTCACCTGGCGGTCTGGCCGAGTAGGGAGCGGGAGGCGCTTTCGGGCGGACAAAGGCAGCGCGGGAAGGAAAAGTTGGCTGTGATTTAATATATATCCTTTACTCTTGAAAGTTCTAAGCTACTGTGTTTTTTCAAATATTTCTGCTTCATTCTTAATTTTCCTTATGATGTTCCAGTTCTATATGTGAGGCTGTCTCTTCTTTAATTAGCATACATTAATTTTGTAGTGCAATGGGTTCCATTGTGATAATTTCATACAAAAATATAACATTTTGATAATGTCTAATTGCTCTCTCATTGTTAATTTTAGAGGTCACATATAAGGAACACATGCCACAGCTCTTTGTCTCAATCTGGCCTATTTTGCTTAATATGATGTTCTGCAGCTCCATCTATTCTTTAAATGAAATTATTTTGTCAGGTATATATTCATTCCACGTTTTCTCTATTCATTTCTCCTGGACAGGTACCTAAGCAAGTGCCAAATCTTGGCTCTTGTGAATAGTGCTTTGTATAGACATCTCTGTGATGTTCTGACTTTATTTTTGGTGTATGTCTTGCAGAGGCATCTGAGAGTTGTATAGCTTATATGATAATTGTATCGTTAGTCTTTTGAGCAACCTTCATACTGATTTCCATAGTGGCTGCACTAATATAGTTTCTACCAACAGTGTAAAAGATTCCCACTGGGAATGATTTTTTTTGTAACTTTCAACATCCCTGTATGAAAGTCAGAAATCTCTCATGGAGATGTCCAAAGGCAATTCTTAACAATCTTTACACATTTACAGGTCTGAGTAAAACATGTTATAACATGACATACAAAGAGTTTTTCAAATCAACCTGCTATGCAACAGAAGAAAGAAAAAATGATGATACTGAACACATATATCCCGGGAAAAGTTTCAGAGCATTCTCTTATCTATTCCTTAAGCCTGTAGAAATGTCTTTGTGTCCCTGAACACTTCCATTAATAACTACACAATAACGAAAGGTCAGAATTAGTTTTAATTATGCATTCACTGTGTTTTTGGGTCGTATTTAGCCCGTTGCATCCTAAGGAGTTCTATTTCTTCTTTTAATCTCAAGGCAAGGAGAGAAACAGCTCTTTTTTAAAACATTTTTTATTATTATTTCTACTCATACAAACTTAATAGATACACCGGTTTACTCCCTCCCTCCTCCTCCTGCCGACCCTCCTGCTTCCCCCCAATCCCCAGTGCCTCCCCCCAATCCCCAGAGAATGCTTTAATGTGCATGCCAGACTCTCCTCTGGGCCCTCCTCTCCCATGACGTACAAGGACCCAGTGGCATTTCCCTGAACCCTTTCCTGTGTTCCCCTTAAGCATAGGAACACTACTGTGGCTGTCAATCCCTTGCCTCCAAGGATCTTGGTGCCTTCAGCAAATGCTAGACTTTGTGGGGTCAATAGTGTGTTGGACATTGAGCAGGGCATGCAAAATCCAAATATGATAGCTTCGACCCTAACTTGTGTGGAGTATCTTGCATATCAGTGCTCCTCCCATCCTTGTGCTTTTACAATCTTACTGCCCTCTCTTCCACAAATTTCCCTGAGCTTCAGGATGGGGAGAGATTAGGCTGGCCTAGTTCTAGGTGGTTGATATAGAGTCTCTGAAGTTCTGGATTGTGGTTTGTTGATTTTCTTTTGCAGTTTTGCTGCTCCTGCAATGCCCTTCACTCCATCCTGATGGGTATTAGATGTCATCCCCTTTGTAACGTCAGTCTTCCTCCAACATCTGGCAGATGAGGAAAGTAAACACTGGGAATTCCCATAGCAACCATACTAGTCCCATCAGCAAGTTCAGTTTTTTCTCCCAAAGTTATGAAGATGTCAGTCATATTTGAGTTTGCCTCCAAGCATTTTCAGATAACATTTTCCCAATTTGCTTTACATTTTTCTTCTTTTAGAGTTATATGCATCTTCCATATCTATGTGACTTGAAGTACTATTATACTTGCATGGACATACTAGCTGTTAAGAAAGGGACAAGTAAAGCCAACTAAGCTTGTGAGATGGAATTATATTTCTCTAATTTCTGGAAAATTCATTCCTGTTCTTTCCTGTGAGACCCTGATATTATTTAAGAACTGAAGATCAGAGATCATGCAATCATCTCATTACCACTTGGAACCAAAAACAGGAAAGTAAGCCAAGAAATGACGAAAGGCAAAATGAACTCTAATGAAATTGAAGAAACAGCTCTTAAATAAATGATAGAAATAAGTGAGAGAAGGTTGTTTGGGTATCTTTTATCACTGTGTCTTCAAAAAGCTGCAGAAATGAACTCAGCCTACATTCATGGAATCCATTCAATGGACTAAGACCCTCTCTTCAGTTATAAGCTAGACTTCTTTACTTAAAACCCATGTGACTTCATGAGGGTCTCCAAAGCTGGCTATGCATTATAGATTCTGATATAGTATATCTTGGCTACAGACTGAAACTATTCATTCAATGAATTCTGGAAGTGATTCTAGCACAGTTAGCACAGTTGGTATGCTTCTGGAACCAGAAAAGATGGAAATGCAGCTTAAAATTTTAATTCTTGGTTCCTTACATTGTGTCTAAACTACATCTGGTATTACCTTTATGGAGTTTCCATGAAGTTCATCCCAGATTTTCTAGTGAAAATTAACCTTGGAGTTTTTTTTTATAAGCTTACCCACTGATAAGTGGAGCCCTTGGTCTTTGACCCATTCAAACCAACATGATCTATCCTGAAGAAATGAGTTACGAATTATTTTTTTCAAGACATGAGAATAATATGAAACCTGTAAAATAAACCTCAAAGATCCCTGACACCTTCTTTAATTCTTTCATGCATTGCATCTTGGTTTGTTTGCATGACAAATAGCATATAAAATTTTGAAGATTCAGCTCTTAAACACTGCAACTTCTGTCTTGGGTGCCCTGTCTCACATCACTGCCTCTGAGGAGGACTGCACTGTGAGCATCACTACCACCCCATATAATCTAAGTTTTGCTTCTTATCACAACAGCCAGTAAGTGAGAAATTCTCTAACCAGGTCAAGATTATTTAGCTGTAACCTATTGTACAACTACCCACAACTACCCAACTAAGCCTCTCACAAATTTCAAACCCTAAGAAATTCAGCGGGATAATACATTTTTATTGTTTTAGCCTTTTAAGTTGGGTTGTAACTCACTTTTTAGCCATAGTGAACTGATGCACAGGATGGGACAATAGCTTATCTGGGGAGACAACAGTTGAGGACAGATATCTTTGAGCTCTGCAAATGATCTAGAAGAAATGATGTATGGAAAGTTACCATGTTCAATCACAGCTCAGTGCATTTCCTCAGAGCAAAATTTTACCACCCTATCACATCAAAGTCAGGATACCCTAGCTATAAAGCTACTCAGCACAACAGAGCTGGAAGAAAAACCAGCTAACAATTCATTAGACAGACCTCTTCCAGTTCAGCATAGCAGGCACTTGGGAGGTAGAGGCAGGAGGACTGAATGTTTGAGAACAACCTGGGCTACATAATAGAACCTGTCTGAAAACACTAAGGATTGGAGATGTAGCTCGGTGATAAAGTACTTGCCTAGCATCCTAAAGTCTCTGATTTTTATCACCACATTATACACCCAGAAAGATCATTCCTTCTTCATTTAATCCCTTCAAGTGTACTTGAATACCATGGTGATTGACACTTTAATAACAGGCAACCAGCAATCAGGACAACAATGCAAGTATGTGCTATAGTGAAAATGTAAAACATGTCTGTACATAAGCCCTCTGGAAAGGGAGCTTTTAGAAAGCACAAGTTCCATTATAAAGGGTAAGAATCTCAACATTCACAAGAAACCAGTGAAACAAGTCGCATCTAATTAGCCTAAGTCAGCCAAGTAAGATTGACACTCAAGCAACCAAATTCTCATGTCCTCTCTCTCTTTTTGGCTGTATCTCTCTGTCTACCATTCCTTCCTCCAGGACTCTAGTTCACACTAACTTTAAGAACACTATTAGCTTCTTTGTCTCTCTATGCCTTCTTGCTGCTTGTCTCTTGGGACCCCAACAACCCTCCTTAATTGCTTTACCTTGTCCTGTTCTTCCATGAGCAATTTTACACTGTTTTCTTTATTATTTTAATTGTTTATTATATAGATAATTATAATATTATCCAATTACTATATAATAATTAGAGTTGTATTGTTTCTTGCAGGATCCTGGCTAATAAAATATCTTATTCATTCATTTATTCATCTACAAATATTTATTAAAAACCTCATATATAAATAAGAACTATCCTAGACACTGATGATTCAAAAGTAAATATAACTTATTCTACCAATCTAGAAATACAAAGGGAGAGAAACACCAAATTAATAATAATTACCTATCTTTTCACCCAGTGCTAGATGCTAGGAAGAATATTAACCAGGGTAAAGAGATTAAAAATGGTGTGTAGGAGGAGCTGTTTTAGGAAGGAAATTGGGGAGCATCTCTAAGAACATATTTTAATGAGACATAAGTAAAATCAGAGAACAAGCTATATAGCTGGTGAAATGGAAGATTATTCCAGGCAGGAGAAATAACAAGGTCTTAAGGTGAATGCAATTAAGGCAAAGTGGCTTAAGTAAAGTGAATAGAGAGGTACAGTTTGGGCAAATAGGGTTGGAAAAATAGGCAAGGACAAGTTATGTATGACTCTATGGTCTACAATAAGGACATGAGTTTTATTCCTTTTTTTGAAAATCCACTGAAAACATTTAAACAGGAAAGTGGCATCCTCTTACTTACATTAAAATTATGTTAAAAGATTGCTTTGTATGCTGTATGTATAACCTTAATAGGAAATAGAAGTTTGGGAAACATTCAGTAGTTCAGACAAGAAGCAAATGAATGAATGGCTTGAGCAACAGAAAAGATGCTAAGTGGTCAAATTCAAGGTCTATGCTAAAGAAAGGACCAGAAGATCTTCCATGTATTGGATATGAAGTGTGGGTACAAGAAAGAGAGAGTTGGAAAGCTCAACCAACAAGTGAAATGCAGTCCACTATCCTTTTTTATATATAATTTATGGTATGTAATCATGCTAAATTCATTTACTATTTTCTGTGGCTACTTTCCTGCTACAAATGCAGTTGAATACTGGTGACAGAAATGGTATAGCCTGTCTGCAGAACCTAAATATTTATTCTCCTGTCCTGCACATAAACATTGCTATCCCTTAAAAAAGTAATTGGAAATGCCACTTACATTTTTAGCCTGATCACCTGGGTGAATGAGAGCACTTTATACTAGAATGATGACGCCTATAGGAAGGGAACCTTGGAAGAAAGGCATCAAAGCTTATTTTTTGTGTAAGGTGATTATTCTTCAGTCTATTCAATATATTGAGTACGAAACAGAATCTGACTTTGAGGGAAGAAGTCATCATTGGAGATAAAAGTACAAGAGTCTTTAGTACACTGAAAGAACATGAAGTCATGTGGTCTTTTGCAGTGACTTTGAGCTTAAGTTCCCAGAGTTTCTGGATTTTCAGCATGTTCTTGGCATCCTTCCACCCTCAGTGGATGCTTCATACCAACTTCTTTTCTGAGTCATGATTTTTTTCCATATAGAGAAATACAGGAGTCCTTAGATGTTTTTCTGTTCTTTGTACACTTATACTCTGTATCCGTGGTTTCCAAACTATTCACCAGGGTATTCTGGGGATGCTGCAAAAAACATGAAAACACTCTGGGATATTTAAAACTTTGCAAAAAAACATGGCAATGTGTAATATGTCAAATACCACATAAACTAACTTGAGAAAGTTCAGAGCTTCAACTTTGGATTGTACTAGATCTCTTTAGCTGAGAACATGTCTTGGGGACACATGCTCCTACTGTCTCAGCATTTTTTCACAGAACTTCTAAATCAAAAGGAAGATTAAACTATGTTTATGAAGAGTTAAGTCTAGACAACTTGGTTAATATTTATGTCTATCATCTCAATGGTCATTTGAAAAAGTAATTTAAAATCTAAAGTAATATCTTTGCGTTTCAAATAATTGTAATACTATTATTTGAATACTATTATATTGAACAGGGGTACATGCCTCTGTTGAGTGCTATACAATTTCTCAAACTTAAAAATTGGACTGAATGCTGCCACCATAATTTTTTCATTCACATTAATTTCTCTGTAGCTTTTGCTTCTCCATATACTTCCTCCCTAAAAATTCCAATCTCTTACAATCACAAAAAAAGAAGCAGCCAGTGAGAAAGAACAAAATCTGAGAACTGTCTTGATAACCAACTTTAAAATATATCTTAAAAAATTATCAACTTTGATGCTGGCATGATGGTTCAGTGGGTAAAAAAGCTTGCTATCAAAGCCTGATGACCTGAGTTTGATTTCCATAACCCATAGAAGTAAAGTGTGGTAGTTCGTGTATTTAATCCTCATGTTCCTATGTTGAGATGGAAAGTGAAAACAGGAGAATCAGACCCAAAATTTCATGGGTCGACTTGCCTAGAGTATACCGAAAGGCACACACAGAAGTGACATCTTGCCTCAATAAAGTGGAAGAGAATTGACTACCAAAAGTTGTCTTCTTCTGATCCCTGCATATACACATACACCATGAATGCATGCATGTGCTCTCACATACACATCACACACACACGCGCACACACACACACACACACACACACACACACACACACACAAAATAAAAAATTTTTAAGTGGTCAACTGTGGTGTTTAGTCAATGTTTTTGAACACATGGTAAACCTAATGCAAGTAATTTTAATGCAGGGGCTAAGCTGTTTAGGGAGAGGATCAGACACTAAACACTAGATAAATTCAAAATGAGAGTGCTCTTATAAGTAAGTGAACACTATACAGGCATTAGGATGACCTGGGATTTGATGTTAGGGTTGAAAAAGCTGAATAGGAAAATACAGGGACCTCTGACCAGCACACTAACATCAAATTCCTAATAGGTATCAGAGGGGGATCAGCAAGAATTAAATCAGGCTGGGTCAAGAGAGGATCTTGGAAAAGCTGAAAACCAAGTCAAGTTCATTATGGAACCGAAGGGGTGGAGGTGGCTCTGTACACTGCACAGAAGGATGATGTCAATATTAACAGACAAACTGTAGGTGCAAGGTCAACAATAGGTAGGACCACTACCAACAATATAGCCCTGCCAAACATTAGACATGTTAATAGGCCCTAATGGCCCCATACATTGTGGGGAAAGAACAAGCTGCTGATAGGTCAGGAACATGGCGATACAATTACAGTGAAAAACCTCTGTGCCTGTCCTGCAAGTGTGCTAATCAATGTCTAGATGGTTTCCAAAGAATTGGCAAGAATGTGTAAAAAAATACTTCTGCCCTTGATCGCAATTTGAGATGGGACAAGATCTAGCCCTGCCCCTTATGGGAAACAACAGAAGTCAGCCTACGACTATGCTGGTATAGGCTGGCATAAGCTGGCATAAGAGGCACACTGCAATTGAGACTGCAAAGGATGCCCTTGACATCCGTCTTCAGGAAATGGAGATCTCGGGCTTGAGCGTTCCCTACAGGAAAAAGGTACACAAATCAGAAAAGAGGAGCACAAAAAGTAAAGGAACAGGGACAGAAAACAGTAGGCACTATTTGAAAAGCGTAAAAGAATGAGCGAGGCTGAACAGAGTATTTGAACAAGAGAGGAGACAAGATCTGGAAAGTGGGTATTCAGAACTAAACTCTGGAAAGAAGTCCATGTGAGAAATGAGAGCTTCAACATACTCTACGTCTCTGTAAACTCATAGAACAGGAAATTTTTACATGACCTTGTGTCTTCACTGGTTGATTTTGGAGGCAGGCGATACATATGGGTCCCTCTTGATCACAAAGCAGGACTAAACATTTCAGTTAATCCTCCTATCTCCCAAAACTACTTCCTGCCAATTTTGCTTCCTCTGTGACGGCAAAACCATACATCAAATAGAAAAAGGGAAAGAAATGACCATGGACAGTCTCCAAAGAGGGCCAACAGGCATTTGAAAATTCTCAAGAGAGATTTCACATATTGAATTATTGCACAAAGGAGACCACAGAATAATCCAGAGGCACTAAGTTGTATAGATGTCTTCACTGAAATCCTATCATTCCCATACTACTGCGTCTCGCTGATTTGTGTAGCTCAAAATCAGTATCACATGTTAAAACACCTGTTCAACTTGAGAAGATCAGGAGTTTGCTCAGCATCATGGATGAATCCAGGAGCAAAGAGCACTGAGTTCATCTCACACATAAGGGAGAAGGTCAGAGATCTCAGCCACTGATCAGAGAATTGTTTTCTTTCTGTTACTGTCACCGATGATCTCATTGTTTCCTACACGGCAGAGAGGTTTCTTTCTTTTTTTGACTATTTTTATTATTATTTCCGTTCATACAAACTTAATATGTACACAGGTTCACTTCCTCCCTCCTCCTTCCCCCAACCCCCCTGCTTTCCCTCCCCTTACCCCTCTCTCCCCATCCCCCAGTGTCTCCTCTCCATTCCCCAGAGAATCCTTTAATGTGCATGCCAGACTCTCCTCTGGGCACTCCTCTCAGATGACGTACAAGGACCCAGTGGCATTTCCCTGAACCCTTTCCTGTGTTCTCCTGAAACATAGGAACAGTACTGTGGCTGTCAATCCCTTGCCTCCAAGGATCTTGGTGCCTTTAGCAAATGCTAGACTTTGTGAGGTCAATCGTGTGTTGGACATTGTGCAGGACATGCAAAGTCCAATTATGATTGCTTTGGCCTTAACTTTTGTGGAGTATCTTGCATATCACTGCTCCTCCCATCCTTGTACTCTTACAATCTTTCTGCCCCCTCTTCCGCAAATTTCCCTGAGCTTCAGGTTGGGGAAAGATTAGGCTGGCCTAGTTCTAGGTGGTTGATATAGAGTCTTTGAAGTTCTGGATTATGGTTTGTTCATTTTCTTTTACAGTTTTGTTGCTCCTGCAATGCCCTTCACTCCATCCTGATGGGTATTGGATGTCACCCCCTGGCCAGAGATAAAAACCTGTTGAACTGGAGTCTTGTTATAAGAGTATATTCAAAGGTAGATGTAATAAAAGTAGGAAACCACAGTGAGGGAAGGGTCAATCACTCATTTGCAAAATGGTTACTTTTTATCTGCCAGACTATATGCCCTCCCTTTCTGGTGAGATCATACACCCTCAGTTGTAAATGATCAGGAACGAAAGTCTGTGAACTTAACCAGGTGTCTCATTACTTACTTGCAGTCTTTGATGGAGGCCTATTTTCTCTGCTGCAATATGGTCCCCTCTCTCCTTGTTTCTGGTGTGGCCCTCCTACCCCATCCCTCCTGTTCACATTCCTTGCAATTACTGTAGATATTACAGAGATTTATCTTTGAGTGTCTCTAGGTGAGCTGGGTTGGTTTGGTACTAGGAGCCACCTATGAGGGAGTACATACAGCACTTAATTTTCTGGGTCTGGAATGCTTCACTTAATATAATTGTTTCTAATGACATCCACTTTCCGGCAAATTCCAGTAATTCATCATTTTTGATGGCTGAGTAGTACTCCATTGTATAGATGTACCACAGTTTCCTTATCCACTCGTCAACTTTTGGACATTTGGGTTGATTCCATGACTTTACTATTGTAAACAGTGCTGCTATGAACATGGTCGCGCTTGTGATATCGAGGTGAATTTTTGCTATACGGGGGGTTATTCCCAAAAGTGGAATTGCAGGGTCATATGGCATTTCAATCTTTAACTTCTTTAAGAATCTCCAGACGGGGCTCGCCAGAGTGGTTGTATGAGCCTATATTCCCACCAGCAATGTAGGAGAGTTCCTCTCTCTACACATCCTCTCCAGAATTTGTTGCTGTTTGTATTGTGGATTTTTGCCGTCCTGACCGGGGTGAGATGATATCTCAGGGAAGATTCAATTTGCTTTCCCTGATGGCTAAGGAAGTAGAGCATTTTTTAAGATACTTGTTAGACATTTTAATTTCATCCCTGGTAAAGTTTCTTTTAAGTTCCAGGACCCATTTTTTAAATTGGGCCATTAGTTTCCTTGGTGTTTAGTTTTCTAAGCTATTTGTGCACTCTGGATAATAGAGCTCTATAAGATATGTGGTTAGTGAAGATTTTCTCCCATTCTGTGGGTTGCCTTTGAGCTTGTGTTACAACCTCTTTATCTGAACAGAAGCTCTTTAATTTCACAAGATCCCAACTGTTGAGAGTTGATAACAGTGACTATGCCATTGGATGTCTGTTTAGGAAGTGTTGGCCTAGCCCAATCAGCTCGAGGGAGTTCCCTACCCTTTCACCTATGGTTTTTATAGTCTCTGGCCTTATATCAAGGTCCTTGATCCATTTGGAATTAAGTCTTGTACATGGTGACAAGTACGAGTGCAGCTTTAATCTCCTGCATGTGGTGATCCAGTTTTGCCAGCACCATTTGTTGAAGATGTTGTTCTTTTTCCATTGGATTCTTTGGGCCCCTTTGTCAAAGGCCAAATGGCTGTAATTTTGTGGGCTTACATCTGGGTCTTCAACCCTTATCCATTGATCTGTATGTCTATTTTGGAGCCAGTACCAGGCTGTTTTTATAACTATGGATTTGTAGTATAGACTAAGGTTTGGTATGGTGATACCTCCAACATTGTTTTTGTTACTCAGGATTGCCTTTGCTATCCTGGGTCTTTTGTGCCTCCATATGAACGTTAAGATTGTTTGGTTAACTTCTTTAAAGAATTGCTTTGGGATTTTAATTGGTATAGCATTGAATTTGTATATTGCCTTTGGTAGGATGGTCATTTTTACAATGTTACTTCTGCCAATCCAGGAACATGGGAGGTCTTTCCACCTTCTGGTGTCTTCTGCTATTTCTTTCTTTAGGGTTTTAAAGTTTTCATCATAAAGGTCTTTTACCTCCTTGGTTAGGTTTATACCAAGACATTTCATTTTTTTAGGGGCTATAGTAAATGGGATTGTTTCTCTCAGGACTTTTTCACTTCTTTCATTCTGGGCATATAGGAAGGCCACTGATTTTTGTACATTTATTTTGTATCCTGCCACCCTGCTGAATTTCTCATTTAGTTCCAGGAGCTTCCTGGTGGAGTTTTTGGGATCACTCAGGTATAAGATCATGTCATCTGCAAATAGGAATAGCTTGACTTCTTCCTTGCCGATTTGAATCCCTCTTATGTCCCTTTCTTGTCTTATGGCTTCAGCTAAGACTTCAAGTACAATATTGAATAGAAGTGGTGAGAGTGGACAGCCCTGTCTAGTTCCTGATCAAAGTGGGAATGCTTCAAGTTTTTCCCCATTGAGTATAATTCTTGCTGTGGGTTTGTTGTATACAGCTTTTATTATATTGATAAAGGTTACTTCCATTCCTACTGTCTCTAGTGTTTTGATCATAAAATGCTGTTGTATCCTGTCAAAAGCTTTTTTTGCATCTATCGAGAGTATCATGTGGTCTTGGACTTTAGACTGGTTTATATCATGAATTACATTTATTGATTTGTGTTATGTCGAACCAACCTTGTGTGCCGGGGGTAAAGCCTACTTGGTCCCTGTAAACGATCTTTTTGATATGTTTTTGAATCCGATTTACTAAGACTTTGTTGAGAATCTTTGCATCTGTGTTCATCAAAGCTATTTTTTAAAGTGAATCTTTATTCGGTTTTTGGATTAAAACGATATTAGCTTCATAGAAGGAATTTGGTAGTTTTCCTTCCTCTGCTATTTGATGGAACAGTTTAAGGAGTGTATTGGTGTTATTAACTCCTTAAATGTCTCGTAGAATTTTGTGCTGAATCCATCTGGTCCAGGACATTTTTTGGTGTGAAGATTCGAGATTACTTCCTCAATTTCCTCATATGTTACAGGACTATTTAAATAATTCACAACTTCCTGATTCAATTTAGGTAAGTTGTGTTTACTTCAGAATTCATCCATCTCTTTTGTGTTGTCAAACTTCACAGAGTATAAGTTTTTGAAATATGATGTTATAATTCTCTGGATTTCTTGGGTATCAGTAGTGATAACTCCATTTTCATTTCTAATTTTGTTAATTTGGGTTTTCTCTCTCTTGCTTTTGGTTATTTTAGGGGTGTATCAATCTTATTGATTTTTTCAAAAAATCAGCTTTTTGACTGGTTGATTTTCTGTATCTTTTCCTAATCTTGATTTCAAATATTTCTCCCCTTATTTTGCTAATCTCCTCTCTTCTTCTACTTTTGGGATCAGATTGCTGTAGTTTCTCTAATGCTTTAAGCTGTATTGTTAAGTTATTTTTTTCTGATTTTCCATTTATTTGGTATAGGCATTAAGAGCTATGAACTTACCTCTTAGGACAGCTTTCATTGTGTCCCAGAGATTTTGGTAAGTTGTATTTTCATTATCGTTCACTTTCAGGAAATCTTGAATTTCCTTTTTAATTTCTTCCTGAATCCAGTTCTCATTCAGCATCATATTGTTAAGTTTCCAGAAATTAGCTTATTTTCTGTTATTCGTTGTGTTGTCGATGTCCAGTTTTAGGCCGTGGTGGTCTGATAGGGCACAGGCTAGAATTTCAACTCTTTTGTGTATGTGGAGATTCATTTTTTGGCACAATATGTGATCTATTTTGGAGAAAGTTCCATGTGCTGCTGAGAAAAATGTATATTCTTTGGGACGTGGATGAAAAGTTTGATAGAGATCTGTAAGGTCCATTTCAGTAAGGGTTTGATTAAGTCCCAAAGTGTCTCCATTAAGCTTTTGACCTGTTGATCAATCCCATGTTGAGAGGGCACTTTTGAAGTACCCAAGAATTATCGTTTGGGGGTTCATTTCTTGCTTTAGATGCTGTAGGGTTTTCTTAATGAATGTGGACGGGCCTGTATTGGGTGCATGTATGTTCAGTATTGTGAAGTCTTCCTGGTGAATTGTACCTGTGACTAAAATGTAGTATACATCTGTGTCTCTTATGATTTTTTTTGGTTTGAAGTCCAGTTTGTCTGACAGCATAATGGTTACCCCTGCCTGTTTCCTGGTTCCAATAGCTTGCAGAATTTTTGAAAAGCCTTTCATTTTTAGTATGTGCCTACCTTTTGTGTTAAGATGAGTTTCCTGAAGGCAGCAGATTGATGGGTTGTGATTTTTAATCCAAGTTTGTAATCTGTGTCTCTTAATCGGTGAGTTAATGCCGTTGGCATTTAATGTTATAATGGAGAAATTCTTTTTAATTCTGGACATTTTTTATGTTTAGTGGATTTTGTAAGCTTATTGTTTTACAATTATATTTTTGCGGTATTATACTTCCCTTCTGTCCTCCTGGATACTCTTGTTCTTTTCTTCAAGCTTGAGTATCATTTCTAGCATTTTTTGAAGGCCTGTTTTGGTAGACATGTATCCCTTCAAGTTGTCTTTTTGCTGGAAAACTTTTGTTTCTCCCTCGATCATGACAGATAGTTTTGCCGGGCATATCAGTCTGGGTTGGCATTTTTGATCATTTAATACATGAAGTACGTCTCTCCAAGCTCTTCTTGCTTTTACTGTTTCCATTGAGTAGTCATTTGTCATTCTGATAGGTTTACCTTTAAAAGTGACTTGCTTTTTTTCTCTTGAAGCTCTCAGCACCTTTCTTTGTCTTGAATGTGGAGTGTTTTGACTATTATTTGCCGTGGCAATTTTCTATTTTGGTCATATCTGTTTGGAGTGCAAAATGCCTCTTGTATTTGGATAGGCCTCTCATTCTTCAGTTGAGGGAAGTTTTCATTTATGATGCTTTGAAATATTTCCTCAGGTGTGGTATTTTGAGATTCTTGCTCTGGTATTCCACGAATGCGCATGTTAGACTTCTTCAGGGTGTCCCATATCTCTTGAATATTCCTCTCAAGTATCTTTTTGGCTTTAATGATCTCTTCCATTGAGCTGGTTAATTCTCTCACTTTGTCTTCAAGATCTGAAATTCTATTTTCTGCTTAGTTAGTTCTGCTGATAGGACTGTTGAGTTTTGGGTTGAAGATATCTTGTCTTTTAGTTCAATTTTAAACTCTGCCTGAGACTCTTTTAATTGCTCTATGCCTATTTTTGTTTCTTGAACTGTTTTTCTCAATTCCTCCAAGTGCCTATTGTGTTCCTGTTCAAAGTGGTTGATGAGGTTGTTTAACTCCTCCCGGATTTCCTCTTTCATAGTATTAATCATGGTAATGATCATACTCTGAGAGTCGTTATGTTGGGTCTGGCTTTCTTGCCTGTTTTCTGTGAATTTGTTCTGGTTGGAATCCATCATTATGGGGTTAATTCTTTCAGTGGGAGATTGGTCTTCTTGGGTTTTGTTTCTCATGGATCTGCACTTTGACTTGGGCATTGTTGTTTTGTTTCTTAGGATCTTTCAGTTTTGTGTGTTTTTCACTGAACTGATATAGTTGATATTATTACCCTTGCCAGTTATTACTAGTACTTGCCTTGGATTGGGTATGTTTTTCTATTGCTATTGTAATTTCTTAGATGAGGCTTTTAGGCTGTTAGTACATCAGTTAAGTCAGGTTAAGTAGACAAGGGGTGAATATTATTATGATAGTGCACTTTTATAATTTAGTATCTTGGTGATATGTGAGGGCGAGTGGGGTACTCCCTGGAGTTGTATATGTTTTTGGGGTGGCTGTATGGATAAGTTGATCTACAGCAACTGATACTAGACAGGATCAATAAGGTGAAAAAAAGGAGGTTTACTTATCTTTGGTCTGGCTGTGAAGGATCTCTCCCACGTGATAGGATGATTGTAGAGGACTCCAGATGTATGGCCTTTTTTCCTTAGAGTTTTGCTTGAGTTTCCTTTGGACTCTATTGAATTCAGTGTGTCTTCCGTGGACCACGTGCGTAGGTCCCCGGTGGGCCGGAGAGGCAGGGGGGCTGATGTTGATTGCAGAATTCTTCACCTGGGACCTGGGACTTGGCTTAGTGGCCCACCCAAGCTCCAGGGATGGAGGAATGTTAGCAAGTCCTGTCTGGTCAGGGGGAGGCATGGGCCGTAGGAAGAAAGGGGCTGTGGTCCAGGGCACAGCCCAGGCAAAGCCGGAGGAAGCCTGTGTGCCGCTGGGACACAGGGGCACCTGGGGGGGCTGGGCGGACTCACCTGGGACCTGGCATGGGCTGGGGCCAGTAGCGAGGGCAGGAGGACACAAGGGGCTGGGTTCCGGGTTGGGGCCCAGGCCACGCCAGAGGCCGGAGGGCAGAGAGGTTTCTAAGGGAGTAAGATGGCTTTGCTTCTCCCTTCACTGATGAGAAACGCAGTTTTAATTAATTCAGACAACCACCAAAATACTACATTCTAGTTAACTTGTAAATAGCAGACATTTATTTCTCAGTCTGGAAAGTGGGAAGTGCAAGGTCAAGGCACAAATAGACTCTACGTCTAGAGAGGGTTCCCCATCAAACAGATAATACTTTTTACACTGTGTTCTCATATGGTAAAAGAGAACAAGGGAGCTCTCTCTGGGGCATATTTAATATTTTTTAATTCTTTGAAAGTTTTATACATGTATATAATACATAATGAATTTTAGGTGCTTTCACCTCTATTACTTTAATCATTCACCTCCCTTTCCTACTGAAACCTGTCTTCTACCCAGTCATTTCTACCTCTACTTCATATCTTGTATACATAATCCACTGAGTTTAATTAAAGTTGCTTTTATAAGAAGATCAATATCACTCATGAAATCTCTGCCCCAATGACATATTTACCTGTCAGAGATCTTACCTCCCAATACCATCCCTTGGAGGTAAGGGTTTCCATATGATTTCTGGAACTATAAACATTTAGATAGTAGTAATTGTCCTTCTCCAGGTCTCTGAGTAAATCATTCTTAGGAATCCTTAATACTCTCTGCTCCTTTTTTCCTCCTTCTTTGGATCTCTTTTCATGGGTGGAGACTAGAATTCAACAAATTTAGACATCTGCCCTAATTTGATTTGTTTAATATGCCTTCTTTAATTCATTTACTCAGCAAGTATATATCAAAGGAATTCAGAGGTAGAGCTCACAGGACTTTAGCAACAATTATGTCCACTCCTCTCATTTTACAGATAAAAAACCTGATATTTAGAACTGGTATGTAACCCCATGGTTTAGGACCTTACTGGAGAAAGAACTGAGTGCCCAAACCCCACCATCTGTGCTCTTTCTATTATACTAAGAAGGTCAACTGGACCCTCTCTCATGTCATCCACTATTTGTATGCCTTCAACATTTATGCCACAGCTTTATGCCACTTAGATAAAGTAGCATTTAAGTAACAAATGTTAACCAATACTCTATTAGGCTAGCTTTTAATATTTCCTGTGTTTCTCTACCATTATGTTGAGAATAATTTGTTATCTGAGTTTCAAAGAAACTCTAATAGTTCTCAGAATTTTATTCAATCGACTAAAAATAGTTTTACCAGTATCTGTCTCTTCCAAGCTAAGGTCAAATCCAAACAAAGAGACTTTACTAGAGTTCCACAGGAAAACAAATGACATTAAAAACCTCTAGTCTATGCCAATTTAATAATTTAATGAAAGGTTATTTCCTATAGGCAGAGCTTTAGCAAGATAACCAATGTATAATGTAGTTCCTTGGGTGCAGCAACATAATAAACAAAGAAAGCTACTATTCATCCATGCCTGAAAAGAAGAAAGAAATTTTCCAAGGACTAGGATATGGTTCAATAGGAGAACACATGTTTAGCATACATGAGGCCCCAGTTCAGTGCCTACCAAGAAAAGCAGAAAGAGAAAGAGAAGAAAGAGAAAGAGCCAGAAAAGTAAGACTAAGATCAACCTTGGGTCAAGGCTTCAATGACCAATCAGAATATTCACTGTATCAGTCTGTTTATTATTGCTAATAACAAAATATCATGTATTCAGAATGCTATAAAGAAAGTAAGTTTATTTTGGCTCATTGTTCTGAAGATTACAGTCTAGGGACTCTATCTAGTTATTACATTCTGCTGGCAAAGTCCAAAGCAGCATTGGTGTAAGGCATGGTAGAATAGGAAAATACAAGAGTATATGTCTGTCTAATCTTTTTCCCTACAATGCTATCAGATTTCAATCATGGACATTCACCATGACCTTATCCTGGAGGTCCTATTTAAACAACCTAGTTTAAATAAGTTCACTCTCTTTGTGATAAGAATTCAATTACAACATAAGAAGTTTCAGAAGATACTCTAAAACCATATGGAAACTATATTACTTAGTTTAACTTCATTTGGTCCACTCTGCATGGCTGAATCTAATGCCAAAGGGTAAATAGTATATTCATATATCCATTAATATCAGTCTCCCAAAGAGCACAGGGTGAAAAGCACTGAAGATAATCAGCCCTAGCAAGGAGCAGATGCTATCCGCACCACACTTAACTTGATATTACTTCTTTGCAATTTGAATTTTTTGTTTATAAAACATCTAAATATATACTATAGTCTGTCTTTATGTCTCTTCTTCCTAAATGCATATCTTGAAATGTTAATACCCAGTGTAGTAGTACTAAAGAGTAAGTCTTTTTTTAACTTTTTATTTTATTTTTGCGTGTGTGTGTGTGTGCGTGTGTGTGTGTGTGTGTGTGTGTGTGTATCAGAGGGTATTTTGTGTCCCTGTCAAAGTCCAAGGGTGATTTCAGAAATCATCCTGGATTGCTTCTACCTCTTTTTTTCTTTGCTCTGAGATTTCCCAGGCAGAGTGCTGGGAGTGCAGGCCACCACCATTTCTGCCTGGCATTTTCATGTGGGACCTGGGATCTGAATTCAGGACCTTCTGCTTGTGAGGGAGAGGCTTAACCCCAGAGCCATTTCTTCAGCCCATAAAAGGTAAGTCTCTAAAGAGGGGAATAGATATTGATAGTCCCTCATGACAGAATTAATGCTTTTGCACTATGTCTCCCTGGGTGTCTATTGGAATGTTAAGGCCAGAAGTGAAGCTACTTTCCTCAATGATTTACCCACTGATAAGTCATCCATGCCTCAGCAAGTACTCAGGTATGTGCCAGTGCAAGCATCCCAGATGAAATCCAGTGGGCCACATATGCAAAAAATATGAATGGAGGAGGAAGAATGGTTGGAAAGGAGAAAGTATGCAGTGGGAAAAGAAGGGGGATGAGATCAGGTAGTAAGGGATAAAAATGACATAAATTCATTGTATTCATGTCTGAAAGTGTCAACGATTAATAATTAAAGCTTAAAAAGTTTTTCAAAAAGCATTAATGTCTTTAAAAAAACAGACTCAGAGAGTTCGCCCATTCTACTTTGGGGGAGACACCATAAAAAATCAGGAGTCTACACCCCAGAAATTTGTAACCCAGAAGACTCTCACTAGAACTTATGTTGGCACTTCAGTTTCAGACATTCAACTAGCCAAACTGTGAGAAGTAAAATTTTTATTACATATAAGCCTCCTGCTTTATAGTAGTTTGTTATAGCATTCCAAATAGATCAAGTCGAAGTATTTATGTCAGAAATGTGTATGTCAAAGTGTATAAACAGGAAAGGAATCAGACTGAGCTGGAATATGTTTTGAGACAGAATTAGAGGATGCATAGAAGTAGTGATTCAGTTCAGAATGTGGGCTTAATTCAGATAAAGCAGATAAAGAGACCTTAAAATTGCATAATCCTCAGTTGAAATAGGATTAGAGAAGACAGAAGTACATAGTATTGGTCTGCATGTTTTCTTATCCAAAACTACTGTGAAAGTTGCAGTTTGGAAGGTTAGGTTTTTCTCCTGTATTCACAACTGATGTGTTCCAAACGACATCAGAGGACAGAAGAAAACAAATCAGAACACTGAAGTAGTTAAAGAAACAGAGAGTTAGAGACACAAAGATACAGAGTAAACTATAAGTTGGTCTACTGGGTCACAGTGATCAAGGAGAACTCCTTCAAGTAAGCAGGGGGCCTGTCTGTCACTGAGCCAAAAAGTTCTGTCACAGTAAGTGAGGGGGTGGATAGACTGACTTTGAGAAGAAAGGAACATTAGAAAGTTAAAGGTCCCAAGAAGAAAGACTGGCTCCTACTATATTTAGAGAGGATCCTTCATTTCCTTCAAAGTCTTTAAGAAGCAGTGCCACAAATTTGTGGTATAAGACTTTCTCTTTGTGTATCATGTTATCTTAAAAATTTGTGCTAACTAATGAAATGAGAAGGTTTGGTTTGCCAATCTAATGTATGATTCTGAAAGCAAGTATAAGATCAGGTGAGGAAAAAGGTGATGATCACAGGTTGAGGGTGATCTTAACCAGTTGCTAATGTTAGTGATGGAGAGTCCATATAGCCTTATTGACAGTACTAGAGCATATTCCAGTAAATGTAGGGAGAAAAACTTCATGAATATCTTTCAAAACTTTCTAGTATCTCTGGGGTGTCAGTCCTATGTTATATCTATGTAAATTAGCTTCTTATGTTTTCTACTTGGTCTTTTAAAATCAAGTTTAAGGGTCTACTGGTCCTATATAAAGAAGTTCATTTAAATAATATAAATGAAGAAACTTAAAAATGTCAGTCTCCAAAATCATCCTGAATAGGTCTATGCATCTCTTTCTCTTTGAGTATAAGGAAATCTTTAACCAAGGTGTGGATTTCAGTCAAATGCTGGAGTACGGCAGTTATTTTTAGATGTCATTTGAAAACTGAGAAGTGACCCTTCAGCCACACATATGAATAGTTATTTATTAAGGAAAGGCTCTGAACAAATTTGTAGGAGATTATCTGATTGATATGGAAAGATGGAGCTCATGGTGGTTGGGACAATTCCATGGTCAGGTAGAATAGGTAGAGAAAAATCTAGTTGATAGACCAGGAATCTAACAGACTATAAAGCTAGGTGGTATGCTTTGGGTCTTTGCCCCTCCCTCAACTTTTTCCTATAGATATGGTAAGACCAGTTCTTCTTCTGACATCAAAATCAACTGTAACCTGAATTGTGTGTATGAATAAAAAGAATCGTGTTTTGTGAAATGGCTTGGGCCACATATTCATTACAGAAATGAAATATGAGAGCAAGAAATAGGGTTTAAAGGTAACTTGTGACTGAGATCATGAACTTGGATTAAGAACTTCCTGGGAGGAAGCTGTGGAAGAGCAAGAGCTAAGTGTTAATTGAGGCTGAGAAGGGACAAGAAGAGAATGAGTGAAAAGGCCAAAGGATAAGTATCAAGAAAGCAGAAAGACAAGAGAGAACTAGGTTTATGAAAGGCACGAGCAGTAGGAGGTCTTCATGGAGGAAGAATCTTGAGGTTTAAGCTGAATAGTTTCTTTTCTCAGTGATTTCTTCATACCAATTAAAGAAACCCACCAAATTTAGCTATTTTATGTTTGTTTATAGTGCATGCAAATATTCATCACTAATCTGTCCCAAGATATCCCTAAAGGCCATTACAGTTCATTATTACTGTTCCTGCAGTTCCACTACTTAGAGAGGAAGTAAACAATGACAACCACAGTGAAAGAGCCTGTGCCTGGCAAGGAAACATCATTTGAGGAGGAGATTGGGTAAATTGTGTTTCTCATAGTAAAAGAACGCCTAGATTTAGAGAGGGAGAGAGGGAGAGAGAGAGAGAGAGAGAGAGAGAGAGAGAGAGAGAGAGAGAGAGAGAGAGAGAGAGAGAACTTTGTCCAACCTGTGGAACTCAAGCTATACCCTTTTGTAAGTTACCCTCTGTTGTACAGAACAGTGACTTTGAGTCTCGAACTGAATGACTCCATTTTATAGAATACCACTTCACTCCATTTAGAGTGCAAATGTTGAAACAGAATGACTCTATATCTTGTTTGTACAAGTAAACAACTACCATCTGTCCAACACAAACCATGAAGCACAGACTGATAAATAACTTATTTATACAGATAAAATATTGCTCCCCATAAACTTATCAAATTAAATCAGAAACACATGGACATATGGTAGTATCCAAACAATATCAAGGAAACTAAAGCTATAAACTTACAGAGCATACTAGACCAATGCCATGGTTTAAATGTCCATCTTCTCCCCCACCACCAACAGGCTCATATGTTTGCATTCCTAATGAGTGTTAAGATCTGGGAAAGCTGTGGTAGCTTTGAGAGGTAGAACCTTGCTAGAGGAATGCAAGTCACAAGGCTTTGAGGTTTGGTACTCTGGCCCTGCTTCCTCTCAGTTTGCTTTTGGGCTCAATACATTCATTAAAACTGCAGTGACTTGAACCATCCTCCTCCTGCTCTCAATCATGCTTTTTTATGTGTTTCTCACCATAATGGACTATGTCATAGTTAGATACAGATATCAACTTGGCAGTTGAGGGTTTGAGCTCTGATAACATTAGCAGAGAATTTCCAGTTGAAATAAACCCAGAAAGAACCTGCAGATGATTGTCTACTTGATGGGGAAGGCCCAGCCCATGATGGGTGAGACTAGTCCCTGGGCAGGTGAGTAAAATGGAGGGAACTGTTTGAAAAAGGGGGCATCCTTCTGTATACTTGGCCAGCATGCTGGTCTGGCAAGTAAGGATCGTCCTTCTCTCAGCCATAATGTGAAGATGGTGTGTGCAGTCCCTCAGCCCTGATGTTGGTGTGAGTTCAACTGCCAAGCTGGACAAACAACTGCAACCAAGAATTGTAAAAGGAAATAAACCCTTGTTCCCTTAAGTTATTTGAACCATGCAGGCTGACTGCAACAGGCTATATCCCTTCTGGAACTGTAAATAAAATAGATCTCCCTTTCTCCCTTAAGCTGTGTGTATTGTCTTACAGCAACAAAAGAAAAAGTAACTGCAACAGAAATTGGTACTGAGAAGTGGGGAATTGCCATGAGACTAAAAGAATATAACACCAAAAAGTGAAGTGTGATGTGTAGCTCAGAGAATTTGATACTGAGGAGTATGGTCATTACCATTATGTATCTGGCATATTTTTGGAACTGCTTTGCAAGAAAAACATGGAGAAAATTGGCACTTCAGGCTACAAAAGCCATTGATCTTTGAAGACATAATTTAAATGGCTATTCTTGTAAAGAGAGTAATGATGAAAAAGACACTGACAGAGGAGATCCAGTTTAAAATGGTACAGAGGGGACAAAGATTGTTTTTTGAACTGGACTAGGAGCAATTGTAATGATACTTCAGCAAAGATATTGGCTGCCTTTTGTCCCCAGAGACAGCACAAAGAAGTTGAACTAACTACAGTCCTAAGGGGACAGTGTTGACCTAGAAATTATAGCAAAACTTTGTCCAAGTGGTACAGGTTTGGAGTAATTAAAGATGGAAGATTGAGGAGGTCATGCATTCTGCCTCCAAAGTTTCAGAGAATTGCTGAGGCCAAACAGTGTGTGCATCAGGGGAAATAGACCTCAAGGGCATTGTGTTGAAGTTGAAGCTTGCATTGCCATTGAAATGCAAAGATGTTAGAGATGCCAAAACAAATGTGGGGCATCTTCTAAGGAGATATATATCATAGGAGGAGCTGGCCCAAAAGAGAGATGTGTTTAGTGGTCAACTACACTGGAAGAGCAAAAAGGAAGCCCTTTGGAATTGAAATTTCAACAGGTAGCTCATATATTGGACATGGAGCTGAAGGATTTGGAGACTGTCTATTGGTTTTCAGTCTTGTTATTGTCCAGTTTTTCCTGGATATGTCCTCTTTCCTCCTTTTTAGAATGGTAGTGCTTACTCTGTGCTATTGTATATTGGAAGTATGTAACTTTTTTATTTTACAGGAGGTCACAGCTAAAAGATTACCTTGATGCTCCTGCAATGCCTATTCTTTCCTCACCCTGAAGCTCAGGGAAATTTGTGTAAGAGCACAAGCATGGGAGGAGTTGTGGTATGCAAGATACTCCACACAAGTTAGGGCCGAAGCAATTATAATAGCACTCTGCATGATCTGGGCAATGACCAACATATCATTGACCCCTCAATGTCTAGCATGGACTAAAGGCACTAGGATCCTCAGAAGCAAGGGATTAACAGTCACAATAGTGTTCCTATACTTAAAGGGAACACAAGAAAGAGTTCTAGGAATTGCCACTGAGTCCTTACACCTCATCAGAGAGGAGGACCCAGAGGAAAGTTTGATATACTCATTAAAGGATGCTTCAGAGATGGGAGGAGGGGGCACTGGGGGAAAGGGAGGGAGGGGGGAAGGAAAGAAAAAAGGGGGAGGGAGCAGGGAGGTCCAGGAAGAGGTGGAGGGAGGGAGAGGACAGGGGTACCTATTATGTTTGCATGAGCAGAAAAATAAATTTAAAAAAAGATTACCTTGAATCTGAAGTGAGTTTGGACTTTGGGCTTTTAAATAATATCAAGGCTGCTATAGTATATAGGGACTTTCAAAATTGGAATGAATTCATTTTGTATCATGATAGGGCCATGAGCTTATGAGGTCAAGGAGTGGAATGCTATGGCTTACATGTGAGTACCCCCCCCACATGTGAGTACCCCCCCCACAGGCTCATGTTTTTGTATCCTTAGCTGTTAATGTTTTGGAAGGTTATGACACCTTTCGGGGTAGAACTCTGCTGGAGAAAGGCAAGGAACAGAGGACAGGACTTGAGATTTGGTAACCTGGCCCTTCTTCCTCTCATTTTGTTCTTGGTCTCTCTGCTTCATAATGACCATGGCAACTTGAACTGGTCTCATGCTTCCGCCTTCTGCTATGTGCTTCCCGCCATAAATGGATCTCCATTTATCCATTAAGTTATACATGAATATTGTCTCATAGCAATAAAGAAAAATAATTTCAACAACCAATGAATGATTCAACCCACTGCATGAATCATACAAAAGAAGGAATGCCTAGATACTGGGGCATGATAGAACTGACTAACCATCATATCAGCAAACCATCAGTTGCATGTGCCATGGTTTCAGCATGGGTTCCCAACTCTATCCCCAGGTTTTAGTTCAGCATGATCTCCTTAGTTGATACAACCAACTTAAAGGTCCATTCATTTGGTCCCAATAAGCCTAGAACCAACTAACTCTGCATTAAACAGGCTCTGCACTTTGAACCCGTCACGGAACTTTTATGTTAACATTTTTTTTTATTAAAAATTTAATTATACATTTTAAAATTTTTTACCAGTTCCCTCCCTCCCCCCCTCCCCCTCCCCTTCCCCCAGTGCCTCCCCCCCAATTCCCAGAGAGTCCTTTATTGTATATGCCTAACTCTCCATTGGGTCCTCCTCTCCGATGACATATAAGGACCCAGTGGCATTTCCATAAGCCTTTTCTCTTGTTCCCCTTAAGCATAAGATCACTACTATGGCTGTCAATCCCTTGCCTCCAGGGGTCTCGGTGCCCTTAACAGATGCTAGACTTTATGAGGGCAACAGTGCGCTGGACATTGCGCAGGGCATGCAAAGTCCCATTACGATTGCTTTGGCCCCAACTATTGTTGAGAATCTTGCAAATCGTTGCTCCTCCCATCCTTTTGCTCTTACAATCTTACCGCCCCCTCTTCCGCAAATGTCCCTGAGCTCCAGGATGGGGAGAGATTAGGCTGTCCTAGTTCTATGTGATTGATATAGTCTCTGAAGTTCTGGATTGTGGTTTGTTGATTTTCTTTTGCAGTTTTGCTGCTCCTGCAATTCCCTTCACTCCATTCTGCTGGGCACTGTATGTCACCCCCTGGCCAGAGACAAAAAGCTGTTAAACTGGAGTCTTGTTGTAATAGCACATTCAAGGGTAGATGTAATAAGAGTAGGAAACCTCCCTGAGGGAGGGGTCCATCACCCATTTGCAAAATGATTACTTTTTATCTGCTAGACTATATGCCCTCCCCTTCTGGTGAGATCAGGAAAGAACGTCTGTGAACTTAACCAGGTTTCTCATTACTTACTTGCAGACCTTAATGGAGGCCTATTTTCTCTGCTGTAACATGGTCTCCTCTCTCCTTGTTTCTGGTGTGGCCCTCCTAACCCATCTCTCTTGTTCATAATCCTTGCAATTACTGTGTTTCATAGGTTTACTTTTGAGTGTCTCAATGTGGGCTGGGTGAGTTTGGTACTAGGAGCCACCTATTAGGGAGTACATACGGCGCTTAATTTTCTGGGTTTGGGATACTTCACTTAATATAATTCTTTCTAATGACATCCATTTCCCAGCAAATTCCAGTAATTCATCATTTTTGATGGCTGAGTAGTACTCCATTGTATAGATGTACCACAGTTTCCTTATTCACTCGTCAACTGTTGGACATTTAGGTTGATTCCATGACTTTGCTATTGTAAACAGTGCTGCTATGAACATGGTCGAGCTTGTGCTATCGAGGCGAACCTCTGCTGCATGGGGGGTTATTCCCAAAAGTGGGATAGCAGGGTCATATGGCATTTCAATCTTTAATTTCTTTAAGAATCTCCAGACGGCTCGCCAGAGTGGCTGTATGAGCCTGCATTCCCACCAACAATGTAGGAGAGTTCCCCTCTCTCCACATCCTCTCCAGCATTTGTCGTTGTTTGTATTGTGGATTTTTGCCATCCTGACCGGGGTGAGATGATATCTCAGGGAGGTTTTGATTTGCATTTCCCTGATGGCGAAGGAAGTGGAGCATTTTTTAAGATAATTGTTAGACATTTTAATTTCATCCCTGGTAAAGTTTCTTTGAAGTTCCAGGGCCCATTTTTTAATTGGGCCAGTGTTTTCCTTGGAGTTTAATTTTCTAAGTTCTTTGTGCACTCTGGACAGTAGAGCTCTGTCAGATATGTGGTTAGTGAAGATTTTCTCCCATTCTGTGGGTTGCCTTTGAGCTCGTGTGACAATCTCTTTATCTGAACAGAAGCTCTTTAATTTCACAAGATCCCAACTGTTGAGAGTTGGTAGCAGTGATTGTGCCATTGGATGTCTGTTTAGGAAGTGTTGGCCTAGCCCAATCAGCTCGAGGGAGTTCCCTATCCTTTCAACTATGGTTTTTAAAGTCTCTGGCCTGATATCAAGGTCCTTGATCCATTTGGAATTAAGTCTTGTACATGGTGACAAGTACGGGTCCAGCTTTAATCTTCTGCATGTGGAGATCCAGTTTTGCCAGCACCATTTGTTGAAGATGCTGTTCTTTTTCCATTGGATTCTTTGGGCCCCTTTGTCAAAGACCAAATGGCTGTAACTTTGTGGGCTTATATCTGGGTCTTCAATCCTTATCCATTGATCTGTGTGTCTATTTTGGAGCCAGTACCAGGCTGTCTTTATAACTATGGATTTGTAGTATAGACTTAGGTTTGGTATGGTAATACCTCCAGCTGTGTTTTGTTACTCAGGATTGTTTTTGCTATCCTGGGTCTTTTGTGTCTCCATATGAACTTTGAGATTATTTGGTCAACTTCTTTGAAGAATTGCTTTGGGATTTTGATTGGTATAGCATTGAATCTGTATATTGCCTTTGGTAGGATGGTCATTTTTACAATGTTGATTCTGCCAATCCATTAACAAGGGAGGTCTTTCCACCTTCTGGTGTCTTCTGCAATTTCTTTCTTTAGAGTTTTAAAGTTTTCATTGTAAAGGTCTTTTACCTCCTTAGTTAGGTTTATACCAAGGTATTTCATTTTTTTAGGGGCTATAGTAAATGGTATTGTTTCTCTCAAGGCTTTTTCACTTCTTTCATTCTGGGCATATAGGAAGGCCTCTGATTTTTGCACATTTATTTTGTATCCTGCCACCCTGCTGAACTTCTCAATTAGTTCCAGGAGCTTCCTGGTGGAGTTTTTGGGATCACTCAGGTATAAGATCATGTCATCTGCAAATAGGGATAGCTTGACTTCTTCCTTGCCGATTTGAATCCCTCTTATGTCCCTTTCTTGTCTTATGGCTTCAGCTAAGACTTCAAGTACAATATTGAATAGAAGTGGTGAGAGTGGACAGCCTTGTCTAGTTCCTGATCGAAGTGGGAATGCTTCCAATTGTTCCCCATTGAGCATAATCCTTGCTGTGGGCTTGTTGTATACAGCTTTTATTATATTGATAAAGGTTCCTTCCATTCCTACTGTCTCTAGCGTTTTGATCATAAAAGGCTGTTGGATCTTGTCAAAAGCTTTTTCTGCATCTATCGAGAGTATCATGTGGTCTTGGACTTTGGACTGGTTTACATGATGAATTACATTTATTGATTTGCGTATGTTGAACCAACCTTGTGTGCCGGGGATGAAGCCTACTTGGTCCCCATGAATGACCTTTTTAATATGTTTTTGAATCCGATTTGCTAAGACTTTGTTGAGAATCTTTGCGTCTGTGTTCATCAGGGAGATCGGCCTATAGTTTTCTTTTTTAAGTGAATCTTTATTAGGTTTTGGGATTAAAACGATATTAGCTTCACAGAAGGAATTTGGTAGTGTTCCTTCCTTTGCTATTTGATGGAACAGTTTAAGGAGTATTGGTGTTATTAACTCCTTAAATGTCTGGTAGAACTCTGTGCTGAATCCATCTGGTCCAGGACATTTTTTGGTGGGAAGATTCGAGATTACTTCCTCAATTTCCTTATATGTTATAGGACTATTTAAATAATTCACAACTTCCTGATTCAATTTAGGTAAGTTGTGTTTACTTAGAAATTCATCCATCTCTTTTGTGTTGTCAAACTTCACAGAGTATAAGTTTTTGAAATATGATGTTATAATTCTCTGGATTTCTTGGGTATCAGTAGTGATAACTCCATGTTCATTTCTAATTTTGTTAATTTGGGTTTTCTCTCTCTTGCTTTTGGTTAGTTTAGCTAGGGGTGTATCAATCTTGTTGATTTTTTCAAAGAACCAGCTTTTTGATTGGTTGATTTTTTCTATCATTTTCTTAGTCTCGATTTCAGATATTTCTCCCCTTATTTTGCTAATCTCTTCTCTTCTACTGCTTTTGGGATCAGATTGCTCTAGTTTCTCTAAAGCTTTAAGCTGCATTGTTAAGTTGTTTATATCTGATGTTTCCATTTTTTTGACGTAGGCATTAAGAGCTATGAACTTACCTCTTAGAACAGCTTTCATTGTGTCCCAGAGATTTTGGTAAGTTGTATTTTCGTTATCATTCACTTTCAGGAAATCTTGAATTTCCTTTTTAATTTCTTCCTGAATCCAGTTCTCATTCAGCATCATAGTGTTAAGTTTCCAGGAGTTAGTGTATTTTCTCTTGTTTGATGTGTTGTGGATGTCCAGCTTTAGGCCGTGGTGGTCTGATAGGGCACAGGTTAGAATTTCAACTTTCTTGTATATGTGTAGATTCATTTTGTGGCCCAGTATGTGATCTATTTTGGAGAAAGTTCCGTGTGCTGCTGAGAAAAATGTGTATTCTTTGGTGCGTGGGTGAAAAGTTCGATAGAGATCTATAAGGTCCATTTCTTTCAGGGTTTGATTAAGTTCCAAAGTGTCTCTGTTAAGCTTTTGACCTGTTGATCTATCCCATGTAGAGAGGGCGGTGTTGAAGTCCCCGAGAATTATCGTTTGGGGGTTGATTTCATGCTTTAGACGCTGTAGGGTTTTCTTAATAAATGTGGAGGCGCCTGTATTGGGTGCATATATGTTCAGTATTGTGAAATCTTCCTGGTGAATTGTACCTGTGACTAAAATGTAGTATCCATCCGTGTCTCTTATAATTTTTTTTGGTTTGAAATCCACTTTGTCTGATACCATAATGGCTACCCCTGCCTGTTTTCTGCTTCCATTTGCTTGTAGAATTGTTGACCAGCCTTTTATTTTTAGAGCGTGCCTATCTTTTGTGGTGAGATGGGTTTCCTGCAGGCAACAGATTGATGGATTGTGATTTTTAATCCAAGTTTGTAATCTGTGTCTCTTGATCGGTGAATTAAGTCCATTAACATTTAGTGTTATAATGGAGAAAGTATTGTTAATTCCAGACATTTATTATGTTTAGTAGCTTTATAAGTATATTGCTTCGCTTTTAATGGTGTTATATTTGCCTTCTGTTCTCCTGGATATGCCTGTTTTTTTCTTCACGCTTGAGTATCATTTCTAGCAGTTTTTGAAGGCCTGGTTTGGTGGCCATGTATCCCTTAAAGTTGTCTTTGTGCTGGAAAATTTTTCTTTCTCCCTCGATCATGACTGATAGTTTTGCAGGGTAAATCAGCCTGGGTTGACATTTTTGCTCATTCAATACTTGAAATATGTCTCTCCAAGCTCTTCTTGCTTTTACTGTTTCGACTGAGAAGTCATTTGTTATTTTAATAGGTTTGCCTTTAAAAGTGACTTGTTTTTTCTCCCTTGAAGCTCTCAGCACCAGTTCTTTATCTTGAATGTGGAGTGTTTTAACTATTATTTGCCGCGGCGTGCTTCTATTTTGGTCGTATCTGTTTGGGGTGCGGAATGCCTCTTGTATATGAATGGGCCTCTCTTTTTTTAGATGAGGAAAGTTTTCCTTGATGATCGTTTGAAAAATTTCCTCAGGGGTGGTATTTTGAGATTCTTGCTCCAGTATTCCATGAATACACATGTTAGGCTTCTTCAGGGTGTCCCATATCTCTTGGATATTTCTCTCAAGTATCTTTTTGGCTTTAACAACCTCTTCCATTGAGCTGGTTAGTACTCCCACTTTATCTTCAAGGTCTGAAATTCTGTTTTCTGCTTCATTAGTTCTGTTGATAAGACTCTCTGTGGCATTCTGGGTTGAAGATAACTTGTCTTTTAGCTCAGTTTTAAACTCTGCTTGAGTTTGTTTTAACTGCTCTATGCCACTTTTTGTTTCTTGCACTGTTTTTCTCAACTCCTCCAGATGTCTGTTGTGTTCCTCTTCAAAGCAATTGATTCGATTATGTAATTCCTCCCGGATTTCCTCTTTCATAGTATTGAACATGGTATTGATCATATTTTGAAAGTTGTTATCCTGGGTCAGGCTTTCTTGGCCTTTTTCCGCAGGTTTGTTCTTGTTGGAATCTAACATTATGGGATTAATTTCTTCAGTGGGAAATTTGTTTACTTGAATGTTGCTTCTCATGGATTTGCACTTTGACTTTGGCATTGTCATTTTAACTCTTAAGATCTCTCAATTTCACTAAACTGAATTATTTGGCCTGGGGTACTGGTGGGCGGGGCCCGAACAGGGATTCACCTAGGGTGCGCGGTGAGGCCCGGGTGGACCGCGCGCGTGTCCCGACTGGCGGAGCGGGGGGTGTGGCGAAAGGGGACGATGGGTGTGTCGGCGTGGAGCTATTTAACCGGAGGGCAGCTGGGGCGGGGCCCAGGCGCAGGGGGAGGTCCTCCTCGTCCCTCGGCCCCCGCGCGGCTCCGGCTGGATGGCGGGAGTCGGAGCCGGGTCCCTGTGGGCTGACCTGGGGTCCTAGAGCGCGAGGTGAGAGCCCGGCTGGATCTCGCGTAAGCGTCCCGACCGGCGGAGCGGGGGGGGGGGGGGGGGGGGGGGTGTGGCGAAAGGGGCTTATGTTAACTTTTTATTGAATCACATACTGTGACTCTCCTTGCATCTTTATTAGCTCTGCCTCTTGTAAAGTCCCTTTGAACCCTACAGCTACTGTATTCCTTTAGGATACAACCTTTAAGCATATCTGTGAAGAAGTTTCTAGATTGTGTTACCTGATATGGGAAACTGTACCCTAAATGTGGACAGCACCAATCCATAAGCTGGAGTTACAGACTGAATAAAAATGACAAAGCAAACTAAGTACAAATAGTCATCTTTTCCTACTTGCTATAGCAGATGGAATGTAGCCAGCTGCTTCATGTTCCTGCTGTCATGCTTCCCTGCCATGGACTACACCTGAAAAGGTGACCCAAAACAAACCTTTCCTTATTTCAAAAGCCTCTGTTTTAAAAATATTATTTTAGAGTTTCATATATGAATATAATGAATTTATGTCATTTTCACCTCATATCATCCAATTCCCCTCCCCATCTACTACCTTCTTTCCCACTGCAAACCTTCTTCTTCTTCATCAGTCTCTCTCCTAAATTTCTGGGGGTTTTTTTGGTGTGTGTGTCTGTGTGTGGATGTGTGGGTATGGGTGTGTGTGCCACTGAGCTTCAGCTGGTTTGAGCACTTTCTGGAGCATAGATGATCGATACCATTGAGGAAAGTACTGCCGTATTGCTCCCCTATCTTGCATTAACCTTCAGTTGTCTCTCAGGAAGTCTTGAGAACTTGTCCTTTCCATGGTAAAATGTTGAGAGGTCAAATTTTGGGTAGGTCTTGTGGAAGTAGACACAACAACAGTGAGTTTGTGGTGCAGCATCGCTGTCATATACAAAAGATACAGTCTGGCAGCACTCCTCCACATCCTTAGGCTCTTGCATTCTTTCCATCCCCCTTTCCATGCAGTTCCCTGATCCTTGGGATAAGAATAATTCTGATATCCTGTTTAAGGCTGAGAACTCACAGTCACTTATTCTCTACTTTGATCTTTTGGTTCTCTGTATTAAACACTTTCCACTGCAAAAAGGAACTTTTCAGTCAGAGGCTGAGAGCTCCTCTGATCTAAAAGTATAATGATAAATGTTTAGATTATAGTTTGATATCATGTCCTTATAGTCCAAGCTTAATAGTGTGTTCCCCTGACCCAAGGGCTTAGGGTCTCCCCTTCTATAGTTCTTGGTATGATTTGCAATACTAGGCATGTGCTAAAAACTGAACCTTAAATACAATCAGAAAGCAGCTGGTTACCTTCATACCATTCATGCCACTATTGTATCAATGGTTTACTCTTGCCAGGGTGGTTTGTTATTATAGCTTGCAGCTTTCACAGCTGGGAGAGACTGCTTTTGATTGGTTTTCCCTGTCGGCAATTTTTCATAGTACTGAAACCTGGGTGCTTTGAAAGCTGGCCAGCAAGGAGGCAGTTCCCAGGTCAGTTCTAGCTTGTAAGCTTGTTTTTTTTTTTTTTCCCATGTCCTGTGATAATACATTATGTATTGGTGAGGAATACAGACAAAGGCTTCCTTATCACTAACTGGGAGGAAAAACATCAGCAATAATCTGAAAACCTAGCTGAACAAAATACATTCTAAAACTTAACCATCATGAGACACTGAAAAATAAAAATTTAGTTAATGAAAATACGTACTAAAAATGGTGTGTATATCATATGTATTGCTAGCTCTGCTGCCATGATTGAAGGGTAGAGTGCTAGGTTTGGACTAAGGGAATGGGGAAGCAACCAGGTGACATTCTGTGATTGGCTCTACATGAAGAATTCTGGCTTCACTCACTTCTGCCCTAGGTTTCACGTTAGCATGAAGGTGGATGACCTAGGGTGGCCAAGTGAATTCTTGCAATTCACATCTGCATGGAGAGCTTCAGGACTCTGGCTTATTTGGCTTTATTCACAGCCATACTGGGAACCTGATTTAGACTTTAAGTTGCTTTTGTCATAGTGGCAATAAAAGTAACTAACGACTGCCAAGTAAAATCATTATTACTTGATGAATTAACATAAACAAAATCAATGTACCTTGTGATTTTATTTATTAAATGGATTTTGACACTGAGGAATGACACACATATATCTGCCTATGTTTTTGATATAGTTCTCTCATAACATACACTTAAGGCCACCACCTAATTGTTCATTCTTTGCATGACAACTACATAGACAAGATGCAGTGGCAACAGTGGTTAAACCATGGGACATTTTGTGTTTCTCAATGTAGATACTAAATACGTGACCGTTTCCATTACCCCTGGTTATTGAAATATTCCTAAAATAAAAAAAGACCACCACATAATCCTTGACCTGCCCAGAGAATCTCAAATGACAGAAGGAATATAAGTCATATATAAATGGGGTTAACCCCACTTTAAAAAATCAAATCCTAAAATCTGTGACTCAAGGAAACACAGAAGGACAGGATCAAAGCAAGACAAGCTTCCACACCCAAAGGCAGTCCCCGAAAGGGATTTTTTTTAAACACTCTCTGCCTTTTGAAATCATAAAGGGAACCTGGTCTAAGTAGCATTGTCAAAGTGTCCAAAAATAATACTTAAAATGAGGTCATAGTCATTATATGTGTACATTAGGGAGCATCTCAAAATTATTGATTCCTTGAACCAAATAAGAAGCAAGTTGTTAAGGAACCAAGAAAGAAAAATTTTGGGGATTTTTGGTTTTCATTTTCAGTTTTCTTAATATGTAAGTGCTACACAAAAGTAGATGGTTTTCATGCTAATTTTTGGTGATCATAAGTGTGTGATTTCATTTTGGCAGTTAAAAGAACAGTACTTGAAAGAACCATCTTTGTATGCCTTATGATTGTCCATTAGCTGTCTAATATCAATTAAGGGAATAAAAAAGAATAAGAGAGAAGACAGATATGAAGGCAAGGAAAGGAGGTAAAAATGCTAAGTAAGAATAACTGGAGACTTTTTCTGTTTTTATAATTAAAAGTGATAAGCAGTTAATTGGTACTTTAACCACTTTGAGAGACTCAATTAAGTTTGAATATGTGCTTAACATAAGTCCCAGAAAATGGTCTTCCCAAATATAGCCTGGAAATGAATCCCCTGGTTTCCCCAAGGCTAGTACTTTGGCCACAGTTGTTGTAGATGGAGCAAATTTCTAAAGAATAGGTTTTCTATTATTGAAATTCCAGTCAGGCAGAGAAAGGAAGGCATAAAACTTCTGACAAATTTTCTGGAACAATGCATTCCTGAGCTCTATCCAGCTACACCCTTAACCACTGGCCACTCCTCAACAAAGAATTCAAACACACACACACACACACACACACACACACACAGACACACACACACACACACACGCGCGCGCGCGCCAGAGGCTAAGTTCAGAGTTACCAGAGTTCAGAGTTGCATCTTAGAAGGAAGTGAATTAATTTGACCTCTTCCCTCTTCCTAGAGGTTGCAAACATGAGAACTCACAGTCTTTCATTTCTTTCCCAACAGCCTGGGACAAGCTTACTAGTTTGCAAGCAAGCCTTAAACAGCTGCTGCCCTGGGCCAACCTCAGTGAATACAAAGATGAATGACACCAAGTTATAAATAAGAGCTGATGAACTTACTTTTACTCCTGCACTTTTTAGTCATCAATATATTCTTCTAGAAATAGCTAAATCCAGCATTTGCACTGTCTAATCACTAAGAAGTTCTAATAATTAAGTAAGAATGGGAGAAGTCAAACTTCAGTCGGAAAAATGAATTCTAGAACTAACCAATAAGGAAAAGTCACTTTTCCCAAGCTTGCCCAAGTTTATAAATACCCTTGACCTGCTGGCCATTTTCCATTCCCTAACCCCTCATGGACTTCATATCCGTGAGTTCCTTTCAGCTTTCTTGCCCCTTGTGCACTTTTCATCCATGAGTTCCTTTCTTTTTTTTCCTTAATAAATTGTGCCTCATCCTTCTACGTGTGTTCTGGTTTCAGTCTTCAACTCCAGAATACAAAAACCTGGGTATAAAAACCCTGCAAAAATTGAGCAGTCAGAAGTTAGACCCTCAGAATTCCATAAAGCCAAAAGATCCCAAGAAGGTCTCAAGCCTTTACTTCTTTGGAGGGTCGAAGACACTGGATTCCGATGTCAGCAATGAACAGCAAACAGCAGCAAGTCCTAGAGACCAGGCTCCAAAGGCAGTGGGAACAGCAACAACGTGGTGGAAAAGGTGAAGCTCCAAGTCAGCCAAGAACGGAGGCAGCAGCAGCAGCAGCAACAAAGAAGGCCACTGTGCTCCAAAAGCAAAGCGGGGTGGACTCCACAGCAAGCAGACACAAGATAAGGGAAGAGCAAATCCCTCCTCCTTGCACCTCTTATTATCTGGTCCACCACTGGAAAATACCATCCACTATGGGCTGGGTTCTCCACAGCAATTAATCAAATACCTGTAGACTTGTTCAGGGGCCATTCCAACCATTAACTAAACAATCTCCTTCAGGTTCCCTCTGGGCTTAACTCAACTACTAATTCTCTACAAATGTGCCTAGAGCTCAAACCCTCAACCATCAAGTTGACACCTGTACATAACCATAACAGGACCAAAAAAACCCAATGGAAAAAGAACAGCATCTTCAATAAATGGTTCTTGCAAAACTGGATATCCACATGCAGAAGATTAAGACTGGACGCATACTTGTCACAATGCACAAAAAAAAAACCTCTGAATAGATCAAAGACCTTAATATTAGGCTAGAGACTTTAAAAACCCTAGTTGAAAGAGTAGGGAACTCCCCTGAGAGGATTGGGCTAGGCCAACAGTTCCTAAACAGAAACCCAGTAGCACTGGTACTAGAACCAACACTCAACAAATGGGATCTTATGAAACTAAAGAGCTTCTGTTCATATAAAGAGATTGTAAACCAAGCAAAAAGGTAACCCACAGAATAGGAGAAAATCTTCACTAATCACATATCTAATAGACCTCTGTTATCCAGAGTGCCCAAAGAACTTAAAAAACTAAACACCAAGGAGATAAATAGCCCAATTTAAAAAATGGGCCTGGGAACACAAAAGAAACTTTACCAGGGATGAAATTAAAATGTCTAACAAATACCTTTAAAAATGCTCCACATCCCTAGCCATCAGGGAAATGCAAATCAAAACTAACCTGAGATATCATCTCAACATGATCATAATGGCAAAAATCCACAATACAAACAACAACAAGTGTTGGAAAGAATGTGGAGAAAAGGGAACTCTCCTACATGGCTGGTGGGAATGCAGGCTTATACAACCACTCTGGAAATCAGTATGGTGACTTTTAAAAAAAGTTAAAGATTGAAATGCCATATGATCCTGCTATACCACTTCTGAGAATAATCCCCCATAAAGCAGAAATTCACTACAATGACATGAGCACAACCATGTTCATTGCAGCACTATTTACAACAGCAAAGTCATGGAATCAACTCAAATGCCCAACAGTTGATAAATGAATAATAAAAATGTGATACATTTAAACAATGGAATACTACTCAGCCATCAAAAAAGATAAATTAACGAAATTTGCTGGGAAATGGATGGAATTAGAAAAAAATTATGTTGAGTGAAGTATCCCAGAGACAGCAAGTTAGACACTATACGTACTCTCTAATAAGTGGATCCTAGTTCCAAACCCACATAATGACATATTAAAAGGTAAATCTCTGTAATACCCACTGTAATCGCAAAGGATTATAAACCGGAGTGAAAGGGAAGGAGGACTTCAAAAGAAAGGAGATTGGGGATCACGCTTCAGTAGAGAAAATAGGCCACAGTCAAGTATTGCATGTACGTAGCGAAACATCTGTTGCAGCTCACTTTCACTTCCCTTCCTGGTCACTTGTGATTAAACAGGTTTGATCTAACCAATCAGGGAAGATATAGGGACTGGCAGATAGATGGTAGCCATTCACCAAATGGGACACTGACCCCCCCCCACTGCTCTGTCCTACTCCTATTCTTCCATCTACCTTTGAGTTTCCTCTTATATTAAGATCTTTGTTTAAACAGTCTTTTATCTTTGGTTAGGAGGTTACCTTCCATACCAATCAGGATGCCGCCAAATGTGGTACAGGAAAAGCAAAACTGAAAACAACAACAAGCCATAATTCAGAACACAAAAGACCCTACATTAATCACCTAGAACCAAACCAGCCAAATCTCTCCCCATCCTAAAGGTCAGGGAACTTTATGGAAGAGGGGGCAGCAAGATTGTAAGAGCCTAAAGATGGGGAGGACCAACAATATGAAAGATACTCCACACAAGTTAGGGCTGCAGTAGCCATAATAGGACATTGCATAACCTGCACAATGGCTGACATGTCTAGCAGGGATCATGGGGGAAAAGCCTTCAGGCAGTAGGATCCTTAGAGGCAAGGGATTAAGAGTCATAATAGAGTTCTCATACTAACAGAAGTCTGAGAAGGGGCTTTGTGCTATGTCACCTAATCCTGAACCCTCACTAGGGTGGAGGACTCAGAGGGAAGTTTGGCATTCACATAAAAGGATGCTCCAGGGGATGGGAGGGAGGAAGGGGGAGGCACCAGCAAAAGGAGAGGGAGGGAGGGGATGAAAGGAAGGGGGGAAGAAGGGAGAGTGCAATGGAAGATGACAGGAAGGGAGAGGAGAAGAAGAGGGCAGGATACCTATTGAGTTTGTATGATTAGGAAAAAAAATAAATATGAGAGAAAAATTTTAAAAAATAAATAAAAAAGAAAAGAAAGAGTTCTATCAATTTTCCAGCAAATTTTCATAAATAGGTCATCTAAACTACCACAAACCCCAAGGTTCAGGGAATATTGAAGAAGAAAGAGGGGACACTAAGATTGTAAGAGTCTGAAGGGGACAGGGTAAAGTCAGACATTATCTTCAAGACATAACAAGGCTGTTGCATTTCATTAATTCACTACCGTTATTACCACAAGACCTTCATAGGATTTGTCCTATCAACTTTTCACCAAAGAAGGGAAAGATCACAAGAGGCCCCATGCCTCCCCGACAAACTGATGGGGGTTAATACTAATGTAAGGGTAGGGTAAGATACCTTCCTCAATTGTATATCTACCCACTGATACATGATTCATGCTCCAGCAAGCACTCAGGCATGTGCCATAAAAGTCAACCCAGATCAAATTCAGTGAACCACACATGCAAAAAGACATGAAAATAGGAGGGAGAGTGGCAGAGAAGATGGAATGTAATGAGGAAAGGAAGATGTGAGTACTGGGGATTAAGTTTTGAAAATATCATAAATTCACTATATTCATGTATGAAACTCTAAAAGTATTTAAAAACTTATAAAAGAAAATAGACTGTAGAGAAAAAGGTCTTAATCTAGCTTTAATTCTATCTTGGTGTTAAAATAAACTTTATATTTCTAATTTCTAGAGTGAAGAAAAATGGATATTTCTAGAATTTATTTAATATCCTTTGACTATATGTTTTCTTACTAAGCATATATAATATGCTATATATGCTAATATTGAATAATATATATTATAAATCTACAGGATCTGAGATAAAGATTCTAAAAGGAAAGTTTGTGCCCTCCCATCTCTTGATAGGGATTATCAACTATCAGAATTTGGAATATCCCCAGGAACAGAGAAAGGGATTTCACAGAGTACTGAAAATTTGCCAGATCTGGTGTAAGCCAGAAAAGGAATTTATATTCTCAGATTTTACACAACTGTGACAACTTGACAGACTACCTTGGAGCTGAGGAATGATAAGACAATAGTTTATAGAACCACACAGTGATCAAAACTACATAGCTCTTGCTCCTATAAAATCCAGATCCCACATCAAAGCACAAGAAAGAGACTCAGCCATTGAGTACTCTTTCCTGAATATGGCCATATTGAATAAATTTCCTTTCATGCTTAATTTTATTTTTAGTTGCTTTATTAAGAGTGTATGACAAAATTAAGGCACAGACTTTGCCACAAGTCAGATAACATGCTTGTATCATAAAGTGTACTAATATAAATATTAAACCAGCTATATCACAAAGCAATGTAATTTCGTGAGATCACCACTATATATGATTGCTGTTGACTGAAAACATCGTTAGGTAGTTCATGGCTCTCTCTCTCTCTCTCTCTCTCTCTCCCTCTCTCTCTCTCTGTGTGTGTGTGTGTGTGTGTGTGTGTGTGTGTGTGTGTGTGTGTGTGGTTTCTCTAAGACATGATATTGCTGTATATATTAGGTTGACCTGGAGTTTGCTATGCAGCCTTGCTTAGCCTCAAATTCTTGATCTCCTGTCTCACTCGAGTGCTGCAATTCCATCTGGTTTGTGTGCTTGCCAGGAACTCAGAGAGCAGTGGTGAAAAAGCAAGACTACTCTTGTAGAGGAGATAAGTATCTTCAGATTTGAGCAAAACTAACAGAGTAGCTTGTTAGTCAGAGCTGAAACATGTTGATTAGCAGCCAAGTTTGTTGGGAGTCTTTAATAGTTCATCGTCATGGTTTGAATGTGAGTTGTCTCCCACTGACTCATGTATTTGACTTCTTTGCTAGTGTTAATATTTAGGAATGTTGTGGAACCTTTATGATACAAAGCCTTTCTGAAGGAAGTCACATCATTGGGAGCAAGCCTTAAGTTTTGATGGTCTGGCCCTCTTTCCTCTCCCTCTCCTGCTCTCCTCTTGATAAACCAGTCTCTTGCTTCTGCCTTCAGCCATGCTTTCTGCTATGCCATTCCTCCCATAAATGGACCATATCTTGTTTGAAACCATAAGCTCAACAAATAAACATTTCACCCTTAAGCTGGTAGTGTCAAAGTGTTGCATCACAGCAAAATAAAAGTAATTGCAATAGGAAAAATGATTGAAATGTGAAGTTTGGAGTGGTGCGAGCAGAACCAGGATGGGACCAAAAAAAGGAGACAGGAGTCAGATCAAGGAAAAGTCTTACAAGAAATACAAACTTTGAACTTTCCATGCAAGAAATAAATAATAGTACAAGGATTTCTCATAGAAAGGCTATTAATATGGTTGACCATTTTTTATATGCGTCAACCATTATAATTTATACCAGATTGCTTATCTTTGTCTTATCAGTTGGTAAGTCTGTAGATGATCTGCATCTTTATAAAAAATTTGCTCATTTCTAACATAGCACATAGTGTCCCTCAATCTTTCATTTGCGTTTTGTTATTGCCTACATGCTTTTACCACACAGTTCTGAGTTTCATGTAGATCCATGAGCTAGTAGCCTTTTATCATAGTAAGCTCAGAAAATTACTTATAAATGTTAAAAATCCTATATGTATATTAAATATCATACTGCCTAATAAATATGTACAATCATGATGTATTAATAAAGGTTTAAAAAATATTTGAAAAGAAAAATGCTAACTTACCAAATTTGATCATATAATGGCATCAAGTTATTATATTTTCCTAAGTATATATAAGAAAAATATTAATTTAAAAATCCCCCAAATATAAAAATTATTGTATTATCTATTACAAAGGTTTATTTTTATGGTTAGTTCTTTATTCTGTCTGAGATTTATTTTAGTGCATGGCAAAGACTTAATTTTACTTTTTACTGAAAAGAAGAATCATATTTTATAACAATAATTATTGTGCTTTTTAATTTTTCTAAGGCACAAAATTCCACTTTGGCCACATTATAAACACCATATACCTCATTATATATACAAATTTACATGTATAAATGCATATAACAAAAAAATCTAAATAGCAGACTAGTCAAAGGACATGAACAGCAATTTTCTTTTTTTGTTTTTTGTTTGTTTTTTGTTTGTTTGTTGTTTTTATTTTTTTATTTCCACTCATACAAACTTAACAAGTACACCAGTCCCCTCCCTCTCTCCAACTTCCCTCCGCCCTATGTCCCTCTCCCCTCCGCCCTCCCTCCCCATCCCCCAGTGCCTCCCCCTCCCATCCCCGGAGCATCCTTTAATGTGCATGCCAAACTCTCCTCTGGGTCCTCCTCTCTGATGAAGTGCAAAGACCCAGTGGCATTTCCCAGAACCCTTTCCTGTGTTCCCCTTAAGCATAGGAACACTACTGTGGCTCTCAACCCCTTGCCTCCAAGGATCATAATGCCTTTAGCAAATGGAGCATCCTTTAATGTGCATGCCAAACTCTCCTCTGGGTCCTCCTCTCCGATAAGGTGCAAGGACCCAGTGGCCTTTGCCAGAACCCTTTCCTGATGAACAGCAATTTTCAAAATCTACATTAGCTGATCTCTAATCTCAGTACAGACTTAAAGTACACTAATTAACATAATAAAACAATTGCTTTTCGTTTTAGTCACCAAAACATGAAAATTTTGTAAAGGGATATGTAAATGAGCATTTTCTGCTGACGATAATATATATTTGTAAAAACTTTCTACCCCTAAACCTTCAATGTTCATTAATAAAGTAAATCATCCTTCCACATTATATCCAAAAACATCTAAAAGTTAATCAAGAATTTATATAAAAGATATCCATGATAAAATGATTTTAAAACAGTATGAATTAAAAGCAATCTAAATTTCCAACAATAGAAAATAGTTAAATAATTTTTGCATGCTTATAGGAGATTATTAGTCAAATAAGAAGGATGTCCTGTTATTACAACCAACACTCAACAGATGGGATCTTGTGAAATTAAAGAGCTTCTGTTCAGATAGAGATTGTAACTCGAGCACACAGGCAACCCACAGAATGGGAAAAAATCTTCACTAACCACATATCTGATAGAGCTCTATGATCCAGAGTGCACAAAGAACTTAGAAAACTAAACACCAAGAAAACAAATGGCCCAATTAAAAAATGGGCCTTGGAACTTAAAAGAAACTTTACCAAGGACGAAATTAAAATGTCTAACAAATATATTAAAAAATGCTCCAAATCCTTAGCCATCAGGGAAATGCAAATCAAAACTTCCCTGAGATATCATCTCATCCTGGTCAGGATGGCAAAAATCCACAATACAAACAACAACAGATGCTGGAGAGGATGTGAAGAGAAGGGAACTCTCCTACATTGCTGGTGGGAATGCAGGCTCATACAACCACTCTGGCGAGCCATCTGGCGATTGTTAAAGAAGTTAAAGATTGAAATGCCATATGACCCTGCTATACCACTTTTGGGAATAACCCCCCATACAGCTAAAATTCACCTCGATATCACAAGCACGACCATGCTCATAGCAGCACTGTTTGCAATAGCAAAGTCATGGAATCAGCCCAAATGTGCAACAGTTGATGAGTGGATAAGGAAAATGTGGCACATTTATACAATGGATTACTACTCAGCCATCAAAAATGATGAATTAATGCAATTTGCTGGGAAATGGATGGAATTAGAATCAATTATATTGAGTGAAGTATCCCAGACCCAGAAAATTAAGCACTGTATGTACTCCCTAATAGGTGGATCTTAGTACCAAATCCACTTAGAGACACTCAAACACAAAATCTGTAATACCTACAGTAATTGTAAAGATTATAAACAGGAGGGATGGGGAAAGAGGGGCCCACCAGAAACAGAGGGAACCATGTTACAGCAGAGAAAATAGGCCACCATCAAGGGGTGCAAGTAAGTAATGAGACATCTGGTTAAGTTCACAGACTTTCTTTCCTGATCATTTCCAACTGATGAGGTACAATCTTACTAGAAGGGGAGGGCATATAGGCTGCCAGATAGAAGGTAACCATTTTGCAAATGGGTGATTGACCCCTCTCTCACCGTGGTCTCCTACTTCTATTCCATCTACCTTTGAATATACTCTTATAACCAGACTCTAATTTAACAGGTTTTTATCTCTGGCCAGGGGGTGACATCCAATACCCATCAAGATGGAACCAAGGGCATTGTAGGAACAGCAAAACTGAAAAAAAATAATCAACAAACCATAATTCAGAACATCAGAGACTCTATATCAACCACCTGGAATCAGGTCTGCCTAATCTCTCCCCATCCTGAAGCTCAGGGAAATTTGCAGAAGAAGGGGCAGTAAGATTGTAAGAGCACAAGGATGGGAGGAGTCATGATATGCAAGATACTCCACACAAGTTAGGGCCAAAGCAATCATAATAGGACTTTGCATGACCTACGCAATGACCCCTCAAATTGACCCCTCAAATTCTAGCAAGGACTAAAGGCACTAGGATCCTTAGAAGCAAGGGATTAACAGTCACAATAGTGTTCCTATACTTAAGGGGAACACAAGAAAGAGTTCTAGGAATTGCCACTGAGTCCTTACACTTTATCAGAGAGGAGGACCCAGAGGAAAGTTTGATATACTCATTAAAAGATGCTTCATAGATGGGGGAGGGGGTACTGCGGGAAAGGGAGGGAGGGGGTGAAAGGAAGGGACAAAGCAGGGAGGGAACAGGGAGGTCCTGAAATGGGTGGAGGGAGGGAGGGGACAGGGGTTCCTATTATATTTATTTGAGCAGTAAAATAAAAAAGAAAGATGTCCTGATAGTATATATTTAAAGTTTATTAGTAAAGACAATATTTGTACATAAAATTCAATGTGCATTCATTAGCAATAAATATACCCAAGTTAATTTCATACACAGAAAGAAACAGACTAATGCAATAATAAAACACAATTTTATAAATGCTTGGAGTATTTAGATTCATTTGTATCAGTGGCAATGGGCATCCAGGAAGAAAAGCATACAACAAATATATCCGGATTTTTTCAAGATGTTTGAGAAGACTATTCCATTTTCTATATAGATTTGAATGAAAAATGCTGTAAAAATAGAAGATCAATTTGAAATATCCATTGCACAACTGACCTAATAAGCAATCTTTACTGGTATTCCTCAGGATTCTGGACTTCACATTTTGGCTTTACTCTAAAATATTTTAAATTATTTTTCTAAAAACATATAAAACATACATTAAGGTTTTACCAATAACTTAATAATGGAAGAAAACAATGCCAAAAATTAGTAAATTATGAATGAATACATAGGTTGAAAGTCTGAAATGATGAACCTCATTGTTACCAATAAATTCACTATCAAACAGCTTAAAGAAGAGTGTATTATTCAGGGTTCTCTGAAGAAACAGAATCTATAGAAAATAATATATATAAATAGGTTTATTAAAATAACTCAATAAAAAATAGTGTTCTTCAAAGTAGCCACCCACAGCAGCCTCTTTCCTGGCTGGAATGTTCCACAAAGCCAAAAGATCCCAAGAAGGTCTCAAGCCTTTACTTCTCTTGAGGTAAAAGAAACTGGGTTCCATTGGGGCTCCAACATCGGTGATGAACAGTAAACAGCAGCAAGGCCTAGAGACCAAGCTCCAAAGGCAGCGGGAACAGAAACAATGTGATGGAAAAGGTGAAGCTCTAAGTCAGCCAAAGATGGAGGCAACATTAGCAGCAGCAACAAAGGTCACCATGCTCTAAAAGTGAAGCATAATGGACTCCACAGGAAGTAGACACAAGATAAAGGAAGAGCAAGTCCCTCCTCCTTGCACCTCTCGTTATCTGGTCCACCACTGGAAAGTACCACTCACTATGGGCTGGATTTTCCATAGCAATCAGGGATGTTCAGGGACCATTCCAACCATTAACCTTCCACAGCTGCATCCCAAATAGTCTGCAATTCAAGTTGACACTAAAATGCAACCATAACAGAGAACAAAGGGTTTTATTCTCTATTATGATTCTCTGTTTCAGCTCCTTGTCCAGTTCACAGGAGAGCTCATAACAACACTAGGAGCCAAAGGAACTAGTCACATATCTATAGGACTGCTGAGACAGGGGCAAACCTGATTTTCCAGACAAGATGTCTGCCCAAGTATGCCAAAGAATGCCAACTTCCTTAACCAGCTCCCTCCATCTTGTCTATCTGTCTTGAGAATGGTCCCACCCACCATGGGCTTTGTCTTCCCCACTAATTAGGCAATCTCCTGCAGGTTTGCTCAGAGTTTAACTCAACTACTATTTCTTCACAACTGTTCCCGAGCTCAAGCCTTCAACTGTGAAGTTGACACCTGTATCTAACTATAACAAAAATCAAAGAGACTATCAATTCCTACATTTAATTTAAAAATAATTTATTCACAGTATGTAGCTGTTCACATTTTTAAAAGATCAAGTTTTATTTCACTGGAAAAGTTCAATATGGATTTTTGTATGTTCCAGTCTGCATGTTTCCAATAAATTCACAACCAGGTTTCTTAGGTGAACAAGGCGGTTTTATTCTTCCTTACAATTCTCGTAACAGTTCTTAGTCCAGCTTGGCAAGAGAGGTCATACCAACACCAGGATTCAAGGGAATTAGACACACCATATTCCTAGGGATTGCTGAGAGAGAGGCAAACGTTATCCATCAGACAGCAAGACTGCCAAAATATGCTGAAGAACATCAGTTTATTGAAAGAGCTCCTCTAACCTTATATATATGCCCAGTGAATCGTCCTACACACTATGGGCTGTGTCTTCCCACATCAGTCATAAAGTCTTCTGAAGACTTGACCAAAGGGCTTGCCTTAACTAGTAATTCTTCACACAAACTCCAGAAGTCTGCCTTCAATTGTCCAATTGATATCTATATGTCTTACAAACATACTATGTACGATGGCAGAGCAGTTGGTTCCATGTGAACTGATGAAAGAGAGAATCAGAATAAGAAAAATAGACTTCATTCCAAAGAGTACACAAAAAGAATCCATTTCATGAAAGGAATACATGAACAAAGGAGAGCAAGAAGGAATCCATTATGTCCAATATAGTAAAACAACAAACTCCCAATGCTAATAGGAGAAAAAGTAAAGAAGAAAAAATAATCCAACAAACTGGAAAAACAACCAAAGAAATTGAAGGAATTAATAAACACCTCTCAACAACATATTTTAATTCTCAGTTCACCAAGAAAGAGATACAGACTGGCTGGCTGAATTTAAAATATAAAACTAGATCCAGCATCTGCTGTCTCCAAGAAATCTACTTCATTGGTAAATAACCCCTTATTCTAAGAGTCAAAGGATGGAAAATAATCCACCAAATTGGCTTAGCTATTGTGATATCTGACAAAATAGACTTCAAATCAAAATTAATCAGAAGAAGTAAAGCAGGCTAAGCTCTCATATCTTGCCATGCCTAGGGTCAGAAATGTTTTGATTACTTAGAACTATGGAGACTTTACTCAAGAATTCAAATACAAATTGCCTTGATTCTACAAACCATTAACTTGAATGGATGATATTCTTGAGTTGGAAACAGGACACTTCCGTATTGCTGTGAGTCACCTACCAAAGCCAAATTGACTTCTAATCGTCTTCCATGGGTCCACACTGTAAATGAATAAATAAAATATAAATTTAACGAGGAGAAATGTAGGAATCAAAGGTAAAAAAGTCATATTGAAACTGTATGCTGTAAAGACAGCTCAACAGGCAAGGCCTGTTTGCAAATAGTGGAAGAACTAACTTCCAAAAGTCATCCTCAACCTCCTCCTATGCACCGTGGCATCTCCCCCCCCCCTCTGTGTGTGTGTGTATGTATGTGTATCTGTGTGTGTCCGTCTCTCATTTCTTCAAATTAATTAATTAATTATTTTTAAAAAGTTAGTTGAATATGTCGTCACAAGGGGAATTTGGAAGGAGTTAGGAGTAGAGAGACACTACCCAAGAAATTGGAAGAAACGACAATGAAGTAGCATTATATTTTATACAAGAGTCTATCGAAGATAGGAGAAGATGGGAGAAAGTTACTAAAAATAAGCAGAAAAGTTTTCACTTTGTGAAGAGCCTATGGAGATCCCATGTTCATTAGAGAAGCTTTCTCATTTTGAGTATAGAAAATGCATCACTCCTATGGACTCTGGGTCTACAGCAAGGATTGACAACTTTTAGTGATGAGTGCACTAGAAATACATACATACATCATGGAGTTGAATGACTACTTGGAAGAGACTCTATAGTATGTGAAAATTTCTAGCTTTCTTGCTTACCCCTAGATACTGGAATTTGCCAGTTCTCCCCTGTGGACACATTCCCACACCTACAGAAGGGATTCAAGAGCTGAGAATGGATACCAACACAGAAATGTGGAATTGATAGATAAAACAGTAACTTAAGGAAGAATTCCATCTGATTGTGCCCTGTTCCATGTACCAGCAAGATTGTGTTTTCATCCACATGACCTGCAAAATCTCTTGCAAAGATCTGTAAAGATATTGGAACCAGTCAGTGGAAGCACACGTACGAATGAATGCACTTATTCCATTTGTGTAGCAAGTAAATCTGTATAATCTCACTGTGATTGTATGAGCATGATAACTAACTACATCCTTATTATAGTTCTTTAAACAACTAGCTCTGAATCACTATCACCATATCATCAAACTCCATAATACCGTGTATTTACTCTATTTTTAAAGATACTTTCCACAAGACTGTAAACTTCATTGTCTCCTGTGAGATGTCTACTAATATATTAAGTACTAAGATGCATGAATCACGCATTTTTATAACACAGAATCCAAAATTATCCCAATTACTTATGTTTTAGCACAGTGTCAGATACTTTTAGTGTCCTTCCCCAATTTTCCTTATCCTTCTGTGTATGAAAATGTTTCCAGAGCTGCCACAGGAGGCAAGATTCCAAAGGTAAAATGGAAGTTAGAAAGAATGAATAGCCATTAAGTATCCCTCAATTTATGATGTATGGGACTTAAAGAACAATATCTCCAGTTTTCTGTCCCCTCATCTATCCGTAGAACTACCTGCTAGTACTCTACTGCAGTTATTCTCAAGAATACAGTGTCTTTGTTGATTTCCTTACATTTTCTGACTTCTGTCCCAATCTACAATTAACACTTTCTGGAATTCCTCCTAGAATTAATCATTAATTCTCTAATCTTCAACTTAGGATCTCCTTCTGAAATTATGCAAGTTATTTACTACATTTTAAATATTTTATTCAGCAAGCTGCAGGTATTTGTTATCATGAGTACATTTGTAGGTGTGTGGTATGTATCATTTGTGTCACAGAATAGTATTTGAAAATTGACACAAAACATGTACCTGATGTACCTAACATCAGAAACACAAAATGACTGAGAAGAGAATTCAAATGTTTACAGAAAAGGTTCCTGGGAAAAAGGGCTAGACATTATGGTCTCTCTACTCCCAGGCTCAGGTATATGAATTTTGGTTGGTAGGAAAGTGCTTGAGAAGCATAAGGGAGGAACATAGGGATACAAAGAAAAATTAGGAAGGGCTTCATTTTAGTAGATACCAGATTTTTTTTCCTTTTCTTTTTCTTCTGAAATGGTGGGGTAAAGATCTTTGAAAAAATCTTCTTGTAAGATTGGATTATGTACCTGTAACACCAGCACTTAGAAGGATGAGATTGGAAGATCACGAGTTTAAGGTCAAAGCTAAGAGCTAGTTTCAGACCAGGCTGGCCAGAAAGAAGAAAAGAAAGAAAATCCACTCCTCATGGAAGGAAGAATTGTAGCAAATCATGCCAAGAATCATCTTTTTCTAATCATTTCCTTTCTCAAATATGAGGGAGCATTCTTTTGCCATGGTCCGTTTGTGACTATTACCCCTTCTCATCCCTTGAGGGTGCCCCCCTTTCTCCATAGTAAACTTGGTCTACTTTACCTATACTACAATATGTCTCATCTAAATCATTTTTACAGGCATCATGAGGCTCAGAGAGTGAAAGGGAGAACAAAGGGAGAGCCCTGCCACATCTTTTACTATTTCTGTACATATATGATTAGATCTTCTTCATGTAAAGCACAATAAGTAAATCTATAGTTTCACCTTTTAAATACAACCTTCATAATTGAAGGAGATTTAATCCCCAAACCTAAGAAAAATGAGGTTACCTTGGCCATACAGAACAATGTAACCCACCAATTTAAGTTATCTATTAGGAATATATAACCAGTAGCTGACAACTATTATCCAGGAGCCTAATTAAAATGCTTCTATTTTTTAGACCATCTTAAGAACATTATGCAAAAACCTATGACAACTGAAACCTCTTTCTTTGAAAATTCCTTCCCTGTAACAAACCCCTACTCAGTCTTCTCCTAACATCAGAAATTACAAAAATTTTCCTTTGTGGTCCAAGATTCCACTTGATAGTCTACAAAATACAGAAAACTCTATTTTCTTAAGAGAGATTTATTTCCCAGCCCACTGCCGTGTCCGCGCCCGACCGCAATCCCCACTCTGCCAGCCCCAGGTGAGTCCGCCCAGCCTCCCAGGTCACCCCGTGTCCCGGTGGCACCCAGGCTGCCTCGGGTTTTAGCCTCGGCCACTCTCTGGGACCCCAGTCCCTTCTCTCCCTCCCACGCCACCTTGTCCGCGCCTGACCACGTTCCTTACTCCCTCATCCCCAGCTGAGTCCACCCAGCCCCCCAGGTCACCCCATGTCCCAGCAGCACCCAGGCTGCCTCAGGTTTTAGCCTGGACCATGCCCCGTGCCCCAGCACCTTTCTTCATCCCACCCGCCTATCAGCCCAACTGGACAGGACTTGCTCACATTCTTCCATCCCTGGAGCTTGGGTAGGACACTAAGCCAAGTCCCAGGTCCAGAGTGAAGAATTCTGCCATCAATATCAGACCCTCTGCCTCTCCGGCCCACCGGGGACCCACGCACGTGGTCCACGGAAGACACACTGCTATTCAGAATTCAATAGAGTCCAAAGGAAACTCAAGCAAAGTTCTAAGGGTCAAAGGCCATACATCTGTAAACCTCTACAATCATCCTATCACATGGGAGAGATTCTTCACATCCAGCCCAAAGATAAGTAAACCTTCTTTTTTTCACCTTACTGTTCCTTTCTAATATTACTCATTGTAAATTAACTTTTCCAGACAGCCACCCCAAAAACATATACAATTACAAGGAGGACACCACTCACTCTCACATATCACCAAGACACCACATAGTAAAAGTGTACTATCATACTAATATTCCCCCCATGTCTACTTAACCTGACATAACTGATATACTAACAGCCTAATAGCCTCAACTAGGAAACAACAATAACAAAAGACAAACATACGCAACCCCCAAGGCAAGCACTAGTAATAACTGCCCAAGTGTAGTAATACCAACTAAATCAGTTCAGTCAAAAACACACAGAAACTGAAAAGCCCTAGAAGACAAAACAACAATGCCCAAGCCAAGTGCAGATCCATGAAAAACAAAACCCAAGAAGACAAATCTCCCACCGAAAGAATTAACACCTTAATGATGGATTCCAACCAGAACAAATTTACAGAAAACAGCCAAAAAAGCCAGACCCAAGACAACAACTTTCAAAGTATGATCATTACCATGATCAATACTATGAAAGAGGAAATCCAAGAGCATTTAAACAACCGAATCAACCACTCTGAATAGGAACACAACAGGCATTTGGAGGAGTTGAGAAAAACAGTTCAAGAAACAAAAATAGGCATAGAGAAATTAAAACAGTCTCAGGCAGAGTTTAAAATTGAACTAAAACACAAGTTATCTTCAACTCAAAGCTTGAGAGTCTTATCAGCAGAACTAACGAAGCAGAAAATAGAATTTCAGATCTTGAAGACAAAGTGGGAAAATTAACCAGCTCAATGGAAGAGATTGTTAAAGCCAAAAAGATACTTGAGAGGAACATTCAAGAGATATGGGACAACCCGGAGAAGCCTAACATGCACATTCAAGGAATACCAGAGCAAGAATCTCAAAATACCACACCTGAGGAAATTTTTCATTTTATCATAAATGAAAACTTCCCTCAACTGAAGAATGAGAGGCCCATTGAAATACAAGAGGCATTTGGCACTCCAAACAGATATGACCAAAAGAAAAAATCGCCACAGCAAATAATAGTCAAAACACTCCACATTCAAGACAAAGAAAAGGTGCTGAGAGCTTCAAGAGAAAAAAAGCAAGTCACTTTTAAAGGCAAACCTATTAAAATAAAAAATGACTTCTCAATGGAAACAGTAAAACCAAGAAGAGCTTAGAGAGACATACTTCATGTATTAAATGAGCAAAAATGCCAATCTAGACTTATACACCCAGCAAAACTATCTGTCATGATTGAGGGAGAAGGAAAAGTTTTCCAACACAAAGACAACTTGAAGGGATACATGTCTACCAAACCAGGCCTTCAAAAAATGCTAGAAATTATACACAAACTACAAGAAAAAAACAAGAATATCCAGGAGGACAGAAGGGAAGTATAATAATACCACAAAAACATAAATGTTAAACAATAAGCTTACAAAATTCACTTAACATAAAAAATTTCCAGAATTAAAAATAATTTCTCCATTATAACATTAAATGTCAATGGTATTAATTCACCGATCAAGAGACACAGATTACAAACTTGGATTAAAAATCACAACCCATCAATCTGCTGCCTTCAAGAAACTCATCTCACCACAAAACGTAGGCACATCCTAAAAATGGAAAGCTGGGCCAAAATTCTACAAGCTAATGGAAGCAGGAAACAGGCAGGGGTAGCCATTATGCTGTCGGACAAAGTGGACTTCAAAACAAAAAAAATCATAAGACACACAGATGGATACTGTATTTTAGTTACAGGTACAATTCACCAGGAAGAATTCACAATACTGAACATATATGCACCTTATATGGGTCCCTCCACATTCATTAAGAAAATCCTACAGCATCTAAAGCGATAAATCAACCCTCAAATGATAATTCTTGGGGATTTCAACACCGTCCTCTCAACATGGGATAGATCAACCGGTCAAAAGCTTAACAGAGACACTTTGGAACTTAATCCAACCCTTAAAGAAATGGACCTTACAGATCTCTATCGAACTTTTCATCCACGCACCAAAGAATACACATTTTTCTCAGCACCGCACGGAACGTTCAACAAAATAGATCACGTATTGGGCCACAAAATGAATCTCCACATTTGCAGGAAAGATGAAATTCTAGCCTGTGCCCTATCAGACCACCATGGCCTAAAGCTGGACATCCACAACAACACAACAAACGACAGAAAATACACCAACTCCTTGAAACTTAACACTATGATGCTGAATGAGAACTGGATTCAGGAAGAAATTAAAAAGGAAATTCAAGATTTCCTAAAAGAGAACGATAATGAAAATACAACTTACCAAAATCTCTGGGACACAATGAAAGCTGTCCTAAGAGGTAAGTTGATAGCTCTTAATGCCTATATCAAAAAAATGGAAATATCAGAAATAAATAACTTAACAATGCAGCTTAAAGCTTTAGAGAAACTAGAGCAATCTGACCCCAAAAGCAGTAGAAGAAAGGAGATTAGAAAATAAGGGGAGAAATATCAGAAATCAAGATTAGGAAAACAATAGAGAAAAGCAACCAGTTAAAAAGGTGGTTCTTTGAAAAAATCAATAAGATTGATACACCCCTAGCTAAATTAACCAAAAGCAAAAGAGGAAAATGGAAATTAACAAAATTAGAAATGAAAATGGAGTTATCACTACTGATACCCAAGAAATCCAGCGAATTATAACATCATATTTCAAAAACTTAACTCTGTGAAGTTTGACAACACAAAAGAGATGGATGAATTCCTAAATAAACACAACTTACCTAAATTGAATCGGGAAGTTGTGAATTATTTAAATAGTCCTATAGCATATGAGGAAATTGAGCAAGTAATCTTGAATCTTCCCACCAAAAAATGTCCTGGACCAGATGGATTCAGCACAGAGTTCTACCAGACATTTAAAGAGTTAATAACACCAATACTCCTTAAACTGTTCCATCAAATAGCAATGGAAGGAACACTACCAAATTCCTCCTATGAAGCGAATATTGTTTTAATCCGAAAACCTAATAAAGACTCACTTAAAAAAGAAAACTATTGGCCAAACTCTCTGAAGAACACAGATGCAAAGTTTCTCAACAAAGTCTTAGCAAATCTGATTCAAAAATATATCAAAAAAATCATTCATGGGGACCAAATAGGCTTTATCCCCGGCACACAAGGTTGGTTCAACATATGCAAATCAATAAATATAATTCATCATATAAACCAGTCCAAAGTCCAAGATCACATGATATTCTCGATAGATGCAGGAAAAGCTTTTGACAAGATCCAACAGCCTTTTATGATCAAAATGCTAGAGACAGTAGGAATGGAAGGAAACTTTATCAATACAATAAAAGCTATATACAACAAACCCACAGCAAGGATTATACTCAATGGGGAAAAACTTGAAGCATTCCCACTTTGATCAGGAACTAGACAAGGCTGTCCACTCTCACCACTTCTATTCAATATTGTACTTGAAGTCTTAGCTGAAGCCATAAGACAAGAAAGGGGCATAAAAGGGATTCAAATCAGCAAGGAAGAAGTCAAGCTATTCCTATTTGCAGATGACATGATCTTATACCTCAGTGATCCACCAAGAAGCTCCTGGAACTGAGAAGTTCAGAAGGGTAGCAGGATACAAAATAAATGTGCAAAAATCAGTGGCCTTCCTATATGTCCAGAATGAAAGAAGTGAAAAAGCCTTGAGGGAAACAATTCCATTTACTATAGCCCCTAAAAAAATGAAATACCTTGGTATAAACCTAACCAAGGAGGTAAAAGACCTTTACAATGAAAACTTTAAAACCCTAAAGAAAGAAATAGCAGAAGACACCAGAAGGTGGAAAGACCTCCCATGTTCCTGGATTGGCAAAATCAACATCGTAAAAATGACCATCCTACCAAAGGCAATATACAAATTCAATGCTATACCAATTAAAATCCCAAAGCAATTCTTTAAAGAAGTTGACCAAACAATCTCAAAATTCATATGGAGGCACAAAAGACCCAGGATAGCAAAGACAATCCTGAGTAACAAAAACACTCCTGGAGATATCACCATACCAAACCTTAGTCTATACTACAAATCCATAGTTATAAAAACAGTGTGCTACTGGCTCCAAAATAGACACACAGATCAATGGATAAGGGTTGAGGACCCAGATATAAGCCCACAAAATTACAGCCATTTGGTCTTTGACAAAGGGGCCCAAAGAATCCAATGGAAAAAGAACAGAATCTTCAACAAATGGTGCTGGCAAAACTGGATCAACACATGCAGAAGATTAAAACTGGACCCATACTTGTCACCATGTACAAGACTTAATTCCAAATGGATCAAGGACCTTGATATCAGGCCAGAGACTATAAAAACCGTAGTTAAAACGATAGGGAACTCCTTCGAGCTGATTGGGCTAGGCTGACAGTTCCTAAACAGACATCCAATGACATAGTCACTGCTACCAATTCTCAATAGTTGAGATCTTGTGAAATTTAAGAGCTTCTGTTCAGATAAAGAGGTTGTAACATGAGCTCAAAGGCAGCCCACACAATGAGAGAAAATCTTGACTAACCACATATCTGATAGACCTCTATTATCCAGAGTGCACAAAGAACTTAGAAAATTAAACACCAAGGAAACCAATGGCCCAATTAAAAAATTGGCCCTGGAGCTTAAAAGAAACTTTACCAAGGATGAAATTAAAATGTCTAACAAATATCTTAAAAAATGCTCTACTTCCTTAGCCATCAGGGAAATGCAAATCAAAACTTCCCTGAGATATCATCTCACCCCAGTCAGGATGGCAAAAATCCACAATACAAACAACGACAAATGCTGGAGAGGATGTGGAGAGAGGGGAACTCTCCTACATAGCTGGTGGGAATGCAGGCTCATACAACCACTCTGGCGATCCCCGTCTGGAGATTCTTAAAGAAATTAAAGATCGGAATGCCATATGACCCTGCTATTCCACTTTTGGGAATAACTCCACATACAGCAAAAATTCACCTCAATAGCACAAGCATGACCATGTTCATAGCAGCACTGTTTACAATAGCAAAGTCATGGAATCAGCCCAAATGTCCAACAGTTGACGAGTGGATGAGGAAACTGTGGTACATCTATACAATGGAGTACTACTCAGCCATCAAAAGTGATGAATTAATGGAATTTGTCCAGAAATGGATGGGATTAAAAACAATTATATTGAGTGAAGTATCCCAGACACAGAAAATTAAGTGCCATTTGTACTCCCTAATAGGTGTCTCCTAGTACCAAACTCACTTAGAGACACTCAAAGATAAATCTTTGTAGTACCTACATTAATTGCAAAGATTATGAACAGGAGGGATGGGGAAAGAGGGACACACCAGAAACAAGGAGAGAGGGGACCATGGCACAGCAGAGAAAATAGGCCTCCATCAAGGACTGCAAGTAAGAAATGAGACATCTGGTTAAGTTCACAGACTTTCCTTCCTGATAACTTACAACTGATGGGGTATGATCATACCAGAAGGAGAGGGTGTATAGTCTGGCATACAGAAAGTAACCATATTGCAAATAGGTGATTGACCCCCTCCCCCACCGCAGTTTCCTAATTTTATTACATCTACCTTTGAATATACTCTTATAACAAGACTCTAATTTAACAGGTTTTTATCTCTGGCCAAGGGGTGATATCCAATACCCATCAGGATGGAGTGAAGGCCATTGCAGGAGCAGCAAAACTGAAAAAAAATAAATCAATGAACCATAATCCAGAACATCAGAGACTCTACATCAGCCACCTGGAAATAGGCCAGTCTAATCTCTCCCCATCCTGAAGCTCAGGGAAATTTGTGGAAGAGGGGGCGGTGTTGCAGTCCGCCTGCATGGTTGCTGATAAATGACCAGAACACAGCTTAAGGGAACAAGGAGTTTACTTTCTTACGACAGTCCGGTTACAGTTCATAGTCCAGATTGACAGGAGAGCACACACCAACACCAGGGCCAAGGGAACTGGCCACCATAACAGCTGAGAGATGGACAATCCTTACTTGCCAGACCAGCATGTCTGGCCAAGTATACAGAAGGATGCCCACTCCCTCAACCAGCTCTCTGTGATTTATCCAGGGCCTAATCCCACCCACCATGGGCTGGGTCTTCCCCAACAGCTAGACAATCTTCTTCAGGTTTGCTCTGGGCTTAACTCAACCATCAACTCTCTACACCTGTGCCCAGAGCTCAAACCCTCAAGAGTCAAGTTGACACCTGTGCTTAACTATGACATTCCACCCCTTGTCAACTTGACACAAAAACAAAGCACTTTTAAACTGTAACCTTTCCTTGTCCCCACAGATGTTAAAAGTTATCTTAAAAATACAAATACATTTCATGGACAAATTTAAAATGTTTTCTCATTAAGACTTCAGTTCCAACATTTTAAAAGTTCAAAGTTCTTTAACCTTAAGAAGTTAAATACTTTAAAACAGATAAAACATTAAAACATAAGGATCTTAAACAATAAGAAAACATTAAAAAGATCAAGGTCCAGAAAATCAAATACGTCATCCTTCACTTCAATGTCCATCTTCTTTAAATTCAGCTAAACAAAGTCCTTGTTCCCCTCATCACAAATTGGGCCCAAACAATTTCCCTCAGCAATTGGCCCACTAAACGCTGAAGAATGGTATTTGTAAATCCACAAAGTGAAAACTCTCAAGCATTTTCAACTTTGTCCAGCAAAACCGTTCAAAAGACACAAAATCCACATAGTCAGATTTATCAGCAACACCCCACTCCTGGTACCAAATTCTGTTGCAGTCCGCCTGCGTGGTTGCTGATAAATGACCAGAACACAGCTTAAGGGAACAAGGAGTTTACTTTCTTACGACAGTCTGGTTACAGTTCATAGTCCAGCTTGACAGGAGAGCACACACCAACACCAGGGCCGAGGGAACTGGCCACCATAACGGTTGAGAGATGGACAATCCTTACTTGCCAGACCAGCATGTCTGGCCAAGTATACAGAAGGATGCCCACTCCCTCAACCAGCTCTCTGTGATTTATCCAGGGCCTAATCCCACCCACCATGGGCTGGGTCTTCCCCAACAGCTAGACAATCTCCTTCAGGTTTGCTCTGGGCTTAACTCAACCATCAACTCTCTACACCTGTGCCCAGAGCTCAAACCCTCAAGAGTCAAGTTGACACCTGTGCTTAACTATGACACACAACCTTGTTCATAGCAGCACTGTTTAAAATAGCAAAGTCATGGAATCAACTCAAATGTCCAACAGTTGACGAGTTGATAATGAAACTGTGGTACATCCATACAATGGAATACTACTCAGCCATCAAAAATGATTAATTAATGGAATTTTCTGGGAAATTTTATGTTATTAGAAACAATTAAATTAAGTGAAGTATTCCAGACACAGAAAATTATGTACTCCCTAATAGGTGGCTCCTAGTACCAAACCCACCTGGAGACACTCAAGGACAAATCTCTGTAATACCTTCAGTAATTGCAATTAATATGAACAGGAGGGATGCGGTAGGAGGACCACACCAGAAACAAGGAGAGAGGGGACCAAGTTACAGTAGAGAAAATAGGCCATCATCAAGGACTGCAAATGAGTAATGAGACATCTGGTTAAGTTCATAGACTTTTGTTCCTGATCATGTACAACTGAGGGGGTATGATCTCACCAGAATGGGAGGACATATAGTCTGGCAGATAAAAGATAACCATTTTGCAAATGGGTGATTAACCCCTCCCTCACTGCGGTTTCCTAATTTTATTACATCTACCTTTGAATATACTCTTATTATAAGACTCTAGTTTAACAGCTTTTTATCTCTGGCCAGGGGTTGACATCCAATACCCATCAGGATTGAGTGAATGCATTGAAGGAGCAGTAAAACTGGAAAAAAATCAACAAACCATAATCCAGAACATCAGGGACTCTGTATCAACTACCTGGAACTAGGCCAGCTTAATCTCTCCCCTCCAGAAGCTCAGGGAAGTTTGCGGAAGAGGGGGCGGTAAGATTGTAAGAGCACAAGGATGGGAGGAGCAATGATTTGCAAGATACTCCTCACAAGTTAGGGCCGAAGCAATCATAATTGGACTTTGCATGCCCTGCGCAATGTCCAACACACTATTGACCCCTCAAATTCTAGCATTTGCTAAAGGCACTAAGATCCTTGGAGGCAAGGGATTGACAGCCACAGTAGTGTTCCTATGCTTAAGGGGAACACAGAAAAGGGTTCTGGGAAATGCCACTGGGTCCTTGCACCTCATTGGAGAGGAGGACCCAGAGGAGGGTCTAGCATGCACATTAAAGGATGCTCTGGAGATGAGAGGGGTAGGCACTGGGGGATGGAGAGGGAAGGGGGAGTGGAGGAGGGCATAGGAGGGTGGGAGGTTGGAGGGAAGGAGGGGACTGGTGTACCTGTTAAAGTTGTATGAGTGGAAATAAAAACAAATATTGAATAGAAGTGGTGAGAGTGGACAGCCTTGTCTGGTTCCTGAACCAAGTGGGAATGCTTCAAATTTTTCCTCATGGAGTGTAATTCTTGCTGTTGGCTTGTTGTATACAGCTTTTATTATGTTGCTAAAGGTTTCTTCAATTCAACTGTTTCTAGGGTTTCGATCATAAAAGGATGCTGGATGTTGTTTAAAGCTTCTTCTGCATCTATGGAGAGTATCATGTTGTTTCGTACTTGGTATTGGTTTATATGATGGATTACATTTATTGATTTGCATATGTTGAACCAATCTTGTGTGCCTGGGATAAAGCCTACTTGATCACAGTGCATGATGTTTTTGATAGGTTTTTGAATCTGATTTGTTCAGATTTTGTTGAGAATCTTTGTATCTTTGCTCATCAAAGAGATTGGCCTATAGTTTCCTTACATTTTTTTATGTCTGCTCACACAAACTTTACAAGTACACAGTTCCCTTCCTCCTTCCACCCCCCATCTCCCTGCTCCTCCCTCCCTTCTACCCTCCATCCCCATCCCCCAATGCCTCCCCCTCCCATCCTGGGATGGTGGAAAGGGCCACTACAGACATCTTGGAAGCTGAGAGCTCCAGGCTGCTTGCTGGAAAGGCAGGCTTCTCCTAGAGATAGGGTGGGACTAATCCCCTTCAAGGCCCACCCCTTTGACTGCCTTCCTCCAGCAAGGCTCCACCTCTCACGGTGCCATGACACTGTGGGGGACACTTTTCAAACCCTGACAGTACGGTAGTGCACTTTTTTAGTTTACTACCTTGGTGATATGTGAGGGTAAATGGTATAGTCCCTGAAGTTGTATGTGTTTTGGGGTGGCTCCATGGATAAGATAACATACAGTGAGTAATAATTGAATGGAACAAGATGGTAAAAAGCATTTACTTATATATGAGCTGGATGTGAAGACTCTCTCCCATGTGATGGGATGATTTTAGAGGCGTTCAGATGCATGGTGTTTGTCCCTTAGAGTTTTGCTTGGGTTTTCTTTGAACTCAGTTGAATTATGAGGAGCAGGAAGTCTGCCCAGGTTCGGTTGGGGTGGGGCAGTGTGTCTAGTTTGTTATGAAGATCACCTGGGACCTGGGTTGTGGCTTAGGGGCTTTCCTCGGCACCAGAGCAGACTGGCTGGGGGTCTAGCTGTCTTGTGGGAGATGCAGGGATGAAGGGGTAATGTCGGGCATCAGGCATGGCCTAGGGGCCTTAACTGAGCAGCACGGAGTCTGCCCTAATGTGGGTCCTGATCTGAACGGTAGTGTGTCTAGTGTGTCTTGCAGATCACCTGGGACCTGGGCCTGGCCTAGGGATCTCCCCCAGAGCCAGAGCAGATTGGCTGCCCCTCTGCCTGGCTGCTGTGATGGGCAGGTGACCTGGGGCCTGGGCGTGGTCTAGGGGCCTTACTGGAACAGCAAGTAGTCTGCCCTGTTCCAGGTTCAGGGCAAAAAGGTATTATTAATTCCAAGAACAACATGCATACATGCGTATGTAAACACCCAGAAGAACTTGTGACAGTTTCATGTTGAAGAACTAGAAAAATACAAAATAGTATAGATTCTCTATTTTGTTAAGTTATAGTTTAAAGAATTTTCAGGGGACCCACTAGGTGACTTGGTGTATAAAAGTGCTTATGTTACAAGCTGGTGACCTGCATTTGGTTCCAAGATCACACATGATGGAAGGAGAGAACTGACCACTGATTTAAACATGTGTGCCATGTCAAAAAGAGAGAGAGAGCGAGAGAGAAATGTGTAAATTAAAATATTAAAAACTAAAAATTTAGAAATTACTGAGGATAAAATGTTGACTTCTGATTGAAAATACCTATTTCTGGAATTTAAAATTTGGTGTTTTAGAGAATACCCTACTTCTTAAATTCTGAACAAGAAAAATGCAAAATTTCAACAAGATCATATTTGATTGCATTATATAATTAAACTGGTTTCCCTAAATATTCCATTCTTAATTATCATTTTGAAAATGACAGCATTTTAAGTAAAAGAACTGTAACTTAGACAAATTGTATTTTTAAGGATTTTTATTTATTTTGTGTGTGTGTGTGTGTGTGTCCCAGGAATCTGTGTGTCCCTGTGGAAGACCAAGGGCAAGGGAGACATCTGGAATCATCGTGGATTGTTTCTACCTCCTTCTTGCTTCACTCTGGATTTTCCCAGGCTCTGGCACCAGGTGTAAAAGTGCAGGCTAACTGCCATTTCGACGATGAGGTCTCAAATCGGAACTCAGGAACTTCTGTTTCCAAGTACCTTCTGCTTGCAAGGCAGAATCTTAACCCCCCCAAACCCCCCGTTGCTGTGCTTTAAATCTGTAAGTTGGAGGTAAGTCATCATGTCTTCTCCCTCAAGAAATCCCCCTTGATAACCTACTTGCTTTCAGTGTCCTCATGATGGTGTCTCTAGGCCCTGAAGATTGGCATACCTTTAAATTGGGGTATACCTGCCTAAGTTCCTGTCAGGCATACCTTTAAATTGGGTATACCTGCCTAGGTTCCTGTCATGCATACATTTAAATTAGGGTGTACCTGCCCAGCTTCCTGTCTTGCATTCCTTTATATTGATATTGGGGTGTACCTGCCCAGCTTCCTGTCAGGCATAGCTTTATAGGGGGCTATGGCTGAGGCTGACCTTGACCTTCAGATCCTCTGGCCTCTTGCACCCCCCTGCTCATATTGCAGGCCTCTTCCAGTCCCCCTGGTTTTATACCACTCTAGCCGTGATTTGAGGATTTCATTGGGCCTAAGCAAGCGATCTCTACCCACTAAACCAGACCCCAGTTGCTCAGGACCAGGCATTTGCCCCGTAAGTGAAGCGGACGCCTTTGTTCTTCTGAGAACACGTTAAGTTTATTGCGCACGATAGTCAAAACGATGAAGGGGGGGAGGGAGAAAAAATAAACGATGAAGAGAGAAAGGAAATCGAACAAACTAGGGGAGCTCTGGGAAGTGCCAGCGGGGCCCCTGGCACCTCAGTGCGGTGAGGACAGTCCCGGTTCATTCCTTGGCGCTGTGGTTCAGGGTGAACTTGTCCAAGAGGTACTCAGCCATGCCGTTTTCTGGGGCCTTCATGCGGCGCAGGTCGGTCAGGTGGTTGGCCATCTCTTTGATGTCTTCCGCTTGCTGCGGCATAAAGTGGCGGTTCAGGAAGTCGCCCAGGTGGGCGTCGCCCTTCTCGGCAGCCAGCTTGTGCAGGCTCAGGAGGCTCTGGCCGAGGGATCTCTCCAGGTGGAAGGCGCGCTCCATGCACTGCAGGCCGCTGCTCCAGACGCTGAGGTCGGGCGCGGGGACATCGAAGAAGGTGACGCTCCCGCCGCGCTGGTTCTGCATCAGTAGGAGCTTCTGGGCGTTCTCCTTCCACCCGTGGGACTTGCGCAGGAAGAAGTGCTTGAAGTTCTTCAAGGCCACGTCGTCGCGGTCGCAGTTGCAGGCCAAGGACAGGTAGACGTAGGAGGCGTGAAGCTGCAGGTGGACGAGGTTGTTGACGGCCTCCTCGCACTCGCGTGGGTAGTTCACTCGCACTCGGGAGGGTCCAGTGGCCATGGTGGGCAGGCAGCAGCGAACGTGGGCAAGACGGGCCCTGGCTCACAGAGACACCCAGCAGGGAGAGCAGCCCCCGAGACCAGCAGTAGTCTGAGGCAGTGTGACGCGAATCCGGAGCGCCACCGGAAGTCAGCCATGGCCCCTGCCGAGGGCGCGCCACCGGAAGTCAGCCGTGGCCCCTGCTGATGGCATCATGGCGGCGCCAGGGGTCACAGTGTCAAGGGGCGGGCCATAGGTGCCGGTTTCCATGGCAGCCGAGGTCAGCCTGCAGGGACCGGGTTACACGTCTTCTGGATAAACCCCAGGTTTCACAGGACACCGTCTACGTCATTTAAGCCATCTGTGAGAATAGCATCCAAATGTTAGCCCTTAACATGTCCTCTGACTCTGTTGTTATATTTCTTACTGAGTTTTATTAGAAGCGGAGCTCTCAGTGGTCTCTACTCACACTTTCATATCTTTTCTGGGGGTGGCTTGTAAGGGGTTAGGCTCAAGGGTCAGGGTTAACATGAATCCTGAGTACCATCAACAAACCAAGTAACTCTGTACTGACCTTCGACCTATACAATTTCTTAAGGGAAGCCATGACAAACAATTCAATGTATAGAACATTCTTTTGTTCTCTTTAGTTTTACTGCTTTATTCAATGGTGTGATCAACAGAAAATGGAATGACATTTTCATTGATGGGAAATATTGCCTTTAGAAAAACAACAGCATGTTCAGAGATTTCCATTTTCTCTGCAAATTAATTTACAATAGCTTCTTGATTTCTTTTGTTTTAAATATATAGGAGTATAATGAAGATGAAAAATTTAGTTCCTCACAGACTCAAAAATGAGGACAAATGACAATATCAACAATGTAAATTTTCCAAGGTTGACATAGTAATTGTTATCTTTATTTGATTGATTATATTTACAATGAACATGTGCATTTTTAAAGCAGACATAAGGTTTTTCTAATCTTTCTAAACTGGGCTCCAAGAGAATGGGAGAAGAATCCATCATGTGAAATTTTAAAGTTCAAATCATCTTTGCTACAATATACAAAGTTTTCCTGGCTGCATGGACTACAGATGTGTGCTTGGAATGTGGCATTGTAGAAAATGTTCAGCTAAGTGTCATTATGTAGCCCAAAAGATATTTCCTTTCTTATCAAAAGAAATACACAAGATTTATTAGCTGATTTGTAAGGTTGGTCAAATTTAATATTATACATATTTTCTATAAAAATCTTATTACTTCTTTTTATTATATTTATTTATTGTTTCCCAATCATACAAGCTTAATAGCCACCCCAGACTCCTTCCACCCTCCAACCCTCTCCATTACCCTTGCACCCTTCCCCGCTTTTCCCCTTCCTTCCACCCTGCTCCTTCCCTTTCTCCCAATACTCCCTCTTTCCCTTCTCCCATTCCCTGGAATATACTTTTGTGTGAATGTCAAACTTCCCTTTGATTCTTCCACTCGAGTGGGGTGTAAGGACTCTGTGGCATTACCCAGAGCCTTTTCTTGGGTTTCCCTTTAGTATGGGAACACTATTATGACTGTTAGTCTCTTGCCTCTAAGGATCCTAGTTCCTGTGATACATGCTAGACTTGGTGGGGTGTCATCGATATGTCCGTCATTGCACAGGTCATGCCAAGTCCAATTATGGCTACTGGAGCCCTAACTTGTGTGGAGTATCTTATGTATTGTTGCTCTTCCCCTGATTTAGGCTCTTACAATCTTACTGCCACCTCTTCCAAAAATTTCCCTCACCTATAGAATGGGGAGAGATTTGGCTGTTCTGCTTGCTGATCATTAGTGTAGGGTCCTTGATGTTCTAAATTATGGTTTGTTGTTGTTTGGAGTTTTGCTCTTCCTGCACCTCCCTTGGCTTCATCCTGATTTGTATGGGAGGTTACCTCCTAACGAAAGATAAAAGGCTGTTTAAATAAAATCTTACTATAAGAGTAGATTTACAGGTTGATGAAATAGGAGTATTTTTCAGCAGTTGGGAGGGTCAGCCTCCCAAGCCAGACCCTATACCTACTGTGACTGGTGAGATCAAACGCCCTCAGTCTCAAATGACCAGGAAGGAAAGTGAGAGAGTGTCACCAAATGCCTTGCTACTTACTTGCAATACTTGATGGTGACGTATGTTCTCTAGTGTAGCATGATCCCCTCTCTCCTTATTTCTGGGGGACCCTCCTTCCCCTTCCCTCCTGTTTATAATCTTTGCAATTACTGTAGGTATTACAGAGATTTATCTTTGAATATGTCACTAAGTAGGTTTGTTACTAGGATCCACCTATTAGAGAGTACATGTGGTGCTTGAATTTTTGTGTCTGAGATACTTCACTCAATATAATGGTTTCTTATTCCATCCATTTCTGAGCAAATTTCATTAATTCAACTTTTTTGATGGCTGAGTATTATTCCATTGTATAAATGTACCACATTTTCCTTATGCACTCGTCAATTGTTGGGCATTTGGATTGATTCCATGACATTGCTATTGTAAATAGTGGTGCTATGAATATGGTTGTGCTTGTGTCATTGAGGTAAACTTTTGCTTTGTGGGGGATTATTCCCAGAAGTGGAATAGCATTTCAATCTTTAACTTTTTAAAAAAATTGCCAGACTAATTGCCAGAGTGGTTGTATGAGTCTGCATTCCCACCAGCAATGTAAGAGAGTTCCCCTCTCTCCACATCCTCTCCAGCATTTGGTGGTGTTGTATTGTGGAATTTTGCCATCCTGACCAGGGTGGGATGATATCTCAGGTAAGTTTTGATTTGCATTTCTCTGATGGCTTAGAATGTGGAGCATTTTTAAAGATAATTTTTTTAATTTTTTTATTTTTTATTATTTTTTATTATTATTTATTCAATTGTGCATGTGTGCATATGTATGTGCGTGCACATGTGTGTCTCTGTGTGTGTGTGTATATGTGTGTGTTTGTGTAGAACCACGGATGAATTCGAGAACCACCATGGACGCCTCCACCTCCTTCTTCCCCAGGATTCACAGGCTCCGCCCTACCAGGACCAGAATCGCAGGCCGCCCTTGCTTCTGCCTGGCGTCTATACGTGGGATCTGGGATCCGAACTCAGGACCTTCCACCTGTAAAGCAGAGGCGTAACCCCTGAGCCACCTCTCCAGCCCTAATTAAATAACTTCTAAATAATCTAAGTATTTGTTAGACATTTCAATTTTTTCCCTGGAAAAGTTTCCTTTGAGTTCCCAGGCCCAGTTTTAATTGGCCAATTATCTCTTTGGTGTTCAGTTTTCTAAATTCTTTGTGCACTCTGGATAATAGAGCTCTATTAGATGTGTGGTTAGTGAAGATTTTCTCCCATTCTGTGGGTTGCCTGTTTGCTCGGTTTACAATCACTTTATCTGAACAGAAGCTCTTTAATTTCATATGATCCCATTTGTTGAGTGTTGGTTCTGGTGACTGTGCTATTGGATTTCTGTTTGGGAAATGTTGGCCTAGACAAATCAGCTTGAGGAAGTTCCTTCCCCTTTCAAGTAGGGATTATATAGTCTCTGGCCTAATATTGAGGTCCTTGATCAATTTGGAATTAATTTTTGTGCATAATGACAAGTACAAGTCCAGTTTTAATCTTCTGCATATAGAGATCCAGTTTTGCCAGCACCATTTGTTGAAGCTGCTGCTCTTTTTTCAATTGAATTTTTTGGGCCCCTTTGTCAAAGATCAAATGGCTGTAATTGTATGGGCTTATATCTGGGTCTTCAACCCTTATCCATTGATCTCCATGTCTATTTTGGAGCCAGTACCAGGCTGTTTTGATTACTATGGATTTGTTGTGTAGATTAAGGTTTGGCATGGTGATATCTCCAGCAGTGTTTTTTGTTACTCAGGATTGTTTTTGCTATCCTGGGTCTTTTGTAGTTCCATATGAATTTTGAAATCATTTGGTCAATTTCTTTAAAGAATTGCTCTGGGATTTTGTTTGGTATAGCATTGAATCTGTGTATTGCTTTTGGTAGGATGGTCATTTTATGATATTGATTCTGGAGATCCAGGAGCATGGGGGGTGTTTCCACCTTGTGGTGTCTTCTGTAATTTCTTTCTTTAGGGTTTAGAAGGTTTTATAGTAAAGGTCTCTTACTTCCTTGGTTAGGTTTATACCAAGGTATTTCACTTTTTTTGGAGCTATCGTAAATGGGATTGTTTCTCTTAGGATTTTTCATTTTTTTTATCCTGGGCATATAGGAAGGCCACTGATTTTTGTACATTTCTTTTGTATCCTGCCACTCTGCTGAACTTCTGTATTAGTTCTATGAGTTTCCTTGTGCAGTTTTTTGGATCACTCAGGTATAAGATCATATAACCTGCAAAGTGGGAATGCTTTGTGTTTTTCCTCATTGAGTGTAATCCTTGCTGTTGGCTTGTTGTGTACAGCTTTTATTAAGTTGATAAAGATCCCTTCCATTCTAATTGTCTCATAAAAAGATGTTGGATCTTGATTAAAGCGTTTTCTGCATCTATCTAGAGTACCATGTGGTCTTGGGCTTTGGACTGGTTTATATGATGGATTACATTTATTGATTTGCATATGTCAAGCCAATCTTGTGTGCCTGGTGTAAAGCCCACTTGATCACAGTGCATGATCTTTTTGATATGTTTTTGAATCTGATTTGCTAAGATTTTGTTGAGAATCTTTGTATATTTGTTCGTCATAGAGACTGGCCAATAGTTTTCTTAAACTATTTGCCATGATTTGTATGATATTAACTTAGAGGAAAGAATTTGGCAGTGTTCTTTCCTTCACAATTTGATGGAACAGTTTAAGGAGTATTGGTGTTACTTGTTGCTTAAATGTCTGATACAATTCTGTGCTGAATCCATCTGGTCCAGGACATTTTTTGGTGGGAAGATTCAAGATTACTTCATTGATTTCATCATATTTATAGGACTATTTAAATAACTCAAAGCTTCCTGATTCAAAATAGGTAAGTTATACTTACTTTGGAATTCTCCCATTTTTTTGTATTATCAAATTTTATGGAATATATGTTTTTGAAATAGGAACTTATAATTCTCTGAATTTCTTCGGATTGAGTTGTTTTTTTGTTTTGTTTGTTTTTAAAATTTTTTATTATTATTTCCACACATACAAACTTAATACATACAACGTTTCCCTCCCTCCCTCCTCCTCCCCCCCAAAACCCTGCTCCCCCTCACCTTACCCCTTTCTTCCCATCCCGCAGTGCCCCCCCCAGTCCGCGGAGAATCCTTTAATATGCATGCCAGACTCTCCTCTGGGCCCTCCTCTCTGATGACGTACAGGGACCCAGTGGCATTTCCCTGAACCCTTTCCTGTGTTCCCCTTTAGCATAGGAACACTACTGTGGCTGTCAATCCCTTGCCTCCAAGGATCTTGGTGCCTTTAGCAAATGCTAGACTTTGTGGGGTCAATAGTGTGTTGGACATTGCGCGGGGCATGCAAAGTCCAATTATGATTGCTTAGACCCTAACTTGTGTGGAGTATCATGAATATCATCGCTCCTCCCATCCTTGTGCTCTTACAATCTTACTGCCCCTTCTTGCGCAAATTTCCCTGAGCTTCAGGATGGGGAGAGATTAGTCTGGCCTAGTTCTAGGTGGTTGATATAGAGTCTCTGAAGTTCTGGATTATGGTTTGTTGATTTTCTTTTGCAATTTTGCTGCCCTGCAATACCCTTCACTCCATCCTGATGGGTATTGTATGTCACCCCCTGGCCAGAGATAAAAAGCTGTTAAACTAGAGTCTTCTTATAAGAGCATATTCAAAGGTAGATGTAATAAAATTAGGAAACCACAGTGAGGGAGGGGTCAATCACTCATTTGCAAAATGGTTCCTTTTTATCTGCCAGACTATATGCCCTCCCCTGATGGTGAGATCATACACCCTCAGGTGAAAATAATCAGGAACGAAAGTCTGTGAACTTAACCAGATGTCTCATTACTTACTTGCAGTCCTTGATGGAGGCCTATTTTCTCTGCTGCAACATGGTCCCCTCTCTCCTTGTTTCTGGTGTGGCCTTCCTAACACATCCCTCCTGTTCATAATCCTTGCAATTACTGTAGGTATTACAGAGATTTATCTTTGAGTGTCTCTAGGTGGGCTGGGTGGGTTTCGTACTAGGAGCCACCTATTAGGGAGTACATACGGCGCTAAATTTTCTGGGTCTGCAATATTTTACTTAATATAATTGTTTCTAATAACATCCATTTCCTGGCAAATTCCAGTAATTCGTCATTTTTGATGGGTTGATTCCATGACTTTGCTATTGTAAACAGTGCTACTATGACATGGTTGTGCTTGTGCTATCGAGGTGAATTTTTGCTGTATGTGGGGTTATTCCCAAAAGTCGAATAGCAGGGTCATATGGCATTCCAATCTTTAATTTCTTTAAGAATCTCCAGACGGGGCTTGCCAGAGTGGTTGTGTGAGCCTGCATTCCCACCAGCTATGTAGGAGAGTTCCCCTCTCTCCACATCCTCTCCAGAATTTGTTGCTGTTTGTGTTGTGCATTTTTGCCATCCTGACCTTGGTGAGACGATATCTCAGGGAAGTTTTGATTTGCATTTCCCTGATGGCTAAGGAAGTGGAGCATTTTTTAAGATATTTGTTAGACATCTTAATTTCATCCCTGGTAAAGTTTCTTTTCAGTTCCAGGGCCAATTTTTTAATTGGGCCATTAGTTTCCTTGGTGTTTAGTTGTCTAAGTTCTTTGTGCACTCTGGACATTAGAGCTCTATCAGATATGTGGTTAGTGAAGATTTTCTCCCATTCTGTGGGTGGCTTTTGAGCTTATGTTACAATCTCTTTATCTGAACAGAAGCTCTTTAATTTCACAAGATCCCAACTGTTGAGAGTTGGTAGCAGTGACTGTGCCATTGGATGTCTGTTAAGGAACTGTTGGCCTAGCCAATCAGCTAGAGGTGTTCCCTACCCTTACAACTATGATTTTTATAGTCTCTGGCCTGATATCAAGGTCCTTGATTCATTTGGAATTAAGTCTTGTACATTGTGACTAGTACGGGTCCAGCTTTAACCTTCTGCATGTGGAGATCCAGTTTTGCCAGCACCATTTGTTAAAGATGCAATTCTTTTTCCATTGGATTTTTTGGGCCCTTTTGACAAAGACCAAATGGCTGTAATTTTGTGGGCTTATATCTGGGTCTTCAATCCTTATCCATTGATCTGTGTGTCCATTTTGGAGCCAGTACCAGGCTGTCTTTATAACTATGGATTTGTAGTATAGACTAAGATTTGGTATGGTAATACCTCCAGCAGTGTTTTTGTTACTCAGGATTGTCTTTGCTATCCTGGGTCTTTTGTGCCTCCATATGAATTTTGAGATTGTTTGGTCAACTTCTTTAAAGAATTGCTTTGGGATTTTAATTGGTATAGCATTGAATTTGTATATTGCCTTTGGTAGGATGGTCATTTTTACGATGTTGATTCTGCCAATCCAGTAACATGGGAGGTCTTTCCACCTTCTGGTGTTTTCTGCAATTTCTTTCTTTAGGGTTTTAAAGTTTTCATTTTAAAGGTTTTACCTCCTTGGTTAGGTTTATACCAAGGTATTTCATTTTTTTAGGGGCTATAGTAAATGGGATTGTTTCTCTCAGGCCTTTTTCACTTCTTTCATTCTGGGCATATAGGAAGGCCACTGATTTTTGCACATTTATTTTGTATCCTGCCACCCTGCTGAACTTCTCAATTAGTTCCAGGAGCTTCCTGGTGGAGTTTTTGGGATCGCTCAGGTATAAGATCATGTCATCTGCAAATAGGGATAGCTTGACTTCTTCCTTGCCAATTTGAATCCCTTTTATCCCCTTTCTTGTCTTATGTGTTCTTCTAAGACTTCAAGTACAATATTGAATAGAAGTGGTGAGAGTGGACAGCCTTGTCTAGTTCCTGATCAAAGTGGGAATGCTTCCAGTTTTTCCCCATTGAGTATAATCCTTGCTGTGGGCTTGTTGTAGACAGCTTTTATTATCTTGACAAAAGTTCCTTCCATTCTAACTGTCTCTAGCGTTTTGATCGTAGAAGGCTGTTGGATATTGTCCAAAGTTTTTTCTGCATCTATCGAGAGTATCATGTAATCTTGGACTTTGGACTGGTTTACATGATGAATTACATTTATTGATTTGCATATGTTGAACCAACCTTGTGTGCCGGGCATAAAGCCTACTTGGTCCCTGTGAATGATCTTTTTGATATGTTTTTGAATCCGATTTGCTAAGACTTTGTTGAGAATCTTTGCATCTGTGTTCATCAGAGAGTTTGGCCAATAGTTTTCTTTTTTAAGTGAATCTGTATTAGGTGTTGGGATTAAAACAATATGATTTTTTTTTTATTTTCTTTTGCAGATTTGCTGCTCCTGCAATGCTCTTCACTCCATTCTGCTGGGCACTGTATGTCACCCCCTGGCCAGAGACAAAAAGCTGTTAAACTGGAGTCTTGTTATAAGAGCACATTCAAAGGTAGATGTAATAAAAGTAGGAAACCACAGTGAGGGAGGGGTCAATCACCCATTTGCAAAATGGTTACTTTTTATCTACCAGACAATATGCCCTCCCCTTCTCAACAGAGAGTCTTATCAGCAGAACAAATGAAGCAGAAAATAGAATTTGAGATCTTGAAGACAAAGTGGGAGAATTAACCAGCTCAATGGAAGAGATTGTTAAAGCCAAAAAGATACTTGAGAGGAACATTCAAGAGATATGGGACACCCTGAAGAATCCTATCATGTGCATTCATGGAATACCAGAACAAGAATCCCAAAACACCACACCTGAGGAAATATTTCAAATCATCATAAATTAACACTTCCCACAACTAAAGAATGAGAGGCCCATCCAAATACAAGATGCATTTTGCACTCCAAACAGATATGACCAAAATAGAAAATCGCCAGGGCAAATAATATTCAAAACACTCCATACAATTTAGGGCCAAAGCAATTCTATGCTTAAGGGGAACACAGGAAAGGGTTCAGGGAAATGCCGCTGGGTCCTTGTATGTCATCGGAGAGGAGGACCCAGAGGACAGTCAGGCATGTACATTAAAGAATTCTCCGGGGATTGGGGGAGGGGAGGCACTGGGGGATGGGGAGGGAGGGGTGAGGGGAGGGTGAGCAGAGGGATGGGGGAGGAGGAAGGAGGGAGGGAACCGGCGTACCTACTAGTTTGTATGAGCGGAAATAATAATAAAAAATGTTTTAAAAAAAAGATTGTAAGAGCACAAGGATGGGAGGAGCAATGATATGCACGATGCTCCACACAAGTTAGGGCCAAAGCAATCATAATTGGACTTTGCATGCCCCACGCAATGTCCAGCAAACTATTGACCCCAAAAAGCCTAGCATTTGATAAAGGCACCAAGATCCTTGGAGGCAAGGGATTGACAGCCACAGTAGTGTTCCTATGCTTAAGGGCAACACAGGAAAGGGTTCAGGGAAATGCCACTGGGTCCTTGTACGTCATCGGAGAAGAGGGCCCAGAGGAGAGTCTGGCATGCACATTAAAGGATTCTCTGGGGATTGGGGGTGGAGGCATTGGGGAATGGGGAGGGAAGGGTAAGGGTAGGGGGAGCACGGGGGCCGGGGGGAGGAGGAGGGAGGGAGGGAACCGGTGTACCTACTAAGTTTGTATGAGCGGAAATAATAATAAAAAATGTTAAAATAAGTCTCTCTGTTGAGTTTTGGGTTGAAGATAACTTGTCTTTTAGTTTGATTTTAAACTCTGCCTGAGACTCTTTTAACTGCTCTATGCCTATTTTTGTTTCTTGAACTGTTTTTCTCAACTCCTCCAAGTGCCTGTTGTGTTCCTGTTCAAAGTTGTTGATGCAGTTGTTTAACTCTTCTAGGATTTCCTCTTTCATAGTATTAATCATGGTAATGATCATGCTCTGAAAGTCATTATGTTGTGTCTGGCTTTCTTGGATATTTTCTGTGAATTTTTTCTGGTTGGATTCCATCATTATGGGGTTAATTCTTTCGGTGGGAGATTGGTCTTCTTGGTTTTTTTTTTCTCGTGGATCTGCACTTTGACTTGGGCATTGTTGTTTTGTTTCTTAAGACCTTTCAGTTTCTGTTTCTGTGTGTTTTTCACTAAACTGATTTAGTTGGTATTATTACACTTGCCAGTTATTACTAGTGCTTGCCTTGGATTGGGTATGTTTGTCTATTGTTGTTGTAATTTCCTAGATGAGGCTATTAGGCTGTTAGTACATCAGTTAAGTCATGTAAAGTAGACAAGGGGTGAATATTATTATGATAGTGCACTTTGGCGATTTAGTATCTTGGTGATATGTGAGAATGAGTGGTGTACTCCCTGGAGTTGTATATGTTTTGGGGTGACTGTCTGGAAAAGTTAATTTACAATGAGTAATATTAGAAAGGAACAGTTAGGTGAAAAAAAGAAGGTTTACTTATGTCAAGCTTTAAGCCGTGGTGGTCTGATAGGGCACAGGCTGTAATTTCAACTTTCTGGTATATGTGGAGATTCGTTTTGTGGCCCAATATGTGGTCTATTTTGGAAAAAGTTCCGTGTGCTGCTGAGAAAAATGTGTATTCTTTGGTGCGTGGATGGAATGTTCGATTGAGATCTGTAAGTTCCATTTCAGTAAGGGACTGATTTTGTTCCACTATGTCTCTGTTAAGTTTCTGACCTGTTGATCTATCCCACGTTGAGAAGGTGGTATCGAAATCCCCAAGAATTAATGTTTTGGGGTTGATTTCTCACTTTAGACGCTGTAGGGTTTTCTTAATGAATGTGGAGGGGCCTGTATTGTGAAGTCTTCCTGGTGAATTGTACCTGTGACTAAAATGTTTTGATGTTATGATGCTTTTTGGTTCGAAGTCCACTTTGTCAGATAGCATAATAGCTACCCCTGCATGTTTCCTGGTTCCATTAGTTTGAAGAAGTTTTGACCAGCTTTTTATTTTTCTCATGTGCCTATCTTTTGTGGTGAGATATGTTTCCTGAAGGCAGCAGATTAATGGGTTGTGATTTGTAATCCAAGTTTGTAATCTGTGTCTTTTGATTGGTGAGTTATTTCCACTGACATTTAGTGTTATAATGGAGAAATTATTGTTAATTATTGACACTTTTAATGTTTAGTGGCTTTCATAAGTGTATCATTTGGCTTGTAAGTTTTGGTGGTATTGTACCTCCCTTCTGTCCTCCTGGATATGCTTGTTCTTTTCTTCAAGTTTGAGTATCTTTTCTGGCATTTTTTGAGTGCCTGGTTTGGTAGACATGTAAGCCTTCAAGTTGTCTTTGTGCTGGACAACTTTTCTTTCCCCCTTTATCATGACAGATAGTTTTTTCGGGTATACCAGCCTGGGTTGACATTTTTGCTCATTCAATTTTACTGTTTCCATTGGAAAATCATTTGTTATTTTTAACAGGTTTAACTTTAAAAGTGACTTTTTTTCCCTTGAAGCTCTCAGCAACTTTTCTTTGCCTTGAATGTAGAGTGTTTTGACTATTATTTGCTGTGATGAGTTTCAGTTTTGGTCATATGTGTTTGGGGTGTGAAATGCCTCTTTTATTTTGATGGTTCTTTCTTTCTTTAGATGAGAAAAGTTTAAAAAATTTCCTCAGAGGTGGGTATTTTGTGATTCTTGTTCTAGTATTCCATGAATGCACATGCTAGGTTTCATTAAGGTTTCCCATAACTCTTGAATATTCCTCTCCAGTATTTTTTTGGCTTTAACAATCTCTTCAATTGAACTAGTTAGGTCTTCCACTTTGTCTTCAAGATCTGATATTTTATTTTCTGCTTCATTTTTTCTGCTGATAAGACTCCTTGTTGAGTTCTGGGTTGAAGATGGCTTGTCTTTTAGTTCAATTTTAAACTCTGCCTGAGACTGCTCTATGCCCATATTTGTTTCTTCAACTGTTTTTCTCATCTCCTCCAAGTGCATGTTGTGTTCCTTTTCAAATTGGTTGACAGGGTTATTTCATTCCTCCTGGATTTCCTCTTTCATAGTATTGATTATGGTAAAATGATTATCTTGGATGTGGCTTTCTTGGCTGTTTTCTTTGAGTTTGTTCTGGTGGGAATCTGTCTCTATGGGGTTAATTCTTTCAGTGGGAGATTTGTTGTCTTGGTTTTTGTTTCTCATGGATTTGTGCTGTGACCTGAGCATTGTTGTATTATCCCTTAAGACCTTCTTTTATTTTAGACTGAACTGAATTAGTTGTTATTACCACTCTTGAGCAGTTATTATTAGAGTTTGCCTTGAAGTTGGGTACACTTGTCTGGTATTGGTGTTATTTCCTAAATGAGAGTATTAGACTGTTAGTACATCAATTAAGTCAGGTTTAGTAGATAAGGAGTGAAGATTAGTATGGCAGTGCACTTTTTCGGTTTACTTCCTTGGTGATATACGAGGGTGAATGGTATAGTCCCTAAAGTTGCATGCGTTTTGGGGTGGCTCTATGGAAAAGTTAAACTACAGTGACTAATAATTGAAAGGAACAAGAATTTTAAAAGGGTTTACTTATCTTTGAGCTAGATGTGCAGAATCTCTTGCATGTGATGGGATGATTATAGAGGACTTCAGATGTATGGTGTTTGTCCCCTAGAGCTTTGCTTGGGTTTCCCCTTGACTCTGTTGAATTCTGAGGAGCAGGGAGTCTGCCCTGGTCTGGGTCTGGGTCCAAAGGCCAGTGTGTCTAATTCATCCTGCAGATCATCTGGGACCTGGGGCCTGTTCTAGGGGCTTACCTGAGGAGCAGGGAATGCTCCCTGGCCCAGGTCTGAGTCCAGGTCTGGGGCCAGGTCTGGGTGTGGGTCCGAAGGTGCAAAATTTGTGATTAAAAGTTGTCGGGCAAAAAAAAGTTGTCATATAACATTCACAAAATTTTCAATTTATAGGAGAAAATTACATTCCAATTTTACCCTCCCTAAGAAAATGTCTGTTACAAAGTCAAAAAGCAGCCAGCCATCATAAATGCAAAACCATTATAATTTGAATGTGAAATAATTTCTAGATCAATGTATTTCCTAAGACTATTCTTGTAGTTAAAATTATTTTCTTTAAATTAATTCTTTCTTTTGCCAGTCCACCCACCCGCCTGGCCTGATGATCCCAGTCACCCTGCGTCTCAGGTAACCCCCACCAGCTTGTCCCAGATCCTCCCCCAGGCCAGCCTGAGCAGCATCTAGCCTGCCTGGAGTTGGCTGGAATTCTAGGCCACTCCAAGGGTCCCAGGTGAGGTGTACAGCCAGCCCACCACCAGCCCTTTTATTGGTCCACCCACCCAGCAGCCCCAGAAGCTTCAGGTCACCCTACATCTCAGGAAGGACACCCTGCTCCTCAGAAACCAACAGAATCCAAAGAAAACCCAAGCAAAGCTCCAGGGGACAAACGCCATACATCTGAAGTCCTTTAAAATCATCCTATCACATGAGAGAGATTCTTCACAGCCAGCCCAAAGATAAGTAAACCCCTTTTTACCATCCTGCTTCTTTCAATTATTAATCACTGTAGATTAACTTTTCCATATAGCCGCTGCCAAACCACATAAAACTTCAGGGACTATACCACTCACCCTCACATATCATCAAGGTACTAAATTGTAAAAGTGCACTACCACACTAATATTTACCTCCTGTCTACTAAACCTGTCTTAAGTGATGTACTAACAGACTAATACCCCACCCAGGAAATAATAACAACAGACAAACGTACCCACCTCCAAGGTAACCACTAGCAATAACTGGAAGAGAATATTAATACCAACTAGATCAGTTCATTCAAAAACACAGAGAATCTGAAAGGTCTTAAGACACAAAACAATAATGCCCAAGTCAAAATGCAGATCCATGAGAAACAAAACCCAAGAGAACAAATATCCCACTAAAGAATTAACCACGTAATGATAGATTCAAATCAAGACAAATTCACAGAAAATAACCAAGAAAGCCAGGCCCAGGATAATGACTTTCAAAGCATGCTCATTACCATGATCAATACTATGAAAGAGGAAATCCGAGAAGAGTTAAATAACTGCAACAACCACTTTGAACAGGAACACAACAGACACTTGGAGGAGTTGAGAAAAACAGTTCAAGAAACAAAAATAGACATAGAGCAGTTAAAAGAGTCTCAAGCAGTGTTTAAAATTGAACTAAAAGACAAGTTTTTTTCAACCCAGCAGTGAGTCTTATTAGCAGAACTAATGAAGCAGAAAATAGAATTTCAGATCTTGAAGACAAAGTGGGAGTATTAACCAGCTCAATGGAAGAGGTTGTTAAAGCCAAAAAGATACTTGAGAGGAATATTCAAGAGTCATGGGACACCCTGCAGAAGCCTAACATGTGTATTCATAGAATACCAGAGCAAGAATCCCAAAATACCACACCTGAGGATTTTCAAATTATCATCAAGGAAACCTTCCCTCATCTAAAGAATGAGAGGCCCATCCAAAAAAGAGAGGCATTCCACACCCCAAACAGATAAGACCAAAATAGAAAATCGCCACAGCATATAATAGTCAAAACACTCCACATTCAAGACAAAGAAAAGGTGCTGAGAGCTTCAAGGGAAAAAAAAAAGTCGCTTTTAAAGGTAAACCTATTAAAATAACAACTGACTTCTCAATGGAAACAGTAAAAACAAGAAGAGCTTGGAGAGATGTACTTCAAGTACTAAATGAGCAAAAATGTCCACCCAGGGTGATATACCCCGCAAAACTATCCAGCACAAAGTTTTCCAGCACAAAAACAACTTGAAAGCTTACATGTCTACCAAACCAGGCCTTCAAAAATGCTAGAAATGATACTCAAGCTTGAAGTAAAAAACAAGTGTATCCAGGAGGACCAAAGGGAAGTATAATACCACCAAAACCTAAAAGCCAAATAAGACATTTACAAGAGCCACTGAACATGAAAATTGTCCAGAATTAAAAATAATTTCTCCATTATAACATTAAATGTCAATGTAATTAACTCACTAATCAAGAGACATACTACAAACTTGGATTAAAAATCACAACCCATCAATCTGCTCCCTTCAGAAAACTCATCTCAACACAAAAGATAGGCACATCCTAAAAATAAAAAGCTGGTCCAAAATTCTGCAAGCTAAAGGAACCAGGAAACAGGCAGGGGTAGCCATTATGTTATCGTACAAAGTGGACTTCAAACCAAAAAAAAATCATAAGAGACACAGATGGATACTACATTTTAGTCATAGGCATAATTCACTAGGAAGACTTCACAATACTGAACATGTATACACATAATATAGGCCCTTCCACATTCATTAAGCAAACCCTAAAATGTCTAAAGTGAGAAATTAACCCCAAAACGATAATTCTTGGGGATTTCAACACTGCTCTCCCAATATGGGATAGATCAACAGGTCAAAGGCTTAACAGAGATACCTTGGAACTTAATCAAACCCTTACTGAATTGGACCTTACAGATCTCTATCAGACTTTTCATCCACACACCAAAGAATACACATTTTTCTCAGCAGCACATGGAACTTTCTCCAAAATAGATCACATATTGGGCCAGAAAACGAGTGTACACATATACAGGAAAGTTGAAATTCTAACCTGTACCTTCTCAGACCACCATGATACAAAGCTTGACATCCACAACAACAACAACAGAAAATACACTAATTCCTGGAAACTAAATGCTGTGCTGCTGAATGAGAATTGAATTCAGAAAGAAATTACAAAGGAAATTCGAGATTTCCTGGAAGTGAATGATAATGAAAATATAACTTACCAAAATCTTTGCGACACAATTAAAGATGTCCTAAGAGATAAATTCATAGCTCTTAATGCCTACATCAAAAAAATGGAAACAGCACAATTAAATAACTTAATGCAGTTTAAACCTTTAGAAACACTAGAGCAATCCATTCCAAAAGCAGTAGAAGAGAAGAGATCAGCAATCAGGGGAGAAATATCCGAAATTGAGATTAGAAAAACGACATAGAAAATCAACCAGTCAATAAGCTGGTTTTTTGAAAAAATCAATAAGATTGATACACACCTAGCTAAATTAACTAAAAGCAAGAGAGAGAAAACCCAAATTAACAAAATTAGAAATGGAAATGGAGTTATCACTACTGATACAAAAGAAATTCAGAGTATTATAATGAATTATTTCAAAAACTTATACTCTGCGAAATTTGACAACACAAAAGAGATGGATGAATTCCTAAGTAAACACAACTTATGTAAATTGAATCAGGAAGTTGTGAATTATTTAAATAGTCCTGTAACATATGAGGAAATCGAGGAAGTAATCTCGAATCTTCCCAGCAAAAAATGTCCTGGACCAGATGGCTTCAGCACAGAGTTCTACCAGACATTTAAGGAGCTAATAATAACAATATTCCTTAAACTGTTCCATCAAATAGCAAAGGAAGGAACACTACCAAATTCTTTCTCTGAAGCTAAAATCTTCTTAATCCCTAAACCTAATAAAGATACATTTAACAAAGAAAACTACAGGCCAATCACTTCGATGGACACAGATGCAAAGATTCTTATTAAAGTCTTAGCAAATCGGATTCAAAAACATATCAAAAAGATCATGCACGTGGATCAAGTAGGGTTTATCCCTGGCACACAAGATTGGTTCAACATATGCAAATCAATAAATGTAATTCATCATGTAAACCAGTCCAAATTCCAAGACCACATGATACTCTCGATAGATGCAGAAAAAGCTTGTGACAAGATCCAACAGCCTTTTATGATCAAAACGCTAAAGACAGTAGGAATGGGAGGAACCTTTATCAATATAATAAAAGCTGTATACAACAAGCCCACACCAAGGATTATGCTCAATGGGGAAAAAGTTGAAGCATTCCCGCTTCAATCAGGAACTAGACAAGGCTGTCCACTCTCACCACTTCTATTCAATATTGTTCTTGAAGTCTTAGCTGAGGCCATAAGACAAGAAAGGGAGATAAAAGGGATTCAAATCAGCAAGGAAGAAGTCAAATTATCTCTATTTGCAGATGACATGATCTTATACCTGAGTGATCCCAAAACTCCACCAAGAAACTCCTGGATCTAATACAGAAGTTCAGCAGGGTGGCAGGATACAAAATGAATGTACAAAAATCAGTGGCCTTCCTATATGCCCAGAATGAAAGAAGTGAAAAAGCCCTGAGAGAAACAATTCCATTTATTATAGCCCTAAAACAATTAAATACCTTGGCATAAACCTAATCAAGGAAGTGAGAGACCTTTAAAATGAAAACCTTTTTAATTTTTTTATTTATTCAATTGTGTGTGTGTGTGTGTGTGTGTGTGTGTGTCTGTCTGTCTGTCTGTCTGTCTGTCTGTCTGTGTGTAGAGAACCACGGGCGAATTCGGGAACCACCATGGACGCCTCCACTTCCTCCTGGTTTACTCTGCGATTCACAGGCTCCGCCCTACCAGGACCAGAAATGCAGGCCACCACGGCTTCTGCCCATCATCTATATGAGTGATCTGGGATCTGAACTCAGGACCTTCTGCCTACAAGGCAGAAGCTTAACCCCTGAGCCACCTCTCCAGCCCTTACAATGAAAACTTTAAAACCCTAAGGAGAGCCGCAGGGCCAGCAGCACCCGCGGGCACAGCCGCCGGCTTTGCCCCCAGCCCCCCCTCTGCACCGAACCGCGACCAGCGCCCAAGTGAGAGAGAGCCCCTCCCAGCCCAGCCCCCCACCCCGGAGCGGAGCCGCCGGGCCAGCAGCACCCGCGCGTGGCCGCCGGCTTAGGCTCCGGGGCCCCGCCCCGGACACCAGCCCCTCGTGCCCTCCCGCTCCCGCACCCCTCTGCCCCCCCCCCAGGTCGCAGGTGAAGAATTCTGCCATCAACATCAGACCCTCTGCCTCTCTGGCCCACCGGGGACCTACGCACGTGGTCCACGGAAGACGCTGCTACTCAGAATTCAATAGAGCCCAAAGGAAACTCAAGCAAAATTCTAAGGAACAAAGAGAACACAGGCCATACATCTGGACTCCACTACAACCATTGTATCACATACGAGACTCTTCACATCCAGCCCAAAGATAAGTAAATCTTTTTTTTTCTTTTCTTTTCTCTCACCTCACTGATCCTTTCTAGTATCAATGTTGTAGGTCAGCTTCCTCATACAGCCACCCCAAAAACATACAACTCCAAGGAGTACACCACCCACCCTCACATTTCACCAAGACACTAGATCGTAAAAGTGCACTACCATACTTATATTCATTCCCTGGTTACTTAACTGACGTACTAACATCCTAGTAGTCTCATCTAGGATATAACAATACCAATACACAAACATACCCAATCCAAGGCAAGCACTAGTAACAAATGGCAGGTGTAACAATACCAACTACATCGGTTCAGTGAAAAACACACAGAAACTGAAAGGTCCTAAAAAACAAAACAACAATGTAAAAGACAAAGTGCAGATCCACAAGAAACAAAACCCAAGAAGAACAATCTCCCACCAAAAGAATCAATCCCATAACGATGGATTGCGACCAGAACAAATCCATAGAAAATAGCCATGAAAGCCAGACCCAACATAACGACTTTCAGAGTATGATCATTACCATGATTAATAATATGAAAGAGGAAATCCGAGAAGAGTTAAATAACCGTGTCAACCACTTTGAACAGGAACACAACAGGAACCTGGAGGAGTTGAGAAAAACAGTTCAAGAAACAAAAATAGGTATAGAGCAGGTACAACAGTCTCAGGCAGAGTTTAAAATTGAACTAAGAGATAAGTTATCTTCAATCCAAAACTCTACAGAGAGTCTTATCAGCAGAACAAATGAGACAGAAAATAGAATCTCAGATCTTGAAGACAAAGTAGGAGAATTAACCAGCTCAATGGAAGAGATTGTTAAAGCCAAAAAGATACTGCAGAGGAGCATTCAAGAAATATGGGACACCCTGAAGAAGCCTAACATGCGCATTCATGCAATACCAGAACAAGAATCCAAAAATACCGCACCTGAGGAAATATTTCAATTCATCATAAATGAAAACTTCCCACTACTAAAGAATGAAAGGCCTATCCAAATACAAGAGGCATTTCACACTCCAAACAGATATGATCAAAATAGAAAATCGCCACGGCAAATAATAGTCAAAACACTCCACATTCAAGACAAAGAAAGGGTGCTGAGAGCTTCAAGAGAAAAAAAGCAAGTCACTTTTAAAGGTAAACCTATTAGAATAACAAATGACTACACAGTGGAAACAGTAAAAGCAAGAAGAGCTTGGCGAGACATACTTCAAGTATTAAATGAGCAAAAATACCAAACCAGACTGATATACCCGGCAAAACTATCTGTCATGATTGAGGAAGAAAGAAAAGTTTTCCAGCACAAAGACAACTTGAAGGGATACATGTCTACCAAACCAAGCCTTCAAAAAATGCTAGAAATGATACTCAAGCTTGAAGAAAAGAACAAGTGTATCCAGGAGGACAGGAGGGAAGTATAATACCACCAAAATATAAATATCAAACAACATGCTTACAAAATCTACTAAACATAAAAAATGTCCAGAATTAAAAATAATTTCTCCATTATAACCTTAAATGTCAACGGCATTAACTCACCGATTAAGAGACATAGATTACAAACTTGGATTAAAAACCACAATCCAACAATCTGCTGCCTTCAGGAAACTCATCTCACCACAAAAGATAGGCACGTCCTAAGAATGAAAGGCTGGACCAAAATCTTGCAAGCTAATGGAACCAGGAAACAGGCAAGGATAGCAATTATGCTTTCAGACAAAGTGGACTTCAAACCAAAGAAAATTATAAGAGACACAGATGGATACTACATTTTGGTCACAGGTACAATTCACCAGGAAGACTTCACAATACTGAACATATATGCATCAAATATGGGCCCCTCCACATTCATTAAGAAAACCCTACAGCGTCAAAAGCAAGAAATCAACCCCCAAATGATAATTCTCGGGGATTTCAACACCGCCCTCTCAACATGGGATAGATCAACAGGTCAAAAGCTTAACAGAGACACTTTGGAGCTTAACCAAACCATTACTGGAATGGACCTTACAGATCTCTATCGAACTTTTCGCCCACGCACCAAAGAATACACATTTTTCTCAGCAGCACACGGAACTTTCTCCAAAATAGATCACATATTGGGCCACAAAATGAATCTACACAAATACAAAAAAGTCGAAATTCTAGCCTGTGCCCTATCAGACCACCACGGCCTAAAGCTGGACATCCACAACAACACAACAAACAAGAGAAAATACACTAACTCCTGGAAACTTAACAATATGATGCTGAATGAGAACTGGATTCAAGAAGAAATTAAACAGGAAATTCAAGATTTCCTGAAAGTGAACGAAAATGAAAATACAACTTACCAAAATCTCTGGCAGCACAATGAAAGCTGTCCTAAGAGGTAAGTTCATAGCTCTTAATGCCTACATCAGAAAATTGGAAACATGAGAAATAAATAATTTAACGATGCAGCTTAAGGCTTTGGAGAAACTTGAGCAATGTGATCCCAAAAGTAGTAGAACAGAGGAGATTAGCAAAATAAGGGGAGAAATATCTGAAATCGAGACTAAGAAAACAATAGAAAAAATCAACCAGTCAAAAAGCTGGTTCTTTGAAAAAATCAATAAGATTGATACACCCCTAGCTAAATTATCCAAAAGCAAGAGAGAGAAAACCCAAATTAACAAAATTAGAAATGAACATGGAGTTATCACTACGGATACCCAAGAAATCCAGAGAATTATAACATCATATGTCGAAAACTTGTACTCTGTGAAGTTTGACAACACAAAAGAGATGGATGAATTTCTAAGTAAACACAACCTACCTAAATTGAATCAGGAAGTTGTGAATTATTTAAATAGTCCTATAACATATAAGGAAATTGAAGAAGTAATCTCGAATCTTCCCACCAAAAAATGTCCTGGACCAGATGGATTCAGCACAGAGTTCTACCAGACATTTAAGGAGTTAATAACAACAAAACTCCTTAAACTGTTCCATCAAATAGCAAAGGAAGGAACACTACCAAATTCCTTCTATGAAGCTAAAAACATTTTAATCCCAAAACCTAATAAAGGTTCACTTAAAAAAGAAAAGTATAGGCCGATCTCTCTGATGAACACAGATGCAAAGATTCTCAACAATGTCTTAGCAAATCGGATTCAAAAACATATCAAAAAGATCATTCACGGGGACCAAGTAGGCTTCATCCCCCCGGCACACAAGGTTGGTTCAACATACGCAAATCAATAAATGTATTTCATCATGTAAACTAGTCCGAAGTCCAAGACCACATGATACTCTCTATAGATGCAGAAAAAGCCTTTGACAAAATCCAACAGCCTTTTATGAACAAAACGCTAGAAATAGTAGGAATGAAAGGAACCTTTATCAATATAATAAAAGCTGTATATAACAAGCCCACAGCAAGGATTATGCTCAGTGGGGAACAATTGGAAGCATTCCCACTTTGATCAGGAACTAGACCAGGCTGTCCACTCTCACCACTTCTATTCAACATTGTACTTGAAGTCTTAGCCAAAGCCATAAGACAAGAAAGGGACATAAGAGGGATTCAAATCGGCCAAGGAAGAAGTCAAGCTATCCCTATTTGCAGATGACATGATCTTATACTTGAGTGATCCCAAAAACTCCACCAGGAAGATCCTGGAACTAATTGAGAAGTTCAGCAGGGTGGCAGGATACAAAATAAATGTGCAAAAATCAGAGGCCTTCCTATATGCCAGAATGAAAGAAGTGAAAAAGCCTTGAGAGAAACAATCCCATTTACTATAGCCCCTAGAAAAATGAAATACCTTGGTATAAACCTAACCAAGGAGGTAAAAGACCTTTATAATGAAAACTTTAAAACCCTAAAGAAAGAAATTGCAGAAGACACCAGAAGGTGGAAAGACCTCCCATGTTCCTGGATTGGTAGAATCAATATTGTAAAAATGACCATCCTACCAAAGGCAATATACAAATTCAATGCTATACCAATTAAAATCCCAAAGCAATTCTTTAAAGAAGTTGACCAAATAATCTCAAAATTCATGTGGAGGCACAAAAGACCCAGGATAGCAAAGACAATCCTGAGTAACAAAAACACTGCTGGAGGTATTACAATACCAAACCTTAGTTTATACTACAAATCCATAGTTATAAAAACTGCCTGGTATTGGCTCCAAAATAGACACACAGATCAATGGATAAGGGTTGAAGACCCAGATATAAGCCCACAAAAATACAGCCATTTGGTCTTTGACAAAGGGGCCCAAAGAATCCAATGGAAAAAGAACAGCATCTTCAACAATGGTGCTAGCAAAACTGGATCAACACATGCAGAAGATTAAAGCTGGACCCATACTTGTCACCATGTACAGGACTGAATTCCAAATGGATCAAGGACCTTGATATCAGGCCAGAGACTTTAAAAACCATAGTTGAAAGGATAGGGAACTCCCTGGAGCTGATTGGGCTAGGCCAACACTTCCTAAACAGACATCCAATGGCACAGTCACTGCTACCAACTCTCAACAGTTGGGATCTTGTGAAATTACAGAGCTTCTGTTCAGATAAAGAGACTGTAACACGAGCTCAAAGGCAACCCACAGAATGGGAGAAAATCTTCACTAACGACATATCTGACAGAGATCTACTGGTCCACAGTGCACAAAGAACTTAGAAAACTAAACTCCAAGGAAAACACTGGCCCAATTAAAAAATGGGCCCTGGAACTTCAAAGAAACTTTACCAGCAATGAAATTAAAATGTCTAATAAATATCTGAAAAAATGCTCCGCTTCCTTCGCCATCAGGAAATGCAAATCAAAACTTCCCTGAGATATCATCTCACCCCGGTCAGGATGGCAAAAATCCACAATACAAACAACGACAAATGCTGGAGAGGATGTGGAGAGAGGGGAACTCTCCTACATTGCCGGTGGCAATGCAGGCTCATACAGCCACTCTGGGGAGCCGTCTGGAGATTCTTAAAGAAATTAAAGATTGAAATGCCATATGACCCTGCTATCCCACTTTTGGGAATAACCCCCCATGCAGCAGAGGTTCGCCTCGATAGCACAAGCTCGACCATGTTCATAGCAGCACTGTTTACAATAGCGAAGTCATGGAATCAACCTAAATGTCCAACAGTTGACGAGTGGATAAGGAAACTGTAGTACATCTATACAATGGAGTACTACTCAGCCATCAAAAATGATGAATTACTGGAATTTGCTGGGAAATGGATGTCATTAGAAACAATTATATTAAGTGAAGTATCCCAAACCCAGAAAATTAAGCGCTATATGTACTTACTAATAGGTGGCTCCTAGTACCAAACTCACCCAGCCCACATTGAGACACTCAAAAGTAAACCTATGTAACACAGTAATTGCAAGGGTTATGAACAATAGAGATGGGGTAGGAGGGCCACACCAGAAACAAGGAGAGAGGGGACCATGTTACAGCAGAGAAAATAGGCCTCCATCAAGGTCTGCAAGTAAGTAATGAGAAACCTGGTTAAGTTCACAGACGTTCTTTCCTGATCTCACCAGAAGGGGAGGGCATATAGTCTAGCAGATAAAAAGTAATCATTTTGCACATGGGGGATGGACCTCTCCCTCACTGAGGTTTCCTACTCTTATTACATCTACCCTTGAATGTGCTATTATAAAAAGACTCCAGTTTAACAGCTTTTTGTCTCTGGCCAGGGGGTGACATACAGTGCCCATCAGGATGGAGTGAAGGGCATTGCAGGAGCAGCAAAACTGCAAAAGAAAATCAACAAACCACAATCCAGAACTTCAGAGACTCTATATCAATCACATAGAACTAGACCAGGCTAATCTCTCCCCATCCTGGAGCTCAGGGACATTTGCGGAAGAGGGGGCGGTAAAAGTGTAAGAGCAAAAGGATGGGAGGAGCAACGATTTGCAAGATTCTCAACAATAGTTGGGGCCAAAGCAATCATAATGGGACTTTGCATGCCCTGCGCAATGTCCAGTGCACAGTTGCCCTCATAAAGTCTAGCATCTGTTAAGGGCACCGAGATCCCTGGAGGCAAGAGATTGACAGCCATAGTAGTGATCCTATGCTTAAGGGGAACAAGAGAAAGGGCTTATGGAAATGCCACTGGGTCCTTATATGTCATCGGAGAGGAGGACCCAGTGGAGAGTTAGGCGTACCCAATAAAGGACTCTCTGGGAATTGGGGGGGAGGCACTGGGGGATGGGAAGGGAGACGAGGGAGAGGAGAGGGTTCGGGGGGAGGAGGGGGGAGGGAGGGAACTGGTAAAAAATTGTAAAATGTATAATTAAATTTTTAATAAAAAAATAAAACCCTAAGGAAACAAATTGCAGAAGACACCAGAAGGTGGAAAGACCTCCCATGATCCTGGATTGGCAGAATCAACATCATAAAAATGACCATCCTACCAAAGGCAATACACAGATTCAATGCTATACCAATCAACATCCCAAAGCAATTCTTTATAGAAGTTGACCAAATAATGTCAGCATTCATATGGAGGCACAAATGCCCCAACATAGCAAAAACAATCCTGAGTAGCAAAAACATTGCTGGAGGTATAACCATACCAAACCTTAGTCTATACTACAAATCCATAATTGTAAAAACAGCCTGGTACTGGCTCTAAATAGACACACAGATCAATGGATAAGGATTGAAGACCCAGATATAAGCCCACAAAATTACAGCCATTTGGACAAAGGGGCCCAAAAAATCCAATGGAAAAAGAATTGCATCTTCAACAAATGGTGCTGGTAAAACTGGATCTCCACATGCAGAAGATTAAAACTGACCCGTACTTGTCACCATGTATAAGAATTAATTCCAAATGGATCAAGGGCCTCGATATAAGGCCAGAGACTATAAAAACCATAGTTGAAAAGGTAGGGAACTCCCTCAAGGTGATTGGGGTAGCTCAGCAGTTCCTAAATGGACATCTAATAGCACAGTCACTACAATGAATATTCAACAAATGGGATCTTGTGAAATTAAAGAGCTTCTGTTCAGATAAAAAGATTGTAACTGGAGCACAAAGGCAACCCACAGAATGGGAGAAAATCTTCACTAACCACAGATCTGACAGAGCTCTATTATCCAGAGTGCACAAAGAACTTAGAAAACTAAACACCAAGGAAACAAATGGCCCAATTAAGAAGTGGGCCTTGGAATGTAAAAGAAACTTTACCAGGGACGAAAATAAAATGTCTAACAAATATCTTAAAAAATGCTCACATCCTTAGCTATCAGGGAAATGCAAATCAAAACCTACCTGAGATATCATCTCACCCCGGTCCGGATGGCAACAATCCACAATACAAACAACAACAAATGGTGGAGAGGATGTGGAGAGAGGGGAACTCCCCTATATTGCTGGAGGGAACACAGGCTCATACAACTACAGCAAGCCGTCTGGCGATTCTTAAAGAAGTTAAAGATTGAAATGCCATATGACCCTGCTATTCTACTTTTGGGAATAACCCCCAAACAGCAAAAATTCACCTGGATAACACAAGCACAACCATGTTCACGGCAGCATTGTTTACAATAGCAAAGACATGGAATTAACCCAAATGTCCAACAGTTGACAATTGAATAAGGAAAATGTGGTATATTTATACAATGGAATAATACTCAGCCATCAAAAATGACGAATTAATGAAATTTGCAGGGAAATGGATGGAATTATAAACAATTATATTGAGTGAAGTGTCTCAGAGACAGATAATTGAGCACCGTATGTACTCCCTAATAGGTGGCTCCCAGTACCAAACCCACTTAGAGACACTCTCAAAGATAAATCTCTGTAACACCTACAGTAATTGCAAAGATTATAAACAGGAAGGAGGGGGAAGGAGGACCACACCAGAAACAAGGAGAGAGGGGATCATGTTACAGCAGAGAAAATAAGGCACCATCAAGGACTGCAAGTAAGTAATGAGACATCTGGTTAAGTTCACAGAGTTTCCTTCCTGATCATTTGCAACTGATAGGGTTATCAGAAGGGGAGGGCATATATTCTGGCAGATAGAAAGTAACCGTTTTGCAAATGGGAGACTAATCCACCCTCACCCCGTCACCGTGGTCTCCTAGTTTTGTTCCATCTACCTTTCTATGTACTATTATAAAATGTCCCTATTTTAACAGCTTTTTATCTCTGGCCAGGTGGTGACATCCACTACCCATCAGGATGGAGCCAAGTGCATTGCAAGAGCAGCAAAACTGAAAAAAAAATCAACAAACCCTAATTCAGAACATCAGAGACTCTATATTAACCACCTGAAATCAGGCCAGCCTAATCTCTCCCCATTCTGAGGCTCAGGGAAATTTGCAGAAGAGGTGGTGTTAAGATTGTCAGAGCACAAAGATGGGAAGGCGTAATGATATGCAAGATACTCTACACAAGTTAGGGCCGAAGCAATCATAATAGGACTTTGCATGACCTGCACGATTACCAACACATTATTGACCCCTCAAAGTCTAGCATGGACTAAAGGCACTAGGATTCTCAGAAGCTAGGGATTAACAATAGTGTTCCTATACTTATGGGGAACAGAAGAAAGAGTTCTAGGAAATGCCACTGTGTCCCTAAACTTCATCAGAGAGGAGGGCCCTGAGGAAAGTTTGACATACATGTTAAAGGGTGCTCCAAGGATGGAGGGAGGAGGCACTGGGATATAGGGAGGGATGTGGGGAAGAAAGTGGAAAAGGGGTGAGGGAAGTAGGGGGTCCTTGGAGGAGTGGAGGGAGAGGAAGGAAACCAGTGTACTTATTAAGTTTGTATGAATGGAAATTAATTAATTAATTAATTAATTTTAAAAAAGTAATTCTTCATATGCTCGACAAAAGTTTGCAGCTCGCAATAAAATTGATAAACATGTTGTAGTAGTCCCCTCGCATGGATGCTGATAAATGACCATTAAACAGCTTAAGGGAACAAGGAGTTTATTTTCTTACTGATAGTCCAGTTACAGTCTGTCGTGCTTGATGAGAGACCATGCAATAACATCAAGGCCGAGGGAACTGGCCACACCGTCTCCACATAGTGACTGAGAGAGGGACGTTCCTTATTTGCCAGACCAGCATGTCTGGCCAAGTGTACAAAAGGATACCAACTCTCTCAACCAGCTCTCATTGATTTATTCCAGGGCCTAATCCCACCCACCATGAGCTGGACCTTCCCCATCAACTAGACAATCTCCTTCAGGCTGGCTCTGGGATCAACTAGACTACTAATTTTCTGCAAATGTGCCCAGAGCTCAAACCCCGAATTGTCAAGTTGACACCTGTGCCTAACTATGACACATGTAATGTTGTAAAATGAAGTGAAACCCTATAACACAAATATTTTTAACTTTTATTATCCAGGATATTAGGCTAGAGAGATGGATCCGGAGTTAAGTCTCTGTCTTACAAGCAGAAGTTACTGAGTTCACATCCCGGATCCCAAGTAAAAACACCAAGCGGAAATGGTGGCAGCAGGCACTTGAGACTGTGTGGGCAAAGTCTGAGAAATCCCAGAGAGAAGCCAAAAAGGAGGTAGAAGCAATCCGGGATGATTTCTAAAAGCACACTTAGTCCTCCACAGGGAAACACAGTGCCCTCTGATACATACACACATAGACACACACACACACACACACACACACACACACACACACACACACACACCAAAATAAATGAATAAATAAATCCAAAATATTACTAATTCTTCATGTTTCATTGTAGAGAAATGTGAGTCTTATAAATCGGTTCTTTTGTGTGGAGGGTGGTCTGTATCTTTTTTATTACATTTTTTCTAGTTATACAAGCTCAATAGGTACCCATCTTCTCCCTCCTTCTTCTCTTCTCCCCTGTTGTTCCCTCATTCCACTCTACCCACTTCCTACCCCCCTCCCTCTCACCACTTTTCCTTCTCTTCTCCTCTCGTGGTGCTTCCTGCTTTCTCCCTCCTATCCTCCAGAACATCTGTTTATGTGGTTGCTGAATTTCCCTCTGAGTTATCTATACTATAGGACTTAGTAGCATAGCTCGTGGCCCCTTCTTGGCCTGCCCGCTAGTATGGGAACTCTATTATGACTCTTTGACCCCTTATCTCTATGTATCCTACTGCCTGAAGCCTTCTCCCCTGTGATCCATGCTAGACTTTGAGGGGTTATTGACATGTCAGCCATTATGCAGGTCAGCCGAGGTCCAATCACATTGTGGGTATATCCTGCTGCATCCCTGACTTATGTGGAGGATCTTGCATGTCATTGGTCCTTGCCCATCTTTAGGCTCTTACAATCTTCCTGTTCCCACCTTCCACAAGGTTCCTAAATTGGTTCTTTGTTTTGGCTGTTTAGGACATTGAATATAAATGTTAAACAATTAGCTTGTTAATTTTGTGAAAGAACACACTTTGTGTTCTTGTGTTGCGAGCTGGGATTGCTTGGTTAGTTCCCTAGGACCCTGTGCATCTATGTTTTCTACTGCCATGAGCTTCCTCAAAAGTTTCCCGCTGCCCAGTATGGTGGAGGTGCTCTGGCAGCAGCAGCAGGATGCTAAGATGGTGCTGAATCAGTAGTGGCTGGGCACCGGGTCACTTACTTGGCTGAGAGCCGCCTGTTTTGGTTAGATGGGTCTAGATTAGGATTCTCACTGGAATATCCCACCATTAGTTTGCATGCAAACCCCAGCGACCTAAATGCTTACCCTTGAGAGAATTTGCATGTTATGGTAAATGCAAACTTTGGAGAAGAATAAAAAGAATCTCTCATGATGATGAAGAAGACAGTGAAGGTGATGTGGAGTCTATTGCTAAGTTTAGATTTGTGTCTAGTGACAAATCAGCATTGGAGGCAATGTGCCCTGTGACATGTGAATGCCAGGCCTCCTGTCCAGATCCTGAGGACAAAGATTTGGGTGATTAGGATGGAGAAGAATTGATATGGAAGTGCATGAGCAAGGACAGGAGGATATCCCTACATTTCACACTTATGAGTAAAGACTCTCCCATTTAACAGAGGAAGGGCCAGCAACATTGGAAAGACATGGAAGTGGACACCACACCAAGAGTTGCTAGACAATTTGAGGATACAGATGTTGATGACTGAAAATTCTTTTGCTGCTATAAGATTTTGCTTTTGACTGTAGGAGAGAACTTGGTGCCTCTTCCACTGTGGAGATGGGTTGGTAAAAGACTTTTCCTTCTCCAAAACCCACTTGAAAGCAACTTTTTTTTTTGAAACAAGTTGTCAACAGCAGAAGAAACTATGACCTTTATTGATAAACGTGAATTAACTTAACAAAAGGGGTATTTGTAGTCTGTCATTTACTGTCAAACTTCCATGTCCTCTGAGTATGCCTCTAATTGTTGCCTTTGCTGTCTGCAAATCTGTCTGCTTGCAGGCCTATTCTGTGACATACACAGGAACATGGGGTGCAGATGAACTGGGTGGGAATGAGAGAGGCTGACACTTCCTCTCTCGGGCCAGAAAAAGCTCTCAACCCTGGAGAGAAAGGCATGTCTAGAGGAATCAGCTTTTGTCATATTGTCAAGGCCTAGGTCATTTACTTGGGACCCAATTTTGTCATTAGTTCAGTGCACTCTAGGTAGCCTCTGGGGCAAATCCCACCCACATATCCCTCCATGATAGAAATGGTTCTGGCTACTTTCCATTCCCAAAGGGTTTACTTCTCTGCTGTTACTATCTCCTAGATTACAACCTTTATTGTCTACCTCTTATGTAAACTTTCTCTAAGAGAATAAGTAATCTATGATGAAGATTTCAGAGAACTCCCAATGACAGTTTGTCTTTGTAATAGTTTGACTAATAAATCTAGGTTTTCTATTAAAAAAAAAAACACAGCTTCCATTCTGATAGGAATTGTGAACACAGATCAATTTAGGAACTATGACCATCTCAGCAACATTAATTCTACTTACATATGATATGAAATATTACTCTACTAATTTAGATTCTTTTTAATTTCCCTGTAGTTAAAGAATCCCTGCAGATCAAGTGTATATTAGTCAAGCTTCTGAATAAAAATCACCACAGAGAAAGTTTTTTACATGGGCTAATGGAACTTTAAGTGAAATCAACCACAAGGCATAGCAATCACTCACAAAAGGAACAGTTTGACATTTAGACATATCTACTTCATAGAATAGACCACTCAGAATAAGTGGAAATAAGAGGAAATGATGAAATGCTGGTTTGTGCCATTTTTTAAGTAGAGTATGTCTGTGACATAAGTCTTTACTACACTAATTTAGTGTAGGATTCCCTTTCATTTCTTCTGACAAATTTTTTGAAATTACACAGATTAGGTCTTTGACTTTTAGTTAAATGTGCTCCTGAGTATTTTATTTTTCAGTGGTATTATTAAGGATTTATTTTCTTAATTTCATGTCGGCTGTTCATTCCAAGTGTAGAACAGTACAGTTGGTTTTTGATTTTCATCTTTTTGTATCGTACAAGCTGGCTGAACTCCTATGTCAGTTACGCAAACCATCAATGCTGCTTCTTCTTTCCCAAGGTTGAGGCCTTTGTTTATTCTTTCTTGCCTGGCTCCCTGGCTAGCTCCTCCAGTATAATAGTACAATGGCAGCTAGAGTAGTCGTCCTCATCTTGTTGCTTCTGCTGGGAAGAAACCAGCCTCTTTTTATTCCTCCTTTCATGTTAGTTTGTGGACTTTCATAGATGTCTTTGTCAGTGGAAGAAGTTTCTTGTCCTCATGTGTTGAGTGTTCTTGTATTGTGAAAGGGTGTGGATTTTGCTGTTTTTATTATTACTGATATGTTTTGTTTTTTTTAAATTGATGTGGCAAAGCATTATGTTAATTGATTTTCTGATGTCAAATAAAATGTGAATTTTTAGGACAAATCCTGTTTAGTCATGGTGGATGATTCATATGTTGTGGGATTTGGCTTGCTCATACTTTGTTGAGATGTTTGCATCATATTCACAAGAGACACCGGCCTACATTTTTTCTTGTAATATCTTCTTATGGCTTGGTGTCAGGATGATACGGGTCTTACAAAATGAGAATTAAGAATTATTTCATCCTCTTCCATTTAATCAGAAGGGTTTAACAAGCATTGATGTGAATTATTCTATAAATATTTGACAAAACTTATCAGCAACCCACTCTTTGTTTGGAGGCTTTCAATTATCAATTTAACCTCCCTCTAAATATGGGTCTCTTCACATTCTTTGTTTCTTTAAAGTCCATTTTGGTGGTTTGCATCTTATGGCTTTTCCCCATTTTATCTAAGTTGTCTACCTTATTAGAATATAATTGTTCCTACTATTTATAATGCTTATTTCTATAGGTCAGTACTGATGTTTCCTCATTTATTTTTCATTCTGGCAATTAGAGTCATCTGTATTTTCTTCTCCGACAATCTCGCTAAAAACACTTGTGATTTTGTTGATTTTTATTTTTAAAAATCCCAGCTGGGGTCTGGAGGGGTGGCTCAGGGGCCAAGCCTCTACCTTGCAGGCCGTAGGTCCTGAGTTCAGATCCTAGACCCCACTTAATGACACCGGGCGGAAGTGGGGGCGGCCTTCATTTATGGTCCTGGTAGGGTGGAGCCTGTGAATCCCAGGGCGGAGTAAACAAGGAGGAGGTGGAGGCGGTCCACGGTGGTTCCTGAATTCGTCCGTGGTCTTACACACACATACATACACACACGCGTGCACACGCATACACGCACATTGAATAAATAATGAATAATAAAAATCCCAGCTGATGGTTTTATCTTCTGCTTCTAGTTCTCTGTTTCATTAATTTCAACCTGATTTATATTATTTTACTTTTTGCTTTACATTTACTTTTCTCTGCATCTTTTTTTTAAACCACCAACAACACTGTGCAGCTTATTAACCATTCAAGTACAGTAGCATCTGGTAAGAGTGGGACACAATCGGGACTCGAGAGTGACAGATACTCAGCATCTAACAGTTTGAGAGAAGCCACTACAAATTCTTTTCACAGAATCTCACAGAGCCAATATGGTACTAGCCATCACCCCAGCGCACCAGATACACTGCAGTAGAAAGGAGACAATGCAAACAATAGCTACACTAAAAGACCAGCACTTCAGAAAAAGAGTGAAATGCTTTCGGTTTCTCCCCTTTCGCCCCTTAAAAGAACACCTTCCTTTCTGGTTTTATCTACACGGTCCTATATCAGCTTCTAGAATATTGGTCAGGAGGGGAAAAAATAAAACGACAGTGGCCAGTATACAGTCTTTGGATCTTTAGGAAGGGGACAGGAGCAAGTCAGTTCTCAGAACAAATTAGTGGCTTCAGTCTCGTTTTCCGGGTCTTTGGATTCTTTGTTCTTCCGCACCCCTTCAGTGTGCTTGTCCTTCTGTCACTCAAAAGGTCCAGTGTGGCATCCATCTGAGCCTCGCGGCTGTCTTTGTTAGCTTCCATTTTGCAGGTCGTGTTCTCCTCTGCCATTTTGTTCAGTTGCTGTTCTCTATGGCCTTCTGCAGCTCTTCCTGCTGGTGCTCTGGCTTCTCTGCAAGCTGCTTTAAGACCTCGGCTTCAGGACACTTGCTTCTCTTCTGCAGCTTCTAATTTCTTCTGAATTCCCTCCAGGCCAAGGTCCCTGTTCTGTGCAGGGGAAAGGGGGAAATCTGGGGTGGATTCTTTTGACCAAGGGCTGAGAATCAGCTCAAAAGCCTGGCCAGAAGCACGTTTGTGCAGCTCCTTCACCTGAGTGTCAGAAGCAGCCATGGCGAAGAGGAGACTGCAGTGCTCTCTGCGCAGCCCGCTGGTAAGGAAAGCTCGCTCTCAGCCCCTGGCCACACGCTCTGCATCTCTCTTATTAATGAAATCTCGTCTTAGATAGTTCCATTCATGTGTATAATGCATGCAAATGATCTCCTAACGCTGCCATCTTTTATCGCCTTCTTTCCATGTCTACCTGCCCTTCCATACATATCCCTTTCCTTCATTAATGTCTTTTTGGTTTTTTGTTTTTTTCTTTGCTTGGTTCTTTTGTGTTGTGTTCCACTGTGTCTCAACAGGACGATCTGTGTGGCCATGGCTTTGGACACTTAGGGTGAAAGATTAGGTGACTCAGTTGATATTTTTCATGTGGGTTTTGTTGTTATTGTTGTTACTGCTCACAAGTGGTTGAGTGTGTGTGTGTGTGTGTGTGTGTGTGTGTGTGTGTGTGTGTATGTGTGTGTGTATGTGTGTGTGTGTCTTTGTGAGAGAGAGACAGGAGAGAGAGAGGAGAGACAGAGAGAGAAACAGAGAGAGGGAAGTGTGCACTGTGTGTGACTGTGGAGGTCTAAGGATGTCTTCAGGATCATTCTGGATTTTTCTTCCTCCTTTTTGCATTGCTCTGTCTTTCCAATGCTCCACTTTCCAGGGCCAGAAGTGCAGGCTGATGTCCATTTCTGCCTGGTGGTTTTAAGTAGGATCTGATATGTCAACTCTAGTCTTTCTGCTTTCAAGGTAGTCTTAACCTCTGAGCCATCTCTCCAGCCTTCTTTCATATTTTTTTATAATGAGGTATTTACGGTTAAAACATGCCCTGTCACTAATTTAAGACATAATACTTATATCCTTTAAGTATTATTATGCTGTGCTTACATTTTAATTCCAAATTTTTTTTTCATTTATTTTACACATCACTATTTATTTTTCACATATTTTCGTGCCCATAAATTTCCTAGTGACGGATTCCTAATTTCATTCCATCCTGGTGAAAAACAGCAGTTAGTTTCATTTCTACATGTTTTCTGTCTTGTTTAAAATGCATTTTTATTCTCTAGAGTTTTGGATGTGAATGTAGCAGATGTATGATGTTTTCACACCTTAATTCCCAATCCCATTCTCCCCCTCCTTTCCCAGTTATAACTTTTCTTCTTCCCTACAAGGCTCCCTCTTATTTTCATGCCTTTTTGCATATGTGGCCTGCTGAGTTTCATCCTGGTTATTTGATATGGCAATTGCCTGAGCACTTCCTGAAGCATGAATCACATACATTGCCGGGTAAACCACTGGGGAAGCATCTTTCATCTCTGTCATAGGTGGGCACAAGGCGTCAACTTGAATGTTGAGGGTTTGAACTCTGGCCACATTTGTAGAGAGTCAATGGTTGAGTTAAGGCCAGAGCAAAACTGCAAGGGATTTTCTAGCTGATGGGAAGACCCAGCTCATGTTGGGTGGGACTATATGCTGGAATAAAGCACTGAGAGCAGGGGCAGGAGAGGTGGCTCAGGGGTTAAGACTCTGCCTTGCAGGCTGAAGGTTCTGAGTTTGGATCCTACACCCCACATATAGATGCCCGGCAGAAGCAGGGGTGGCCTGCATTTATGGTTCTGGTAGGGCGGAGCCTGTGAATCCTGGGGCAGAGTAAACAAGGCGGAGGTGAAGGCGGTCCATGGTGGTTCCCGAATTCGACCGTGGTTCTACACACACACATACATACATGCATACACACACAAACACGCACAATTGAATGAATAATAAAAAAATAAAAATAAAAGTTTATGAAAGCACTGAGAGCTCATTGAGAAAGTTGGCATCCTTTTGTAAGGCCAGACATGCCGGTGTGGCAAGTAAGGATCGTCCCTCTCTCAGCCATAATTTGCTGATGATGTGGCCAGTTCCCTCAGTCCTGGTGTTGATGGGTGCTCTCCCATCAAGCTGGACTGAGAACTCTAAAGAGACTGTGGTAAGGAAATAAACTCCTTGTTTCCATAAGCCATTTGACGGTCATTTATCAGCAACCATGCAGGCAGACTGCAACACTCCGTCGAGCATCACCCCTCAACAGTCTCTCAAGGAGTCTCTATGGGGCCGCTTGAGGCCTTCACCCTTCCATGGTTGATGGTTGGTAGGCCAAATATTGTGTCTGTTTTGTGGCAGTAGACCAAGCTGTACTGAGTTCACAGATGCCACAGCACTGTTGTGAGCAGAAGGTCTCTTCTAGCTGGGCTCCTTTCCACTTCAGGCTCTTTTCCACTTCAGGCTCTTTTCCACTTCAGGCTCTTGTGTTCTTACTGCTCCCTCTTGTTGGATGTTCCCTGAGTCTTGGGGTTGGGGGATGTCAAAAATGTCCTGTTTAAGGCCAAGCGGTCCACCACCACTTATTTTCTCTACTTTGGTCAGTTCTGATTTTCTGTAATAAACACTTTCCACTGCAAAGGAAAACTTGTCAGTTGAGTGCTGCTCCTCAAATCTATGTGATAAATGTTTAGAAGGCAGTTTGATGCAAAGTCCTTCTAGATAAACCTCAATAGCTCTTACCCATGGAGGGCCTGTCTTCCCCTCCCATAGGCTCTTGGCCTGATTCAGCATATCAGGAATGTGTTCCTGGGTGAAAGGCAGATCAGAAAGCAGTTGGTTGAGTCCTTACCATCCGTGCCACTGTTGCACAGATGAGCGCCTTATAGCAGAGTGGTTGCCTTTAGCTTTTATCTTTTTTTGCCTAGCTTAAGATCTGCCATGAAGAGTGCTCCACGTGCACTTGAGAAGAATGTCTATTCTGCTGGTCTTGGGCAGAGTGTTATACAGCTGTGTGTCAGGACCAGTTGACTTACTAACATTTCGTTAACATTTGTTGGCATCAGTGTTCATCAATTACCATTTTGTGCCATTTTTTCCTCGTAGTGTCATTATGGCTTTGGCATTAAGATAATACAGTGTCGTTCAAGTCTTTCATCTGTTAGCTGATCTTTTGTGTAGTGTTCTAACCATTATGGAAGGGGCTTTACTGAGTTTTCCCCTTACTATTTTTGAACGGTTTCTCCTCCTATTTCTGAGTGCTAGGCAATTACACGCTCATGATAGTTACACCTTCTTGATGGCTCTGAGCTTTCGTCATTAGAAAGTATTCTTTATTCAGTAATAGTTTTGTTTTAAAGTCCATTTTGTCTGATGTGTGTATCGTGGCTCTGACTTGATGGTTGCCATTTAGATCATGTGCCTGGTCCTCATTATTTTACTTTCAATCTGCTTCTAAGTTTTGGGGACATTGAATTCAGGTTAGTAGAAGATTGGCTTGTAATTTTTACATTTTGGGCGTGAGGGGAGATGACCTGAGTGCCCCCCCAGAAGTGGCGGCCATCTTGGGGGCAGGAGACAAAGGAAAGATCAGAAGATGCCAAGTGGTACTCGGTGATGGGGGGAGGACGTACTGGAGATGCCACCCCTTCCTTTCGCTCCCTCTGGGCTCCAGGAAACGGTCCCTAAACTCCCACGGCTAGGCCTTGGCCACACGCTTGCTCCCACGCAACTGAGTGGTCCAGGCAGAGAAGAAGACACGGGGAAGAAAACCGATGAACGCAGATGGCACCGATGAGAAGCGCCACTGTTGAGTTCAGAGCGGTGGTCCAATGGCTTGGTCATGCCGCAGGCTAACGCTTAGACACGATGACTGATTGGTTGAAAGGCACAGGCCCGCCTCCCACAGTGACGTGTCTGTGTTTGATTCTGAGTTTCCAGGGCAATCTGGCTCAGCTGAGGGAGAGGAGAGGCAGCACCTGCTGGACAGCAGAGGAGGTCGCCAGGTCCCCTGGTGGAAGCGGACCAGATGAGCCCGCGAAAGGCTTGCAAGTCTCGCGGACAGCAGTCCCGCGAGGGCACCTGCAAGATGCCACCGGCCGGACGCCAAGCGCAGAGGGCTCAGGCGCGAGGAGCGGCTGCCGCGGGCCCGAAGAAGCCACCAGGCCTGAAGCCCAAGACCCTGGGAACTGCCCGTCGGGGGAGACCCAGGGCGCGCTCCGCAGTCAGCTCCCTTGTGGTGTCTCAGCGGAAGACAGGAAAGAGCAGGAGGAGCGCGGCCCGTGGCGGATGTGCCAGGGACGCTGAGCAGCCGGCCACGAAGAAACAGGCCGAGCAGGGCGCGGCCGGGGCCGAGGCCCCCCAAGACCTCGAGGAGCTGCAACTGCAGATGCCCAGGGAGCTCAAGGCGTGGCTCATCACGGACTGGGACCTGGTCACCAAGCGGCAGCACTTGTACCAGCTCCCCGCGGCGAAGAACATCGACGCGCTGCTCGGAGAGTACGCGGCTTACAGGGAGGCCCAGGGCGGCGCGACCAAGGAGTACGAGGTCAGCGAGGTGCTGGCGGGAATCAAGCAGTACTTCGACCACACGCTGCCCACCCAGCTGCTGTGGAATTTCGAGAAGCCGCAGCACGCCGAGATCCTCGTGGCCCGACCCAACGTGCCCATGTCTGAGATCTACGGTGCGCCGCACCTGCTGCGGCTCTTCACGCGGGTCGCAGGCTTGCTGGCCGCCTCGCGGCTGGACCAGGCCAACCGGGCGCTGGTGATGGCGTTGCTGCAGGATTTCCTGCATTATCTGGCCCACGATGCTGCGTCTCTCTTCACCACCAGAGACTACAAGGCGGCCTCGGCTGAGTATATCCAGAAGGCCCTGTGAGGGCCCAGCCCAGGACCCTGTTATGACCATGGGCCGCAATTGCTGCGGCCTTTACAGTTTTCTTTGAACTGCCCTACTTCAAAGATTCAATGCATAACAGGGCTTATGAAAATAAAAGTGCATGCGTTTATCATTGGAAAGTTGTCTTGGCTCTATGAGGTTATTTGAAAACACTACGGGACTTTATTTTAAGAAATATTACAAAGGAATGGGGAGAAGGGAGGGGGAGAAATGAGAGGCAGAAGGAGGGAAGGGGAAGGGAGGGGAGGGGGAAAGAGGGAGGGAGAAGGCGCAGAGGGGGAGGGAGTGGAGGGGGGAAGGAGGAGAGAAATGAGGGTGGGACATGGAGAAAAGGGAGGGCAAGGAGGGGAGGGGGAAGGAAGAGGAGGGATGGAAGGGGAACAGTGGGGAGGTGGGGAGCAGAAGAGGGAAGGGAAGGGCAAGAAGTGGAGAGGAAGGGAGGGGAGCAATGGAGTGGAGAGGAGGTCCAGGAGGGGAGATGAAGGGCATTGAAAAGAGGGATGGAAGAGTGGTGGGACACACAGGGAGGGAAGAGAAGGAAGAAAGGGGGATGAAGAGATCAAGAGAGGGAGAAAATAGGGAGAGAGTTGGAGGGCACAAGAAAGAGGAAAGAGAGGAGAAAGAGAAAAGAAGAGAGGAGACAACAAGAGGCTAATGGAATATTAAATCAACCAGCAAGCACACTAATTCTTCACAAAAGGCTGGGTATGAGATTTTGGGTACCCACGTTTTGAAACAAGCCATGCAGGTGAAGGGGAATTAAGAAAGATGAAGCGGGAGGAGGGGGAGTTTCTGTGTGTAAATATTAGCACTAAGGAACATAATATACATACCAGAGAAACCTACATTGCACGTCAATCAAAAAAATTTTTTTGAAAAAGTGGTAACTGACATGGCCTACACAGGGGAGCACAGAGTGGGAAAGACAAGAGAGAATAGAAAGTGCCCTGAAGTGCTCCTATCAGAAGCCCTGGCGGTGAAGCACACTGCCCAGTACCAGGTAGGTGATGCCTCCTGATGAACCGTTGGTCAGAGAGGCTTCAAAAACCGCCAAACATAGAGGAATTTGACACTGCTCTTGGTCACCATCTAGAACCCGATAGTGAAACCCTATTGCTGATGAGACCACACACATCAGAGGACATAAAAAGGACTGGAATGAATTTGGGAGAGTTCTCCTTGCCGGCTAGCCTTCACAGTACCAGAAAGTATGTAGGTTGCAGGCAAGCAAAACCATCCATGGCCTTACTTAGCTGTGAGAGCTGCAAACTTCAACAGCAGCTCTGCTGGCAAGAGGAGACCACTGGCACAATCATGGCATGTAAGAGATTGCGCTCAACAGTGCTTTCTGATTGGATTTAAGGCCTGCTTTTTAGCAGGGGCACTTGCCTGGCACTGGAAAGCTAGCCGAATGCCCGTGCTAGGGGAGGCCATAGGCCCTAGTTGGGAAAAAACTACCTAGTGTTACCTGTACGTGCTTCATTAGTAAAGTACCATCACACTTCAGCATTCGATTAAGAGGCATCCTTCTGCAGGGAAGAAATATAATGCAGAGAACCAAAGGGGACAGAGGGCAGACAATAAGTGAATATGGAGTGCTGGGCTCTAGACAGGACACTGAAATCACCCCATCCCAAGTTTCAAGGACTTTTGTGAAGGAGTGAGATTGTAAGCCCCTGAAGGTGGGGAGTGGTATTGTCAAGCAGTATCTCCAAGTCACTATAGGACTGCTGCATCCTGAAACTCACTCCATCAATGCTCAGTTTCACTAGATTCGCATAGTACTTGACCAATCAACATTTCACCATGGATGAAGGAAGATCTGAAGAAATACTACACTTCCCAAGAGACTCTTTAAAACTAATGCCAGACAGAAAAAGGGGAGTAAACTTATTCAACAATTAACCCATTGATAAGTCATCTATGCCCCAGCAAGCACTCAGGCCCTTGCCAGTCCACGGGTCCTGAATGAAACGCCGTGAGTCACACATGCAATAAGACGTGGATGCAGGAGGGAGAATAACTAGAAAGGAGAAAAGTATAAGGTACAACTTCGGGGAGGGGGGTACAATTGAGTAGTAACTGTTGAAAGCACATAAATTCATTGTGTTGAAGTGTCAAAGAATAAAAAATATTAAGTACATAAATAAAACACCATTCAATAAAAAAACAGTGAATCTATGGGAAGAGAGAGAGAGCGAGAGAGAGAGAGAAAGAGAAAGAGAATTTTAACGTTAGAAAATCCGTTCAAAATCTCTTAAAAGATGTGCAAATACCAAGAGATCATTTTCCCTCTCAAAGAAGTAAAGAGAAGAGGTATGTCAGCAAGCATCTTATATGTCCTTGCAGAGACTATGGAAGGAATGAAAGTTTTTGAAATGAGGCTCACCAATGTATATCAAAAATTCAAATGTGGAAAGCCCTCCCCCAAAAAAGTTAATGCCGGCCTGCCAAATAAAATGGGGGGACACCAGCAAACTTCAAGGGAAGCTCCTCTTCTCACACACCCTGAAACCACAGAGCCAGAAGAAGCCAGGGTGGAGGTCACTTGGAAAAGAATTACAACCTTCCCATCCCCATACACTAGACCCTCACAGAACAGAGGCTACACTCGCCCTTGCCCCATACAGTACCCCATGCAGAGCCTGATAGAGACAGAGGAAGCTGAAAACTTCACCTCTGCAATGATCCACTCTAGAAGTATTCTTGTTATTTCTTATTTTCTGTTAGCCAATCTTCAATATTACGTGTTTCGTGATGGCTTTGCTTTCCTTTATAAATTGCTCACTTAGGATTTAGAATTGTTTCTGTTTCTGCTGACCCTGTTCGCCCACTTCCCATGCCTTTCCCCTCTTGTTTCTGTCTTTTCCTCTTTCTCTCATCCTTACTCTTGCTTCTTTTTACTATCATCTTCCATAGCTTGAACAATCAGTAAAATGTGTAGATCCTGACAGTATCACAACTCTCTCCTCTCAATCACTTTACCTGCCTTGAATGCTGTTTTTTCTACTCAATCTGATAATCAAACCTATCCTTACCCATCCTACTTCCTTCTCCTTTGTAATCTTTTTTCAGAACTCATCTTTAAATATTGTGTTTATCAACTGTGTGTGTATGTGTAAGAGAGAAGGGTGTGGCACAGTGTGTCCCTGTGGAGGACCAAATTGACTTCCGGAATCATCCTGGATTGCTGCTCCCTCCTTCTGCTTTGCTCTGGGATTTCCCAGGCTCACCTACCAGAGGTAGAAGTGCAGCCTGCCACCCTTTCCCCTTGGCATTTTTTTATGTAGGTCTTGGGATCTGAACTCAGGACCTTCTGCTTAGGAGGTAGACAGACCTCATTTGACTGAATATGTTCCAAGTGTAGGTACGTGATTTCACGGTTTGTGCGGAGGTCCGAGAAGGAATGCCCCAGCCTGGGATTTTGGTGCCATTGTGAAATTTAAAAGGCCCAGACACGTCATGCCAAGGATGAGGAATTGAAAAGTTTATTGATTACATGATTACATGGAGACATGGACTGATCAATTCTCCGAAGGGACAAGAATCCACCATTTGTAATCTTATTAACTAAAATCTAAGTATTAATCCATGCTACCCTTAGGTGTTTATCCTTCAACATTCTCTGAAAGCAAAAGGATACTTATGTTCTTGGAGCATGAAATTTGCACAGTAATAATATTCAGCAACTGTGGTTGTTCTCACAGTTGCTATCCTACTCAGGAAATGAGCTCTTGAACTGAGGTACTATTTCCTAAACTATACACTCAAGTAAAAAGACCTTTGTGAAATGCTCCAAATGAAAAACATAATAAGTCAAATAAAAAGAAAGGACAACAACAAGAAAGTACCTGTGTGACTTCAAAATATATGTGACGCTCTGAGAAGACCCAATCTATGGATAATGGGTACAGAAGAAAAAGAATCCCACTCAAAAGGCACAGAAAGCATCTTCAATAGAATCATAACAGAAAATTTACTATCATTATGAAGAGAGATGCCTGTCTAGACGCAGGAGACATTCAGGACACCATAGAGACAAGACCGGGAAAGACTCTCTCCTCATCGTATTATGACTGAAAAGCTAAATATGTGGAGCAAAGAAAATATATTCAAAATGGCAAGAGAAAAACACCAAGTGGTATATTAAAGCAGGCCTGCCAGAATTACAGCAGATTTACCAGCTGAAACGTTAAAAATCAAGAGGGGCTGGAAAGATGTATTTTAAGTTCTCTTTTTTATGTGTGTGTGTGTGTGTGTGTGTGTACATGCATGTGTGTGCACCTGCCCATGCACACACATGTACCTCTGGTGGCTCAAGGATGACTGTCAGAATCATCTTGGATTGGCAATCACTCCTTATTGCTTTCTTCTGAAGTTTCCCAGGCTCTGCCTTCCAGAAGTGGCAGTGCAGGCTGCTGGTATTTTTACATAGTATGTAGGGATCCAAACTCAGATTCTTTTGCTTATGAGGCACCATGAAGCCATCTCTACAGCCTGTATTTCAAGTTGAAAAGATTAAACTACGTTATTTTACCCATCAAAGTTATGTCACAGTTGAAAGCAATATAAAAACTTTCCACAACAAAAAATAGACTAAAGGAATTCATGACCACTAAGTCAAGTCGACAGAATATAGCTGTAATAATCCGTTGAAGAGAAAACAAATCCATCCACAGGTTCACAAGAAAAAAGAAATGGTGCTATAGTAATAGTCAAGCAAATGAAGAGAAAAATAGCAAATGTCACTAAAACAAAATGTCAGGAATCAATGCATACCTCTCAGCAATATCCATGTATGTTAATAATCTCAACTTCCCAATCAAAAAATACATACTAGTATACTGAATCCAAAGGCAGGAACCAGCTAGGGAGATAAGTCATCAGGTAAGGTTCCTGTTGGCAAACCTGGCAACCTGAGTTTGACCTGGAAAACCCACATGGTGAAAGGAGAGAGCTGGCATCCTTTAACTTCAACCCATGCACCAAGAAATTCATATGTTCAATGCCTTCCTTCCTTCCTTCCTTCCTTCCTTCCTTCCTTCTTTACTTCCTTCCTCTATTTCTTCTTTCTTTCTTTCTCTCTCTATTTCTTCTTTCTTTCTATCTCTTATAAGTAAATACAATAGTGAAAAATTAAATGAAAATGTAAAAAGCAGGAACCATCTTTTTGGTGCCTCTGAAACACACAAGCACATACACACATACAACACACACACACACACACACACACACACACACACACACACAACCAATACTATCTTAAGGTAAAAAAGAATTGACAATGGTATTCTAAGAAAATGGATCTAGGAAACTAGTAGGTGTTGCTGTTCTAATATGGCAAAATTGACTTTAAACCCAAACTAGTGATGGAGATAAAGAAGGTTGCTTCATGCTGATTAAAAGAATGATCTATCAAGAGGAAATGCTAATTCTTAACATATATGGTCCAAACAGAGGTCAATAAATTTCATCAAACAAACAGTATTGGACGTAAAGTCACAGATTAACACAATAGAAGTGGGTGACTTCAATACCTATTCTCACCCTCCTCTCCCCAACTGCCAGGTCATCCCAATAAAAATAAACAGAAGTATCTAAATTAAATGACATCATAGATCAAAAATGTACTTAGCCTACATCTAGATAATTTTCTCTCTGAACAGTATAGAATACACATTTTTCTCAGCATCCCATGGAACTTTCTCATATGTGAATCCTAGGTGTGAAATTTTAGATCTGTGTATTTAATTAGGAGTCTGTAGAGGTCAGGAAACTAGAAAGGGCACATTATTGGGGAAAGGAGAATGAGGCTTAACAGGAGGAGAGATAGTAGAACATGTATAACATAAAAGTAGAGACGGGGCACATTGGAGGGTAAAGGCTTAAGTGTGGATGGGGCAGGAGGGTTGGGGAGGTGAGGGAGTTAGACTGGGATAACCAAAAGTAAGAATGTATAGAAAGAGCCTGATGGAATGCTGCTACCTGGTAATTTAATTAAAAACATAATTTCTTAAAAAATGAGGAGTTTGGATGGAGGGACCTTATCTGGTGGGCGACCGTGCTCCCAGAACATACGGGTTATTAAACAGAAGTCTGAGTACCAGGCATGCGATAACTCTCTCTGGGTTTTTGTTCAGGGAAGGCCTGGAAGTGTTGAAATAGCACATGCTACTTGCACTGTTGCCAACGCCCTCTAGAGCTGGGTGGTAAGACCCTATTGCTGAAGACAGCACCCATTTTGGCTTCAGCCTTGGTGCTGCACACTACCACACGGACCAGCAGGAGTTACACACTGGTACAACAGCAGCATGACTATTGTGGGGACAATCACCCACTTGCTGAATCCACTTGAGGCCTGTTTCACAGGAGGAATTACCACCTGGCACTACGAAGCTGGGCCAAAAGCCTGTGGTTGGGAAGGTCACAGATCATAGGGAGGGAATCCAGTGACTGTTGTTTGTCTCAGCACATGCGTCAAACTCATATCCATATGCATGTGTGTATGCTCTCACCCACAGATTAGTACTTGAACTTGGTCAGAGAAGATTGTTCCTTCAGTGGGCAGTGGAAAGAGATTCACCACTGGCAGAAGGAGTGGCTTTTGAATGTTCAACACAAGTGTGGCTCAGGGAACATATCAGGAGAGTGGAAAGAATGAAAGCACCAGAGGAGAAAAGAGCAGAATAGGAGCGTAGAAAGAATGGAAGTGCAGGAGGAGAAAACAGCAGAATAGGAGCGTAGAAAGAATGGAAGTGCAGGAGGAGAAAACAGCAGAACAGGAGCATAGAAAGAATGGAAGTGCCAGAGGCAGGGGGAATACTGGAAATATTGTCCCATGGACATGACATGCATATTACACTCATGACCACACAGCAGCTGTGGTTACTGGCACAAGATGAAGCAGTCAACACTCCAGGATGGATGGGAAAGGGTTTCTTGTGGCTCCATCCCTCATGGAGGAACTATTGGTTGTTGGAAACTACTGGAAGGAGGAGAGTCGTTTTTCTCCAGGGATGAGGCTGCTGATAGGCCATGCTCCAGTGGATGGGTCCACACTCACTCATGCACATGTGAACAGCACTAAGTGGACTCACTGTTGTTTTTTTTTTATTTCAGCTCATACAAACTTATTAGGTACACCAGTTCCCTCCCTCCCTCCTCCTCCCCCCGTACCCCCTGCTCCCTCTCCCCACCCCTCTCCCTCCCCATCCCCCAGTGACTCCCACCCCAGTTCCCAGAGATGGACTCACTGTTTTATTTAAGCAAAAAAAGAAGTGAACAGAAAATGACAATTACTAGTCTTTACCTCCTAAAGTTTTCATAACTTTCCCAAACGACATAACCAAACATATGAGCCTGTGGCAGCCATTTCATGTTCAGACTTGACCTGTTTGACACCACCAACCATCACAGTCCTTTTCCTTTTCTTCTCTCTCATCATTGTTGTACTTGTCTCTTTCTTTTTTCTCAGTCTGCTTAATTGCTTCTTGCTTCTGGTCCTTTGTTCTTTTGTGGCTCTTTTGATATCTAATGTCTCGTCAATTTCTTCTGTGATCTTTGGGGGCAAAGTTGCCAGACATGCTGTGTGTTTTGACATGCCAGAGATCAATGCCACATGTGACAAAATTATAAGCATTCATACTGGCATCAGAGGAGTCTTGGTGCTTCGACATTCTAGGTGGATCCATGTGTCTCTACAATCAAGATTGTTCATTTCTCGTGCTTATACTGCTCTTTTCCTCAGAGTTCTGAGTCATAGATAATTCCTACTCTCTATTTCTTCATCCCAATCCTTAGAGCTGCTTACTGTTAGTTCAGAGATATATCCAGCCTTATGCTAGTCCTCCCTCTTGAAGGCTGTGGGATCATCAGTCTTGAATTATTCATTCCAGTCTTCTGTGTTGACCATATCAGGACCCTTTCTCTTCTGTGGGGCAGGAAGTCTCCTCCAGCCAACCAACTAGAACTTTGGAAAACTCTTGATACTGTTTGACATTGTCAGTCTCTGATAACTTCAGAAGTATCAGGTTTGTGGAATGTTGTTGACTCAAAGTTACTTTTTAGAAGAGTTTTATGAGAACAAAGGGTCCTAAAGTGAGAGAACAGATTAGTACACCGAGAGAGAGAGAGAGAGAGAGAGAGAGAGAGAGAGAGAGAGAGAGAGAGAGAGAGAGAGAGAGAGAGATCCTTCAAACAGGTTGCCAGATGCACAACAAGCACCATATTCACTGAACTTTCTTTATGATCCTAATGAAAGGAGTTTTTGAATTGTAGGTTTTCACAAGAGTTCATAAGTATCATACTACGTTGCCTAGTCTATTTCTGGCACACAGGTCAGCAATAGGTAAGAGTATAGTTTAAGTAGCTTTGGTCCTGAGCAGTTGAATGGGCAGGCTGGGCACTTGCTTTTCCTGCCAAAGTCTGAGTGCTCTAACAACCACACCAGGTATCTTTCAGTTTTTAGTCTTATGGGAGAGGCTGCAGTGATTGGGCTATGGCCTGGTTTCTCCCAGGCTGTCACTTCCAGTCATTTAAAGCAGCTACATTTTAAATTGGAAAGCCCATGTACTAACACAATCTTTAGCTCACAAGTATTGTCTGGCTGGACATTTAGTTTGTTCTCATGTGTAAATTCATATCTTCATACCAAATAGTCTTATTGAGCAGCATGCTATTGCTTTTGTAGTTGAAGATGATATGGTGCTTCTAGGGAGGTTAGGCTAAAATAAGGAATTTTGCGTCTTCATGCATAATCATATAGTTTAAAATGGGAAAACAGCTTCATATAGCTGCCTTCAAAATATAACTTCTACTGGCATTTCATGGAGAACTGCACCACCAGAATTGGACTTTGGTTGCTGAAAGGTTTGAAACTGGCCAGTAAAGAAGAAAAGTTGGTATCTTGGCTTGTCTGAGGCCCTTGTCTGTCTTCTGATCATTGTAGAACTTGCTAGAACTAAGAAAGAATTGGCTAATATCTAACTTGTGCTTGTTTTCTGTTCAGCAGTAAGTCTACCTCTAACTAGAAACTGCTCCTTGAGGGGCATAGTGGGCTCATCTACAGTCAGGTTAAGGAGGCCAATTGGCAGCAGTGCTAAAGCAACTTGGTAATTAAGGGAGTTGGTGGCACAGACCTCAAATAGTACTCTTAACTCTCCTGAAGACAGTAAACAAATATTATTATAGTTTAATTCTAATTAGAAAACCTCAGTCTCTTGGGGGGATTTTCCAACCATTTACATTCAAAATTATTGATAATAATTGTGTAAGGCCTTAGATTTGGAGCTCAAGGGGTCAGATTGTCTTTCAAATTTATTACAAGAGTTATTAATACCATTGAAAAACAGCAGCACGTTCAGGCCTAGGAAGCAGTTGGGTCCCTCTGATAGATTTCAGAAAAAGATGGGGATGTTTCATACCATTGAATTGATGAGTAGCCCATATTACATGCTTGAAGTTGGGTTTTCTCTGAGTGGGGAGCAAGAATAGGGGCAAAGTTTTGATCTCCTAGTTAATGCAGGTCTATAATACAGGATGTGCCTCTAACAACCCCTAATGTTTAGGGTGCTTGGGTTTATTCCTTTGGGGAATTCAGAATTACAGCTTCACAGGCAGACTCTCTTTTTTGTGTGTAGCAGTGAGAATTACTGAGTCAGCTTTGAGGGTGGAGAGAGGAAGAGGAAGCTTTAGGTGATTATAGCCTGAGTATCCCCTGGCTCAGACTTAACAAATTGGATTTGCCTTCCATGTAAACTACATTTTTGTTTCCCCTGTATTTTGTATCTTTTTTCTTCTTATTTATTCCCATTTTATTTTTGCATTTAATAATAATATTTGAATGTTACATTTTAATGTATTTAATAATTTTTTATCTTATGCTTTTTATCATTTCCTTAGAATTTGCTTTAGGGTTTATTTACCCTTTATGTATTATTATATTTGGATTTCTGTTATCTTAATTCCAGGAAGCTATGGAAATGCTACTTCTGTATGTATTTATTCTCTTTTCACACTTTTGTAATAATGTTTTTATGCATACTACACATATGCACATGTATGTATGTGTATGTATATGGGCATATGTAGAGTCCACTCACCCCTGGCATGGCGTGTCTCTACCCACTCACACACTCATTTACACAATTGCACAGCTCCTGGCTGTGGGGACGAAGAAAGGCAGGTTCCGGCTGTCCCGGCCTCTGCCTCAATTTCCCAGAGACTTGACCACATGACCGGGAGTTTGTCAGAAGCAAATCTCAAGTTTATTGGGGAAACAAAGAAGCTTATATAGACAAATAATTAGATGGCACCAAATGGGCGGCCAATTGTGTCAAAGGTCAAGGCAACCTTTAGGTTCTATAGGTGAAGTCCAATGTCACTCAGCACAGAGGGCAGGTCAATACCTGAAAGCCAATTAGGGGTCCCTGTAATGTGATCAGGGTAACTCCCAGGACACTAGCCATCTTTAGTCCCATGTGCTCAGCCATGCCCTGGGGCAAATGCTGGGTGGGCCCAACAGGCATATCCATATACATACATATATTAGGCTTATATGTGTATACTTATATACATATATACATGTATATTTGTCCTGCCTGAATTCTTCTCTTTGGGGAGACCCACCCAGATTGCTGTTGTACTTGAGACGAGAAGAAACTGAAAAACTCTTCATAACACATATTATTTTATTTAGTACTTTTAAAATCAGAAAAAATAAGTATTCATAATTACAAAATTACATGTATTCATATTACAGAATTCACTATGATTGTGTGTGTATGTGTGTGTGTTTGGATTACTATCTGGGGTTACTTGATTTCTACCTGAAAAACTTTAATATTTCTTGTAAGGTGGATGTAATGGAAATACATTATTTTCTTCTTCCATCTTCATGTATATATGTGTGTGTACTGTAGGGGAGTGGGTACTGTAGGGGAACATCCTGCACCCCCCCATATTCCTTAGAAACAATGACATCTTATCCACCAGTTATCAGGTTTCCCTAGACCTTTTGGCTGGAGATTCAAGGTATGGAAGGCATAACTGCACACCTGCTCCTGGAACGCTGGGAGCTGGAAATGATAAGCTTCTTCTCTGTGTGTGATTCTAAGGCCTCTGTGTTTCTCAGCCTCAAAGTAAGCCCAGCTGCCTCTTGTCTGTATTGATAGGGAATCCTTGTATGCTCTGACTTATTGTTTGACACTCCATCCCGTGTGTGTAATATCTGTGCTTCCTAATAAAATCAGCCACAGAACACTACAAGGTAATTCAGAATGGAAAATATCTGAAGTACTCTGGTTTTTGTGAATTAAACTCATATCATATCTCAACAATGATCATTGTCAGCTGCAGAGTGCATGTGTATATATACATGTCCATATGTGTATGAGCATGTGGGGGGGCCTGGGTTGATATTGGGAATCATTTTTATTGTTTTTCTACCCTATTCTTTCTGAGACTGGGACTCTTTTCAAACATAGAGTGTGGCTAGTTAGCTTGTTCTAGGAATACCCAATCTTTGCCTTCTGAGGCTAGACTTACAGGAGGGACTCCATACTCAACTGACATTTTATGTGAGATCTGAGATCCAAACTCAGGTCCTTTTCCTGGAATAGAATCTCCTTAGCCCCAGAAACACATTTTCTGTTCTCATTTATTTGTCTTTACTTTCATTGTTGCAAATTGTAATATTTTTACTGGATATAATTTCCTTGGAACACTTTGAATGTTTCCTTACCTATAACTCTGGATTTTTGCTTATTATTGTTGAATGCTTGGATTATTTTAGTGAAATCTGTACTCTCTTATGTGAAACCTTTGATGTTGTTCCTCAGGAGCACAACCTTGAGCATGCCCATAGTCATCCTGAGATGATGTTTTCCTGGCTTCTTTTTGATTGCATCTTTCCCTGACCACATGCAATTTTTAAGATCCTCTGACTGACAGCCAATTGCTTTTGTGTTTTCGACAATATTTTGAAGCATAAGTTGTCACACAGACTGATCCAATCAAATATAGGGTATTTTGATGGTAGTTGTTTAAAAAAAATTGAGACAGGGTTTTATTTAGGCCAGGCCGACCTTGAACTTGTAATGTAGTTAAGATAGTCTTGTATTACTGATACTTTTGCTTCCATTTTCCGAATTATGGAATTCCAGGTATGTGTCACCACATACAGATCTACAATGGTTCTTGAAGTCGTGTTGGAGATGAGTAATGTTGTGAATATAATTGTTGGGGAGTAGGGTTTTTTTGTAAAATTTTAATGATAAAATTAAGTTCTATTGCAATGGAGAAACTTATGATAGTAACTATTAGGGTTATTAAGTTTGAGGTAAAATGGTATTGTTCTGACTCCAGAAAAGTGACCTATTTCTCCAGTTGTTCATTTGTCTGATTTTATTTATTTTATTTATTATTATTATTTTTCCACTCATACAAACTTAATAGGTACCCCAGTCCCCTCCCTCCTTCCACCCTTCCCCAGATCCCCTTGCTCCCTCCTCTCTTTTCCTTCCCCCCCTTTCTCCCAATGTCCCCTCTTCCCCCCCCCAATCCCTGGAGCATCCTTTAATATGCATGTCAAGCTTCCCTCTGGGTCCTCCACTCTAATGAGGTGTAAGGACTCAGTAGCATTGCCTAGAGCCTTTTCTTGTGCTCCTCTTTAGTATAGGAGCACTATTGTGGCTGATAATCCCTTGTCTCTAAGGATCCTAGTGCCTGTGAACCATGCTAGACTTTGGGGGGGGTCAATGCTATGTCGGTCATTGCGCAGCTCATGTAAAGTCCTATTATGGTTACTTCCGCCCTAACTTGTGTGGAGTATCTTGCATATCGTTGCCCCGCCCCATCTTTAGGCTCTTACAATCTTATCGCTCCCTCTTCCGCAAATTTCCCTGAGCTATAGGATGGGGAGAGATTTGGCTGGCCTAGTTCCAGGTGGTTAATGTAGGGTCTCTGATGTTCTGAATTATGGTTTTTTTTTTCCAGTTTTGCTGTTCCTGCACCACCCTTGGCTCCATCCTGATGGGTATTGGGTGTCTCCTCCCAGCCAGAGATAAAAGGCTGTTAAAATAGAGTCTTACTATAAGAGTAGATTCAAAGGTAGATGGAATAAGAGTAGGAGACCACAGTGAGGGGGGTCAGTCTCCCATTTGCAGGATGGTTACCATCTATCTTCCAGACTCTATGCTCTCACTGACTGGTGAGATCAAACCCCCTCAGTTGCAAGTGACCAGGAAGGAAAGTCTGTGAACTTAACCAGATGTCTCACTACTTACTTGCAGGACTTGATGGTGGCCTATTGTCTCTGCTGTAGCATGATCCCCTCTCTCCTTGTTTCTGGAGGGGCCCTCCTTCCCCTTCCCTCCTGTTTATAATCCTTGCAATTACTGTAGGTATTACAGAGATTTATCTTTGAATATGTCACTAAGTGGGTTTGGTACTAGGATCCACCTATTAGGGAGTACATACAGTGCTTAATTTTCTGTGTCTGGGATACTTCGCTCAGTATAATTGTTTCTAATTCCATCTATTTCCCAGCAAATTTCATTAATTCATCATTTTTGATTGCTGAGTATTATTCCATTGTATAAATGTACCACATTTTCCTTATCCACTCGTCAACTGTTAGGCATTTGGGTTGATTCCATGACTTTGCTATTGTAAGCAGTGCTGCTATGAACATGGTTGTACTTGTGCCATTCAGGTGATTTTTTGCCTTATGGGGGATTATTCCCAAAAGTGGAATAGCAGGGTCATATGGCATTTCAATCTTTTACTTTTTTAAAGATTGTTGAGGGCATTTCTTAAGAGGTTAATTAAGGATAAGATCATCCCTGGATGTGGGCAGGCATCTCACAGACTGTGGGCCCAGATGAAAAAAAAAAGCCAACAAAAGAGAAGACCTTCTAACATAGCCATCTTCTGTCTGGTCTGTTTTCTGGCCACTATGTGCTAAACTGTACTGCCTCAACATGTCTCCACACTACAATAGACTGAAATATATGAAACTGTAAGCCAAATAGAATATTCCTTCCCAGTTACAATTTGAATCTGAAATGTTTCTCATAGGCTCATGTGTTTGAGCACTTGGTCCTCAGCTGGTGACATTATTTTGGAATTGCTGAAGGATGCGGGCTACTAGAGGTGAAGTTTTGAAGGTTAAACCTATACTCATTCTGTTTTACTTCTGTTTCCTGTTTGGCCACCATGATTTGACCTGCAGCCTCCTACCAACACAAATCAAGTTGTTCCCACAAGTGAGCCTTCTCATGATGCATGATAAACTAAAATCCCCAGAAATCATGTGTCAAAATAAATCCCACTTTCCTTAAATTGTTTCTGTCAACTATTTTATCACAGTGATGATAAAAATAAATAATACACTCCTTAAATTATTCTACTCAGGTAATTTGTCATAGTTACAAAAAGTCCTCCTAACACAGATAATAAGCAGAGACCTGTTATTGGACCCCTAATATATCTGACACAAGAATCTGCACTTTTGTGTACTACTGACTCACCAGGACAGGTGACACAAAGAAACACATGTGCATGTTTAAGTGCACACATATACACAGTTTGAACCCAGAAATAATTTTAAGTATATGTTAATCTTAAGGAATTGAAACCAGTCACTTATTAAGAGTTATGTGAGATGCATGAGTTATGCAAAATGTTTTTTGAAGAATACTCCTAGTGGAATTTAAGTAGTTGGAAAAAGAACTGAAAATGAAGACAATAAATTCCATTATTCATTGATATAAACATGCAGAAAATAGGCACTAGGAAGATAATTCAGTGCATAAAACACATATCTGAGGATTTGACTTCAAATCTCCAGAATCTACACAAAGTCAGATATGGTAGCACATGTCTGTATTTAGAGTGTGCTCCTATGGCAAGATGGTAGATGGAGAAATGAAGGTCTTCAGAAGCTTGTGGGCCAGATAGCCTGTTGTAACCTAGTTGTAAATAATAAAAAGTTTGTGAGAACAGATACCTGAGATTGTCCTCTGACTTCCACAAGTGCTTCCTGACACACAAGCATTTGCACACACACAGACACACACACACACACACACAGACACAAGTGTACACACACATACAAGTAGAAACACCAAACATGCACATACACACCCACTATATACTCAAAAAGATTAAAACTACAGTAAATGAAAGAATGGCACATCTTTGTCTTTTGTCTTAAGGTAAGTAATAGTTTCTTGCTTATACTGACATTTTTACAGTGGGGATGAAATCATACTCCATAAATCAAAAAGAAATACTGGTATCTAGGCAATTATTTTCGGAGTCTTAAATTCTCTTCCTAAAATGAATAGTCAAATCGTTCTGAAAACTAACAGAGTCCATCCAAATGCTATTAATGGTATCCTATGATTGTTATAAAAGCTCTAACAAAACATCTCTCCAATGGCTGTGACGTTAATCCAAAAATTGACTTTATTTGTGTAGATGAGTACGAACATTAGTCCAGGCTACCTTTGAAAAGAAAGGGAGAGGAAAAGGGAAATGTGGATCAGGAGTGAAGACATATATTCACAAGAAGCTGGAGTGAGGAAATTTTTTTTAATTTCTGCTCATACAAACTTAACAGGTACACCGGTCCTCTCCTTCCCTCCATACCCCCCCCTGAACCCCTCTGCTCCCCCCTCTGCTCCCCCTTCCCTCCCCATCCCCCAGTGACTCTCCTCCATCCCCGGAGCATCCTTTAATGTGCATGCCAAACTCTCCTCTGGGTCCTTCTCTCCAATGAGGTGCAAGGACCCAGCGCATTTCCCAGAAACCTTTCCTGTGTTCCCCTTAAGCTTAGGAACACTACTGTGGCTGTCAATCCCTAGCCTCCAAGGATCCTAGTGCCTTTAGTCCATCCTAGACTTTGTGGGGTCAATAATGTGTTGGACATTGTGCAGGTCATGCAAAGTCCAATTATGATTGCTTCGGCCCTAACTTGTGTGTAGTATCTTGCATATCATTACTCCTCCCATCCTTGTGCTCTTACAATCTTACCGCCCCCTCTTATGCAAATTTCCCTGAGCTTCAGCATGGGGAGAGATTAGTCTGGCCTGGTTCCATGTGGTTGATATAGAGTCTCTCTGATGTTCTGAATTATGTTTTGTTTCTTTCTTTTTTTTTTCTTTTTTTTTTTTTTTTTTTTTTTTGTTTTGCTGCTCCTGCAATGCTCTTGGCTCCATCCTGATGGGTATTGGATGTCACCCCCTGGCCAGAGATAAAAACCTGTTAAATTAGAGTCTGGTTAATAAGAGTATATTCAAAGGTAGATGGAATAAAAGTAGGAGGCCCCAGTGAGGGGGGTCAGTCTCCCATTTGCAAAATGGTTATTTTCTATCTGGCAGCCTATATGCCCTCCCCTTCTGGTGAGATCATACCCCATCAGTTGCAAATGATCAGGAAGGAAAATCTGTGAACTTAACCAGATGTCTCATTACTTACTTGGAGTCCTTGATGATGGCCTATTTTCTCTGCTGTGACATGGTCCCCTCTCTCCTTGTTTTTTGTGGGGCCCTCCTTCCCCATCCCTCCTGCTTATAATCTTTACAATTACTGTAGGTATTACAGAGATTTATCTTTGAGTGTCTCTAAGTGAGTTTGGTACTAGGGTCCACCTATTAGGGAGTATATACGGTGCTTAATTTTCTGGGATACTTCACTCAATATAATTGTTTCTAATTCCATCCATTTCCCTGCAAATTTCATTAATTCATCATTTTTGATGGCTGAGTAGTATTCCATTGTATAAATGTACCACATTTTTCTTATCCACTCGGTCAGCCGGAGCAGGTCTGGGTCACGCCCCAGCTCCCCAAGTTAATTGCGCCCACCACCACCACGTCGCCCCTTCCTCCCTCTCCCCTCCCTCCCCCGCCCCCACCCAGGACGAGCAAATGTAAGTGTATACAAAAAAGTCATTCAAAGACAATGTTGGGATTGTACGTATTTCTTCATTTTGGCCAGAAAGATATTTAACAATCAAAAATCAGTAAATAAGGACATGGAGAAAATGTATGCCCAAGCCTCCTTTTACAATATTAGGACATCAAATAATCAGAATGAATTTTAGCATTACCTCAAATAAGCTATAGCTGAGAAATTTATAGATCCCTTTTATATGTGGCACACTGTGGTTTGTCATGTATACCTCAATATCTCAAAGGAGCAACAAAGTAGGCTATGTTTTCAATTGGGCAAAATGGGGCTTAGAGAAAGGATGTACATTCCCTGAAATCTTGAAGTTTCTAAATGGCAAAGCTAGAGTTTGAACTCAAGCAGTAAGAGTTTAGAACTAACTGTAAGAGCCTAAAGATGGAGAGTTCTGTGGCTGGACAGGTCACTCCACTCAAGATAGGGCAGCTGCAGCTAGATCTCATGACAATGAGATTTGAACTCATCAGACCTGCACAGTGGTGAACATGTCAGCATATGCCCATGGCATGGATCTCAGGAGAAATGGTTTCAGATAGCAGGAATTTGGGGAGTACCCATATCAGTGAGCTGCCCAAGGAAGGACCTCTCTCTGCTACAGAGGTGTGAATCCATATGAGAACAGATGATGCAGAGGGAACTCCAGAACCCATAGAACCAAAGGACAGGAGAATGGGAGGGAGTAGACTGGGCCCACATAAGGATGGGAGGGAGAGTGGGCTGGGATGAGATGGGAGCAAGAAGGAGAAGAGAAAGGAAGGGAGGGGGAAAAGGGAGGCAAGGAGTATGTATATAAAATGTAAATTTAATAAATTTATTAAAAAATAAAAATACAACTATTAATATAAAAAGAGTTTAGGACTAACAGCTACTCTGCATGGTTGTTGCTAAAAACAAGGAACTTTATTTTAGTTTACAAATTTCTGGTTGCCATCTTAAATCAGATTGGCAGGAGAGTTCATGCCAATACTAGGGGCTGAGGGAACTGACAACCAAATCCACAGGTTTGCTGAGGAACAAACATCACTTGCTAGACAGCATGTCTATCCAAGTATGGCAAAGAATGCCAACTCACTGAATTAGCTAAGGATGTGTGGCAGTGGGTTCATGTTCACAAAATACACTGATCTTACTATGATTCCCATCATCCTGAAACAGTTGGCTTGATAGAACAGTGGAATGGCCTTAGAGACACAAATAAAGCATCTATCAGTTAGTAATAGTCTGGAGGAGCTCAGGTAGAAACCTTAAGAAAATAGCATATGCATTGAGTCAGCATCTAATATATGGTACAGTGTCTGCTATAGTAAGGATTCACAGGTCCAGGAATCAAGGGGCAGAGGCAGCAATGATGCCCCTCATCATACCTATGACCTATTAGGAAAAATTTGCTTTCTATTGCCTTGAGCCTGTGTTCTATTAATTTAGGTTTTGATTGCAGAACACGGAATGCTTCTGCCAGGAGGCACAGCAAGCATTCCATTGAACTGGAAGTTGAAGCTTCTTCCTGGCCTTTGTGGGCTCCTGATGCCTTTGAGTCAATAGGCTATGAAAGGAATAACACTGTTAGGAGGTGTGATTGATGCAGATTACCAAGGGGAAATCAGACTGTTCTTCCATAAAAGAAACAAGAAAGAGTATACCTGGAGTACATAAAATCAACTAGGGTGCCTCTTAGTGTTACCATGTCCTGTCATTAAGGTCAAAGGGAAATTGCAATAACCCAGTGCAGGCAGAATGGTGGATGGCCCAGATCTTTTAGGAATGAAAGTATGGGTAGTCTCTCCAGGTAAAAAGCCAAGCCAGATTAAGAATTACAATTAGAGTCATAAGAAAAAATAAAATCTCTTGTTCCCTTAAGCTGTTTGATCATGAATTTATTGGCAATATGCAGGCAATCTGTGACAGTTTCCAAGATAAACAGACTGCTTCTCTGTGTGATAAAATAGGAGCATTATACTGGTCATGAAATGTATTTTTTATGCAGAGGATGGCACAAATTATTGCTGGACTATACTTCCTTCTTAGCACTCACTGTCTTTGTGAATTTTTTTTGCTGTATTTATTTAATCCATGCTTTTCTGTTGGGTTTTAAACTCAATGATGCTGGGCTCTATTTTGTATGGCTCTGTATTCCCACTATCTGCACAGTTGGGCACTGTGGGCACTGAATGTTGATAGAATAAACAATCCATTCCTATATTTCCCTTTGTTGATGGGAAAAATTGAGTTGTGGAAGAACGTAATACATTTTACATTGATTGGTTTCTAAAATAATGGTGCCTCATCCTGATAGCTCTTAGCATTTGTAATAGATAATTATTCGGGAGGCAACATTTGTTAGCTGTCTTATTTTAGGCAGAATGTCATGAATTATGTTTTCATATTCATAGGGTTCAGAAATGTACTTTTTGAAGTATTCTCGGGGGTGGTATGTGAAATGTACTTTTAAAATGTTGCACTTAAAGGAACTAATTTGGTCTTTTCTTTTGGATGACAAGCTTTTCTTGGTGTGGCTGAGGCTCTAATAAATATACCCTTCCAATAGTAATAGATGGACATCACAGAGTGCTATGCTTGGAAATGCTTCTGTATGCTACTTGCTTTCCTTTGGAGCCTTAGAAAAGAAGACTTAATGTTAGATAATTCCATATTCTTCAGTTATGGGACTTGTCAAATTATTTACTGTTATTAACTCATAATATCTCAGGCAAATTTTATGTCCTAGTATCTAGGAAAGTATATGATACATAATAGGAACTCAGTAAATGTTGGTTTCCTGACCAACTGAATGAAGGAATGTGTGAAGGTATGATTTGAATCAACTTGACATGTTTGAAGAGACACAATGTTCCTTGTCTGCTTGCAAATGACTAAAACTCCCATATCCATCCTTTTCAGGATGTCAGTTTGAAGGCAAATACTGTTGTCCTTTGCCATAAGAAATGTATAGCATTTACATAGAACTTATTCACATACTTTTGTATATTTTAAATGACTTAATACCTAAAACAATGTACATCTTATATAAATAGATGTTATACAAAATTATTTAGGGGACATTGGCAAGAATATTGAAGGGGCTAGGGAGATGGCTCAGTGGATAAAGTATTCGCCATGCAAACATGAGGACCTGAGTTCAGATCCTCAGATCCCTAGCATCTATGTAAAAATCTGGGCATGGTAACACATGCCTATAATTACAACACACGTGGGGAGGAGGGGTAGAGACAGGAGGATCTTTGGGGTTTCCCACTAGTTAGTCTAGCTAAATTGGTGAGCTCCAAGTTTAGTGAGAGACCCTGTCTCAAAAAAAAAAAAAAGAGTGAAGAAGGGACACAACATTAACCACTGCTCTTCGCATGTAATTATACCATCATGTACACATGTACATATTCACACAAACATGTATACACATTATTCTTTACACGTTAGTTAAAATGCTGCTATATCAAAAGATTTTCATGTACAATTTTCTCTCTCTCTCTCTGTGTGTGTGTGTGTGTGTGTGTGTGTGTGTGTGTGTGTGTGCACGTGTGCATGCCACTGGGCAGGTGTGGAGCCAGAAGATGATATACTGGGTTTCTGGATTTGCCTTCTACCTTGTTCAAGACAAGATCTCTTTTCTGAAATTTGGCAGTGCACATTTCAGGTGAGCTGGCCTGTAAACATCCAGAGATTCTTCCGTCTCCACTTCCCAACCTCACCTAGGAGCAATGGATCACAGATATGCACAACTGTGTCCTGGTTTATATGGGTTCTGGAAATTCAAACTCAGGTTCGCAGACTTGCACAGCAAACAGTTTACCCATAGAACCATCCTCCCAGTCCCTCCCAAATGTTTCTGATCTTTGGTTGACTGAATCCAAGAAGGCAGAATCTGTGGATAGATTTTTATATAGTGTAATTACTGTGCATTTGGCTCAAAATGTAATTCCTTTTTGATATATTTTGACTCATGGATAATTAAGGATTATCTTTAGTGACAAAGCATTTGTGAGTTTTTGCTATATTTTCATAATTTTATATTTCTAATTCCATTTTTCCAATTTCTATTTTTATTTCAATGTTTCCTGCTTTTGCTGTTAGTTTTGATCTGTTTCAAAGAAAGTTTCATGTATTGGTAAAGAATGTGTACTATATACTACATTGTTGTTTAGTGGCATATTCTAGAAGTTAGTTAGGTCAAGTTGTTTGCTAATTATATATGTGTGTGTATATATATGTATATATATATATACATATGTAGATATATAATTATGTATAAACAAGCCTGATGTACCCTTGGTGATTTACTGTTGTTCTATCAAATTTTGAAAGTTAAATATTGAGATGTGAAAATTAATTTTGAATTATATATTTCTTCATTTTTGTTTTGTGTACATTATAGACACAGATAATAGCTTAAAGCCATTAATATGTTCAAGTCATAGTCCCTAGAGTCTATGAATATGTTACAACGAATGGCAAAAGAGAATTATCATCCTGATGGAAATTGGTTGGCCAATCATCTGATTTTAACAATATCTGAAGTAGTTCTTGGTCTAAAATGAATCAACATCCTGTCATGCCTATAAAATCATACAAAAAACACCAAATTTTTTTAAAAAATTATTTTTTGACAATTTCATATAACACATTCTGATTGTAATCACCCTCTTTCCTCTCTCATTTCTCCTGCTCCTGTTACCCCTCACCTCCTGACAAGTTCCCCTCGCACTTTCATGTCTTTTTGTTTTGTTTTCAAGCACCAAATTAGAAAACCATATGCTGCCTTTACAGAGTAAGGAAACAAGATGCAGTTATTTCATTCATATGTCATGAAGCAAAAGGCTGGTGTTCCTCTTCAGCAATTTATGTGACATTAAGAAAACTCTTCCATTTCACTTAGCCTTAGTTTTTTGCATTTTAAAAATAGTTTACACCTACATCAGGAAATCATATATTAAATACTCAAGCTTCTCAAGTATATGTTAAATTTCAGATAAAATTATCTAAAAGTCATTTTACGCAATGGGAGAAGTGGTATATTTGTGAATTTGAAAACACTCACTGCATGGGCATGGGTGGCAGAAACTTTTTTTTCCCCACAAAATCCATGAATTAGACAGCAGGAAAAACTTGAGATTGTTTTATATGGCACAACAGCTGGCACTCACAACCAATTCAGGTTGTCTTACACATTGTGGAACATTTAGCTCTGAGAGAGAACTGCATGGAACATTTGGCACTGAGAGAGAACTCCCTTACTTGGATTTCTGAAACCTTTTTGCTGCCATGTTGAAGTGAAAAATCCCCCTCTTACCTTCATCTCTTTACAACTTGTCTTAAAAAATGATTATAAGAATATCTCTGCATTGTTTCCACAACTTTAAAACTGGGAAACAGTTCCCCAGGGAGTCCAATGATCACTTTCTTTTCTGACATCTTTCTGTGTGTTCTCAATTTGGCTTTAACATTAAGTTCTTCTTACAAGTACCATGTCCCTTTGTCTCTGCTGAAAGATACCGACTCCTACAATGGCCAATTACATAGCAACTCCAACATAAAGTGTTGACTTATGAGTCAGCAGACTTTGAAACCTGTATGTGTACATATCAGGGTCATTTCCAGCTACGTAAACTGCAAGATCCAATACAAAATAAAAATGAAGGGATCCCCTATTTTCAAAGAAGATAGTAAAGGAGAATGGAGAGATGACTAAAGTAGTAAAGAGACTGGGGTACAACTGTGAATATCTGAGTTTGGATCCTTTGTACCCATTTAAAAGCTAGGCATGATAGTGTTCATATGTAATCTCAGCACTGGGGTAGGGCAGAGACAGGCTTAACTTAGGGTCTCACTGGCCAGTCACTTTTGTTCAAACTATGAGCTCTAGGTTCCATGAGGGACTTCATCATAGGGGAATAAACTGGAGAAGGATAGAAGAAGGCACTTATATTGACCTCTGACCATCACACATGGATTGAGTGTATCTACACATGCATTCTTACACAGGTGTCAAAACAAACAAACAAACAAACAAACAAACAAATAAATAGGCAAAGTACTTCCTCAATTATCCATAAACCAAAAAGAAACCTTAGTGGGAGGGTGAGAGTCAGGAGAAGACCCTAAAACATAAGTAATAGAATATAGAATGTAAGAAAGTAGAAAGGACAATGATGGGAAGGTCGTTTTAAGAGAGAGGGAGGTAAAGGAATAGAAGATGGAGGAGGGGGGAGTTAAAAATAGCATCAGGCACATAAAACACAGCAAGACAGAAACCTTCCACTCTCCAAACCCAGTAACATATGCCTCATACTGTAAATATGGTCAAATACTTGAAGACAGGGAGACCATAGGTCTGAAAAGGGAACAAATCTCTTAGTATTAACTATGACTACTTGATAATAAGTGTTGCAGCCTGCCTGCATGGTTGCTGATAAATGACCATTAAATGGCTTAAGGGAACAAGGGATTTATTCTCTTACAATTACTGGTTACAGTTCATAGTCCAGCTTGACAGGAGAGCATGCACCAACACCAGGGCTGAGGGAACTGGCCACATCATCACCACATAATGGCTGAGAGATGGACAATCCTTACTTGCAAGACCAGCATGTCTGCAAAGTATACAGAAGGATTCCCACTCTTCAACCAGCTCTCTGTGATTTATTCCAGGGCCTAATCATGCCCACCATAGGCTGGGCCTTCCCAATCAATTCGCTCTGGGCTTAACTCAGCCACTAATTCTTCACAAATGTGCCCAAAGCTCAAACCCTCAACAGTCAAGTTGACACCTGTGCTTAACTATGACAATAAGCTATCATTTAAACACACATCATTGTATTCTTAGATCAAAGAAGCACTCAGCGCTAAACAAAGAAGTATCCCTGTGCAATGGAAGATAAATAAAGTAGAGAACCATATCTAGCCAAAACATAAAGTAAAAGATTCTGTGGACCGCTCAATCCTAATCAAAACATCTAACCATCTCAAGGCTCGGAAAACTGTGGAAGAGTGGAAGAGGGGGGTGGCAGGAATGCAATAAACGGGATGGGGGGTAACAACTAACAGTTCTTATCAAAGCAGTCATACTCAATAACTCAATGCAATGGTGTATACTTCCATTAGACCTCTACAAAAGCTGGCCTTTTAACATCTCACCATGGAACAGGGAAGATCACATGAGGCAAAAGGATACCCTGAAAGACTGCATGGAATTGTTGCTGGACATGAGAGAGCAGGAACTCCTACACCCTATGGTTTACCCACTGGTAGATCATTCACTCCCTGGCAGGTGCTCTGGCATTAGCTAGTACAGGTATCCTAAATGCAATACAGTACATCTCCTATCCAAGGAGATACAGGGGAAAGGGGGAAACTGGCTGGAGGAGAGAATTAGTGAGATAGGACAAGGAGGTAGGTAGTAGATGATGAAAACACATAATTCATTGTTAATATAACTAAAAATAAAAAAATTAAAAATAATACAAAGATCAGACGTACTAAAATATATGTTTGCTTCCATGATCTCTCTCTATCTCTCTCTTTTATCTTATATCATTGACTGTTCCTTCTAAACTAAAATATAGGAACATTTAATCTGCGCATAGAATCAACAAAATTATGCAATAATTTTGTAGGTCTTGAGTGCTCTTATTGGAATGATGGAAGTGTTACAGGAAATGAAGCCATGTATTTGACCTCATTATATTCACATGTTCCCAGAGTTGTTAAGGTCCAAAGCTTGGACTCTGGTAGTCATAACAAGTTATATTCTGTTATCTCTCCCAAAATGCCAGTTAAAGAGGCAAATAATAATGAAAAGCAGAGAAAGAAGATTTATTTAGTGTGATTACACTGAAAATAAAAGCGGTCTGGTGGCCACCAAAGTTCATCTTTGGGACCCTGACATGAAGCTTAGGTTAAAATAGAGGGCCATAGATATACAGTCCTAGTCAAGCCACGGTCCTGTTCATCATTGAGGCACTATTCATTTTGGCCCTTTCATGTACTGAAAAGTGGTCTAACAAGATGTAAGCACTGCTTGAAATCTCTTTTCAAGAGACAAACTCCCCTTCTGGCAGGTTCCAAGACCCCAGCCGTTCCCTTTCCCCAGCATGAGATACCTGGGGAAATTACATTTCTTTGGAGTACATTGTTTCAATAGTCTGATAGCCCAATGGAGGACACAAATATCTCTCTTTAAAATACCTTAACTCCTCCCAGGAAGGTTACACACACATTCTTTAACAATCTACCTTTGAGATACTATAGATAACGTTGGAAGAAAAAGTTACCATGAATTGTTTCATTCCTTTTCTTTCTATGCATCATTTTCAGAGTCTGTGATTGACTGTGGTATCAACTTGACACACCTAGTATTAACTAAGATCAGCTGAGATCACACCTAGAAAGATCAACTGAGACCACCTGAGTGGATTATCTCCACCCTAGATCCCATCAAAACCTCCATAATTCTCATAGGAACCTCCCAGTAATGGACCATATAAAAAGAAGCCACCAAAGAGAAGAGACGCTTTTGTAGCTATGCTAGGAATCACTCTTCCTTCTGGCCGCCTAGTTTCTTCGCTTCTTCGACCCTCTAGCCTTCTAAGTCTTCAACTAGACTAAAGCCTCTCTAGGAATCCTCCAGCCTTCAGCATCAACTGCTTGACTACTGGACTGAGCAGCTACTAGCAGCCATCATTGGACTACCTTGGCCTTATCTCTAAGCCATCTAAATACATTCCCTATTTATATATTCATTGTGTTGATTCAGCATCTCCAGAGAACTTGACTAATACACTGACCAATAAAAAAGAAGCAGCAAAATCAAGGAAGGGTCCTTTATGCATCTTAGAACACCAATGCTCTCTTAGCAAGTTCTGGTTCAAATGGCAGATATCTCTTCAGGGTCTTCCTCCTAGTTCTTCTATCAGAGATATAATATTTTTATTGTAGTTAAATTATGGATGCATCCTGGATTCATTGGAATTTGGTTCTCACAAAGCATCATGATATTGTATAGGAATGGGCAGCAAGGTTGAGATGGCAGACATGTTCGCCACCTTTTCTGCTTGTTGCCAATCACCTTTGAGCCTGATAAAATATGTAGCAATCTCCCTTCAAGAGTTTAGACATTAAAATCACTTAGAAGAGTCTTATCACATCAACCTGGCTACTCCTGGATGAAACAGGATATGTCAGGGTTTAGGGTCTCTTGCTGACTTTCAGACCACAGAGAACAATCAGGGGACCCAGACAGATGGATTTGAGTGCAGCAGGACCATTTTAAGGTGGATTGACTATAAACAAAAGGAGATAAAATTAAGATGGCAGCAATTAAATACACAAGATTCAAAGATTAATAGAATAAGTACTAAGATTATATATGTATAATCCATTTCCTCTAAGAAAATCTGGAGATCCAGTTCCAGAATTGTTTTGCCCAAGGGAATGATGGATACTGACAGGGTTTGAATCTGATTTTGCAAATTTTGTAAATTAGATACGATATTAGTGGAATTTTCAGGCATGTACACAAACCATTAAACATTGACAATAGCACAAGTGCCTCAGTAAGCAGCTATGAGGATATCTAAAGCCATATGATTTTGTATATTTTCTTTTCTCATCATCTACACTCTAGAATTAAGATTAGAAATTCCCTGACTTACCACTTAAAACATTCTAAATAATTTGGTAAGTGTTTCAATATATCAAATGATGCCCTCTTTTCTTACAGATGATATAAAAATGGAATCTAGATGACCATATCAATGGAAGACACTCCAGGTTCAGCAATGTCATAACAGAATTATTAGCAGATGAAAAAGTATTTTGATCTTGGTTATGGAAAGCCAGAAACAAAAGGCTTGTTATAACTGAAGATATGTAGCAAGGCATGACTTTTTAACGAGAGAGGAACAAACAGAAAAACCTTACTTATCTGATTGTTGGAACAGATATTTAAGACCATTTATGTATTGATTTTCCCAATGGTCCATGGGAAGTGTTTCTTTCCAAGGTTTAGCTCTAGAGTGATGAAGCTGGTTGGTAATTTCTGGGATATGAGTGGCTGTGAGTTGAAGATTTACCTGAGGTTTTGTCCCACCCAAAAGCCGACTAGAAAGAAGGGTATTTTCATTCCATGGAAAAGACTCGGACTCTGATCTGGGATCCTCCAATCCTCATGTGTTTTACAGTGTCCTGTCTTGCCATGTTGACAGGAAGGGGTTTTAGAAAGACTCCTAATACTCAGACAATTTCCTTCCCCAGTAATCTGCCTATAGATACAATATTAATTTACCAGTCTGTTTCTTTTAGGATATTCCTTTCTCAGGCTGTGGGAAGTTCTGAAAGAAGTGCCACATTTCTCTCTCTCTCTCTCTCTCTCTCTCTCTCTCTCTCTCTCTCTCTCTCTCTCTTTCTCAATCTCTCTTATCTGTCTCTCTCCTTCTCCCCTCTGTCTCTCTACATCTCTTTCTTTCTTCCTCCCCTCTGTCTCTCCATCTCTCTCTTCTCTCTCCCCTCTCTGTCTCTCCCCTCTCTGTCTTTCTCCATCTCTCTTTGTCTCTCTCCATCTCTCCCTCTCCTCTCTCTCTCCATCTCTCTGTCTCTTCCCTCTCTGTCTCTTCCCTCTCTATCTCTATGTCTCTGTCTCTCTCTCTCTCTCTCTGTCTCCCCCCCCCTCATATCTTTATCCTCCTTTTGCAATCTACGTTTCTCCTAAAAGCCCATGAATAGAAAATAGAATTTTCTGGGGCTGGAGATATGGCTCAGAGATTATGACTCTGTCTTGCAAGCAGAAGGTCCTGAGTTCAGACCCTAGATCTCACATAGAAATGCCAGGTGGAAATGGCAGCAGCCTGAACTTCTGGCACTGGTGGGTAGAGCCTGGGAAATCCCAGAGACAAGCAAAAAGGAGGTAAAAGCAATCCTGGATGATTACCAAAATCACACTTGGTCCTTCATAGGCATATACAAGTGCCCTTGACACACACACACACACACACACACACACACACACACACACACTGAATTAATTAATTAATTAAACAAACAAATAAATAAATCTATCATTTATTTTTCTGATGTGATGGCACCTTTTTTTTTATTTCCACTCATACAAACTTAACAGGTATACTGGTCCCCCCTTTCTCCAACCCCCCATTCCACTATGCCCCCCACCCCCCCTTCCCTCCCCATCCCCCAGTGCCTTCCCCTGCCATCCCCGGAGCATCCTGTAATATTCATGCCAGACTCTCCTCTGGGTCCCCTCTCTGATGAGGTGCAAGGACCCAGTGGCATTTCCCAGAACCATTTCCTGTGTTCCCTTTAAGCATAGGAACACTACTGTGGCTGTCAATCCCTTGCCTCGAAGGATCCTAGTGCCTTTAGCAAACACTAGACCTTGTGGGGTCAATAGTGTGCTAAACATTGCGCAGGGCATGCAAAGTTCAATTATGATTGCTTCGGCGATAACTTCTGTGGAGAATCTTGCATATCGTTACTCCTCCCATTCTTGTGCTCTTACAATCTTACCGCCTGTATTAGTTAAGGTTCTCTAGAGTCACAGAATTCACAGAACGAATATATATATATATATATATATATATATATATATATATATATATATATATATAGGAAATTCATTGAGTTGGCTTACAGATATGGCCGAAGTAGTCCAGCGAAGGCTGTCAGTAGCAGAGGTAGTTCCAACGATGGTAGTCAAGTAGGTGCTGGCTGAAGGCTGGAGAACTCCTGGAGTCTTGGAAGGTCGAAGGAACCTGGTGGCCGGAAGGAAGAACGATTCCTAGCACAGCTGCAAGAAGGGATCTGTTCTCCTTGGTGGCTCCTTTTTATATGATGCAGTATTGGGAGAATCCTTTGAGAGCTTTGGAGTTCTGATAGGATCTAGGGCGTGTACTATCCTTTCAAGTAGTCTCAGTTGATCCTTTTCCAGAGGTGGTCTCAGCCCAGCTTAGTTAATACCCTGTGTGTCAAGTTGACACCCAGGCTTAACTATCACATTGTGATTGTGCTATCAAGGTGAATTTTTGCTGTATGGGGGGTCATTCCGAAAAGTGGAATAGCAGGGTCATATGGCATTTCAATTTTTAATTTCTTTAAGAATCTCCAGACAGCTCAACAGAGTGGCGGTATGAACCTGCATTCCCACCAGCAATGTAGGAGAGTTCCCTTCTCTCCACACCCTCTCCAGCATTTGTTGTTGTTTGTATTGTGGATTTTTGCCATCCTGACTGGGGTGAGATGATATCTCTGGGAAGTTTTGATTTGCATTTCCCTGATGGCTAAAGATGTGGAACATTTTTGAAGATATTTGTTAGAAGTTTTAATTTCATCCCTGGTAAAGTTTCTTTTAAGTTCCAGGGACCATTTTTTAATTGGGCCATTAGTTTCCTTGGTGTTTAGTTTTCTAAGTTCTTTGTGCACTCTGGACAGTAGAGATTTATCAGATATGTGGTTACTGAAGATTTTCTCTCATTCTGTGCGTGGCCTTTGTGCTCAAGTTACAATCTCTTTATCTGAACAGAAGCTCTTTAATTTCACAAGAGCCCATTTGTTGAGAGTTGGTAGCAGTGACTGTGCTATTGGATGTCTGTTTAGGAACTGTTGGCCTAGCCCAATCAGCTCAAAGGAGTTCCCTACCCTTTCAATTATGGTTTTTATAGTCTCTGGCCTTATATCAAGGTCCTTGAAACATTTGGAATTAATTCTTGTACATGGTGACAAGTACGGGTCCAGTTTTAATCTTCTGCATGTGCAGATACAGTTTTGCCATCACAATTTGTTGAAGATACTGTTCTTTTTCCATTGGATTTTTTGGGCCCCTTTGTCAAAGACCAAATGGCTGTAATTGTATGGGCTTATATTTGGGTCTTCAACCCTTATCCATTGATCTCTGTGTCTATTTTGGAGCCAGTACCAAGCAGTTTTTATAATGGATTTGTAGTATAGACTAAGATTTGGTATGGTGATACCTCCAGCAGTGTTTTTGTTATTCAGGATTGCCTTTGCTATCCTGGGTCTTTTGTGTCTCCATATGAATTTTGAGATTGTTTGATCAACTTCTTTAAAGATTTGCGTTGGGATTTTGATTGGTGTAGCATTGAATTTCTATATTGCCTTTGGTAGGTTGGTCATTTTTACTATGTTGTTTCTGCCAATCCAGGAACATGGGAGGTCTTTCTACCTTCTGGTGTCTTCTGAAATTTCTTTCTTTAGGGTTTTAAAGTTTTCATTATAAATGTATCTTACTTCCTTGGTTAGATTTATACTGGGGTATTTCATTTTATTAGGGGCTACAGTAAATGGGATTGTTTGTGAGAAATCCAAAACAATTTTCTTCTCTACATCAAACAGCAGAACCTGTTTTTAACATGTAACACTTGTTCAAATCAGTTACAAATCCTAAGGCTTTTAGAAAATAAATGGATTGCATGTATATTAGAGTGGTTATTATGAAAAAACTTAAGGAAATGTGAATAAGGCATAGAAAATATGTGCTGATAAGGATGTTGAGAAATTAGAATCCCTGTGCACTGTCGTGAGTGTAAAATGTGAGGCCATTATGGAAAACTGTGATGATTATTAAATTAATCTGAATGATTATTAAAAAAAATAAGGAACAATAAAAGCTTCTGGGTAAGAAAAGCAATCAACAGTCTCACCTAGCTGAGAATTTTGCATGCTGCAATAACAACCACCCTGGCAACAGATGAGTACTGGTGCAATAGTGGCATGCATGTTAAGGGGGTAGCCAAACTCTTTCTGAGTGAATTTGAGGCCCACATTTCAGCAGGGATCACATTCATGGTATGATACACTAAGCCAGTAACCTGTGGAAGGTAATGCCATAGTCCCTGGGGAGAAATAAATTACTAAATTTTAGCTGTAAGAATGATAACAAATTGTCTTCTAAACATTTATCATTATACCCATTGATTATAGAAGCTACACTTTCAGCATTCAATCTATGTTTGCTTTTGCAATGAATGGTGTTTAGTAAAAAAAAAATCACAGCTGACAAAAGTACACAGAGTGACTGTGGACTTCTCAGCCCTAAATAAGATGTCGTGGTTTGAATATAAGTTATCCCCAATGGGGTCATGTGTTTAAATACTTTGTTGCTTGGTAATATCATGGCACCTTTAGGAGGCAGAGCCTTGCTGAAGGAAGGCATACCACTTTATGTGGGCCTTGAGGTTGTTTAGCACTACAGTGATTCTGTTGTGAGTCTGCTCTCTCAGTTTCCATGTTGTCTGAAGTGACTTAATCTGCCTCACCTTTTGCCACCTGCCATGTTTTTTTTTCAGTTACATTTCTTTTTTTTTTTTAATTTCCACTCATACAAACTTAACAGGTGCACTGGTCCCCTCTTCCCTCCAACCCCCATCCTCCTGTGCCCCCCTCCCCCTTCCCTCACCATCTCCCAGTGCCTCCCCCTCCCATCCTTGGAGCATAATGTGCATGCCAGATTCTTCTCTGGGTCCTCCTCTCCAATGAGGTGCAAGGACCCAGTAACATTACCCAGAATCCTTTCCCATGTTCCTGTTAAGCATAGGAACACAACTGTGGCTGTTAATCCCTTGCTTCCCAGGATCCTAGTGCCTTTAGCAAATTCTAGACTTTGTGGGGTCAATAGTGTGTTGGACATTGCGCAGGGCATGTAAAGTCCAAATATGATTGCTTCGGTCCTAACTTGTGTGGAGTATCTTGCATATCATTGCTCCTCCCATCCTTGTACTCTTACAATCTTACCACCCCCTCTTCTGCAAATTTCCCTGAGCTTCAAGATGGGGAGAAATTAGGCTGGCCTAGTTCCAGGTAGTTGATATAGAGTACCTGATGTTCTGGATTATGGTTTGTTGATATTTTTTCAGTTTTTCTGCTTCCTCAATGCCCTTGGCTCAACCCTGATGGGTATTGGATGTCACCCCCTGGCCAGAGATAAAAACCTGTTAAATTAGAGTCTTGTTATAAGAGTATATTCAAAGGTAGATGTAATAAAAGTAGGAAACCACGGTGAGGGAGGGGTCAATCACGCATCTGCGAAATGGTTACTTTCCATCTACCAGACTTTATGCCCTCCCCTTCTGGTAAGATTATACCCCATCGGTTGTAAATGATCAACCTGCCATGTTTTTATGACATAATAGATGGTATCTCCCTTTCTCCCTTAAGGTGTGTTTGAGTATTGCCTTCCAACAACAGAGAAGAGTAACTGCTATACAGGACATCTAAATAGCCCCCACTCCAAGGTTTAGGGAATATAGCAAGAATGTAAGAATCAGAGAGTATGGAGGGATGAGATCAGATATTATCTTCTGGAAAGACATGACACAGCTGCTGAACCCATGATCTAAATGCAGTGATGTCTACATCCACAAATCTTGAATGAGAGTTGGACTGTCAACAATTAACCATAGAAATGAAAAATCTAAACAGTCTTCTCAACTCCCTGAAAAACTATTGAGGTTTAATACTATATCCAAGAAAAGGCAGCTACTTTCCTCAATGGTATGCCCACTGATAATGTGATCCATGCTCCAGCAAATGCTCAGGCACAGGCCATTAGAGGAATACTAAATAAAACTCAGTGAGTCATACATGAAAGATAACCATGAAATTAAGAGGGAGACTAGTAAAAAGAATACAGTGAGCAGTGGGAAAATAAGGAATGTGCAATAGAGTATTAAGGGATACAAATACACATATGAATTTTCTGCATTCCTGTAGGCTTATACAACAACTGTCGTGATGAGTCTAGCTATTTTTTAAAAAGTTAAAGATTGAAATCCCTGTGACCCTGCTATTCCACTTCTGGGAATAATCCCCCATAAAGCAAAAATTCACCTCAAGGACACAAGCACAACCATGTTCATAACATCACTATTTACCATAGCAAAGTCATGGAATCAACTCAAACGCCCAACTACTCAATTGTACCACCCCCCCCCGAAGTCCTACCTTATACTTTTCTCCTTTCTAGTCATTCTTCTTCCTGCATCCACTTCTTATTGCAAGTGTGACTCATGGGGTTTCATTTGGGACATGGTGACTGGCAAGAGCCTGAATGCTTCCTGGGGCATAGATGATTTCTCAATGGGTTAATTGTTGAATAAGTTGACTCTCCCTTTTCTGTCTTGCATTAGTTTTAAAGAGTCTCTTGGGAGGTGTAGGATTTTTTGAAATCTTCCTTCATCCATGGTGAAATGTTGATTGCGGTCCAGATGGACCTCAACGCGCCGCGACCCAGGTAAGATCAGTCCCAGCCCGCCCCCAGAGCCCCAGGCCTCTGGAGTGCACCCAGATCCTCCCACCATCAAGCCGGAGTCCGCGCAGGGCCTGGGAGGAGGAGAGGGCACCCCCTCTGCGCCCGGCCCCACCCTCAGGTGGCCCTGGTTTAAATGGCGCCCCGCCGAGGCCCCATCCCCCCTTACCCTCCACTCCACCGCCCAGGACTGGCTAGCGCTGTCCAGATGGACCTCACCTCGCCCAGACCCAGGTAAGCTCGGTCCCCGCCCACCCCTAGAGCCCCAGGCCAAATAATTCAGTTTAGTGAAAAACGCACAGAAATTAAAAGATCTTAAGAGTTAAAACAACAATGCCAAAGTCTAAGTGCAATTCCATGAGAAACAACACTCAAGTAAAAAAATCTCCCACTGAAGGAATTAATCCCATAATGTTAGACTCCAACCAGAACAAACCCATGGAAAATGGCCAAGAAAGCCTGACCCAGGATAACGACCTTCAAAATATGATCATTACCATGTTCAATACTATGAAAGAGGAAATCAGGGAGGAATTACATAATCGAATCAATCGCTTTGAGGAGGAACACAACAGACACATGGAGGAGTTGAGAAAAACAGTGCAAGAATCAAAAACTGGCATAGAGCAGTTAAAGCAGACTCAAGCAGAGTTTAAAACTGAGCTAAAGATAAGTTATCTTCACCCAGAACTCCACAGAGAGTCTTATCAGCAGAACTAACTAAGCAGAAAACAGAATTTCAGATCTTGAAGATAAAGTGGGAGTATTAACCAGCTCAATGGAAGAGATTGTTAAAGCCAAAAAGATGCTTGAGAGAAATATCCAGGAGATATGGGACACCCTGAAGAAGCCCAACATGCGTATTCATGGAATACCAGATCAAGAATCTCAAAATACCACCCCTGAGGGAAATTTTCAAATGATCATCAAGGAAAACTTTCCTCATATAAAAAAAGAGAGGCCCATCCATATACAAGAGGCATTCCGCACCCCAAACAGATATGACCAAAACAGAAGCTCCCCATGGCAAATAATAGTCAAAACACTCTACATTCAAGATAAAGAACTGGTGCTGAGAGCTTCAAGGGAGAAAAAACAAGTCACTTTTAAAGGTAAACCTACTAAAATAACAAATGACTTCTCAATGGAAACACTAAAAGCAAGAAGAGCTTGGAGAGACACACTTCAAATATTGAATGAGCAAAAATGTCAACCTAGGCTGATTTACCCTGCAAAACTATCAGTCATGATCTAGGGAGAAACAAAAATCTTCCAGCACAAAGACAACTTGAAGAGATACATGTCCACCGAACCAGGCCTTCAAAAAATGCTAGAAATGATACTCAAGCATGAAGAAAAAAACAGGCATATCCAGGAGAGCAGAAGGCAAGTATAACAACATTAAAAGCGAAGCAATATACTTATAAAAACTACTAAACATAATAAATGTCTGGAATCAAAAATAGTTTCGCCATTATAACACTAAATGTTAATGGAATTAACTCACCAATCAAGAGACACAGGTTACAAACTTGGATTAAAAATCACAATCCATCAATCTGCTGCCTGCAGGAAACCCATCTCACCACAAAAGATAGGCAGGCTCTAAAAATAAAAGGCTGGTCAACAATTCTACAAGCTAATGGAAGCAGAAAACAGGCAGGGCTAGCCACTATGATATCAGACAAAGTGGACTTCAAACCAAAGAAAATTATAAGAGACACGGATGGATACTACATTTTAGTCACAGGTAAAATTCACCAGGAAGACTTCACAATACTGAACATATATGCACCCAACATGGGCCCCTCCACATTCATTAAGAAAACCCTACAGCGTCTAAAGCAAGAAATCAATCCCCAAACGATAATTCTTGGGGACTTCAACACCGCCCTCTCAACATGGAATAGATCAACAGGTCAAAAGCTTAACAGAGACACTTTGGACCTTAATCAAACCCTTAAAGAAATGGACCTTACAGATCTCTACCAAACTTTTCACCCACGTACCAAAGAATACACATTTTTCTCAGCAGTACACGGAACTTTCTCCAAAATAGATCACATACTGGGCCACAAAACGAATCTACACATGTACAAAAAAGTTGAAATTCTAACCTGTGCCCTGTCAGACCACCATGGCCTAAAGCTGGACATCCACAACACAACAAACAAGAGAAAATACACTAACTCCTGGAAACTTAACAATATGATGCTGATTGAGAACTGGATCAGGATGAAAATTAAAAAGGTTATTCAAGATTTCCTGAAAGTGAATGATAATGAAAATACAACTTACCAAAATCTCTGGGACACAATGAAAGCTGTTCTAAGAGGTAAGTTCAAAGCTCTTAATGCCTACATCAAAAAAATGGAAACATAAGAAATAAACAACTTAACAATGCAGCTTAAAGCTTTAGAGAAACTAGAGCAATCTGATCCCAAAAGTAGTAGAAGAGAGATTAGCAAAATAAGGAGAGAAATATCTGAAATCGAGATTAAGAAACGATAGAAAAAAATCAACCAGTCAAAAGCTGGTTCTTTGAAAAAATCAATAAGATTGATACACCCCTAGCTAAATTAACCAAAAGCAGGAGAGAGAAAACCCAAATTAACAAAATCAGAAATGAACATGGAGTTATCACTACTGATACCCAAGAAATCCAGAGAATTATAACATCATATTTCAAAAACTTATACTCTGTGAAGTTTGACAACACAAAAGACATGGATGAATTTCTAAGTAAACACAACTTACCTGAATTGAATCAGGAAGTTGTGAATTATTTAAATAGTCCTATAACATATAAGCAAATTGAAGAAGGAATCTCGAATCTTCCCACCAAAAAATGTCCTGGACCAGATGGATTCAGCACAGAGTTCTACCAGACATTTAAGGAGTTAATAACACCAATACTCCTTAAACTGTTCCATCAAATAGCAAAGGAAGGAACACTACCAAATTCCTTCTATGAAGCTAAAAACATTTTAATCCCAAAACCTAATAAAGATTCACTTAAAAAAGAAAACTGTAGGCCAATCTCTCTGATGAACACAGACGCAAAGATTCTCAACAAAGTCTTAGCAAATCAGATTCAAAAACATATTAACAAGATCATTCAAGGGGACCAAGTAGGCTTCATCCCCGGCACACAAGGTTGGTTCAACATACGCAAATCAATAAATGTAATTCATCATGTAAACCAGTCCAAAGTCCAAGACCACATGATACTCTCGATAGATGCAGAAAAACCTTTGACAAGATCCAACAGCCTTTTATGATCAAAACGTTAGAGACAGTAGGAATGGAAGGAACCTTTATCAATATAATAAAAGCTGTATACAACAAGCCCACACCAAGGATTATGCTCAATGGGGAACAATTGGAAGCATTCCCACTTTGATCAGGAACTAGACCAGGCTGTCCACTCTCACCTCATCTATTTAATATTGTACTTGAAGTCTTAGCTGGAGCCATAAGACAAGAAAGGGACATAAGAGGGATTCAAATCGGCAAGGAAGGAGTCAAGCTATCCCTATTTGCAGATGACCTGATCTTATACCTGAGTGATCCCAAAATCTCCACCAGGAAGCTTCTTGAACTAATTGAGAAGTTCAGCAGGGTGGCAGGATACAAAATAAATGTGCAAAAATCAGAGGCCTTCCTATATGCCCAGAATGAAAGAAGTGAAAAAGCCTTGAGAGAAACAATAACATTTACTATAGCCCCTAAAAAAATGAAATACCTTGGTATAAACCTAACCAAGGAGGTAAAAGACCTTTACAACGAAAACTTTAAAACTCTAAAGAAAGAAATTGCAGAAGACACCAGAAGGTGGAAAGACCTCCCTTGTTCCTGGATTGGCAGAATCAACATCATAAAAATGACCATCCTACCAAAGGTAATATACAGATTCAATGCTATACCAATCAAAATCCCAAAGCAATTCTTCAAAGAAGTTGACCAAACAATCTCAAAGTTCATATGGAGGCACAAAAGACCCAGGACAGCAAAGACAATCCTGAGTAACAAAAACACTGCTGGAGGTATTACCATACCAAACCTAAGTCTATACTACAAATCCATTGTAATAAAGACAGCCTGATACTGGCTCCAAAATAGACACACAGATCAATGTATAAGGATTGAAGACCCAGATATAAGCTCACAAAATTACAGCCATTTGGTGTTTGACAAAGGGGCCCAAAAACTCCAATGGAAAAAGAATTGCATCTTCAACAAATGGTGCTGGCAAAACTGGATCTCCACATGCAGAAGATTAAAGCTTGACCCTTACTTGTCACCATGTACAAGACTTAATTCCAAATGGATCAAGCACCTTGATATAAGGCCAGAGACTATAAAAACCATAGTTGAAAGGATAGGGAACTCCCTCGAGCTGATTGGGCTAGGCCAGCATTTCCTACACAGACATCCAATGGCACAGTCACTGCTACCAACTCTCAACAGTTGGGATCTTGTGAAATTAAAGAGCTTCTGGTTAGATAAAGAAATTGTAACTCGAGCTCAAAGGCAACCCACAGAATGGGAGAAAATCACTAACCACACATCTGATAGAACTCTGCTGTCCAGAGTGCACAAAGAACTTAGAAATCTAAACACCAAGGAAACCAATGGCCCAATTAAAAAATGGGCCCTGGAACTTAAAAGAAACTTTACCAGGGATGAATTTAAAATGTCTAACAAATATCTTAAAAATTGCTCTACTTCCTTAGCCATCAGGGAAATGCAAATCAAAATTTCCCTGAGATATCATCTCACCCCAGTCAGGATGGCAAAAATCCACAATACAAACAACGACAAATGCTGGAGAGGATGTGGAGAGAGGGGAACTCTCCTACGTTGCTGGTGGGAATGCAGGCTCATACAGCCACTCTGGCGAGCCGTCTGGAGATTCTTAAAGAAATTAAAGATTGAAATGCCATATGACCCTGCTATTCCACTTTTGGGAATAATCCCCCATATGGCAGAGGTTCACCTCGATAGCACAAGTACGACCATGTTCATAGCAGCACTGTTTACAATAGGAAAGTCATGGAATCAACCCAAATGTCCAACACTTGACGAGTGGATAAGGAAACTGTGGTACATCTATACAATAGAGTACAACTGCTCAGCCATCAAAAATGATGAATTACTGGAATTTGCCGGGAAGTGGATGTCATTAGAAACAATTATATTAAATGAAGTATCCCAGACCCAGAAAATTAAGCACCGCATGTATTCTCTAATAGGTGGCTCCTAGTACCAAACCCACCCAGCCCACCTAGAGACAGTAATTGCAAGGATTATGAACAGGAGGGATGGGGTAGGAAGGCCACACCAGAAACAAGAAGAGAAGGGACCATGTTACAGCAGAGAACATAGGCCTCCATCAAGGACTCAAATAAGTAATGAGACATCTGATTAAGTTCACAGACATTTGTTCCTGATCATTTACTACTGAGGGGGTATGATCTCACCAGAAGAGGAGGGCATATAGTCTGGCAGATAAAAAGTAACTGTTGTGCAAATTGGTGATAGACCCCTCCCTCACTGTGGTTTCCCACTTTTATTACATCTACCTTTGAATGTGCTTTTATCACAAGACTCTAGTTTAATAGCTTTTTGTCTCTGGCCAGGGGATAACATACAATGTCCACCAGGATGGAGTGAAGGGCATTGCAGGAGCAGCAAAACTGCAGAAGAAAACCAACAAACCACAATCCAGAACTTCAGAGACTCTATATCAACCACCTAAAACTAGGCCAGCTTAATCTCTCCCCATCCTGAAGCTCAGGGAAATTTGCGGAAGAGGGGGAGGTAAGAGTGTAAGAGCAAAAGGATGGGAGGAGCAATGATATGTAAGATACTCCAAACAAGTTAGGGCTGAAGCAATCATAATTGGACTTTGCATGCCATGCTCATTGTCCAACACACTATTGACCCCACAAAGTCTAGCATCTGCTAAAGGCACCAAGATTTTTGGAGGCAAGGGATTGACAGCCACAGCAGTGTTCCTATACCTAAGGGGAACACGGAAAGGGTTCAGGGAAAGGCCACTGGTTCCTTGTACGTCATCGTAGAGGAGGGCCCAGAGGAAAAGCAGGCATGCACAAGAAAGGACTCTCTGGGAATTGGAGCGGGAGGCACTGGGGGATGGGAAGGGAGAGGGGTGGGGAGGAGGACCAGGGTGTACGGGGGGAGGAGGAGAGAATTAGGGATCTGGTGTACCTAATAAGTTTCCTTAAACTGTTCCATCAAATTGCAAAGGAAGGAACACTACCAAATTCCTTCTATGAAGCTAATATCGTTTTAATCCCAAAACCTAATAAAGATTCACTTAAAAAAGAAAACTATAGGCCAATCTCCCTGATGAACACAGACGCAAAGATTCTCAACAAAGTCTTAGCAAATTGGATTCAAAAACATATTAAAAAGATCATTCATGGGGACCAAGTAGGCTTCATCCCCGGCACACAAGGTTGGTTCAACATACGCAAATCAATAAATGTAATTCATCATGTAAACCAGTCCAAAGTCCAAGACCACATGATACTCTCGATAGATGCAGAAAAAGCCTTTGACAAGATCCAACAGCCTTTTATGATCAAAACGCTAGAGACAGTGGGAATGTAAGGAACCTTAATCAATATAATAAAAGCTATATACAACAAGCCCACAGCAAGGATTATGCTCAATGGGGAACAATTGGAATCATTCCCACTTCGATCAGGAACTAGACAAGGCTGTCCACTCTCAACACTTCTATTCAATATTGTACTTGAAGTCTTAGTTGCCATAAAACAAGAAAGGGACATAAGAGGGATTCAAATCGGCAAGGAAGAAATCAAGCTATCCCTATTTGCAGATGACATGATCTTATACCTGAGTGATCCCAAAAACTCCACCAGGAAGCTTCTGGAACTAATTGAGAAGTTCAGCAGGGTGGCAGGATACAAAATAAATGTGCAAAAATCAGAGGCCTTCCTATATGCCCAGAATGAAAGAAGTGAAAAAGCCTTGAGAGAAACAATAACATTTACTATAGCCCCTAAAAAAATGAAATACCTTGGTATAAACCAAACTAAGGAGGTAAAAGACCTTTACAATGAAAACTTTAAAACTCTAAAGAAAGAAATTGCAGAAGACACCAGAAGGTGGAAAGACCTCCCTTGTTCCTGGATTGGCAGAATCAACATCATAAAAATGACCATCCTACCAAAGGTAATATACAGATTCGATGCTATACTAATCAAAATCCCAAAGCAATTCTTCAAAGAAGTTGACCAAACAATCTCAAAGTTCATACGGAGGCAAAAAAGACCCAGGATAGCAAAGACAATCCTGAGTAACAAAAACACTGCTGGAGGTATTACCATACCAAACCTTAGTCTATACTGCAAATCCATACTTGTAAAAACAGCCTGGAACTGGCTCCAAAATAGACACACAGATCAATGGATAAGGATTGAAGACCCAGATATAAGCCCACAAAGTTACAGCCATTTCGTCTTTGAGAAAGGGGCCCAAAGAATCCAATGGAAAAAGAACAGCAACTTCAACAAATGGTGCTGGCAAAACTGGATCTCCACATGCAGAAGATTAAAGCTGGACCCATACTTGTCACCATGTACAAGACTTAATTCCAAATGGATCAAGGACCTTGATATCAGGCCAGAGACTATAAAAACCATAGTTGAAAGGATAGGGAACCCCCTCGAGCTGATTGGGCTAGGCCAACAGTTCCTAAACAGACATCCAATGGCACAGTGACTGCTACCAACTCTCAACAGTTGGGATCTTGTGAAATTAAAGAGCTTCTGTTCAGATAAAGAGATTATAACACGAGCTCAAAGGCAACCCACGGAATGGGAGAAAATCTTCACTAACCACACATCTGATAGAACTCTGCTGTCCAGAGAGCACAAAGAACTTAGAAAACTAATCACCAAGGAAACCAATGGCCCAATTAAAAAATGGGCCCTGGAACTTAAAAGAAACTTTACCAGGGATGAAATTAAAATGTCTAACAAATATCTTTAAAAATGCTCCACTTCTTTAGCCATCAGGGAAATGCAAATCAAAACTTCCCTGAGATATCATCTCACCCCAGTCAGGATGGCAAAATCCACAATACAAACAACAACAAATGTTGGAGAGGATGTGGAGAGAGGGGAACTCTCCTACATTGCTGGTGGGAATGCAGGCTCATACAGCCACTCTGGGGAGCCGTCTGGAGATTCTTAAAGAAATTAAAGATTGAAATGCCATATGACCCTGCTATTCCACTTTTGGGAATAACCCCCCATACAGCGAAGGTTCACCTCGATAGCACAAGCACGACCATGTTCATAGCAGCACTGTTTACAATAGCAAAGTCATGGAATCAACCCAAATGTCCAACAGTTGACGAGTGGATAAGTAAACTGTGGTACATCTATACAATGAAGTACTACTCAGCCATCAAAAATGATGAATTACTGGAATTTGCCGGGAAATGGATGTCATTAGAAACAATTATATTAAGCGAAGTATCCCAGACCCAGAAAATTAAGTGCCGTATGTACTACCTAATAGGTGGCTCCTAGTACCAAATCCACCCAGCCCACCTAGAGACAGTAATTGCAAGGATTATGAACAGGAGGGATGGGGTAGGAAGGCCACACCAGAAACAAGGAGAGAAGGGACCATGTTACAGCAGGGAAAATAGGCCTCCACCAAGGACCCAAATAAGTAATGAGACATCTGATTAAGTTCACAGACTTTTGTTCCTGATCATTTCCTACTGAGGGGGTGTGATCTCACCAGAAGAGGAGGGCATATAGTCTGGCAGATAAAAAGTAACCATTTTGCAAACGGATGATAGACCCCTCCCTTAGTATGGTTTCCCACTTTTATTACATCTACCTTTTAATGTGTTTTTATCACAAGACTCTAACAGCTTTTTGTCTCTGGCCAGGGGGTAACATACATTGCCCACCAGGAAGGAGTGAAGGGCATTGCAGGAGCAGCAAAACTGCAAAAGAAAATCAACAAACCACAATCCAGAACTTCAGAGACTCTATATCAACCACCTAGAACTAGGCCAGCTTAATCTCTCCCCATCTTGAAGCTCAGGGAAATTTGCGGAAGAGGGGGCGGTAAGAGTGTAAGAGCAAAAGGATGGGAGGAGCAATGATATATAAGATACTCTATACTAGTTAGGGCTGAAGCAATCATAATTGAACTTTGCATGCCCTGCGCATTGTTCAACACACTGTTGACCTCACAAAGTCTAGCATCTGCTAAAGGCACCAAGAGCCTTGGAGGTAAAGGATTGGCAGCCACAGCAGTGTTCCTATACCTAAGGGGAACACGGGAAAGGGTTCAAGGAAATGCCACTGGGTCCTTGTACGTCATCGTAGAGGAGGGCCCAGAGGAAAATCAGACATGCACAAGAAAGGACTCTCTGGGAATTGGGGCGAGAGGCACTGGGGGAGGGGGAGGGAGAGGGTTGGGGAGGGGGAGCAGGGGGTACGGGGGGAGGAGGAGGAAAGGAGGGAACTGGTGTACCTAATAAGTTTGTATGAGCTGAAATAAAAAAAAAAAATTAAAAAAAAAAGATCAAAAAAAAAGTTTGTATGAGCTGAAATAATAATAAAAAATGTATTAATAAAAAAAGAAAGGTAAAAAATAAAACAAAATAAAATAAGAATTCAGAAAAAAAAGAAATATTGATTGCTCAAGTACTATGCGAATCTAGTGGAACTGGGCATTGATGGAGTGAGTTTGGGCATGCAGCAGTCCTATGGTGATACTGCCTGGCAGTACCACTCCCCACCCTCAGGGGCTTACAATCTTATCCTTTCACAAAAATCCTTGAACCTTGGGATGGGGTGATTTCAGTGTCCTGTCTAGAGCCCAGCACTACACATTCACTTATTGTCTGCCCTCTGTCCGGTTTGGTTCTCTGCATTATATTTCTTCCCTGCAAAAGGATGCCTCTTTATCAAATGCTGAAGTAAGATGGTACTTTAATAGTCAAGCACGTACAGGTAACACTAAGTAGTTTGTTCCCAACTAGGGCCTATGGCCTCCCCTAACACGGGCATTCGGCTAGCTTTCCAGTGCCAGGCAAGTGCCCCTACTGAAAAGCAGGCCTTAAATCCAATCAGAAAGCAGGTGTTGATCGCAATCTCTTACATGCCATAATGATTGTACCAGTGGTCTCCTCTTGCCAGCACAGCTGCTGTTGATGTTTGCAGCTCTCACAGCTAAGTAAGGCCACGGATGGTTTTTCTTGCCTGCAGCCTACATACTATCTGGTACTGTGAAGGCTAGCCGGCAAGGAGAACTCTTCCAAATTCATTCCAGTCATTTTTATATCCTGTCATGTGTGTGGTCTCATCAGCAATAGAGTCTTACTATGGGGTTCTAGATGGTGACCAAGAGCAGTGTCAAATTCCTCTAAGTGTGTGGGCTTTTGAAGCCTCTCTGACTAATGGCTCATCAGGAGGCATCACCTACCTGGTACTGGGCAGTGTGCTTCACCGCCAGGGCTTCTGGTAGGAGCACTTCAGGGCACTTTCTATTCTCTTGTTTTGCCCACTCTGTGTTCCCCTGTGTAGGGCATGTCAGTTACCACTTTTTCAAATTAAGTTTTTTTGATGGATGTGTAATGTAGGTTTCTCTGGTTGGGTCTTATGTTTCTTAGTGCTAATATGTATCCCCCAGCTCTATCTTCCTTAATTCCCCTTCACTTGCATGGCCTGTTTCAAAACGTGGGTAACATAAAATCTCATGCCCAGCCTTTTGTGAAGAATTGGTGTGCTTGCTGGTTGATTTAAAATACCATTAGCCTGTTGTTGGCTCCTCTCTCTCTTCTCTTCTCTCCCTCCTCTCTTCCCACTTTCTTGTGCCCTCCAACTCTCTCCCTCCTATCTTCTCTCTCGTGATCTCTTCATCCGCCCTTCTTCCTTCTCCTTCCCACCCTTTGTGTCCCACCACTCCTCCCTCCCTCTTTTCAATGCCCTTCCCCTCCCCTCCTGGACCTCCTCTCCACTCCATTGCTCCCATCCCTTCCTCTCCACTTCTCAACTCCCCTTCCCTCAACTGTTCCCCTCCCCTCCACTGTTCCCCTTCCATTCCTCCTCTTCCTTCCCCCTCCCTTCCTTGCCCTCCATTTTCTTCACCTCCCACGCCCTTCCCATCCCTCTCTTCCCTCCCCCTCTGCTACTTTTCCCTCCCTTCTTTCCCCCTCCCTCCCCTCCCCCTCCCTTCCTTCTACCTCCCCCCTTTCCCCCTTTTCTCTCTCCCCATCCCTTTGCAATATTTATTAAAATACGGTCCCATGTGTTTTCAAATAACCTCATAGAGCCAAGACAACTTTCCAATGATAAACGCATGCATTTTTATTTTCTGTGCTTACAAGGGAGAGATTGAGTCATAAGCCCTGTTAGGCATTGAATCTTTGAAGAAGGGCAGTTCAAAGAAAACTGTAAAGGCCGCAGCAATCGCGGCCCGTGGTCATAACAGGGTCCCGGGCTGGGCCCTCACAGGGCCTTCTGGATATACTCAGCCGAGGCCGCCTTGTAGTCTCTGGTGGTGAAGAGAGACGCAGCATCGTGGGCCAGATAATGCAGGAAATCCTGCAGCAACGCCATCACCAGCGCCCGGTTGGCCTGGTCCAGCCGCGAGGCAGCCAGCAAGCCTGCGACCCGCGTGAAGAGCCGCAGCAGGTGCGGCGCACCGTAGATCTCAGACATGGGCACGTTGGGTCGGGCCACGAGGATCTCGGCGTGCTGCGGCTTCTCGAAATTCCACAGGAGCTGGGTGGGCAGCGTGTGGTCGAAGTACTGCTTGATCCCCGCCAGCAACTCGCTGACCTCGTACTCCTTGGTCGCGCCGCCCTGGGCCTCCCTGTAAGCCGCGTACTCTCCGAGCAGCGCGTCGATGTTCTTCGCCGCGGGGAGCTGGTACAAGTGCTGCCGCTTGGTGACCAGGTCCCAGTCCGTGATGAGCCACGCCTTGAGCTCCCTGGGCATCTGCAGTTGCAGCTCCTCGAGGTCTTGGGGGGCCTCGGCCCCGGCCGCGCCCTGCACTGCCCGCTTCTTCGTGGCCGGCTGCTCAGCGTCCCTGGCACATCCGCCACGGGCCGCGCTCCTCCTGCTCTTTCCTGTCTTCCGCTGAGACACCGCAAGGGAGCTGACTGCAGAGCGCGCCCTGGGTCTCCCCCGACGGGCGGTTCCCAGGGTCTTGGGCTTCGGGCCGGCCTGCTTCTTCGGGCCCGCGGCAGCGGCTCCTCGCGCCTGAGCCCTCTGCGCTTGGCGTCCGGCCGGTGGCATCTTGTAGGTGCCCTCGCGGGACTTGCAAGCCTTTCGCGGGCTCATCTGGTCCGCTTCCACCAGGCGACCTGGCGACCTCCTCTGCTGTCCAGCAGGTGCTGCCTCTCCTCTCCCTCAGCTGAGCCAGGTTGCCCTGGAAACTCAGAATCAAACACAGACACGTCACTGTGGGAGGCGGGCCTGTGCCTTTCAACCAATCAGTCATCGTGTCTAAGCGTTAGCCTGCGGCATGACCAAGCCATTGGACCACCGCTCTGAACTCAACAGTGGCGCTTCTCATCGGTGCCATCTGCGTTCATCGGTTTTCTTCCCCGTGTCTTCTTCTCTGCCTGGACCACTCAGTTGCGTGGGAGCAAGCGTGTGGCCAAGGCCTAGCCGTGGGAGTTTAGGGACCGCTTCCTGGAGCCCAGAGGGAGCGAAAGGAAGGGGTGGCATCTCCAGTATGTCCTCCCCCCATCACCGAGGACCACTTGGCATCTTCTGATCTTTCCTTTGTCTCCTGCCCCCAAGATGGCCGCCACTTCTGGGGGGGCACTCAGGTCATCTCCCCTCACGCCCAAAATGTAAAAATTACAAGCCAATCTTCTACTAACCTGAATTCGGTGTCCCCAAAACTTAGAAGGAGATTGAAAAGAAAATAATGGGGAACAGGCACATGATCTAAATGGCAACCATCAAGTCACAGCCACGATACACACATCAGACAAAATGGACTTTAAAACAAAAATATTACTGCATAAAGAATACTTTCTACTGATGAAAGCTCAGAGCCATCAAGAAGGTGTAATTATCATGAGCGTGTAATCGCCTACCACTCAGAAATATGAGGAGAAACCATTCAAAAATTGTAAGGGGAGAACTCAATAAACCCCTTTGCTATAAGGCGCTCATCTGTGCAACAGTGGCACGGATGGTAAGAGCATAACCAACTGCTTTCTGATCTGCCTTTTAGCCAGGAACACATTCCTGATATGCTGAATCAGGCCAAGAGCCTATGGGAGCTGAAGATGTTGGCCTTCCATGGGTAAGAGCTATTGAGGTTTATCTAGAAGGACTTTGCATCAAACTGACTTCAAAACATTTGAAAGTGTTTATTACAGAAAATCAGAACTGACCAAATAGAGAAAATAAGTGGCCGTGGACCACTTGGCTCTAAACAGGAAATTTTTGACATCCCTCAACCCCAAGCCTCAGGGAACGTCCAACAAGAGGGAGCAGTAAGAACACAAGAGCCTGAAGTGGGGAGGAGCCCAGCCAGAAGTGACCTTCTGATCACGACAGTCCTGTGGCATCTGTGAACTCACTATAGCTCGGTCTACTTCCACAACACAGGCACAATATTTGGCCCATGGACCGTCAACCATGGAAAGGCGAAGGCCTCAAGAGGCCCCATAGAGACTCCCTGAGAGACTGTTGAGGGATAACGCTAGATGGGGGTACCCAAACAGAGTGTTGCGGTCTGCCTGTACTGTTAGTGATAAATGACCCTCGAATGGCTTAAGGGAACAAGGAGTTTATTTCCTTTCCACAGTCTATTTACAGTTCTCAGTCCAGCTTGATGGAAGAGCAAGCACTAACACCATTGCTGAGGGAACTGACCACACCATCAGCATGTAATGGCTGAGAGCCAGCGATCCTTACTTGCCAGACCAGCATGTCTGGCCTTACTTTCTCAATCAGCTCTCAGTGCTTTATTCCAGAGCCTAGTCCCACCCACCATGAGCTAGTCCCTCCCCATCAGCTAGATAATCCCTTGCAGGTTTGCTCTAGGCTTAGCTCAACCATTGACTCTCTACAAATGTGCCCAGAGTTCAAACCCTCAGCATTCAAGTTGACGCCTGTGCCCACCTATGACAGAGATGAAAGATACTTCCCCAGTGGTTTACCCGGTGATGTATGCGATTCATGCTTCAGGAAGTGCTCAGGCAATTGCCATCTCAAGTAACCAAGATGAAACTCAGCAGGTCATATTTGCAAAAAGGCATGAAAATAGGAGGGAGCCTTGTAGGGAAGAAGGAAAGTTATAACTAGGAAAGGAGGGGGAGAATGGGATTGGGAATGAAGGTGTGAAAACATCATCCATCTGCTACATTCACATCCAAAACTCTAGAGAATAAAAATGCATTTTAAATATGACAGAAAACATGTAGAAATGAAACTAACTGCTATTTTTCACCAGGATGGAATGAAATTAGGAATCCATCACTAGGAAATTTATGGGCACGAAGATATGTGAGAAATAAATAGTGATGTGTAAAACAAATGAAAAGAAAATTTGAAATTAAAATGTATGCACAGCATAATAATACTTAAAGGATATTATTAAAATACTGCCAGGGCATGTTTTAACCATAAATACCTCATTATAAAAAAACATGGAAGAAGGCTGGAGAGATGGCTCAGGGGATAAGACTACCTTGAAAGCAGAAAGACTTGATTTGAGATCCCAGATCCTACTTAAAACCACCAGGCAGAAATGGCCATCAGCCTGCACTTCTGACCATGGAAGGTGGAGCATTAGAAAGACAGAGCAATGCAAAAAGGAGGAAGAAAAATCCATGATGATCCTGAAGACATCCTTAGACCTCCACAGTCACACACAGCACCCCCCTCCTCTCTGTCTCACAAAGACACATAAACACACACACACACACACACAGTCAACCACTCCTGAGCAGTAACTACAACAACAATAAAACACACATGAAAAGTATCAACTCAGCCACCTAATCTTTCACCTCAAGTATCCAAAGCCATGGTCACACAGATGGTCCTGTTGAGACACAGTGGAACACAACACAAAAGAAACAAACAAACAAAAAACAAAAGACATTAATGAAGGAAAGGGATATGTATGGAAGAGCAGGTAGACATAGGAAGAGGGCAATAAAAGATGGTGGGGATAGGAGGTCATTTGCATGCATGATACACATGAATGGGACTGTCTAAGAGATTTCATTAATAAGAGAGAAGCTGAGCATGTGCCCAGGGGCTGGGAGTGAGCTTACCTTACCAATGGGCTGTGCAGTGAGCACAGCCAGTCTCCTGTTCACCATGGCTGCTTCTGACACTCAGGTGAAGGAGCTGCACAAACATGCTTCTGGCCAGGCTTTGAGCTCATTCTCAGCCCTTGGTCAAAAGAATCCACCTCAGATTTCGCCCTTTCCCCTGCACAGAAGAAGCAGCTTGGCCTGGAGGGAATTCAGAAGAAATTAGAAGCTGCAGAAGAGAGGCAAGTCTACCGATGCCCGTTTCTTAAAGCAGCTTGCAGAGAAGCCAGAGCACCAGCAGGAAGAGCTGTAGAAGGCCATAGAGAACAGCAACTGAACAAAATGGCAGAGGAGAACACGACCTGCAAAATGGAAGCTAACAAAGACAGCCGCGAGGCTCAGATGGATGCCACACTGGAGCTTTTGAGTGACAGAAGGACAAGCACACTGAAGGGGTGCGGAAGAACAAAGAATCCGAAGACCTGGACAATGAGACTGAAGCCCACTAATTTGTTGTAAGAACTGACTTGCTTCCTGTCCCCTTCCTAAATATCCAAAGACTGTATACTGGCCACTGTCGTTTTATTTTTTTCCCCTCCTGACCAACATTCTCAAGCTGATATAGGACCGTGTAGGTAAATCCAGAAAGGAAGGTGTTCTTTTAAGGGGCGAAAGGGGAGAAATTGAAAGCGTTTCGCTCTTCTTCTGAAGTGCTGGTCTTTTAGTGTAGCTATGGTTTGCATTGGCTCCTTTCTACTGCAGTGCACCTGGTGCGCTGGGGCAATGGCTAGTACAATATTGGCTCTGTGAGAGTCTGTGAAAAGAATTTGTAGTGGCTTCTTTCAAACTGTTAGATGTTGAGTATCTGTCACTCTTGAGTCACGATTCTGTCACAATCTTACCAGATGCTACTGTACTTGAATGGTTAATAAGCTGCATGGTGTTCTTGGTGGTTAAAAAAAAAGATGCAAAGAAAAGAAAATGTAAAAGAAAAAGCAAAATAATATAGATCAGGTTGAAATTAATGAAATAGAGAACTAGAAGCAGAAGATAAAATAAAACCATCAGCAGGGATTGTTAAAAATAAAAATCAACAAAAGTCACAAGTGTTTTTAGCGAGATTGTCGGAGAAGAAAATACAGATGGCTCCAGTTGCCAGAATGAAAAATAAATGAGGAGACATCAGTACTGACCTTATAGAAATAAGTATTGTAAACAGTAAGAACAATTATATTCTAATAAGGTAGATAACTTAGATAAAATGGGGGAAAAAGCAGAAAGATGCAAACTACCAAAATGGACTTTGAAGAAATAGAGAATGTGAAGAGACACATATTTAGTGGAAGTTTAAACTGATAATTTAAAGCCTCCCAACAAAGAAGGGTTCCCTGATAAGTTCTGTCAAACATTTATAGAATAATTCACATCAGCACCTTTCAGACCTTCTGATAAAATAGAAGAGGATGGAATAATTCTTAATTCTCATTTTGTAAGACACATATCATCCTGACACCAAGTCATAAGAAGACATTACAAGAAAAAAATGTAGGCCGGTGTCTCTTGTGAATATGATGCAAACATCTTAACAAAGTATTACCAAGCCAAATCCTACAACATATGAATAATACAACATAAACAAACAGGATTTGACCTAAGAACGCACACTTTATTTGACATCTGAAAAAAATTAACATAATGCTTTGCCATATCAATTTAAAAACACAAAATGAGGATAATATCAATAAATAATAAAAACAGCAAAAACCCTTTCATAATACAAAAACATTCAACAAATGAGGACAAGAAATTTCTTCCACTGACAAAGACAAATATGAAAGTCCCCAAACTAACATTAAAGGTGGGGATGACTACTCTAGTTGCCATTATCCTATTATACTAGAGGAGTTAGCTAGGTGAGCCAGGCAAGAAAGAATAAGTAAAGGCCTCAACCTTGGGAAAAAAGAAGTAGCATTGATGCCTTGATACAAAATTTCTAAAGACTCCACAAAAATACTACTACTGGATAACGACATAGGAGTTCAGCCAGCTCATAAGATACAAAAAGAGGCACTTCCCCTCCACTCCACCGCCCGGGACACACGCGCCGTCCAGCCGGGCCTCACCTCCCAGCAACCCAGGTAACCTCTGTCCCCTCCCACCCCCAGAGCCCCAGGCCGCCCGAGTGGACCCAGCTCCTCCCACCATCCAGCCAGAGCCCTGCGCATGCAGGGCCTGGGAGGAGGAGAGGGCACCCCGTCTGCGCCCGGCCCCACCCTCAGGTGCCCCTGGCTTAAATAGCATCCCGCCGATGCCCCATCCCCCCTTCCCCTCCACTCCGCCACCCAGGACGCACGCTCGCGGTCCAGCCTGCCCTCACCACACCACGACCCAGGTAAGCTCTGTCCCCGCCCACCCCCAGAGCCCGAGGCCAAATAATTCAGTTTAGTGAAAAACTCACAGAAATTAAAAGAAGATCTTAAGAGTTAAAACAACAATGCCGAAGTCTAAGTGCAAATCCATGAGAAACAACACTCAAGTAAAAAAATCTCCCACTGAAGGAATTAATCCCATAATGTTAGACTCCAACCAGAACAAACCCATGGAAAATGGCCAAGAAAGCCTGACCCAGGATAACGACATTCAAAATATGATCATTACCATGTTCAATACTATGAAAGAGGAAATCAGGGAGGAATTACATAATCGAATCAATCGCTTTGAGGAGGAACACAACAGACACATGGAGGAGTTGAGAAAAACAGTGCAAGAATAAACTGGCATAGAGCAGTTAAAGCAGACTCAAGCAGAGTTTAAAACTGAGCTAAAAGACAAGTTATCTTCAACCCAGAACTCCACAGAGAGTCTTATCAGCAGAACTAACTAAGCAGAAAACAGAATTTCAGATCTTGAAGATAAAGTGGGAGTATTAACCAGCTCAATGGAAGAGATTGTTAAAGCCAAAAAGATGCTTGAGAGAAATATCCAGGAGATATGGGACACCCTGAAGAAGCCCAACATGCGTATTCATGGAATACCAGAGCAAGAATCTCAAAATACCACCCCTGAGGAAATTTTTCAAATGATCATCAAGGAAAACTTTCCTCATATAAAAAAGGAGAGGCCCATCCATATACAAGAGGCATTCCGCACCTCAAACAGATATGACCAAAACAGAAGCTCCCCATGGCAAATAATAGTCAAAACACTCTACATTCAAGATAAAGAACTGGTGCTGAGAGCTTCAAGGGAGAAAAAACAAGTCACTTTTAAAGGTAAGCCTACTAAAATAACAAATGACTTCTCAATGGAAACACTAAAAGCAAGAAGAGCTTGGAGAGACACACTTCAAATATTGAATGAGCAAAAATGTCAACCTAGGCTGATTTACCCTGCAAAACTATCAGTCATGATCTAGGGAGAAACAAAAATCTTCCAGCACAAAGACAACTTGAAGGGATACATGTCCACCGAACCAGGCCTTCAAAAAATGCTAGAAATGATACTCAAGCGTGAAGAAAAAAACAGGCATATCCAGGAGAGCAGAAGGCAAGTATAACAACATTAAAAGCGAAGCAATATACTTATAAAAACTACTAAACATAATAAATGTCTGGAATCAAAAATAGTTTCGCCATTATAACGCTAAATGTTAATGGAATTAACTCACCAATCAAGAGACACAGATTACAAACTTGGATTAAAAATCACAATCCATCAATCTGCTGTCTGCAGGAAACCCATCTCACCACAAAAGATAGGCAGGCTCTAAAAATAAAAGGCTGGTCAACAATTCTACAAGCTAATGGAAGCAGAAAACAGGCAGGGCTAGCCACTATGATATCAGACAAAGTGGACTTCAAACCAAAGAAAATTATAAGAGACACGGATGGATATTACATTTTAGTCACAGGTACAATTCACCAGGAAGACTTCACAATACTGAACATATATGCACCCAACACGGGCCCCTCCACATTCATTAAGAAAACCCTACAGCGGCCCCAGCTGCCCTCGGGTTAAATAGCTCCACACCGTCGCCCCCATCCCCCCTTTTTTGCACCCCAACCCGCTCCGCCGGTCGGGACGCGCGCGCGGTCCAGCCGGGCCTCAACCCCGCGCCCCAGCTGGTGAGTACCCCCGCCCCCCGCGCACCGCCCACCGGGACCCCAGGTCGGCCCACAGGGACCCGGCTCCGACTCCCACCATCCAGCCAGAGCCGCGCGCAGGACCGAGGGACCAGGAGGACCTCCCCCTGCGTCCGGGCCCCGCCCCAGCTGCCCTCGGGTTAAATAGCTCCACGCTGTGGCCCCCATCCACCCTTTTGCACCCCAACCCGCTCCGCCGGTCGGGACGCGTGCGCAGTCGAGCCGGGCCTCAACCCCGTGCCCTAGCTGGTGAGTACCCCCCCACCCCGCGCACCGCCCACCGGGACCCCAGGTCGGCCCACAGGGACCCGGCTCCGACTCCCACCATCCAGCCAGAGCCGAGCGTGGGGCCGAGGGACTAGGAGGACCTCCCCCTGTGCCCGGCCCCGCCCCAGCTGCCCTCGGGTTAAATAGCGCCACGCCGTAGCCCCCATCCCCCCTTTGCACCCCACCCCGCTCCACCGGTCGGGACGCGCACGCGGTCCAACCGGGCCTCACCCCACGACCTAGGTAAGTCTCCGCCCGCCCCGCCCACCAGGACCACAGGCCAAATAATTCAGTTTAGTGAAATTGAGAGATCTTAAGAGTTAAAATGACAATGCCAAAGTCAAAGTGCAAATCCATGAGAAGCAACAATCAAGTAAACAAATTTCCCACTGAAGAAATTAATCCCATAATGTTAGACTCCAACAAGAAAAAACCCACGGAAAAAGGCCAAGAAAGCCCCACCCAGGATAAAGACTTTCAAAATATGATCATTACCATGTTCAATACTATGAAAGAGGAAATCCGGGAGGAATTAAATAATCGAATCAATCGCTTTGAAAAGGAACACAACAGACATCTGAAGGAGTTGAGAAAAACAGTGCAATAAACAAAAAGTGGCATAGAGCAGTTAAAACAAACTCAAGCAGAGTTTAAAACTGAGCTAAAAGACAAGTTATTTTCAACCCAGAACGCCACAGAGAGTCTTACCAACAGAACTAACGAAGCAGAAAACAGAATTTCAGACCTTGAAGATAAAGTGGGAGTACTAACCAGCTCAATGGAAGAGGTGGTTAAAGCCAAAAAGATGCTTGAGAGAAATATCCAGGAGATATGGGACACCCTGAAGAAGCCCAACATGCGTATTCATGGAATACCAGAGCAAGAATCTCAAAATACCACCCCTGAGGAAATTTTTCAAACGATCATCAAGGAAAACTTTCCTCATCTAAAAAAAGAGAGGCCCATCCATATACAAGAGGCATTCCGCACCCCAAACAGATATGACCAAAATAGAAGCACGCCGCGGCAAATAATAGTTAAAACACTCCACATTCAAGATAAAGAACTGGTGCTGAGAGCTTCAAGGGAGAAAAAACAAGTCACTTTTAAAGGTAAACCCATTAAAATAACAAATGACTTCTCAGTCGAAACAGTAAAAGCAAGAAGAGCTTGGAGAGACATACTTCAAGTATTGAATGAGCAAAAATGTCAACCCAGGCTGATTTACCCTGCAAAACTATCAGTCATGATCGAGGGAGAAAGAAAAATTTTGCAGCACAGAGACAACTTGAAGGGATACATGGCCACCAAACCAGGCCTTCAAAAAATGCTAGAAATGATACTCAAGCGTGAAGAAAAAAACAGGCATATCCAGGAGAACAGAAGGCAAGTATAACATAATTAAAAACGAAGCAATATACTTATAAAAGCTACTAAACATAATAAATGTCTGGAATTAACAATAGTTTCTCCATTATAACACTAAATGATAATGGACTTAATTCACCGATCAAGAGACACAGATTACAAACATGGATTAAAAATCACAATCCATCAATCTGCTGCCTGCAGGAAACCCATCTCACCACAAAAGATAGGCACACTTTAAAAATAAAAGGCTGGTCAACAATTCTACAAGCAAATGGAAGCAGAAAACAGGCAGGGGTAGCCATTATGCTATCAGACAAAATGGATTTCAAACCAAAGAAAATTATAAGAGACACGGATGGATACTAAATTTTAGTCACAGGTACAATTCACTAGGAAGACTTCACAATCCTGAACATATATGCACCCAACACGGGCCCCTCCACATTCATTAAGAAAACCCTACAGCGTCTAAAGCAAGAAATCAATCCCCAAACGATAATTCTTGGGGACTTCAACACCGCCCTGTCAACATGGGATAGATCAACAGGTCAAAAGCTTAACAGAGACACTTTGGAACTTAATCAAACCCTGAAAGAAATGGACCTTGCAGATCTCTATCGAACTTTTCACCCACGCACCAAAGAATACACATTTTTCTCAGCAGCACACGGAACATTCTCCAAAATAGATCACATATTGGGCCACAAAATGAATCTACACATATACAAAAAAGTTGAAATTCTAACCTGTGCCCTATCAGACCATCACGGCCTAAAGCTGGACATCCACAACACATCAAACAAGAGAAAATACACTAGCTCCTGGAAACTTAACACTATGATGCTGAATGAGACATGGATTCAGGAAGAAATTAAAAAGGAAATTCAAGATTTCCTGAAAGTGAATGATAACGAAAATACAACTTACCAAAATCTCTGGGACACAATGAAAGCTGTCCTAAGAGGTAAGTTCATAGCTCTTAATGCCTACATCAGAAAATTGGAAACATGAGAAATAAATAATTTAACGATGCAGCTTAAGGCTTTGGAGAAACTTGAGCAATGTGATCCCAAAAGTAGTAGAACAGAGGAGATTAGCAAAATAAGGGGAGAAATATCTGAAATCGAGATTAAGAAAACGATAGAAAAAATCAACCAGTCAAAAAGCTGGTTCTTTGAAAAAATCAATAAGATTGATACACCCCTAGCTAAACTAACCAAAAGCAAGAGAGAGAAAACCCAAATTAAAAAAATTAGAAATGAACATGGAGTTATAACTACTGATACCCAAGAAATCCAGAGAATTATAACATCATATTTCAAAAACTTATACTCTGTGAAGTTTGACAACACAAAAGACATGGATGAATTTCTAAGTAAACACAACTTACCTGAATTGAATCAGGAAGTTGTGAATTATTTAAATAGTCCTATAACATATAAGGAAATTGAGGAAGTAATCTCGAATCTTCCCACCAAAAAATGTCCTGGACCAGATGGATTCAGCACAGAGTTCTACCAGACATTTAAGGAGTTAATAACAACAATACTCCTTAAACTGTTCCATCAAATAGCAAAGGAAGGAACACTACCAAATTCCTTCTATGAAGCTAAAAACATTTTAATCCCAAAACCTAATAAAGATTCACTTAAAAAAGAAAACTGTAGGCCAATCTCTCTGATGAACACAGACGCAAAGATTCTCAACAAAGTCTTAGCAAATCAGATTCAAAAACATATCAAAAAGATCATTCACGGGGACCAAGTAGGCTTCATCCCCGGCACACAAGGTTGGTTCAACATACGCAAATCAATAAATGTAATTCATCATGTAAACCAGTCCAAAGTCCAAGACCACATGATACTCTCGATAGATGCAGAAAAAGCTTTTGACAAGATCCAACAGCCTTTTATGATCGAAACGCTAGAAGACAGTAGGAATGGAAGGAACCTTTATCAATATAATAAAAGCTATATACAACAAGCCCACAGCAAGGATTATGCTCAATGGGGAACAATTGGAAGCATTCCCACTTCGATCAGGAACTAGACAAGGCTGTCCACTCTCACCACTTCTATTCAATATTGTACTTGAAGTCTTAGCTGAAGCCATAAGACAAGAAAGGGACATAAGAGGGATTCAAATCGGCAAGGAAGAAGTCAAGCTATCCCTATTTGCAGATGACATGATCTTATACCTGAGTGATCCCAAAAACTCCACCAGGAAGCTCCTGGAACTAATTGAGAAGTTCAGCAGGGTGGCAGGATACAAAATAAATGTGCAAAAATCAGAGGCCTTCCTATATGCCCAGAATGAAAGAAGTGAAAAAGCCTTGAGAAAAACAATACCATTTATTATAGCCCCTAAAAAAATGAAATACCTTGGTGTAAACCTAACTAAGGAGGTAAAAGACCTTTACAATGAAAACTTTAAAACCCTAAAGAAAGAAATAGCAGAAGACACCAGAAGGTGGAAAGACCTCCCTTGTTCCTGGATTGGCAGAATCAACATTGTGAAAATGAACATCCTACCAAAGGCAATATACAGATTCAATGCTATACCAATCAAAATCCCAAAGCAATTCTTCAAAGAAGTTGACCAAACAATCTCAAAGTTCATATGGAGACACAAAAGACCAGGATAGCAAAAACAATCCTGAGTAACAAAAACACAGCTGGAGGTATAACCATACCAAACCTTAGTCTATACTACAAATCCATAGTTGTAAAGACAGCCTGGTACTGGCTCCAAAATAGATACACAGATCAATGGATAAGGATTGAAGACCCAGATATAAGCCCACAAAGTTACAGCCATTTGGTCTTTGACAAAGGGGCCCAAAGAATCCAATGGAAAAAGAACAGCATCTTCAACAAATGGTGCTGGCAAAACTGGATCTCCACATGCAGAAGATTAAAGCTGGACCCGTACTTGTCATCATGTACAAGACTTAATTCCAAATGGATCAAGGACCTTGATATCAGGCCAGAGACTATAAAAACCATAGTTGAAAGGATAGGGAACTCCCTCGAGCTGATTGGGCTAGGCCAACTTTTCCTAAACAGACATCCAATGGCACAGTCACTGCTACCAACTCTCAACAGTTGGGATCTTGTGAAATTAAAGAGCTTCTGTTCAGATAAAGAGATTGTAATGCGAGCTCAAAGGCAACCCACAGAATGGGAGAAAATCTTCACTAACCACATAACTGATAGAGCTCTATTGTCCAGAGTGCACAAAGAACTTAGAAAACTAAACACCAAGGAAACCAATGGCCCAATTAAAAAATGGGCCCTGGAACTTAAAAGAAACTTTACCAGGGATGAAATTAAAATGTCTAACAAATATCTTAAAAAATGCTCCACTTCTTTAGCCATCAGGGAAATGCAAATCAAAACTTCCCTGAGATATCATCTCACCCCAGTCAGGATGGCAAAAATCCACAATACTAACAACGACAAATGCTGGAGAGGATGTGGAGAGAGGGGAACTCTCCTACATTGCTGGTGGGAATGCAGGCTCATACAGCCACTCTGGCGAGCCGTCTGGAGATTCTTAAAGAAATTAAAGATTGAAATGCCATATGACCCTGCGATTCCACTTTTGGGAATAACCCCCCATACAGCAGAGGTTCGCCTCGATAGCACAAGCACGACCATGTTCATAGCAGCACTGTTTACAATAGCAAAGTCATGGAATCAGCCCAAATGTCCAACAGTCGACGAGTGGATAAGGAAACTGTGGTACATCTATACAATGGAGTACTACTCAGCCATCAAAAATGATGAATTACTGGAATTTGCCGGGAAATGGATGTCATTAGAAACAATTGTATTAAGTGAAGTATCCCAGACCCAGAAAATTAAGCGCCGTATGTACTCCCTAATAGGTGGCTCCTAGTACCAAACCCACCCAGCCCACCTAGAGACAGGAATTCCAAGGATTATGAACAGGAGGGATTGTGTAGGAGGGCCACACCAGAAAGAAGGAGAGAAGGGACCATGTTACAGCAGGGAAAATAGGCCTCCACCAAGGACCCAAATAAGTAATGAGACATCTGATTAAGTTCACAGACTTTTGTTCCTGATCATTTACTACTGAGGGGGAGTGATCTCACCAGAAGAGGAGGGCATATAGTCTGGCAGATTAAAAAGTAACAATTTTGCAAATGGGTGATAGACCCCTCCCTCACTGTGGTTGCCCACTTTTATGACATCTACCTTTGAATGTGCTTTTATCACAAGACTCTAACAGCTTTTTGTCTCTGGCCAGGGGGTAACATACAATGCCCACCAGGATGGAGTGAAGGGCATTGCAGGAGCAGCAAAACTGCAAAAGAAAATCAACAAACCACAATCCAGAACTTCAGAGACTCTATATCAACCACCTAGAACTAGGCCAGCTTAGTCTCTCCCCATCTTGAAGCTCAGGGAAATTTGCAGAAGAGGGGGCGGTAAGAGTGTAAGAGCATAAGGATGGGAGGAGCAATGATATGTAAGATACTCTATACTAGTTAGGCCTGAAGCAATCATAATTGGACTTTGCATGCCCTGCGCATTGTCCGACACACTGCTGACCTCACACAGTCTGGCATCTGCTAAAGGCACCAAGATCCTTGGAGGCAAAGGATTGGCAGCCACAGCAGTGTTCCTATACCTAAGGGGAACACGGGAAAGGGTTCGGCAAAGGCCACTGGGTCCTTGTACGTCATCGGAGAGGAGGGCCCAGAGGAAAATTAGTCATGCACAAGAAAGGACTCTCTGGGAATTGGGGTGGGAGGCACTGGGGAATGGGGAGGGAGAGGGGTGGGGAGGGGGAGCAGGGGGTACGGGGGGGAGGAGGAGGGAGGGAGGGAACTGGTGTACCTAATAAGTTTGTATGAGCTGAAATAAAAAAAAAAAAGAAAACCCTACAGCGTCTAAAGCAAGAAATCAACCCCCAAACGATAATTCTTGGGGACTTCAACACCGCCCTCTCAACATGGGATAGATCAACAGGACAAAAGCTTAACAGAGACACTTTGGACCTTAATCAAACCCTTAAAGAAATGGACCTTACAGATCTCTACCAAACTTTTCACTTACGTACCAAAGAATACACATTTTTCTCAGCAGTACATGGAACTTTCTCCAAAATAGATCACATACTGGGCCACAAAACGAATCTACACATGTACAAAAAAGTTGAAATTCTAACCTGTGCCCTGTCAGACCACCATGGCCTAAAGCTGGACATCCACAACACAACAAACAAGAGAAAATACACTAACTCCTGGAAACTTAACAATATGATGCTGATTGAGAACTGGATTCAGGATGAAATTAAAAAGGTTATTCAAGATTTCCTGAAAGTGAATGATAATGAAAATACAACTTACCAAAATCTCTGGGACACAATGAAAGCTGTTCTAAGAGGTAAGTTCATAGCTCTTAATTCCTACATCAAAAAAATGGAAACATAAGAAATAAACAACTTAACAATGCAGCTTAAAGCTTTAGAGAAACTAGAGCAATCTGATCCCAAAAGTAGTAGAAGAGAGATTAGCAAAATAAGGAGAGAAATATCTGAAATCGAGATTAAGAAAACGATAGAAAAAAATCAACCAGTCAAAAAGCTGGTTCTTTGAAAAAATCAATAAGATTGATACACCCCTAGCTAAATTAACCAAAAGCAGGAGAGAGAAAACCCAAATTAACAAAATCAGAAATGAACATGGAGTTATCACTACTGATACCCAAGAAATCCAGAGAATTATAACATCATATTTCAAAAACTTATACTCTGTGAAGTTTGACAACACAAAAGACATGGATGAATTTCTAAGTAAACACAACTTACCTGAATTGAATCAGGAAGTTGTGAATTATTTAAATAGTCCTATAACATATAAGCAAATTGAAGAAGGAATCTCGAATCTTCCCACCAAAAAATGTCCTGGACCAGATGGATTCAGCACAGAGTTCTACCAGACATTTAAGGAGTTAATAACACCAATACTCCTTAAACTGTTCCATCAAATAGCAAAGGAAGGAACACTACCAAATTCCTTCTATGAAGCTAAAAACATTTTAATCCCAAAACCTAATAAAGATTCACTTAAAAAAGAAAACTGTAGGCCAATCTCTCTGATGAACACAGACGCAAAGATTCTCAACAAAGTCTTAGCAAATCAGATTCAAAAACATATCAAAAAGATCATTCACGGGGACCAAGTAGGCTTCATCCCCGGCACACAAGGTTGGTTCAACATACGCAAATCAATAAATGTAATTCATCATGTAAACCAGTCCAAAGTCCAAGACCACATGATACTCTCTATAGATGCAGAAAAAGCTTTTGACAAGATCCAACAGCCTTTTATGATCAAAACGTTAGAGACAGTAGGAATGGAAGGAACCTTTATCAATGTTGCAGTCAGCCTGCATGGTTGCTGATAAATGACCATCACACAGTTTAAGGGAACAAGGAATTTACTTTCTTACGACAGCCCGGTTACAGTTCATAGTCCAGCTTGACAGGAGAGCACACACCAACACCAGGGCTGAGGGAACTGGCCACCATAACAGCTGAGAGATGGATAATCCTTACTTGCCAGACCAGCATGTCTGGCCAAGTATACAGAAGGATGCCCACTCTCTCAACCAGCTCTCTGTGATTTATCCAAGGCCTAATCCCACCGACCATGGGCTGGGTCTTCCCCAGCAGCCAGACAATCTCCTTCAGGTTTGCTCTGGGCTTAACTTAACCATCAACTTTCTACACCTGTGCCCAGAACTCAAACCCTTAACAGTCAAGTTGACACTTATGCTTAACTATGACATTCCACCCCTTGTCAACTTGACACAAAAACAATAGCACTTTTAAACTGTAACCTTTCCTTGTTCCCACAGATGTTAAAATATAAATACATTCCATGGACAAATTTAAAATGTTTTCTCATTAAAACTTAGTTCCAACATTTTAAAAGTTAAAAGTTCTTACCCTTCTTAAATTAGAATAAGTTAAATGCTTTAAAACAGATAAAACATTAAAACAGAAAGATTTTAAACAATAAGAAAACATTAAAAAGATCAAAGTCCAGAAAATCAAACACCGCATCCTTTACTTCAATGTCCATCTTCTGTTGCTCATTACGTAGTCAAGGTGGCTCAAAGATTCGAGGCATTCCCAGTCCCTGTTTGCAGCTCGAAGTTGTAAGAGCAGAGTTCCTCTGAACCAGGCTGAATCTCTACTCGCAGTTGTCCTCAGTAGCAGTCCCACAGTTCTGGCATCTCAAACACAACTATGGGTTCTCCTCTGCAGTTTTAAGCTTCACCATCTCTTGCAGGAACTCTATGCCTGCCACTTGGTGCCAAGCTTTTGCTGCTCTCCATGAACCCTTCAGTAGTACATGGAAACCAGTATCACCTGAGGGACGCTGCCTGATTCTGAAGCGAGGTTGAAACGCAGCTTAGTCCACTGGAGCCACAGCTGCACCAACTTCAACGTGCTGACACTGGAAAAGCCTCTCTTCTAGGCAACCAAACTTGCAAAGGGCAAGAAACAGCTTTAACTTGGGCTTTCGCCCCCTGAAGGAATCTGAGCTTCCAAACCACGAACTTGCCATACGGTGGTTTCCATGTCCTCCACCGTCTCAGTGCAAGTCAGTAGGTTTTCCTTCACTGATACTCATTTGTCCAACAGCCTACCCTTTGCACATCCAAACCTCCAAGGTTGCCAACACAGCTCTCCTCTGTCAAGCAAACCAGTCCATCGTCCTTATATTCAGTTTTACCAAAGTCCTTGTTTCCCTCATCACAAATTGGGCCCAAACAATGTCTCTCAGCAATTGGCCCACTAAACGCTGAAGAACGGTATTTGTAAATCCACAAAGTGAAAATTTTCAAGAATTTTCAACTTTGTCCAGCAGAACCATTCAAAAGCCACAAAATCCACATAGTCAGATTTATCAGCAACACCCCACTTCCTGGGTACCAAATTCTGTTGCAGTCAGCCTGCATAGTTGCTCATAAATGACCATCACACAGTTTAAGGGAACAAGGAATTTACTTTCTTACGACAGCCCGGTTACAGTTCATAGTCCAGCTTGACAGGAGAGCACACACCAACACCAAGGCCGAGGGAACTGGCCACCACAACGGCTGAGAGATGGACAATCCTTACTTGCCAGACCAGCATGTCTGGCCAAGTATACAGAAGGATGCCCACTCTCTCAACCAGCTCTCTGTGATTTATCCAAGGCCTAATCTCACCGACCATGGGCTGGGCCTTCCCCACCAGCTAGACAACCTCCTTCAGGTTTGCTCTGGGCTTAACTCAACCATCAACTTTCTAAAACTGTGCCCAGAGCTCAAACCCTTAATAGTCAAGTTGACACTTGTGCTTAACTATGACAATCAATATAATAAAAGCTGTATACAACAAGCCCACAGCAAGGATTATGCTCAATGGGGAACAATTGGAAGCATTCCCACTTCGAACTAGACAAGACTGTCCACTCTCACCACATCTATTCAATATTGTACTTGAAGTCTTAGCTGAAGCCATAAGACAAGAAAGGGACATAAGAGGGATTCAAATCGGCAAGGAAGAAGTCAAACTATCCCTATTTGCAGATGACATGATCTTATACCTGAGTGATCCCAAAATCTCCACCAGGAAGCCTCTGGAACTAATTGAGAAGTTCAGCAGGGTGGCAGGTTACAAAATAAATGTGCAAAAATCAGTGGCCTTCCTATATGCCCAAAATGAAAGAAGTGAAAAAGCCTTGAGAGAAACAATCCCATATACTATAGCCCCTAAAAAAATGAAAAACCTTGGTATATACCTAACCAAGGAGGTAAAAGACCTTTACAACGAAAACTTTAAAACCCTAAAGAAAGAAATAGCAGAAGACACCAGAAGGTGGAAAGACCTCCCTTGTTCCTGGATTGGCAGAATCAACATCGTAAAAATGACCACCCTACCAAAGGTAATATACAGATTCAATGCTATACCAATCAAAATCCCAAAGCAATTCTTCAAAGAAGTTGACCAAACAATCTCAAAATTCATATGGAGGCACAAAAGACCCAGGATAGCAAAGACAATCCTGAGTAACAAAAACAGTGCTGGAGGTATTACCATACCAAATCTTAGTCTATACTACAAATCCATAGTTATAAAGACAGCCTGGTACTGGCTCCAAATGACCCCTCCCTCAGTGAGGTTTCCTACTCTTATTACATCTACCCTTGAATGTGCTATTACAACAAGACTCCAGTTTAACAGCTTTTTGTCTCTGGCCAGGGGGTGACATACAGTGCCCAGCAGAATGGAGTGAAGGGAATTGCAGGAGCAGCAAAACTGCAAAAGAAAATCAACAAACCACAATCCAGAACTTCAGAGACTCTATATCAATCACATAGAACTAGGACAGCCTAATCTCTCCCCATCCTGGAGCTCAGGGACATTTGCGGAAGAGGGGGCGGTAAGATTGTAAAAGCAAAAGGGTGGGAGGAGCAACGATTTGCAAGATTCTCAACAATAGTTGGGGCCAAAGCAATCATAATGGGACTTTGCATGCCCTGCGCAATGTCCAGCGCACTGTTGCCCTCATAAAGTCTAGCATCTGTTAAGGGCACCGAGACCCCTGGAGGCAAGGGATTGACAGCCATAGTAGTGATCTTATGCTTAAGGGGAACAAGAGAAAGGGCTTATGGAAATGCCACTGGGTCCTTATATGTCATCGGAGAGGAGGACCCAGTGGAGAGTTAGGCGCACACAATACAGGACTCTCTGGGAATTGGGGGGGAGACACTGGGGGAAGGGGAGGGGGGAGGGAGGGAACTGGTAAAAAATTTTAAAATGTATAATTAAATTTTTAATAAAAAAAAATAAATAAATAAAAGGAAAAAAAAAACAAAATAGACACACAGATCAATGGATAAGGATTGAAGACGCAGATATAAGCCCACAAAATTACAACCATTTGGTGTTTGACAAAGGGGCCCAAAAACTCCAATGGAAAAAGAATTGCATCTTCAACAAATGGTGCTGGCAAAACTGGATCTCCACATGCAGAAGATTAAAGCTTGACCCATACTTGTCACCATGTACAAGACTTAATTCCAAATGGATCAAGGACCTTGATATAAGGCCAGAGACTATAAAAACCATAGTTGAAAGGATAGGGAACTCCCTCGAGCAGATTGGGCTAGGCCAGCATTTCCTAAACAGACATCCAATGGCACAGTCACTGCTACCAACTCTCAACAGTTGGGATCTGGTGAAATTAAAGAGCTTCTGTTCAGATAAAGAGATTGTAACTCGAGCTCAAAGGCAACCCACAGAATGGGAGAAAATCTTCACTAACCACACATCTGATAGAACTCCACTGTCCAGAGTGCACAAAGAACTTAGAAATCTAAACACCAAGGAAACCAATGGCCCAATTAAAAAATGGGCCCTGGAACTTAAAAGAAACTTTACCAGGGATGAAATTAAAATGTCTAACAAATATCTTAAAAAATGCTCCACATCCTTAGCTATCAGGGAAATGCAAATCAAAACTTCCCTGAGATAATATCTCACCCCAGTCAGGATGGCAAAAATCCACAATACAAACAACAACAAATGCTGGAGAGGATGTGGAGAGAAGGGAACTCTCCTACATTGCTGGTGGGAATGCAGGCTCATACAGCCACTCTGGCGAGCCGTCTGGAGATTCTTAAAGAAATTAAAGATTGAAATGCCATATGACCCTGCTGTTCCACTTTTGGGAATAACCCCCAAATGGCAGAGGTTCACCTCAATAGCACAAGCACGACCATGTCCATAGCAGCACTGTTTACAATAGCAAAGTCATGGAATCAACCCAAATATCCAACAGTTGACGAGTGGATAAGGAAACTGTGGTACATCTATACAATGGAGTACTACTCAGCCATCAAAAATGATGAATTAATGAAATTTGCCGGGAAACGGATGTCATTAGAAACAATTATATATATCGAAGTATCCCAGACCCAGAAAATTAAGTGCCGTATGTACTCCCTAATAGGTGGCTCCTAGTATCAAACCCACCCAGCCCACCTAGAGACAGTAATTGCAAGGATTATGAACAGGAAGGATGGGGTAGGAGGGTCACACCAGAAACAAGGAGAGAAGGGACCATGTTACAGCAGAGAAAATAGGCCTCCATCAAGGACTCAAATAAGTAATGAGACATCTGATTAAGGTCACAGACTTTTGTTCCTGATCATTTACTACTGAGGGGTATGATCTCACCAGAAGAGGAGGGCATATAGTCTGGCAGATAAAAAGTAACCGTTGTGCAAAATGGTGATAGACCCCTCCCTCACTGTGGTTTCCCACTTTTATTACATCTACCTTTGAATGTGCTTTTATCACAAGACTCTAGTTTAACAGCTTTTTGTCTCTGGCCGGGGTGGGGGGTAACATACAATGCCCACCAGGATGGAGTGAAGGGCATTGCAGGAGCAGCAAAACTGCAAAAGAAAACCAACAAACTACAATCCAGAACTTCAGAGACTCTATATCAACCACCTAGAACTAGGCCAGGTTAATCTCTCCCCATCCTGAAGCTGAGGGAAATTTGCGGAAGAGGGGGCAGTAAGAGTGTAAGAGCAAAAGGATGGGAGGAGCAATGATATGTAAGATACTCCATACAAGTTAGGGCTGAAGCAATCATAATTGAACTTTGCATGCCCTGCGCATTTTCCAACACACTATTGTCCCCACAAAGTCTAGCATTTGCTAAAGGCACCAAGTTCCTTGGAGGCAAGGGATTGGCAGCCACAGCAGTGTTACTATACCTAAGGGGAACACGGGAAAGGGTTCAGGGAAAGGCCACTGGGTCCTTGTACATCATCGGAGAGGAGGGCCCAGAGGAAAATCAGGCATGCACAAGAAAGGACTCTCTGGGAATTGGGGCGGGAAGCACTGGGGGATGGGAAGGGAGGGGATGGGGTGGAGGAGCAGGGGGTACGGGGGGAGGAGGAGGAAGGGAGGGAACTGGTGTATCTATTAAGTTTGTATGAGCTGAAATAATAATAAAAAATGTATTAATTTTAAAAAAAAAGATACAAAAAGAGGAATATCAAAAAACAACTGTACTGTTCTACACTTGGAATGATCAGCCTGACATGAAATTAAGAAAATAAATCCTTAATAATATCACCAAAACAAATACTCAGGAGGGCATTTTTTAAAAAGTTCAAGACCTAAACTGTGTAATTTCAAAAAGTTTGTCAGAAGAAATGAAAGGGAGTCCTACACTAAATTAGTGTAGGAATGTCTTATGTCATAGACATACTCTCCATAAAAAATGGCACAAACCAGCATTTCATCATTACCTCTTATTTCTCTTACGCTGAGTGGTCTGTTTTATGGAGTAGATAGGTCTAAATGTGAAACTGTTCCTTTTGTGAGTGATTGCTATGCCTTGTGGTTGATTTCACTTAAAGTTCCATTAGCCCATGTGAAAAACTTTCTCTGTGGTGATTTTTATTCAGAAGCTTGACTAATACACACTTGATCTGCAAGGATTCTTTAACTACAGGGAAATTAAAGAGAATATAAATTAGCAGTGAAATATTTTATATCATATGAAACTAGAATTAATGTTGCTGAGATGGTCCCAGTTCCTAAATTGATCTGTGTTCACAATTCCTATCAGAATGGAAGCTGTGTTCTTTTTCTTAAATAGAAAACCTAGATTTATTTGTCAAACTATTACAAAGACAAACTGTCATTGGGAGTTCTCTGAAATCTTCATCATGGATTACTTATTCTCTTGCAGAAAGTTTACATAAGAGGTGGACAATGCAGGTTGTAACCTAGGAGACAGCAACAGCGGACAAGTAAGCCCTTTAGAAATGGAAGGTAGCCAGAACCATTTGTATCATGGAGGAATATGTGGGTGGGATTTGCCCCAGAGGCTACCTAGAGTGCAACTGAATTAACTACAAAATTGGGTCCCAAGTGAAGGACCTAGGCCTTGACAGAAGATGACAAAAGCTGATTCCTCTAGACATGCATTTCTCTCCAGGGTTGAGAGCTTTCTCAGGCCCCAGAGAGGAAGTTTCAGCATCTCCCATCCCCACCCAGTCCACCTGCACCCCATGTTCTTGTGTATATCACAGAATAGGCCTGCCAGCAGACAGTTTTGCAGACAGCAAAGGCACGATTTAGAGGCATACTCAGAGGACATGGAAGTTTGACAGTAAATGAAAGACTACAAATACCCCTTTTGTTAAGTTTATTCACATTTATCAATGAAGGTCATAGTGTCTTCTGTGGGTACCAACTTATTGTTTAAAAAAAAAACCTGTTTTCAAGTGGGTTTTGGAGAAGGAAAATCTTTTACCAACCCATCTCCAAAGTGGAAGAGGCACCAAGTTCTCTCCTACAGTCAAAAGCAAAATCTTATAGCAGCAAAAGAATTTTCAGTGATCAACATCTGCATCCTCAAATTGTCCAGCAAATATTGGTGTGGTGTCCACTTCTACACCTTTCCAATGTGGCTGGCCCTTCCTCTGTTAAATGGGAGAGTCTACTCATAAGTGTGAAATGTAGGGATATCCTGCTGTCCTTAATCGTGCATTCCATATCAACTCTTCTCCATCCTAATCATCCAAGTCTTTGTCCTCAGGATCTGGACAAGGGGCCTGGCATTCACATGTCAAAGGGCACATTGCCTCCAATGCTGATTTGTCACTAGGCACAAATCTAAACTTAGCAATAGTCTCCATATCACCTTCACTGTCTTCCTCATCTTCATGAGAGATTCTTCTTATTCTTCTCCAAAGTTTGCATTTACCATAACATGCAAATTCTCTCAAGGGTAAGCATTTAGGTCTCCGGGGGTTGCATGCAAACTAATGGTGGGATATTCCAGTGACAATCCCAAGCGAGACCCATCTAACCAAAACAGGTGGCTCTCAGCAATGTAAGCGAGCCGGTGCCCAGCCACTTCTGGTTCAGCACCATCTCAGCATCCTGCTGCTGCTGCCAGAGCACCTCCACCACACTGGGCAGCGGGAAACTTTTGAGGAAGCTCATGGCAGTAGAAAGCATAGATGCACAGGGTCCTAGGGAGCTAACCAAGCAATCCCAGCTCGCAACACAAGAACACAAACTGTGTTCTTTCACAAAGTTAACAAGCTAATTGTTTAACATTTATATTCAATGTCCTAAACAGCCAAAACAAAGAACCAATTTAGGGACCTTGGGGAAGACGGGAACAAGAAGATTGTTAAGAGCCTAAAGATGGGGAGGAACAACGATATGCAAGATACTCCACACAAGTCAGGGATGCAGCAGGATATATCCACAATGTGATTGTATCTCTCCTGACCTGCATAATTGCTGACACGTCAATAACCCCTCAAAGTCTAGCATGGATCACAGGGGAGAAAGCTTCGGGCAGTAGAATACTTAGAATCAAGGGGTCAAATAGTCATAATAGAGTTCCCATACTAGCAGGCAGCCCAAGAAGGGGCCACGAGCTATGCTTCTAAGTCCTGTAGTGTAGATAACTCAGAGGGAAATTCAGCAACCACATAAACAGATGTTCTGGAGGATAGGAGGGAGAAAGCAGGAAGCACCAAGAGAGGACACGGGAAGGAAAAGTGGTGACAGGGAGAGGGGTGGGAAGTGGGGAGAATGGAATGGGGGAACAACAGAGGGGAGAGAAGAGGGAGGGAGAAGATGGGAACATGTTGAGCTTGTATAACTAGAAAAAAATGTAATAAAAAAAGACACAGACTACTCTCCCCCCAAAAAGAACCAATTTATGACTCAAATTTCTCTACCATGAAACATTATAAAGAACTAGTAATATTCTGGATTTATTTATTCATTTATTTTGGTGTGTGTGTGTGTGTCTATGTGCGTATGTATCAGAGGACACTGTGTGTCCTTGTGGAGGACTAAGGGTGATTTGGGGTATCATCCCGGATTGTTTCTACCTCCTTTTTGTTTCTCTCTGGGATTTCTCAGACTTCACCCACCACAGTCTCAAGTGCCTGCTGCCACCATTTCCATTTGGTGTTTTTATTTGGGATCCAGGATGTGAACTCAAGAACTTCTGCTTGTAAGGCAGAGACTTAGCTCCTGATCCAGCTCTCTAGTCAAATATCTTGGATAATCAACGTTAAAAATATTTGTGGGGGCTGGAGAGGTGGCTCAGGGGTTAAGCCTCTGCCTTGCAGGCTGAAGTTCCTGAGTTCAGATCCTAGACCCCATGTATAGACACCAGGCAGAAGCCGGGGCGGCCTGCGTTTCTGGTCCTGGTAGGGCGGAGCCTGTGAATCCCCAGGGCAGAATAAGCAAGGAGTAGGTGGAGGCGGTCCATGGTGGTTCCCGAATTCGTCCGTGGTTCTACACACCCACACATGCGCACACACATACATACACACACGCGCACACACTCACACATGCACAATAAAAAATATTTGTGTTTACATGGTTTCACTTCATATTACATGATTACATGTGTCATAGTTAGGCACAGGTGTCAACTTGACAATTCGGGTTTGAGCTCTGGGAATATTTGCAAAAAATTAGTAGTTGAGTTGAGCCCAGAGCCAACCTGAAGGAGATTGTCTAGTTGATGGGGAAGGTCCAGCTCATGGTGGGTGGGATTAGGCCTTGGAATAAATCAATGAGAGCTGGTTGAGAGAGTTGGCATCCTTTTGTACACTTGGCCAGACATGCTGGTCTGGCAAGTAAGGATCGTCCCTTTCTCAGCCACTATGTAGAGATGGTGTGGCCAGTTCCCTCAGCCTTGGTGTTGGTGTATGGTCTCCCATCAAGCAGGACAGACTGTAACCAGACTATCAGTAAGAAAATAAATCCCTTGTTTCCTTAAGCTGTTTAATGGTCTTTTATCAGGATCCATGCAGGCAGACTACTACAACATGTTTATTAATTTTATTGCTAGCTACAAACTTTTGTCAAGCATATGAAGAATTACTTTAAAGAAAATACTTTTAACTGCAAGAATTGTCTTAGGAAATACATTGATCTAGAAATTATTTCACATTCAAATTATAATGCTTTTGCATTTATGATGGCTGGCTGCTTTTCTACTTTGTAATTGAGACATTTTCTCGGGGAGGGTAAAATTGGAATGTAATCCTCTCCTATAAATTGAAAATTTTGTGAATGTTACATGATGACTTTTTTTCCACGACAACTTTTAATCAAAATATTTTGTCCCTTCAGACCCAGACCCGGACCTGGCCCGGGACCTGGATCTGGACCAGGGCGCACTCTCTGCTCCTCAGGTAAGCCCCTAGACCATGCCTCAGGTCCAAGGTAATCTGCACGACAAATTAGACACACTGGCCTTTGGACCCAGACCCAGACCAGGGCAGACTCCTTGCTCCTCACAATTCAACAGAGTCTAGGGGACACCCAAGCAAAGCTCTAGGGAAAAAACTCCATACATCTGAAGTCCTCTAAAATCATCCCATCGCATGGGAGATATTCTTCACATCCAGCTCAAAGACAAGTGAACCCTTTTTAAATTCTTGCTCCTTTCAATTATTAGTCACTGTAGTTTAACTTTTCCATAGAGCCACCCCAAAACACATGCAACTTCAGGGACTATACCATTCACCCGCACATATCACCAAGGAAGTAAACTGTAAAACTACACTGCCATACTAATCTTCACTCCTTGTCTACTAAACCTGACTTAATTGATGTACTAACAGTCTTTTAGCCTCATCTAGGATATAACACCAATACTAGACAAATGTACCCAACTTCAAAGCAAACACTAGTAATAACTGCTCAAATTGGTAATAACAACTAATTCAGTTCAGTCTAAAACACACAGAAAATAAAAGAAAGTCATAAAGAACAAAAACCAAGACAACACATCTTCCACTGAAAGAATTAACCCCACAATGATAGATTCCAACCAGAACAAACTCACAGAAAATAGCCAAGAAAGCCATATCGAAGATAATGATTTTCAAAGCCTGACCTTTACCATAATCAATACTATGCAAGAGGAAACACAGGAGGAATGAAATAACCCCATCAATCAATTTGAAAAGGAACACAGAAGGCACTTGGAAGAAATGAGTTGAAGAAACAAAAATGGGCATAGAGCAGATAAAACAATGTCAAGCTGAGTCTAAAATTGAACTAAAAGATAATCTATCTTCAACCCAGAAAAGGGGGGAAGGGTATAAGAGGGACTGCAGAGGGGTAGAGGGAGGGAGGTGGACCGGAGTACCTATTAAGCTTGTATGACTGGGGAAAGATAGATAGATGGACAAATAAATAAAGAAAGAAAGAAATAAAGAAACAAATAAATAAATAAATAATTTTGCATGTGGGCTTTCTGTCCTGATCTGGACAGGACCAGGGCTGACTCCTTGCTCCTCAGGAAAGCCCCCTAGATCACACCCCAAACCCCAGGTCATCTGCATGCCCCACTAGTAGCTAGTCTGACTTTCTGGCCCTGCGGAAGGCCTCTAGGCCATGCCCCATGTCCCAGGTATCTGCATGTCCCAATGCCACTCTGTCTTTCTGCCTTGATCCTAAAACAGGGCAGTCTCCCTGCTCCTCAGAATTCAACAGAGTCCAGAGAACACCCAAGCAAAGCTCTAGGAGGACCAACATCACTCATCTGAGATTCTCTAAAATAATCCCATCACTTGGGAGAGAACCTTCACATCCAGTTCTAAGATAAGTCAACCCTTTTCACTATCTTGTTCCTCTCAACTATTAGTCACTGTAGTTTAACATTTACACATAGCCACCCAAAAACCATTACAACATCAGGAACTGTACCATTTACCCTCACATACCACCAAGGAAATAAACCTGAAAAGTGCACTACCATACGAATTTTCAATACTCTCTACTAAACCCATCTTAATTGATGTTACTAACAGTCCAATACCCTCATCTAGAAATAACACCAACACCAGACAAGAGTACTCAACTCCTAATCTCTCCCCATCCTGAAGCTCAGGGACATTTATGGAAGTGGGGACGGTAAGATTGTAAGAGCAAAAGGATGGGAGGAGCAATGATTTGCAAGATTCTCAACACTAGTTAGGGCCGAAGCAATCATAATAGGACTTTGCATGCCCTGCGCAATGTCCAACACACTATTGACCTCACAAAGTCTAGCATCAGCTAAAGGCACCAAGATCCTTGGAGGCAAGGGACTGACAGCCACAGTAGTGTTCCTATGCTTAAGGGGAACACGAGAAAGGGTTCAGGGAAATGTCACTGGGTCCTTGTACATCATCGGAGAGGAGGACCCAGTGGAGAGTCAGGCATACACAATAAAGGACTCTCTGGGAATTGGGGAGGAGGCACTGGGGGATGAAGAGGGAGGAGAGGAAGAGCAGAGGGTTCGGGGGGAGGAGGAGGGAGGGAGGGAACTGGTCTACCTATTAAGTTTGAATGCGTGGAAAAAATAATAATAAAAAAGAAACAAACAAACAAAAATTAGATTTTTCTGGTGTGCCCTAACAAAGCGTATTAACATTATGTCAACTTTTTTTAAAAAATCATGAGCTGCATCACTTGATAAGTACATGACAAGATTTTAATCATTTGAAGATTAAGGAGTTGGAACACTATGGGACACGTCTAGGTCAATACTTACATTTGTAAATAAAGTTTTGTTAGTACACAGAAAAAAAAAAAGAGTACTCAACTCCAAGGCAAACACTAGCGATAACTGCTCAAGTGTAGTAATACAGTCTAATTCATTTCAGTCAAAAACACACAGAAACAAAAAGAAACTCATAAGAGATAAAACAAAAACGCCCAGGTCACAGCACAAATCCGTGAAAAATGAAAACCAAGACAACATATCTCCTACCAAAAGAACTGACACCATGATGATGAAACCCAACCAGAACAAACCCTCAGAAAATAGCCAAGAAAGCCATATCCAAGATAATGATTTTCAAAGCCTGATGTTTACTGTGATCCAAAGAATGAAAGAGGAAATCCAGGAGGAGTTAAATAACTGCATCAATCACTTTGAACAGGAACACAACAGACACTTGGAGGAGATTTAAAAAGCAGTTGAAGAAACAAAAATAGGCATAGAGCAGTTAAAACAGCAGAGTTTAAACTCAAACTAAAACACAAGCTATCTTCAACTTAGAACTCAACAGAGAGTCTTACCAGCAGAACTAATGGAGCAGAAAATAGAATATCAGATCTTGAAGACAAAGTGGAAGAATTAACCAGCTCAATGAAAGAGGTTGTTAAAGCCAAAAAGATACTTGAGAGGAATATTCAAGAGTTATGGGACACCTTGAATAAGCCTAACAAACACGTTCAGAGAATACCAGAATAACAATCCCAAAATACCAAACTGAAGGAAATTTTTCAAATTATCATAAAGGAAAATTTTTCTCATATAAAGAGAGGTCCATCCAAACACAAGAGGCATTCCACACCCCGAACAGATATGATCAAAATAAAACCTTGCTATGGCAAATAAAAGTCAAAACACTACACACACGAGACAAAGAGAATGTGCTGAGAGCTTCACTTTTAAAGGTAAACCTATTGAAATAACTAATGACTTTCGATGGAAGCAGTAAAAGCCAGAGGAGCTTGGAGAGACATACTTCAAGTGTTGAATGAGCACAAACGACATCTCAGGCTGATACATCCAGCAAAACTATCAGTCATGAGTGAGGGTGAAAGAAAAATTTTCTGCCATAAAGACAACTTGAAGGCTTATGTGACCACCAAACCAGGCCTTCAAAGTGGTAGAAAAGATACTCAAGCTTGAAGAAATGAACAAGCATATCCAAGAGGGCAGAAGGGAAGTATAATACCGCCAAAAACTACAAGGTGAACAATACACTTATGAAGGCTTCTAAACACAAAAAATGTCAGGAAATAAAAGTAATTTCTCCATTATAACACTAAATATCAATGGAAAAATCTCACCAATCAAAAGACACAGATTACAAACTTGGATTAAAAATCACAACCCATCCATATGCTGCCTTCAAGAAACACATCTCACCACAAAAGACAGGCACATTCTAAATGTAAAAGACTGTTTAAAAAAACTTCCAGCTTAATAAACTAGAAAACAAACAATGGTAGCAATCATCCTATGTGACAAAGTGGACTTCAAACCAAAGAAAATCATAGGAGATACAGAAGGATACTACATTTTAGTCATAGGAACAATTCACCAGGAAGACTACACAATACTGAACATATACTCACTTAATATGGGCTCCTCCACATTCATTAAGCAAACGCTACAACACCTAAAACAAGCATCAGTCGCAATAAATAATACTGGGGATTTCAATCCTGCACTCTCAAAATGGGGCAGATCAACAGGCCAAAAACTTAACAGAGACACATTGGAACTAAATCAAACCCTTACTCAAATGGATCTTACAGACCTCTATCAAACTTTCCATCAAGTACCAAAGAATACACATTTTTCTCAGCAACCCATGGAACTTTCTCCAAAATAGACCACATATTGGGCCACAAAATCAACCTCCTCATACATAGGTAAGTTGAAATTCTAACCTGTACCCTATCAGACTGCCATAGTCTAAAGCTTGACATCCACAACACAACAAACAGCATAAAAATAAATAAACTCTTGGAAACATTATGATGCTGATGAGAACTGGGTTCAAGAAGAAACCTAAAAGTAAACTGGAGATTTTTCAGAAGTGAATGATAATGAAAATACAATGTATCAAAATCTCTGGGACACAATGAAAGCCGTCCTGTAAGTTTATAACTCTTAATGCCTACATCAAAAAAAATAGAAATATCACAAGTGAATAACTTAACAATGCGGATTAAAGCTTTAGAGACACAAGAGCAACCCAATCCCAAAAGCAGTAGAAAAGAGGAGATTAGAAAAATCAGGGGACAAATATCTGAAATTGAGATAAATAAAATGATACAAAGAATCTACCAGTCAAAACTAACCAAAAACAAGAGAGAGAAAATCCAAATTAACAAAATTAGAAATGAAAATGGGGTTATTAAAACTGATACATAAGAAATTCTGAGAATCATAAGGTCAAATTTCAAAAACCTATATGACATGAAATTTGATAACACAAAAGAAATGGATGAATTCCTAAGTGAGCACAACTTACCTATATTGAATCAGGAAGTTCTGAATTATTTAAATAGTCCTATAAATATGAGGAAATCAATGAAGTAATCTTGAATCTTCCCAAAAAAATGTGCTGAACCAGATGGATTCAGCACAGAATTCTACCAGACACTTATGCAAATACTCCTTAAACTGTTCCATCAAATTGTGAAGGAAAGAACACTACCAAATTCTTTCCACAAAGTTAATATCATACAAATCACAAAACCTAATACATATACACTTAAATCTAAGAAACCTATAGGCCAGTCTCTTTGATGAACAAATATACAAAGATTCTCAACAAAATTTTACCAAATCAGATTCAAAAACATATCAAAAAGATCATGCACTGTGATCAAGTGGGCTTTATACCAAGCACACAAGATTGATTCGACATATGCAAATCAATAAATGTAATCCATCATATAAACCAGTCCAAAGTCCAAGACAACTTGATACTCTCCATAGATACAGAAAAAGTTTTAAACAAGATCCAGCATCCTTTTATGAAAAAAATCGTAGACACAGTTGGAATGGAAGGAATCTTTATCAACATAATAAAAGCTATATACAACAAGACAACAGCAAGGATTACACTCAATGAGGAAAAACTTGAAGCATTCCCACTTGCTTCAGGAACTAGACAAGGCTGGCCACTCTCACCAATTCTATTCAATATTGTACTTGAAATCTTAGCTAGAGCCATAAGACAAGACAGGGAGATAAAGGGGATTCAAATTGGCAAGGAAGTCAAGCTCAGCAGGGTGGCAGGACACAAAATAAATGTGCAAAAATTAGTGGCCTTCCTACATGCCCAGAAGGAAAGAAGTGAAAAAGCCTTGAGAGAAACAATCCCATTTACTACAGTCCCCCCAAAATGAAATACCTTGGTATAAACCTAACCAAGGAGGTAAAAGACCTTTACAACGAAAACTTTAAAACCCTAAAGAAAGAAATTGCAGAAGACACCAGAAGATGGAAAGACCTCCCATGTTCCTGGATTGGCAGAATCAACATCGTAAAAATGACCATCCTACCAAAGGCAATATACAGATTCAATGCTATACCAATTAAAATCCCAAAGCAATTCTTCAAAGAAGTTGACCAAACAATCTCAAAATTCATATGGAAGCACAAAAGACCCAGGATAGCAAAGACAACCCTGAGTAACAAAAACACTGCTGGAGGTATTACCATACCAAATCTTAATCTATACTACAAATCCATAGTTATAAAAACAGCCTGGTACTGGCTCCAAAATAGACACACAGATCAATGGATAAGGATTGAAGACCCAGATATAAGCCCACAAAATTACATTACAGCTATTTGGTCTTTGACAAAGGGGCCCAAAGAATTCAATGGAAAAAGAACAGCATCTTCAACAAATGGTGCTGGCAAAACTGGATCTGCACATGCAGAAAGTTAAAGCTGGACCCTTACTTGTCACCATGTACAAGACTTAATTCCAAATGGATCAAGGACCTTGATATAAGGCCAGAGACTATAAAGACCATAGTTGAAAGGATAGGGAACTCCCTCGAGCTGATTGGGCTAGGCCAACATTTCCTAAACAGACATCCAATGGCACAGTCACTGCTACCAACTCTCAACAGTTGGGATGTTGTGAAATTAAAGAGCTTCTGTCCAGATAAAAAGATTGTAACTCGAGCTCAAAGGCTCACAGAATGGGAGAAAATCTTCACTAACCACACATCTGATAGAACTCTGCTGTCCAGAGTGCACAAAGAACTTAGAAATCTAAACACCAAGGAAACCAATGGCCCAATTAAAAAATGGGCCCTGGAACTTAAAAGAAACTTTACCATGGATGATATTAAAATGTCTAACAAATATCTTAAAAAATGCTCCACTTCCTTAGCCATCAGGGAAATGCAAATCAAAACTTCCCTGAGATATCATCTCACCCCGGTCAGGATGGCAAAAATCCACAATACAAACAACAAGAAATGCTGGAGAGGATGTGGAGAGAGGGGAACTCTGCTACATTGCTGGTGGCAATGCAGGCTCATACAACCACTCTGGCGAGCCATCTGGAGATTCTTAAAGAAATTACAGATTGAAATGCCATGTGACCCTGCTATTCCACTTCTGGGAATAACCCCCCATACAGCAAAAATTCACCTCGATAGCACAAGCATGACCATGTTCATAGCAGCACTGTTTACAATAGCAAAGTCATGGAATCAACCCAAATGTCCAAAAGTTGACGAGTGGATAAGGAAACTGTGGTACATCTATACAATGGAGTACTACTCAGCCATCAAAAATGATGAATTACTGGAATTTGCCGGGAAATGGATGTCATTAGAAACAATTATATTAAGTGAAGTATCCCAGACCCAGAAAATTAAGCGCCATATGTACTCCCTAATAGGTGGCTCCTAGTACCAAACCCACCCAGCCCACCTAGAGACACTCAAAGATAAATCTATGTAATACCTACAGTAATTGCAAGGATTATGAACAGGAGGGATGGGGTAGGAGGGCCACACCAGACAAAAGGAGAGAGGGGACCATGTTAGAGCAGAGAAAATAGGCCTCCATCAAGGACTGCAAGTAAGTAATGAGACACCTGGCTAAGTTCACAGATGTTCATTCCTGATCATCTACAACTGAGGGGGTATGATCTCACCAGAAGGGGAGGGCATATAGTCTGGCAGAAAAAAAGTAACCATTTTGCAAATGGGTGATTGACCCCTCCCTCACTGAGGTTTCCTACTTTTATTACATCTACCCTTGAATGTGCTCTTATAACAAGACCTCAGTTTAACAGCTTTTTTTCTCTGGCCAGGGGGTGACACACAATGCTCATCAGGATGGAGTGAAGGGCATTGCAAGAGCAGCAAAACTGCAAAAGAAAATCAACAAACCACAATCCAGAACTTCAGACACTCTATATCGACCACCTAGAACTAGGCCAGACTAATCTTTCCCTATCCTGAAGCTCAGGGAAATTTCCGGAAGAGGGGGCAGTAAGATTGTAAGAGCACACGGATGGGAGGAGTAATGATATGCAAGATACTCCACACAAGTTAGGGCCGATGCAATGATAATTGGACTTTGCATGCCCTGCGCAATGTCCAACACACTATTGACCCCACAAAGTCTAGCATTTGCTAAAGGCACCAAGATCCTTGGAGGCAAGGGATTGACAGCCACAGTAGTGTTCCTACACTTAAGGGGAACACAGGAAAGGGTTCAGGGAAATGCCACTGGGTCCTTGTATGTCATCGGAGAGGAGGGCCCAGAGGAGAGCCTGGCATGCACATTAAAGGATTCTCCGGGGATTGGGGGGGCACTAGGGGATGGAGAGGGAGGGGTGAGGGGAGGGGGAGCAGGGGTGTCGGGGGGACGAGGAGGGCTGGATTGAACCGGTGTACCTACCAAGTTTGTATGAGCAGAAATAATAAAAAATGTAAAAAAATAAAAATAAAAAAATAAAAAATAAACATGCAGAAATCAGAGGGCTTCCTATACACCAAAGATGAAAAAAGTGAAAAAGTCCTAAAAGAAACAATCCCATTTACTACAGCTCCTAAAAAAATGAAATACCTTGGTATGAATCTAACCAAAGAAGTGAGTGAACTTTACAATGAAAACCTTAAATCCCTAAAGAAAGAAATATAGAAGACACCACAAGGTGGATAGACCTCTCTTGCTCCTGGATTGGCAGAATCAACATCATAAAAATGACCATTCTACCAAAAGCAATACAAAGATTCAATGCTATACCAATCAACATCCCAGAGCAATTCTTTATTCTTTAAAGAAATTGACCAAACAATCTCAAAATTCATATGAAAGCACAAAAGGTTCAGGATAGCAAAAGCAATCCTGAGTAATAAAAACACTGCTTGAGGTATCACAATACCAATCCTTAATCTATACTACAAATCCATAGCAATAAAAACAACCTCGTACTGTCTCCAAAATAAACACGTAGATCAAAGGATAAGGATTGAAGACCCAGATATAAGCCCACACAATTACAGCTATTTAATCTTTGACGAAGGGGCCCAAAAATTCAATGGAAAAAGAATAGCAGCTTCAAGAAATGGTGCTGCTAAAACTGCATGGTCCACATGGAAAAGATTAAAACTGGACCTGTACTTGTCACCAGGTACAAAAATTAATTCCAAATGTAACAAAGACCTTAATATTAAGCCAGAGACTATAAAAACCCTTGTTGAAAGGGTAGAGAACTTTCATAAGCTGATGGGGCTAGGCCAAAAGTTCCTAAACAGAAATCCAATAGCACAGTCACTAGAACCAACACTCAACAAATGGGATCTTACGAAGTTAAAGGGCTTCTGTTCAGCTGCAGAAAATGTAAACTGAGCAAAAACGCAATCATCAAAATGGGAGAAAATCTTCACTAACCACATATCTGATAGAGCTCTATTATGAAGAGTGCACAAAGAACTTAGAAAACTAAACACCAAGAAGATAAATGGCCCAATTAAAAAATGGGCGTGGGAATTCAAAATAAACTTTTCCAGGGACGAAATCAAAATGTATAAGAAACATCTTTAAAAATACTCTACATCCCTAGCCATGAAGGAAAGGCAAATCAAAACTACCTTGGGATATCATCTCACCCCAGTCAGGATGGCAAAAATCCACAGTGCAAACAACACCAAATGCTGGAGAGGATGTGGGGAGAAGGGAACTCTCCTACATTGCTGGTGGAAATGCAAGCCTATACAACCACTCTGGCGATCAGTGTGTTGATTTTTTAAAATGTTAAAGATTGAAATCCCATATGACCCTGCAACTTGACTTCTGGGAATAATCTCCCATAAAGCAAAAATTCATCTCAAGGACACAAGCACTACCATGTTTATAGCAGCAACATTTACAATAGCAAAGTCATGGAATCAACCCTAATGCCCAACAGTTGACAAATGGATAATGAAAATATGGTACATTTATACAATGGAATACTACCGAGCCATCAAAAAAGATGAATTAATGACATTTGCTGGGAAATGAATGAAACCAGAAAAAATTGTATTGAGGGAAGTATCTCAGACACAGAAAATTAAGGAACATGTGTACTCCCTAATAGGTGGATCCTAGTACCAATCCCATTAATCTATTCAAAGGTAAATCTCTGTAATACCTACTATAATTGCAAAGATTATAAACAGTAGGGAAGGGGAAGGAGAGTACTCCCTAGAAAAAAGGAGAAAGGGGATCATACTTCAGTAGAGAAAATAGGTCACCATCATGTATTGCGTGTAAGTAGCAAGACATCCGGTGAAGCTCACTCTCAATTCTCTTCCTGGTTACCTGAGACTGAAGAGGTTTGATCTCACCAGTCAGGGAGGGTATAGGGACTGGCAGATAGACGGTAACCATCCTGCAAATGGGACACTGACTCCCTCACACATGCTGCTGTGTCCTACTCCTACTCCATCTACATTTGCGTCTCCACTTAATGAAGATATTTATTTAGACAGTCTTTTATCTTTGGTTAGGTGGTGACCTTTGATACCAATCAGGATGGAACAAAGGGTGGTGCAGGAAAAGCAAAACTGAAAATAGCAAACTAAAGACGCTACATTGTTCACCTGGAACCAGACCAGCCAAATCTCTCCCTGTCCTGTCCTAAAGCTCAGGGAACCTTGTGGAAGAGAGGACAGCAAGATTGTAAGAGCCAAAAGAAGGGGAGGACCAAGAATATGTAAGACACTCCACACAATTTAGGGCTGCAGTAGCCATAATCAGACTTTCCTTACGTGCACAATGGCTGATATGTTAATGACCCCTCAAAGTATAGCACGGATCACAGGGGAGAAGGCTCCAGGCAGTAGCATCCTTAGAGGCAAGGGATTGACAGACATAATAGAGTTGCCATACTAAAAGGGAGCCAAGTAAGGGTTCCGGGCTATGCCACTGAGTCCTTATTCCTCACTAGGGTCAAGGACTCAGAGGGAGATTTGGTATTCACACAAAAGGATGCTGCAGGGGATGGGAGGGAGGAAGGTGGAAGCACTGTGAGAAGGGCAGAAAGGGAGGGAGGTGAAAGGAAGGGGAAAAGAGGGAGAGTAGAAGGGGGACTGAGAAGGGGGGAAGGAGGGGAAGGAAGGGGGTATCTATTGAGCTTGTATCATTTGAAAAAAACAAAATGTGGGAGAAAAATATGCTATAGGATGGGGTGAAGAAAGGTGTGAGGGACTAACACAAAGGTTGTTAATACATAGACAGAAACCTTTATCATTATAAGCTTATTTGAAAGTATAACTTTTAAAATTGTCAACAGCTGTATCTTACACAAGGTACAAATATCAGGGAATAAAAATGATGATGAACTGGCCTGAGATGTTTCTGTCAGGTGCCACAGACAATTACGCAAAATTCCTAATATCAGGTATGTGGTAGTCCTGATGATCTATTTTCAGAGAGTTCTCAAAGTTTGCCAAAACAGTGTAAGCATTTTCCATTGCTCTTGGTTTCCCTCCAGAATCTTTTAGTGAGACCTTATTTCTGAAGATACCTGTTGTAGTTCACCTGCATGGTTGATAAGTGACCATCAAATGGATTAAGGGAACAAGGGGTTTATTTTCTTAGATAGTCTGGTTACAGTTCCTAGTCCAGCTTGATGGGAAAGCATGAACCAATACTAGGGCCAAGGGAACTGGCCACACCATCTCTACATAATGGCTGAGAGAGGGACGATCCTTACTCACCAGACCAGCATGTCTGGTCAAGTGTACTGAAGGATGCCAACTTTCTCAATCAGCTCTCTGTATTTTATTCCAGGTCCTAGTCCCACCCACCATGAGCTGGGTTTCCCCATCAGCTAGACAATCTCCTGCAGGTTTGCTCTGGGATTAACTCAACAACTAATTCTCTACAAATGATCCTGGAGCTCAAATCCTCAACTGTCACGTTGACACCTTTGCCAAACCATGACACTACCACAGTCATTGATCACAGGACATGGAACAAAGCATGCTGAGGCAGATCTTCCTCCCTGATGACCAGCTTTCACAGTACAAGAAGGAACAATACAAGCTTCTGGGTAAGAAAAGCAATCAACAGTCTCACCTAGCTCAGAATTTTGCATGCTGCAATAACAACCACCCTGGCAACAGGTGACTACTGATGCAATCGTGGCATGTACGTTAAGGGGGTAGCCAACCTGTTTCTGAATAAATTTAAGGCCCACATTTCAGCAGGGATCACATTCATGGTATGATACACTAAGCCAGTAACCTGTGGAAGGTAATGCCATAGTCCCTAGGGAGAAATAAATTACTAAATTTTAGCTGTAAGAATGATATCAAATTGTCTTCTAAACATTCATCATTATACCCATTGATTATAGAAGCTACACTTTCAGCACTCAATCTATAAGTTTCCTTTTGCAATGAATGGTGTTTAGTAAAAAAAAAAAAAAATCACAGCTGACAAAAGTACACAGAGTGACTGTGGACTTCTCAGCCCTAAATAAGATGTCGTGGTTTGAATATAAGTTATCGCCAATGGGGTCATGTGTTTAAATACTTAGTGGCTTGGAAATGTCATGGCACCTTTAGGAGGCAGAGCCTTGGAGGCAGAGCCTTGGTGGAGGAAGGCATACCACTTGAGGTAGGCCTTGATGTTGTTTATCATTACAGTGATTCAGTTGTATGTCTGCTCTCTCAGCTTCCATGTTGTCTGAAATGACTTAAACTGCCTCACCTTTTGCCTCCTGCCATGTTTTTTATGCCATGATGGCCAGAATCTCCCCTCTCAAGCCATAAGCCAAATAAATTTCCCTTTCTCCCTTAAGCTGTGTTTGAGTATTGCCTTCCAACAACAGAGAAGAGTAACTGCTATGCAGGACATCTACATAACCCCCACTCCAAGGTTTAGGGAACATAGTAAGAAAGTAAGAGTCAGAGAGTGTGGAGGGATGAGGCCAGATATTATCTTCTGGACAGACATGACACAGCTGCTGAACCCATGCTCTAAATGCAGTGATGTCTACATCCACAAATCTTGAATGGGAGTTGGACTGTCAACAGTTAACCATAGAAATGAAAAATCTAAATAGTCTTCTCAACTCCCTGAAAAACTATTGAGGGTTAATACTGGGTGCCAAGAAAGGGCAGCTACTTTCCTCAATGGTATGCCCACTGATAATGTGATCCATGCTCCAGCAAGTGCTCAGGCACAGGCCATTAGAGGAATACCAAATAAAACTCAGTGGGTCATACATGAAAGATAACCATGAAATTAAGAGGGAGACTGGTAAAAAGAATACAGTTTGCGGTGGGAAAAGAAGGAATGTGCAATAGAGTAATAAGGGAAAAATACATATATATATAAATTTTCTGCATTCTATAGGCTTATACAATCACTCTCGTGATGAGTCTGGCAATGTTTTAAAAAGTTAAAGATTGAAATGCCATATGACCCCGCTATTCCACTTCTGGGAATAATACCCCATAAAGCAAAACTTCACCTCAATGACACAAGCACACCCATGTTCATAGCAGCACTATTTAAAACAGCAAAGTCATGGAATCAACCCAAATGCCCAAGAGTAGAAGAATGGATAAGGAAAATGTGGTGCATACATACAATGGAATATTACTCAGCCATCAAAAAAATGAATTAATGAAATTTGCTGGGAAATGGAATGAACTAGAAAAAGTTACATTGCATGAAGTACCACAGACACAGAAAATTAAGCGCTGTATGTTCTCCCTAATAGGTGGATCCTAGTTCCAAACCCACTTAGTGACATATTCAAAGATAAATCTCTGTAATACCTACAGTAATTGCAAAGATTATAAACAGGAGGGAAGGGGAAGTAGGACCCCTAGAAATAAGGAGATAAGGAATCATACTACAGTAGAGAAAATAGGTCACCATCAAGTATTGCAAGCAAGTAGCAAGACATCTGGTTAAGCTCACTCACTTTCCTTCCTGGTCACTTGTGATTAATGGGATTTGATCTCACCAGTTAGGGAGGGTATGGAGTCTGTCAGATAGATGGTAACCATCCTACAAATGGGAGACTGAGCCCCCTCACTACAGTCTCCTACTCCTATTCCATCTACCTTTGAATCTACTCCTATGTAAGACTCCATTTAAGCAGCCTTTTATCTCTGGTTAGGAGGTGACCTCTAATACCAATCAGGATGGAGCCAAGGGCAGTGCAGAAACAGCAAAACTGAAAACAACAACAACCCATAATTCAGAACATCAGAGACCCTATATTAATCTTCTGGAACCAGACCAGCCAAATAAGGCTCCATCTAAGGCTCAGGGAAATTTGGAGAAGAGGGGACAATAAGATTGTAAGAGCCTAAAGATGGGGATACTAACCCAAGATACTCCACACTAGTTAAGGCCACAGTACCCATAATCAGACTTTGCATGACTTGCACAATAACTGACATGTCAATGACCCCCCAAATTCTAGCATGGATCACAGTCACTAGGATCCTTAGATGCAAGGGACTAACAGTCATAACAGTGTTCCCATACTAAAGGAGAGCCCAAGAAAGGGCTCTGGGCAAGGCCACTGAGTCCTTACACTTCATCAGAGTGGAGGATACAGAGGGAAGTTTGACATTCACACTAAAGGATGCTCCAGGTAATGGGGGGGCACTGGGAGAAAGGAAGAGATGGGGTGAAAGGAAGAGAAAAAGAGGGGAGGGAACAAGGGGTACGGGGAGGGGAGAGGGCTGGAGGGGACTCGGGTACCTATTAAGTTTGTATGATTGGGAAAATAAAATAATAAATAAATAAATCAATTAATTAAAAAAACGAATTTGACCAAGTAACTGTTTTATGCAAGAGTTTCTGAAAAAAAATAGTCCATGCAAGAAATAAAGGTATTTTTCCAAGAAAAAAACATTTTCTGCATTCCTGAATTAAAACCTGAAACAGTAAGTAAACTAAAACTTAGGAGTTTTACAGAATGCCATCAGAAATGAAATGGCAACACACAGATTAGGAAAAATTATTTCTGAATAATGTATCTGGTAACAAGTTTTTATTCACAATACATAAAACTCCTAACAATAGTAAGATGACAGTGTAATTTAAATATTGGACAAAAGACCATAATCTCTCCCCATCCTGAAGCTCAGGGAAATTTGGGGAAGAAGAGGCGGTAAGATTGTAAGAGCACAAGGATGGGAGGAGTAATGATATGCAAGATACTCCACACGAGTTAGGGCCAAAGCAATCATAATAGGACTTTGCATGACCTGCACTATGTCCAACACATTATTGACCCCACAAATTCTAGCATGGACTAAAGACACTCGGATCCTTGGAGGCTACAGTCTGACAGTCACAGTAGTGTTCCTAAGCTTAAGGGGAACACAGGAAAGGGTTTTGGGATATGGCCCTGGATCCTTGCACCTCATCGGAGAGGAGGACCCAGAGGAGAGTTTGGCATGCACATTAAAGGATGCTCCGGAGATGGGGGGAAGGCACTGGGGGATGGGGAGGGAGGGAGGAGCGGATAGGGCAGAGCAGCGGGGTGGAGGTTGGAGGGAGGGGGGGACCCGTGTGCCTGTTAAGTTTGTATGAGCGGAAATTTAAAAAAAAAAAAAAGAGTAAAACAAAAGAAATTTCTCTAACAGAAAAAGATTTAAAACATCCAATGAGTATATAAAGAGATGCTATAATTACTCTCCGGGGAAATTCAAGTCAAAACTACAGCAAGGCACCTCTTTACACCCACTCAAATGACTATAGTAAAAGTTATTAAATACAGGCAAAAACTGAAAGAAACTGGAGTCTTCATACATTGTGATTTGATTACTCAATGATATCGTTGCATTACTGGACAATGTGGCAATTTCTAAATGGTAAATATAGAAAGACTCAGAAATTCATTGTCTAGTGTTGTACTTTGAAGGTGGAATGTCCCTCCTAGACTCATGTATTTATACACTTGATCTCAAGTTGGTGGCGGGCTGTGGGAAGACTGTGGAATCTTTAGGAGATGGATCTTTGCTGGAGGAAGTACGTTACTAGTGACTGGGCCTTGAGATTGTGTAGTCAGACCCCACTTTGTTTTCTCTAGACTTTTTAACTGCTCATGTGATATGAAGAGCTGGTCTTTGCTTATACTGACATGCCTTCCCCACCAGGTTGGACTCTAATACCCCTGGAACCATAATCAAATAATAAACCATTACTTTCATAAATTGTATTGGTTAGGATATTTTATCACAACACAGAATAAAAATCTGAAGTAACTAGGTATATACACGGGTAAAGTGAAAATGTACTTCTACAAGAAAAAATACATGTGAATGAATATTCATAGCAGTACTTATGTACAGTAATCTTTTTTCCCAGTTTTTCACGTTTATTTCCTCAAGCCCATGTTCTTTCCGCTATCTGATTATCTATCTCTCTATCTCTCTCTCTATCTCTCTATCTCTCTATCTCTCTATCTATCTCTATCTGAACCTCTTTGCTATTGCATATCTATTTAAATATTTATTTATTCATTCATTCATTCATTTATTTATGCTCATGCAAACTTAATAGGAACCCGGTTCCCTCCTTCCCTCTACTCCTTTCTGGACTCCCTTGCTCCCTCCCCCTTTTCCCTTTCCTTTCCCCCCCTCCCTACCTCTCTCCCAGTGCCTCCTCTCCCCCATCCCTGGAGCATCTTTTAATGTGTATGTCAAACATTCCTCTGGGTCCTCCTCTCTGATGAGGTGTGAGGAGTCAGTGGCATTTCCTAGAACTCTTTCTTGTGTTCCTCTTAAATAAGGAATACTATTGTGTCTGTTAACTCCCTAGTTCTAAAGATCCTAGTGCTTTTAGTCCATGCTAGAATTTGAGGGTCAATAATGTGTTGGTCATTGCACAATTCATGCAAAGTCCTATTATAATTGCTTTGGCCCTAACTTGTGTGTAGCAGCTTGCATATCGTTGCTCCTCCCAATCTTTAGGCTCTTATAATCTTACCTCCCCCTTTTCAGCAAATTTCCCTGAGCTTCAGGATGGGGAGAGATTAGGCTGACCTGATTCCAGGTGGTTGATAGAGAGTCTCTGATACTCTGAATTATGGTTTGTTGATTTGTTTTTGGTTTTGCTGCTCTTGCAATGCCCTTGCCTCCATCCTGATGGGTATTGGATGTCACCCCCGGCCAGAGATAAAAAGCTATTAAATTAGAGTCTTGTTATAAGAGTATATTCAAATGTAGATAGAACAAAAGTAGGAGACCATGGTGGGGGGGGGTCACTCTTCCATTGCAAATTAGTCACTTTCTATCTGCCAGACTGTATGCCCTCCCCTTCTGATGAGGTCATACCCCATCAGTTGCAAATGATCAGGAAGGAAAGTCTGTGAACTTAACCAGATGTCTCATTACTTACTTGCAGTCCTTGATGGTGGCCTATTTTCTCTGCTGTAACATTGTCCCCTCTCTCCTTGTTTCTGGTGGGGCCCTCCATCCCCATCCCTCCTGTTCATAATCTTTTCAATTACTGTAGGTATTACAGAGATTTATCTTTGAGTGTCTCTAAGTGGTGTGGTACTAGGATCCACCTATTAGGAGTTATATACGGCGCTTAATTTTCTGTGTCTGGGATACTTCAAACAATATAATTGTTTCTAATTCTATCCATTTCCCTGCAAATTTCATTAATTCATCATTTTTGATGGCTGAGTAGTATTCCACTGTATAAATGTGCCACATTTTCCTTATCCACTCGTCAACTATTGCACATTTGGGTTGATTCCATGACTTTGCTATTGTAAACAGTGCTTCTATGAACATGGTCGTGTTTGTGCAATTGAGGTGAATTTTTGCTGTACGGGAGATTATTACCAAAAGTGTAATAGCAGGGTCATATGGCATTTCAATCTTTAAGATCTTTAAGAATCTCCAGATGTTTTGCCAGAGTGGTTGCATGTGCCTGCATTCTGACCAGCAATGTAGGAGAGTTCTCCTCTCTCCATACCCTCTCCAGCATTTGCTGGTGTTTGTATTGTGGATTTTGCCATCCTGACCCTGGTGAGATGATATCTCAGGGATGTTTTGATTTGCATTTCCCTCATGGCTAAGGATGTAGAACATTTTCTAAGATATTTGTTAGACATTTTAATTTCGTCCCTGGTAAAGTTTCTTTTAAGTTCCAAGACCCTTTTTTTAATTGGGCAATTTGTTTCCTTGGTGTTTAGTTTAATAAGTTCCTTCTGCACTTTATATAATAGAGCCCTATTAGATATGTGGTTAGTGAAGATTTTCTCCCATTCTGTGGGTTGCCTTCGTGTTTGGTTTACAATCTCTTTATCTGAATAGAAGCTCTTTAATTTCGCAAGATCCAATCTGTTGAGGGTTGGTTGTGGTGACTGTGCCATTGGATGTCTGTTTAGGAACTGTTGGCCTAGCTCAATCAGCTCGAGGGAGTTCCCTACCCTTTCGACTATGGTTTTTATAGTCTCTGGCCTTATATCAAGGTCCTTGATCCATTTGAAATTAAGTCTTGTACATGGTGACAAGTACGGATCCAGCTTTAATCTTCTGCATGTGGAGATCCAGTTTTGCCAGCACCATTTGTTGAAGATGCTGTTCTTTTTCCATTGGATTCTTTGGGCCCCTTTGTCAAAGATCAAATGGCTGTAACTTTGTGGGCTTATATCTGGGTCTTCAACCCTTATCCACTGATCTGTGTGTCTATTTTGGAGCCAGTACCAGGCTGTTTTTATGACTATGGATTTGTAGTATAGACTAAGGTTTGGTATGGTAATACCTCCAGCAGTGTTTTTGTTACTCAGGATTGTTTTTGCTATCCTGGGTCTTTTGTGCCTCCATATAAACGTTGAGATTGTTTGGTCAACTTGTTTAAAGAATTTCTTTGTGATTTTACTTGGTATAGCATTGAATCTCTATATTGCCTTTGGTAGGATGATCATATTTATGATGTTCATTCTGCCAATCCAGGAAGATGGGAGGTCTTTCCACCTTCTGGTGTCTTCTGCAATTTCTTTCTTTAGCGTTTTAAAGTTTTTATTGTAAAGGTCTCTTACTTCCTTGGTTAGGTTTATACCAAGGTATTTCATTTTTTTAGTGGCTATAGTAAATGGGATTGTTTCTCTCAGGGATTTTTCACTTTTTTCATTCTGAGCATATAGGAAGGCCATTGATTTTGTACATTTATTTTGTATCCTGCCGCCCTGCTGAACTTCTGTCTTAGTGCCAGGAGCTTCCTGGTGGAGTTTTTGGGATCACTCAGGTATAAGATCATGTCATCTGCAAATAGAGATAACTTGACTTATTCCTTGCCGATTTTTATCCCTTTTATGTAGCTCGCTTGTCTTATGGCTTCAGCTAAGATTTCAAGTACAATATTGAAGAGAAGTAGTGAAAATGGGCAGCCTTGTCTAGTTCTTGATTGAAGCGGGAATGCTTCAAGTTTTTCCCCATTGAGTACAATCCTTGGTGTGGGCTTGTTGTATACAGCTTTTATTATATTGACAAAGGTTCCTTCCATTCCAACTGTGTCCAGGGTTTTGATCATAAATTGCTGTAAGATCTTGTGAAAGCTTTCTCTGCATTTATTGAGAGTATCATGTGGTCTTGGATTTTGGACTGGTTTGTATGGTGAATTACATTTATTGATTTGCATATGTTGAACCAACCTTGTGTGCCTGGGATAAAGCCTCTTTGATCCCTGTGTATGGTCTTTTTCATATGTTTTTGAATTTTATTTGCTAAGACTTTGTTGAGAATCTTTGCATCTGTGTTCATCAGAGAGATTGGCCTATATTTTTCTTTTTTAAGTGTATCTTCATTAAGTTTTGGGATTAAGATGTTATTAGCTTGGTAGAAGGAATTTGGTAGTGTTCCTTCCTTTTCTATTTGATGGAACAGTTTAAGGAATATTGATGTTATTAGCTCCTTAAATGTTTGGTAGAGCTCTGTGCTGAATCCATCTGGTCCAGGACATTTTTTGGTGGGAAGATTCAAGATTACTTCCTCGATTTCCTCATATGTTATAGGACTATTTAAATAATCCACCACTTCCTGATTCAATTTAGGTGAGTTGTGTTTACTTAGGAATTCATCCATTTCTTTTGTGTTGTCAAATTTCACAGAGTATAAGTTTTTGAAATATGACATTATAATTCTCTGGATTTCTTGGGTATCAGTAGTGATAGCTCCATTTTCATTTCTAATTTTGTTAATTTGGGCTTTCTCTCTCTCTTGCTTTTGATTAATTTAGCTAGGGGTGTATCAATATTATTGATTTTTTCAAAAAAAACCAGCTTTTTGACTGGTTGATTTTCTGTATCCTTTTCCTAATATTGATTTCTGATATTTCTCCCCTTATTTTGCTAATCTTTCTTCTACAGCTTTTGGGATCAGATTGCTCTAGTGTCTCTAAAGCTTTAAGCTACATTGTTAAGTTATTTATTTCTGATGTTTCCATTTTTTGATGCAGGCGTTAAGAGCAAAGAACTTAACCTCTTAGTATAGCTTTCACTGTGTCCTAAAGATTTTGGTAAGTTTTATTTTCATTATCATTCGCTTTCAGGAAATCTTGAATTTCCTTTTTAATTTCCTCCTGAGTCTAATTCTCATTCAGCATCGTAGTGTTAAGTTTCCAGGAGTTAGTGTATTTTCTCTTGTTTGTTGTGCTGTGGATGTCAAGCTTTAGACCATGATGGTCTGATAGGTTACAGGTTAAAATTTCAACTTTCCTGCATGTGTGGAGATTCGTTTTGTGGCCCAATATGTGATCTATTTTGGAGAAAGTTCCTTGTGCTGCTGAGAAAAATGTGTATTCTTTGGTGCCTGCATGAAATGTTTGATAGACATCTGTAAGGTCCACAGTAATAATTAAGTTCCAAAGTGTCCCTGTTAAGTATTTTACCTGATGTTCTATCCCATGTTGAGAGGCAGTTTGGAAATCCCCACGAATTATCGTTTTGTGGTTGATTTCTTGCATTAGATATTGTAGGGTTTGCTTAATGAATGTGGGGGGGCATATTGGGTGCATATATGTTCACTTTTGTGAAGTCTTCCTGGTGAATTGTACCTGTGACTAAAATGTAGTACACATCTGTGTCTCTTATGATTTTTTTTGGTTTGAAGTCCACTTTGTCCAATAGCATAATGGCTACCCCTGCCTGTTTCCTGGTTCCATTAGCTTGCAGAATTTTGGACCAGTGTTTTTTTGTTAGGATGTGCCTATCTTTTGTGGTGAGATGGGTTTCCTGAAGGCAGCAGATGAATGGGTTGTGATTTTTAATCCAAGTTTGTAATTTGTGTCTCTTGATTGGTGAATTAATTCCATTAACATTTAATGTTATAATGGAGAAATTATTTTTAATTCCGGACATTTATTATGTTTAGTGGCTTTTGTAAGTACATTGTTTCTCTTTTAGGTTTTGGTGGTATTATACTTCCCTTCTGTCCTCCTGGATATGCTGTTTTTTTCTTCAAGCTTGAATATCATTTCTAGCACTTTTTGAAGGCCTGGTTTGATGGACATGTATCGCTTCAAGTTGTCTTTGTGCTGGATAATTTTTCTTTGTCCCTAGATCATGATGGATATTTTTGCAGGATATATCAGCCTGGGTTGACATTTTTGCTCATTCAGTACTTGAAGTATGTCTCTCCAAGCTCTTCTTGCTTTTACTGTTTCCATTGAGAAGTCATTTGTTATTTTAATAGGTTTACCATTAAAAGGGACTTTTTTTTTTAACCTTGAATCTCTCAGCACCATTTCTGTGTCTTGACTGTGGAGTGTTTTAACTATTATTTGCTGTGGTGAGTTTCTATTTTGGTCATATCTGTTTGGGGTATGGAATGCCTCTTTTATGTGGATGGGCCTCTTTTCTTTAGATGAGGAAAGTGTTCCTTGATGATAGTTTGAAAAATTTCCTCAGGTGTGGGTATTTTGGGATTCTTGCTTGGGTATTCCATGAATATGCATGTTTGGCTTCTTCAGGGCGTCCCATAATTCTTGAATATTTCTCTCGAGTATCTTTTTGGCTTTAACAAACCTCTTCCTTTGAGCTGTTAAATACTCACACTTTGTCTTCAAGGTCTGAAATTCTATTTTCTGCTTCATTAGTTCTTCTGATAAGACTGTCTGTTGAGTTCTGGGTTAAAGCTAACTTGTCTTTTGGTTCAGTTTTAAACTCTGCTTGAGTCTGTTTTAACTGGTCTATGCCTATTTTTGTTTCTTGAACTGTTTTTGTCAACTCCTCCAAGTGTCTGTTGTGTTCCTCTTCAAAGTGGTTGATGCAGTTATTTAACTCCTCCCAGATTTCCTCTTTCATAATATTGATCATGGCAATGATCATGATTTGAAATTCATTTTCTTGGGTCAGGTTTTCTTGGCTATTATTTGTGGATTTGTTCTGGTTGGAGTCTGTCATTATGGGGTTAATTCCTTCAGTGGGAGATTTGTTTTCTTGGGTTTTGTTTCTCATGCATTTGCACTTTGACTTGGGCATTGTTGTTTTATCTCTTAAGACCTTCTTTCAATTTCTGTGTGTTTTTGACAGGGCACAGTGTGTCCTGGTTCAACTGCACATGTCCCGGGCGTGTGGGGAATGGGTATTTACAGTAATCTTAAAGAGGAAACAACTCCTGAGGTCTATCCACTGATGACTGAATAAACAAAATGTGATATAAACATATAATAAATTACTATCAAGCCATGCAAAAGAAGAGTGTACTGATGCATGCTACACTATGAATCTAAAAGTAGTTGTAGAAAACATGTGCACACACACACACACACACCTATGATTCCATCACATTGAAACCAAGTGAATTTGTAAAGGTAGAAAATAGAATACTAAATTCCTAAAGTAGAAACAGGTGTTACACAGAAGGACAATAAGTCAAGAATGTGATTAAATGTTTTATTCTTTCTGTTTTGAGACAATTCTCACTGTATTTCCCAGGCTTGCCTCAAATTCCTCACTCATTTGTGTCTACCTCCTAATGGCTGGGTTTACAGTTGTGTACTGCCATGTTCAGCCAAAGATATTTTGGGTGTATGTGCACACTTTTGTATGTATGTGTGTGCAAGAAGCAAGAAGCAATTCAGCAGACTGAGGAAAAAGAAAAAGACAAATAAAAAAAGATGAGAGAGAAGAAAAGAACAAGGACTTTGATGATTGGTGGTGTCAAATGGGGTCAAGTTTGAACATGAAATGGCTCCCATAGGTTCATGTTTGGGAAAGTTATGCAAACTTTAGGAGGTAAAGACAAATAATTGTCGTTTTCTGTTCACTTCTTCTTTTTTTCCTTTAATAAGAGAGTCCACTTAGTGCTCTTCATATGTGCATGAGTGAGTGTGGACCCATCCATTGGAGCATGGCCTATCAGCAGCCACATCCCTGGAGGAAAACAACTCTCCTCCTTCCAGTAGTTTCCAACCAACAATAGTTCCTCAATGAGGGATGGAGCCACAAGAAACCCTTTCCCATCCATCCTGGAGTGTTGACTGGATTCATCTTGTGTGAGTAACCACAGATGCTGGGAGGTCATGAGTGTAATATGCATGTCATGTCCATGAGACAATATTTCCAGTATTTCTCCCGCCTCTGGCACTTCCATTCTTTCTATGCTCCTGTTCTGCTATTTTCTCCTCTGGCACTTCCATTCTTTCTATGCTCCTGTTCTGCTATTTTCTTCTCTGGCGCTTTCATTCTTTCCACTCTCCTGATATTTTCCCCGAGCCACAGTTGTGTTGAACATTGAAAGTCACTCATTCTGCCAGTGATGAATCTCTTTCCACTGCCCACTGAAGGAACAATCTCCTCTGACCAAGTTCAAGTACTAATCTGTGGGTGAGAGCATACACACATGCATATGGATATGAGTTTGACGCATGTGCTGAGACAAACAACAGTTGCTGGATTCCCTCCCTATGGTCTGTGACCTTCCCAACCATAGGCTTTTGGCCCAGCTTCGTAGTGCCAGGTGGTAATTCCTCCTGTGAAACAGGCCTCAAATGGGTTCAGCAAGTGGGTGATTGTCCCCACAATAGTCATGCTGCTGTTGTACCAGTGTGTAACTCCTGCTGGTCCGTGTGGTAGTGTGCAGCACCAAGGCTGAAGCCAAAATGGGTGCTGTCTTCAGCAATAGGGTCTTACCACCCAGCTCTAGAGGGCGTTGGCAACAGTGCAAGTAGCATGTGTTATTCCAACACTTCCAAGACTTCCCTGAACAAAAACCCAGAGAGAGTTATCGCATGCCTGGTACTCAGACTTCTGTTTAATAACCCGTATGTTCTGGGAGCATGGTCGCCCACCAGGTAAGGTCCCTCCATCCATACTCCTCATTTTTTAAGAAATTATATTTTTAGTTAAATTACCAGGTAGCAGCATTCCATTGGGCTCTTTCTCATACATTCTTACTATTGGTTATCCCAGTCTAACTCCCTCACCTCCCCAACCCTCCTGCCCTCATCCACACTTAAGCCTTTACCCTCCAATGTGCCCCGTCTCTACTTTTATGTTATACATGTTCTACTATCTCTCCTCCTGTTAAGCCTCATTCTTCTTTCCCCAATAATGTGCCCTTTCTAGTTTCCTGATCTCTAGAGACTCCTAATTAAATAACTCCTAATTTGAATTTTTGATATACATTGGTGAGCCTCATTTCAAAACTCATTCCTTTCATAGTCTTCACAAGGACATATGAGATGCTTGCCCAACATACCTCTTATCTTTACTTCTTTCAGAGGGAAAATGATCTCTTGGAATTTGCACATCTTTTAAGAGATTTTGAACAGGTTTTCCAATGTTAAAATTCTCTCTCTCTCTCTTTCTGTGCATAGAGTCACTGTTTTTTTCATTGAATGGTGTTTAATTTATGTACTTAATATTTTTTATTCTTTGAAACTTCAACACAATGAATTTGTGTGTTTTCAACCCTCACTACTCAATTGTACCCCCCTCCCGGAAGTCGTACCTTATACTTTTCTCCTTTCTAGTCATTGTCACTCCTGCATCCACGTCTTACTGCAAGTGTGACTCATGGGGTTTCATTTGGTACATGTGGACTGGCAAGTGCCTGAGTGCTTGCTGGGGCATAGATGACTTATCAATGGGTTAATTGTTGAATAAGTTGCCTCCCCTTTTTCTGTCTGGCATGAGTTTTAAAGAGTCTCTTGAGAGGTGTAGTATTTCTTGAGATCTTCCTTCATCCATAGTGAAATGTTGATTGGTCAAGTATTATGCGAATCTAGTGGAACTGGGCATTGATGGAGAGAGTTTCCGAATGCAGCAGTCCTTTTTTTTTTTTTATTTTTCCACTCACACAAATGTAGTAGGTACCCCTATCCCCTCCTTCCCACCACCCCTCCCTGAACCTCCCTGTTCCCTCCCCACTTTTCCCCTTCATTTCCCCCCTCCCTCTCTTTCTCCCAGTGCCCCTTCCCGCCATCTCTGAAGCATCCATTAATGTGCATATCAAATTTTGCTCTGAGTCCTCCTCTCTGATGAGGTGGAAGGACTCAATGGCATTTCCTAGAACTCTTTCTTCTGTTCCCCTTAAGTATAGGAATACTATTGTGACTGCTAATCCCTTGATTCTAAGGATCCTAGTGCCCTTAGACCATGCTAGACTTTGAGAGGTCAATGATATGTAGGTCATTGCACCGATCATGCAGAGTCCTATTATAATTGCCTCAGCCATAACTTGTGTGGAGTACCTTGCATATCATTGCTCCTCCCAATCTTTAGGCTCTTATAATCTTACCACCCCCTCTCCCACAAATTTACCTGAGCTACAGGATTGGGAGAGATTAGGCAGGCCTGATTCCAAGTGGTTGATAGAGAGTCTCTGATGTTCTGACTTATGGTATGTTGATATTTTTCAGTTGTGCTGCTCCTGCAATGCACGTGGCTCCATCCTGATGGGTACTGGATGTGAACCCCTGGCCAGAGATGAAAAGCTGTTAAAATAGAGTCTTATTATAAGGATAAATTCAAAGGTAGATGGAATAAAAGTAGACCATGGTGAGGGGGTGGGTCAGGCTCCTATTTGCAAAATGATTACCTTCTATTTGCCAGACTGTATATCTTCCCTTTCTGATAAGATTATACACCATCAGTTGCAAATGATCAGGAAGGAAAGTCTGTGAACCTAACCAGATGTCTCATTACTTACTTGCAGTCCTTGATGGTAGCCTATTATCTCTGCTGTAGCATGATCCCCTCTCTCCTTATTTCTGACGGGGCCCTCTTTCCCTTTCTCACCTGTTTATAATCTTTGCTATTACTGTAGGTATTACAGAGATTTGTCTTTGAGTGTATCAAAGTGGGTTTGGTACTAGGATTCACTTATTAGGGAGAACATACGGCGCTTAATTTTCTGTGTCTTGAATACTTCACTCAATATAATTGTTTCTAATTCCATCCATTTCCCGGAAAATTGCATTAATTCATCATTTTTGATGGCTGAGTAGTACTCCATTGTATAGGTGTATCACAGTTTCTTTAACCACTCATCAACTGTTGGACATTTGGGTTGATTCCATGACTTCGCTATTGTAAACAGTGCTGCTATGAACATGGTCGAGCTTGTGCTATCAAAGTGAGTTTTTGCTGTGTGGGAGGATATTCCCAGAAGTGGAATAGCAGGGTCATATGGCATTTCAATCTTCTATAAAATCGCCAAACAACTCGCCAGGGTGGTTGTATAAGCCTGCATTCCCACCAGCAATGTAGGAGAGTTCCCCTCTCTCCACATCCTCTCCAGCATTTGGCATTGTTTGTATTGTGGATTTTTGCCACCCTAACAGGGGTGAGATTATATTTCAGGGAGGTTTTGATTTGCATTTCCCTGATGGCTAAGGATGTGGAGCATTTTTTAAGATATTTGTTAGATATTTTAATCTCGTCCTTTGTAAAGTTTCTTTTAAGTTCCAAGGCCCATTTTTTAATTATGCCATTTGATTCCTTGGTGTTTAGTTTTCTAAGTTCTTTGTGCACTCTGGATAATAGAGCTCTATGAGATATGTGGTTAGTGAAGATTTTCTCCCATTCTGTGGGTTGTCTTTGTGCTCGTTACAATCTCTTTATCTGAAGAGAAGCTTTTTAATTTCATAAGATTCCATCTGTTGACTGTTGGTTGTATTGACTGCGCTATTGGATTTCTGATTAGGAACTGTTGGCCTAGTCCAATCAGCTCCACAGAGTTACCTCCCCTTTCAACTATGGCTTTTAGAGTCTCTGGCCTGATATCAAGGTCCTTGATCCATTTGGAATTAAGTCTTGTACATGGTGACAAATACGGGTCCAGCTTTAATCTTCTGCATGTGGAGATCCAGTTTTGGCAGCACCATTTGTTGATGATGCAGTTCTTTTTCCATTGGATTTTTTTGGACCCTTTTGACAAAGATCAAATGACTGTATTTGTGTGGGCTTATATCTGGGTCTTCAATCCTTATCCATTGATCAGTGTGTCTATTTTGGAGCCAGTACCAGGCTGTTTTTATAACTATGGATTTGTAGTATAGACTAAGGTTTGGTATGGTTATACCCCCAGCAGTGTTTTTGTTGCTCAGTATTGTTTTTGGTATCCTGGGTCTTTGTGCCTCCATATGAACATTGAGATTCTTTGGTCAATTTCTTTAACGAATTATTTTTGGATTTTAATTGGTATAGCATTGAATCTGTATATTGCCTTTGGTAGGATGGTCAGTTTTATGATATTGATTCTGCCAATCCAGGAACATGGCAGGTGTTTCCAGTTTCTAGTGTCTTCTGTAATTCCTTTCTTTGGGTTTTAAAGTTTTCATTATGAAGGTCTTTTATTTCCTTGGTTAGGTTTATACCAAGGTATTTCATTTTTTCAGGAGCTATAGTAAGTGGGATTGTTTCTCTCAGGGATTTTTCACTTCTTTCATTCTGGGCATATAGGAAGGCCATTGATTTTCTTATGTTTATTTTGTATCCTGCTACCCTGTTGAACTTCTGTATTCGTTCCAGGAGCTTCCTGGTGAAGTTTTTGGGATCCCTCAGGTATAAGATCATGTCATCAGCAAATAGAGATAACTTGACTTCTTCCTTGCCGATTTGAATCCCTTTTGTCTCCTTTTCTTCTCTTATGGCTTCAGCTAAGACTTCAAGTACAATATTGAAGAGAAGTGGTGAGAGTGGACAGCCTTGTCTAGGTCCTGATCAAAGTGGGAATGCTTCAAGTTTTTCCCCATTGAGCATAATCCTTGCTGTGGGCTTGTTGTATACTGCTTTTATTATATTGATAAAGGTTCCTTCCATTCCTACTGTCTCTAGCGTTTTGATCATAAAAGGCTGTTGGATCCTGTCAACAGCTTTTTCTGCATCTATCAAGAACATCATGTGGTCTTGGATTTTAGACTGGTTTATATGGTGGATTATATTTATTGATTTGCGTATGTTGAACCAACCTTGTGTGACTGGGATAAAGCCTACTTGATCACGGAGAATGATCTTTTTGATATGTTTTTTAATCAATTTGCTAAGACTTTGTGGAAAATCTTTGCATCTGTGTTCATTAGAGAGATCCCTTCTTTTTTAACTGTATCTTTATCAGGTTTTGGGATTAAGACGATTAGAGCTTTGTGGAAAGAATCTGGTAGTGTTCCTTTCTTTGCTATTTGATTGAAGAGTTTAAGGAGTATTGGTGTTATTAGCTCCTTAAATGTCTGGTAGAACTCTGTGCTGAATCCATCTGGCCCAGGACATTTCTTGTTGGGAAGATACTGCCAGAACATATCTTGGTGACTGCCTGGCAGTAGCACTCCTCACCCTCAGGGGCTTAAATTCTTCCCCTTCACAAAACTCCTTCAACCTTGGGATGGGGTGATTTCAGTGTTCTGTCTAGAGCCCAGCACTGCACATTCACTTATTGTCTGCCCTCTGTCCAGTTTGGTTCTCTGCATTATATTTCTTCCCTTCAAAAGGATGCCTCTTGATCAAATGCTGAAGTACGATGATACTTTACTAGTCAAGCACGTACAGGTAACACTAAGTAGTTTGTTCCCAACTAGAACCTATGGTCTCCACTAGCACGGTCATTTGCCTAGCTTTCCAGTGCCAGGCAAGTGCCCCTGCTAAAAAGCAGGCCTTAAATCCAATCAGAGAATAGTTGTTGAGTGCAATCTCTTACATGCCTTGATTGTGCCAGTGGTCTCCTCCTGCCAGTGCAGCTGCTGTTGAAGTTTGCAGCTCTCACAGCTAAGTAAGGCCATGGATTGTTTTTCTTGCCTGCAGCCTACATACTTTCTGGTACTGTGAAGGCTAGCCGGCAAGGAGAACTCTTCCAATTGCATTCCAGTCGTTTTTATGTCCTGTGATGTGTGTGGTCTCATCAGCAATAGGGTCTCACTATGGGGTTCTAGATGGTGACAAGAGCAGTGTCAAATTCCTCTGTGTTTGGGGGGCTTTTGAAGCCTCTCTGACCAACGACTCATCAGGAGACGTCACCTAGTCACCTACCTGGTACTGGGCAGTGCTTCTGGTAGGAGCACTTCAGCGCACTTTCTATTCTTTCTTGTCTTCCCCACTCTGTGCTCCTCTGTGTAGGGTATGTCAGTTACCACTTTTTTAAATTGTTTTTTTGATAGACATGCAATGTAATTTTCTCTGGTTGCATCTTATGTTCTTTGGTGCTAATATTTACACACAAACACCCCTATCCCCCCTTCCCCAGCTTCATCTTTGTTAATTCCCCTTCACCTGCATGGCCTGGTGCAAAACGTGTGTAGCCTAAAATCTCATACCTAGCCTTTTGTGAAGAATTGGTGTGCTTCCTGGTTGATTTAAAACCCCATTAGCCTGTTGTTGGCTCCTCTCTCTCTTCTCTTCTTTCCCCCCTCTCTTCTGTCTTTCTTGTGCCCTCCACCTCTCTCCCTCCTATCTTCTCCCTCTTGATCTCTTCATTCCCCCTTCTTCCTTTTCCTTCCCTCCCGTTGTGTCCCGCCACTCTGCCCTCCCTCTTTTCAATGCCCTTCCCCTCCCCTCCTCGACCTCCTCTCCACTCCATAATTCCCCTCATTTCCTCTCCACTTCTTGATCTCCCCTTTCCACCGTTGCTCCCCTCCGCTCCACTCTTCCCCTCCCATCCCTTCCAATCCTTCCCCCTCCTCCCCCTCCTTACCCTCCCCTTTCTCCATCTCCCATCCCCCATCTCTCTCCTCCCTCCTGCCTCACATCTCTCCCCTCCCTCACCCTCCACTCCTTCTCTCACCCTTCTATGCCTCTCCCCTCCCTTCCACACCCCGCCCCTCCCTCCCCTCTCTCCCCCTCGCCTCTCCCCATCAATTTGTAATTTCTTAAAATAAGGTCCGTAGTGTTTTCAAATAACCTCATAGAGCCAAGACAACTTTCCAATGATAAACGCATGCATTTTTATTTTCTATCCTTACAAGGGAGAGATTGAGTCATAAGCCCTGTTAGGCATTGAATCTTTGAAGAAGGGCAGTTCAAAGAAAACTGTAAAGGCCGCAGCAATCGCGGCCCGTGGTCATAACAGGGTCCCGGGCTGGGCCCTCACAGGGCCTTCTGGATATACTCAGCCGAGGCCGCCTTGTAGTCTCTGGTGGTGAAGAGAGACGCAGCATCGTGGGCCAGATAATGCAGGAAATCCTGCAGCAACGCCATCACCAGCGCCCGGTTGGCCTCGTCCAGCAGCGAGGTGGCCAGCAAGCCTGCGACCCGCGTGAGGAGCCGCAGCAGGTGCGGCGCGCCGTAGATCTGAGACATGGGCACGTTGGGTCGGGCCACGAGGATCTCGGCGTGCTGCGGCTTCTCGAATTTGCACAGCAGCTGGGTGGGCAGCGTGCAGTTGAAGTACTGCTTGATTCCCGCCAGCACCTCGCTGACCTCGTACTCCTCAGTCGCGCCGCCCTGGGCCTCCCTGTAAGCCGCGTACTCTCCGAGCAGCGCATCGATGTTCTTCGCCGCGGGGAGCTGGTACAAGTGCTGCCGCTTGGTGACCAGGTCCCAGTCCGTGATGAGCCACGCCTTGAGCTCCCTGGGCATCTGCAGTTGCAGCTTCTCGAGGTCTTGGGGGGCCTCGGCCCCGGCCGCGCCCTGCTCGGCCCGCTTCTTCGTGGCCGGCTGCTCAGCGTCCCTGGCACATCCTCCACGGGCCGCGCTCCTCCTGCTCTTTCCTGTCTTCCGCTGAGACACCGCAAGGGAGCTGACTGCGGAGCGCGCCCTGGGTCTCCCCCGACGGGCGGTTCCCAGGGTCTTGGGCTTCAGGCCTGGCGACTTCTTCGGGCCCGCGGCAGCGGCTCCTCGCGCCTGAACCCTCTGCGCTTGGCGTCTGGCCGGTGGCATCTTGCAGGTGCCCTCGCGGGACTGCTGTCCTCGAGACTTGCAAGCCTTTCGCGGGCTCATCCGGTCCGCTTCCACCAGGCGACCTGGCGACCTCCTCTGCTGTCCAGCAGGTGCTGCCTCTCCTCTCCCTCAGCTGAGCCAGGTTGCCCTGGAAACTCAGAATCAAACACAGACACGTCACTGTGGGAGGCGGGCCTGTGCCTTTCAACCAATCAGTCATCGTGTCTAAGCGTTAGCCTGCGGCATGACCAAGCCATTGGACCACCGCTCTGAACTCAACAGTGGCGCTTCTCATCGGTGCCATCTGCGTTCATCGGTTTTCTTCCCCGTGTCTTCTTCTCTGCCTGGACCACTCAGTTGCGTGGGAGCAAGCGTGTGGCCAAGGCCTAGCCGTGGGAGTTTAGGGACCGCTTCCTGGAGCCCAGAGGGAGCGAAAGGAAGGGGTGGCATCTCCAGTACGTCCTCCCCCCATCACCGAGGACCACTTGGCATCTTCTGATCTTTCCTTTGTCTCCTGCCCCCAAGATGGCCGCCACTTCTGGGGGGGCAGTCAAGTCATCTCCCCTCACCCCCAAAATGTAAAAATTACAAGCCAATCTTCTACAAACCTGAATTCGGTGTCCCCAAAACTTAGAAGCAGATCGAAAGTAAAATAATGGGGAACAGGCACATGATCTAAACGGCAACCATCAAGTCAGAGCCACGATACACACATCAGACAAAATGGACTTTAAAACAAAACTATTACTGAATAAAGAATACTTTCTAATGACGAAAGCTCAGAGCCATCAAGAAGATGTAACTATCATGAGCGTGTAATTGCCTAGCACTCAGAAATAGGAGGAGAAACCGTTCAAAAATATTAAGGGGAAAACTCAGTAAAGCCCCTTCCATAATGGTTAGAACACTACACAAAAGATCAGCTAACAGATGAAAGACTTGAACGACACTGCATTACCTTAATGCCAAAGCCATAAGACACTACGAGGAAAAAATGGCACAAAATGGTAATTGGTGAACACTGATGCCAACAAATGTTAACAAAATGTTAGTAAGTCAACTGGTCCTGACACACAGCTGTATAACACTCTGCCCAAGACCAGCAGAATAGACATTCTTCTCAAGTGCACGTGGAGCACTCTTCATGGCAGATCTTAAGCTAGGCAAAAAAAGATAGAAGCTAAAGGCAACCACTCTGCTATAAGGTGCTCATCTGTGCAACAGTGGCATGAATGGTAAGGGCATAACCAACTGCTTTCTGATCTGCCTTTCAGCCAGGAACACATTCCTATATGCTGAATCAGGCCAAGAGCCTATGGGAGAGGAAGACATAGGCCCTCCATGGGTAAGAGCTATTGAGGTTTATCTAGAAGGACTTTGCATCAAACTGCCTTCTAAAAATTTATCACATAGATTTGAGGAGCAGCACTCAACCGACAAGTTTTCCTTTGCAGTGGAAAGTGTTTATTACAGAAAATCAGAACTGACCAAAGTAGAGAAAATAAGTGGTGGTGGACCGCTTGGCCTTAAACAGGACATTTTCTTTGCTAATCTTTCACCTCAAGTATCCAAAGCCATGGTCACACAGATGGTCCTGTTGAGACACAGTGGAACACAACACAAAAGAACCAAGCAAAGAAACAAAAAACCAAAAAGACATTAATGAAGGAAAGGGATGTTTGGAAGGGCAGGTAGACATGGGAAGAAGGTTATAAAATATGGCAGGGTTAGGAGATCATTATGCATGATGCACATGAATGGAACTGTCTAAGAAGAGATTTCATTAATAAGAGAGATGCAGCGCACGTGGCCAGGGCCTGGGAGCGAGCTTTCCTTACCCGTGGGCTTTGCAGAGAGCACTGCAGTCTCCTGTTCGCCATGGCTGCTTCTGACACTCAGGTGAAGGAGCTGCACAAATGTGCTTCTTGCCAGGCTTTTGAGCTGATTCTCAGCCCTTGGTCAAAAGAATCCACCTCAGATTTCCCCCTTTCCCCTGCACAGAAGAAGGACCTTGGCCTGGAGGGAATTCAGAAGAAATTAGAAGCTGCAGAAGAGAGGCAAGTGTCCTGAAGCCGAGGTCTTAAAGCAGCTTGCAGAGAAGCCAGAGCACCAGAAGGAAGAGCTGCAGAAGGCCATAGAGAACAGCAACTGAACAAAATGGCAGAGGAGAACACGACCTGTAAAATGGAAGCTAACAAAGACAGCCGCGAGGCTCAGATGGATGCCACACTGGACCTTTTGAGTGACAGAAGGACAAGCACACTGAAGGGGTGCGGAAGAACAAAGAATCCAAAAACCCGGACAACAAGACTGAAGCCACTAATTTGTTCTGAAAACTGACTTGTTCCTGTCCCCTTCCTAAATATCCAAAGACTGTATACTGGCCACTGTCGTTTTTTTCCCCCTCCTGACCAATATTCTAGAAGCTGATATAGGACCGTGTAGGTAAATCCAGAAAGGAAGGTGTTCTTTTAAGGGGCGAAAGGGGAGAAATCGAAAGCGTTTCGCTCTTCTTCTGAAGTGCTGGTCTTTTAGTGTAGCTATGGTTTGCATTGGCTCCTTTCTACTGCAGTGCACCTGGTGCGCTGGGGCAATGGCTAGTTCCATCCGTATTGACTCCTTGAGATTCTGTGAAAAGAATTTGTAGTGGCTTCTTTCAAACTGTTAGATGCTGAGTATCTGTCACTCTTGAGTGACGATTGTGTCCCACTTGTACCAGAATCTACTGTATTTGAATGGTTAATAAGCTGCACGGTGTTCTTGGTGGTTAAAAAAAAAAAGATGCACTCGGCCTGGCCCTCGGTCCTTGTTCCGTGTAGGCAGTCGCCGTCCTCCCCCCCCCCCCCCCCCCGCCCGGCCGCCCGCCACCCCGCGCCGGGAGAATCATGCCGAAGGTGAAGCAGGTCCTGAGCCTCGAGCCGCAGCAGGAGCTCAAGTTCCGAGGTCCCTTCACCGATGTCATCAACACCAACTTAAAGCTCGGCAACCCAACAGACCGAAATGTGTGCTTTAAAGTGAAGACCACAGCACCGCGCAGGTACTGCGTGCGGCCCAACAGTGGAGTTATTGATGCTGGGGCGTCCATCAATGTGTCGGTGATGTTACAGCCTTTTGATTATAACCCCAATGAGAAAAGCGAGCACAAGTTTATGGTGCAGTCTATGTTTGCTCCGCCCGACATGTCAGATATGGAGGCGGTATGGAAGGAGGCAAAACCAGAAGACCTTATGGATTCAAAATTTAGATGTGTGTTTGAGTTGCCAACAGAAAGTGACAAGCCACACGAAGCAGAAATTAACAAAATCACAGTCACAAGTGCAACCAAGACAGAGGCTCCCTCGCTAGCCAGGTCCCTGCTGGCGTCCCTGGACAACGTAGAAGTGAAGAAGGTGGTGGAAGCGTGCAAGCGGCTGCAGGGCGAGGGGCAGAGGCTGCATGAGGAGAGCCTTCAGCTCAAGGAAGAAGACGGGCTTCGGATGAGGAAGACCGTGCAGAGCAACAGCCCCATCGCGGCGCTAGTAGCCCCCGGGAAAGAGGAAGGCCTGAGCACGCGCCTGCTGGCTCTGGTGGTTCTGTTCTTCATCGTCGGGGTCATTGTGGGGAAGATCACCTTGTAGGGGCTGCATGCGAGGATGGCCGGTTGGATTGATGGATCCACATCATGGGATTTAAACTTCTCATAACCATGCGTAAAAAGAAATTAATGTATGATGACATCTCACAGGTCTTGCTTTAAATTACCCCTCTCCACACACAAATGCACACACAAATATAGAAAGTTAAAGATGCACACTGAATGGATGGGGAAAAATGATCTCTGTGAGCCGAAGGGCTGCGTGCCCAGTGCTTCAGCAAAAACGCGGCGCCCCGTTAACCAAGGTGGGCCTGGGCACGTGCTGGATCGCAAGACACTTCCTCGCCTGCTGGGGCTGGCTCATGGGAGCCCAGCGGGAGCCGTGTGCTGCCTGCTCCCACCAGGCGGCTCTCCCAGGTCTGCGCCTCTGCCCAAACCATCAGTTCCTTGGAACTGCCGCGCAGAGCTGCCAAAATAGAAAGCTCTGTGCGGTGGCTGCATGTCGCCTGCCCCTTGGTCATGAGCGCATGTGTGGACTGACCCAGAGAGCTTGGAAATCAAAGTCTATGCTTTGCTCTCGTAAGGGACCAAGGTAATTCCTGTGGTTCGTGTAGTAAAGCTGAGCTGTCACGAAAAAAAAAAAAAAAAAAAAAAAAAAAGATGCAAAGAAAAGAAAATGTAAAGCAAAAAAAAAATACTATAGATCAGGTTGAAATTAATGAAATAGAGAACTAGAAGCAGAAGATAAAAACATCAACTGGGATTTTTAAATATAAAAATCAACAAAAGTCACAAGTGTTTTTAGCGAGATTGTCAGACAAGAAAATACAGATGGCTCCAATTGCCAGATTGAAAAATAAATGAGGAGACCTCAGTACTGACCTTATAGAAATAAGTATTGTAAACAGTAGGAACAATTATATTTTAATAAGGTAGATAACTTAGATAAAATGGGGAAAAAGCAGAAAGATGCAAACTAGCAAAATGGACTTTAAATAGAGAATGTGAAGAGACACATATTTAGTGGGATAATTGAAAGTCTCCCAACAAAGAGGGATTCCTGATAAGTTCTGTCAAACATTTATAGAATAATTCACATCAACACCTTTCAATCCTTCTGATAAAATAGAAAAGGATGTAATAATTCTTAATTCTCATTTTGTAACACCCATACCATCCTGATACCAAGCCATAAGAAGACATTACAAGAAAAAATGTAGGCCGGTGTCTCTTGTGAATATGATGCAAACATCTCAACAAATTATAAGCAAGCCAAATCCCACAATATATGTATCGTGCACTATGACTAAACAGGATTTGTCCTAAGAATGCACACTTCATTTGACATCTGAAAATCAATTAACATAATGTTTTGCCATTTGGATTTAAAAACCAAAACGAAGATAATATTAATAAATGATTGAAACAGCAAAATCTACACCCTTTCATAATACAAAAACACTCAACAAATGAGGACAAGTAACTTCTTCCACTGACAAAGACATGTATGAAAGTCCCCAAACTAACATTAAAGGAGGAATAAAAAGAGGCTGGTTTCTTCCCAGCAGAAGCAACAAGATGAGGATGACTACTCTAGTTGCCATTATACTATTATACTGGAGGAGCTAGCCAGGGAGCCAGGCAAGAAAGGATAAACAAAGGCCTCAACCTTGGGAAAGAAGAAATAGCATTATGTCTTGATACAAAATTTCTTTTTTTTTCTATTTATTTTTTTAATTTCCACTCATACAAACTTAACAGGTACACCAGTTCCCCCCTCCCTCCAAACCCCTATCCCTTTGTGCCCTCCTCCTGTCCCCCTTCCCTCCCCATCCCCCAGTGCCACCCCCTCCCATTCCCAGAGCATCCTTTAATGTGCATGCCAAACCCTCCTCTGGGTCCTCCTCGCTGATGAGGTGCAAGGATCCAGTGGCATTTCCCAGAACACTTTCCTGTGTTCCCATTAAGCATAGGAACACTACTGTGGCTGTCAATCCCTTGCCTCCCAGGATCCTAGTGACTTCAGCAAATGCTAGACTTTGTGGGATCAATAGTGTGTTGGGCATTGCACAGGGCATGTAAAGTCCAAATATGATTGCTTCCGCCCTAACTTGTGTGGAGTATCTTCCATATCATTGTTCCTCCCATCCTTGTGCTCTTACGATGTTACCGCCCCCTCTTCCGCAAATTTCCCTGAGCTTCAGGATAGGGAGAGATTAGGCTGGCCTAGTTCTAGGTGATTGATATAGAGTCTCTGATGTTCTGGATTATGGTTTGTTGATTTTTTTTTCAGTTTTGCTGGTCCTGCCTTTGAATATACTCTTATAACAAGACTCTAATTTAACAGGTTTTTATCTCTGGCCAGGGGGTGACATCCAATACCCATCAGGGTGGAGCCAAGGGCATTGCAGGAGCAGCAAAATTGATACAAAATTTCTTAAGACTCCACAAAAATACTACTACTGCATAACTGACATAGGAGTTCAGCCAGCTCATAAGATACAAAAAGAGGAATATCAAGTGTGTACTGTTCAGCACTTGGAATGATCAGCCTGACGTGAAATTAAGAAAATAAATCCTTAATAATACCACCAAAAAATACTCAGGAGGACATTTTTTAAAAAGTCCATGACCTAAACTGTGTAATTTCAAAAAAATTGTCAGAAGAAATGAAAGGGAATCCTACACTAAATTAGTGTAGGAATGTCTTATGTCATAGACATACTCTACATAAAAAAAATGGCACAAACCAGCATTTCATCATTTCCTCTTATTTCCCTTACTTTGAGTGGTCTATTTTATGAAGTAGATAGGTCTAAATGTGAAACTGTTCCTTTTGTGAGTGATTATTATGGCTTGTGGTTGATTTCATTTAAAGTTCCATTAGCCCAAGTAAAAAAGTTTCTCTGTGGTAATTTTTATTCAGAAGCTTGACTAATACACACTTGATCTGCAAGGATTCTTTAACTACAGGGAAATCAAAGAGAATCTAAATTAGTAAAGAAATATTTTATATCATATGAAACTAGAATTAATGTTGCTGAGATGGTCACAGTTCCTAAATTGATCTGTGTTCACAATTCCTATCAGAATGGAAGCTGTGTTCTTTTTCTTAAATAGAAAACCTAGATTTATTTGTCAAACTATTACAAAGACAAACTGTCATTGGGAGTTCTATGAAATATTCATCATGGATTACTTATTCTCTTGCAGAAAGTTTACATAAGAGGTGGACAATGAAGGTTGTAACCTACGAGATAGTAACAGCAGACAGGTAAGCCCTTTAGGAATGGAAGGTAGCCAGAACCATTTGTATCATGGAGGGATATATGGGTGGGATTTGCCCCACAGGCTACCTAGAGTGCAACTGAACTAACGACAAAATTGTGTCCCAAGTAAAGGACCTAGAGCTTGACAGAAGATGACGAAAGCTGATTCCTCTAGACATGCCTTTCTCTCCGGGGTTGAGAGCTTTTTCAGGCCCCAGAGAAGAAGGCTCAGCCTCTCTCATCCCCACCCAGTTCACCTGCACCCCATGTTCCTGTGTATATCACAGAACAGGCCTGCCAGCAGACAGATTTGTAGACAGCAAAGGCAAGGATTAGAGGCCTACTCAGAGGACATGGAAGTTTGAGAGTAAATGACAGAATACAAATACCCCTTTTGTTAAGCTAATTCATCTTTATCAATACAGTTCATAGTTACTTCTTCTGGTGACAACTTGTTGTTTAAAAAAAAAGGTGGTTTCAAGTGGGTTTTTGAGAAGGAAAAGTCTTTTATCAACCCATCTCCAAAGTGGAAGAGGCACTATGTTCTCTCCTACAGTCAAAAGCAAACTCTTATAGCAGCAAAAGAATTTGCACTGATCGACATCTGCATCCTCAAATTGTCCAGCTAATGTTGGTGTGGTGTCCACTTCCATGTCTTTCCAATGTGGCTGGCCCTTCCTCTGTTAAATGGGAGAGTCTTTACTCATAAGTGTGAAATGTAGGGATATCCTCCTGTCCTTGCTCATGCACTTCCATATCAACTCTTCTCCACCCTAATTATCCAAGTCTTTGTCCTCAGGATCTGGACAGGAGGCCTGGCATTCGCATGTCGAAGGGAACATTGCCCCCAATGCTGATTCATCACTAGGCACAAATCTAAACTTAGCAATAGACTCCACATCACCTTCACTGTCTTCCTCATGTCATGAGAGATTCTTCTTATTCTTCTCCAAAGTTTGCATTTACCATAACATGCAAATTCTCTCAAGGATAAGCATTTAGGTCAGGGATGCAGCAGGATATACCCACAATAATGGCTGACATGTCAATAACTCCTCAAAGTCTAGCATGGATCACAGGGGAGAAAGCTTCGGGCAGTAGAATACTTAGAATCAAGGGGTCAAATAGTCATAATAGAGTTCCCATACTAGTGGGCAGCCCAAGAAGGGGCCACGAGCTATGCTTCTAAGTCCTGTAGTGTAGATAACTCAGAGGGAAATTCAGCAACCACATAAACAGATGTACTGGAGGATGGGAGGGAGAAAACAGGAAGTACTAAGAGATGAGAAGGGAAGGAAAAGTGGTGATAGAGAGGGGGGTGGGAAATGGGGAGAGTGGAATGGGGGAACAACAGGGGGGAGAGAAGAGGGAGGGAGAATATGGGTACCTCTTAAGCTTGTATAACTAGAAAAAAGTAATAAAAAAGGCACAGATTACCCTCACCAAGAAAAGAACCAGTTTATAACACTCACATTTCTCTACCATGAAACACTAGGAAGAACTAGTAATATTCTGGATTTTTTTATTCATATATTTTGGGGTGTGTGTGTGTGTGTGTGTGTGTGTGTGTGTGTGTGTGTCTACGTGAGTGTCTATGTGTGTATGTATCAAAGGGTACTGTGTGTTCTTGTGGAGGACCACAGGTGATTTTGGGAATCATCCTGGATTGCTTCTACCTGCTTTTTGCTTCTCTCTGGGATTGCTCAGACTTTGCCCACCATGGTCTCAAGTGCCTGCTGCCACCAATTTGGCTTGGTGTTTTACTTGGGATCCATGATGTGAACTCAGGAACTTCTGCATGTAAGGCAGAGACGTAACTCCTGACCCATCTCTCTAGCCATATATCCTGGATAATCAAAGTTAAAAATATTTGTGTTTTCAGGGTTTCACTTCATGTTACGTGATTGCATGTGTCATAGTTAGGCACAGGTGTCAACTTGACAATTCAGGGTTTGAGCTCTGGGCACATTTGCAGAAAAGTAGTAGTTGAGTTGAGCCCAGAGCCAACCTGAAGGAGATTGTCTAGTTGATGGGGAAGGTCCAGCTCATGGTGGGTGGGATTAGGCCTTGGAATAAATCAATGAGAGCTGGTTGAGAGAGTTGGCATCCTTTTGTACACTTGGCCAGACATGCTGGTCTGGCAAGTAAGGATCGTCCCTTTCTCAGCCACTATGTAGAGATGGTGTGGCCAGTTCCCTCAGCCTTGGTGTTGGTGTATGGTCTCCCATCAAGCAGGACAGACTGTAACCAGACTATCAGTAAGAAAATAAATCCCTTGTTTCCTTAAGCTGTTTAATGGTCTTTTATCAGCATCCATGCAGGCAGACTACTACAACATGTTTATTAATTTTATTGCTAGCTACAAACTTTTGTCAAGCATATGAAGAATTACTTTAAAGAAAATACTTTTAACTGCAAGAATTGTCTTAGGAAATACATTGATCTAGAAATTATTTCACATTCAAATTATAATGCTTTTGCATTTATGATGGCTGGCTGCTTTTCTACTTTGTAATTGAGACATTTTCTTGGGGAGGGTAAAATTGGAATGTAATCCTCTCCTATAAATTGAAAATTTTGTGAATGTTACATGATGACTTTTTTTCCACGACAACTTTTAATCAAAATATTTTGTCCTTTCAGACCCAGACCCGGACCTGGCCCGGGACCTGGATCTGGACCAGGGCGCACTCTCTGCTCCTCAGGTAAGCCCCTAGACCATGCCTCAGGTCCAAGGTAATCTGCACGACAAATTAGACACACTGGCCTTTGGACCCAGACCCAGACCAGGGCAGACTCCTTGCTCCTCACAATTCAACAGAGTCTAGGGGACACCCAAGCAAAGCTCTAGGGAAAAAACTCCATACATCTGAAGTCCTCTAAAATCATCCCATCGCATGGGAGATATTCTTCACATCCAGCTCAAAGATAAGTGAACCCTTTTTAAATTCTTGCTCCTTTCAATTATTAGTCACTGTAGTTTAACTTTTCCATAGAGCCACCCCAAAACACATGCAACTTCAGGGACTATACCATTCACCCGCACATATCACCAAGGAAGTAAACTGAAAAACTACACTGCCATACTAATCTTCACTCCTTGTCTACTAAACCTGACTTAATTGATGTACTAACAGTCTTTTAGCCTCATCTAGGAAATAACACCAATACCAGACAAATGTACTCAACTTCAAGGCAAACACTAGTAATAACTGTTCAAGTTAGTAATAACAACTAATTCAGTTCAGTCTAAAACACACAGAAAATAAAAGAAGGCCTTAAGACATAAAACAACAATGCTCAGGTCACAAAACAAACTCATGAGAAATAAAAATCAAAATAACAAATATCCCACTGAAAGAATTAACCCCACAATGATAGATTCTAACCAGAACAAACTCATAGAAAATAGCCAAGAAAGCCATATCCAAGATAATGATTTTCAAAGCCTGACCTTTACCATAATAAATACTATGAAAGAGGAAATACAAGAGGAATGAAATAACCCCATCAACCAATTTGAAAAGGAACACAGAAGGCACTTGGAAGAAATGAGTTGAAGAAACAAAAATGGGCATAGAGCAGATAAAACAATGTCAAGCCAAGTCTAAAATCGAACTAAAAGACAATCTATCTTCAACACAGAAAAGGGGGAAGGGTGTAAGAGGGACTGGAGAGGGGTGGAGGGAGGGAGGAGGATCGAGGTACCTATTAAGCTTGTATGATTGGAGATAGATAGATAGATAGATAGATAGATAGATAGATAGATAAATAAATAAATAAATAATTTTGCATGTGGGCTTTCTGTCCTGATCTGGACAGGACCAGGGCTGTCTCCTTGCTCCTCAGGAAAGTCCCCTAGATCACACCCCAAACCCCAGGTCATCTGCATGCCCCACTAGTAGCCAGTCGACTTTCTGGCCCTGCGGAAGGCCTCTAGGCCACGCCCCATGTCCTAGGTGTCTGCATGCCCCAATACCACTCTGTCTTTCTGCCTTGATCCTGTAACAGGGCAGTCTCCCTGCTCCTCAGAATTCAACAGAGTCCAGAGAACACCCAAGCAAAGCTCTAGGAGGACCAACGCTATTCATCCACGATCCTCTAAAATAATCCCATCACATGGGAGACAACCTTCACATCCAGTTCTAAGATAAGTCAACCCTTTTCACCATCTTCTTCCACTAAACTATTAGTCACTGTAGTTTAACATTTACACATAGCCACCCAAAAACCATTACAACATCAGGAACTGTACCATTTACCCTCACATATCACCAAGGAAATAAACCTGAAAAGTGCACTACCATACGAATCTTCAATACTCTCTACTAAACACATCGTAATTGATGTTACTAACAGTCCAATACCCTCATCTGGAAATAACAGCTACACCAGACAAGAGTACTCAACTCCAAGGCAAACACTAGCGATAACTGCTCAAGTGTAGTAATACAGTCTAATTCATTTCAGTCAAAAACACACAGAAACAAAAAGAAACTCATAAGAGATAAAACAAAAACGCCCAGGTCACAGCACAAATCCGTGAAAAATGAAAACCAAGACAACATATCTCCTACCAAAAGAACTGACACCATGATGATGAAACCCAACCAGAACAAACCCTCAGAAAATAGCCAAGAAAGCCATATCCAAGATAATGATTTTCAAAGCCTGATGTTTACTGTGATCCAAAGAATGAAAGAGGAAATCCAGGAGGAGTTAAATAACTGCATCAATCACTTTGAACAGGAACACAACAGACACTTGGAGGAGATTTAAAAAGCAGTTGAAGAAACAAAAATAGGCATAGAGCAGTTAAAACAGCAGAGTTTAAACTCAAACTAAAACACAAGCTATCTTCAACTTAGAACTCAACAGAGAGTCTTACCAGCAGAACTAATGGAGCAGAAAATAGAATATCAGATCTTGAAGACAAAGTGGAAGAATTAACCAGCTCAATGAAAGAGGTTGTTAAAGCCAAAAAGATACTTGAGAGGAATATTCAAGAGTTATGGGACACCTTGAATAAGCCTAACAAACACGTTCAGAGAATACCAGAATAACAATCCCAAAATACCAAACTGAAGGAAATTTTTCAAATTATCATAAAGGAAAATTTTTCTCATATAAAGAGAGGTCCATCCAAACACAAGAGGCATTCCGCACCCCAAACAGATATGATCAAAATAAAACCTTGCTATGGCAAATAAAAGTCAAAACACTACACACACGAGACAAAGAGAATGTGCTGAGAGCTTCACTTTTAAAGGTAAACCTATTGAAATAACTAATGACTTTCGATGGAAGCAGTAAAAGCCAGAGGAGCTTGGAGAGACATACTTCAAGTGTTGAATGAGCACAAACGACATCTCAGGCTGATACATCCAGCAAAACTATCAGTCATGAGTGAGGGTGAAAGAAAAATTTTCTGCCATAAAGACAACTTGAAGGCTTATGCGACCACCAAACCAGGCCTTCAAAAGTAGTAGAAAAGATACTCAAGCTTGAAGAAAAGAACAAGCATATGCAAGAGGGCAGAAGGGAAGTATAATACCACCAAAAACTACAAGCTGAACAATACACTTATGAAGGCTTCTAAACACAAAAAATGTCAGGAAATAAAAGTAATTTCTCCATTATAACACTAAATATCAATGGAAAAATCTCACCAATCAAAAGACACAGATTACAAACTTGGATTAAAAATCACAACCCATCCATATGCTGCCTTCAGGAAACACATCTCACCACAAAAGACAGGCACATTCTAAATGTAAAAGGCTGTTTAAAAAAACTTCCAGCTTAATAAACTAGAAAACAAACAATGGTAGCAATCATCCTATGTGACAAAGTGGACTTCAAACCAAAGAAAATCATAGGAGATACAGAAGGATACTACATTTTAGTCATAGGAACAATTCACCAGGAAGACTACACAATACTGAACATATACTCACTTAATATGGGCTCCTCCACATTCATTAAGCAAACGCTACAACACCTAAAACAAGCATCAGTCGCAATAAATAATACTGGGGATTTCAATCCTGCACTCTCAAAATGGGGCAGATCAACAGGCCAAAAACTTAACAGAGACACATTGGAACTAAATCAAACCCTTACTCAAATGGATCTTACAGACCTCTATCAAACTTTCCATCAAGTACCAAAGAATACACATTTTTCTCAGCAACCCATGGAACTTTCTCCAAAATAGACCACATATTGGGCCACAAAATCAACCTCCTCATACATAGGTAAGTTGAAATTCTAACCTGTACCCTATCAGACTGCCATAGTCTAAAGCTTGACATCCACAACACAACAAACAGCATAAAAATAAATAAACTCTTGGAAACATTATGATGCTGATGAGAACTGGGTTCAGGAAGAAACCTAAAAGTAAACGAGATTTTTCAGAATTGAATGATAATGAAAATACAATGTATCAAAATCTCTGGGACACAATGAAAGCTGTCCTGTAAGTTTATAACTTTTAATGCCTACATCAAAAAAATAGAAACATCACAAGTGAATAACTTAACAATGCGGATTAAAGCTTCAGAGACACAAGAGCAATCCAATCCCAAAAACAGTAGAAAAGAGGAGATTAGCAAAATCAGGGGACAAATATCTGAAATTGAGATAAGTAAAATGATACAAAGAATCGACCAATCAAAAAGTTGGATCTTTGAAAAAAAGTTAATAATATCGATATACCCCTAGCTATACCAAAAACAAGAGAGAGAAAATCCAAATTAACAAAATTAGAAAGAAAATGGGGTTATTAAAACTGATACATAAGAAATTCTGAGAATCATAAGGTCAAATTTCAAAAACCTATACGCCATGAAATTTGATAACACAAAAGAAATGGATGAATTCCTAAGTACAAGTTACCTATATTGAATCAGGAAGTTTTGAATTATTTAAATAGTCCTATAAATATGAGGAAATCAATGAAGTAATCTTGAATCTTCCCACCAAAAAATGTCCTGGACCAGATGGATTCAGCACAGAATTCTACCAGACATTTATGCACCAACTAACATCAATACTCCTTAAACTGTTCCATCAAATGTGAAGGAAAGAACACTGCCAAATTCTTTCCACAAAGTTAATATCGTACAAATCACAAAACCTAATACATATACACTTAAATCTAAGAAAACTATAGGCCAGTCTCTTTGATGAACAAATATATAAAGATTCTCAACAAAATCTTAACAAATCAGATTCAAAAACATATCAAAAAGATCATGCACTGTGATCAAGTGGGCTTTACACCAGGCACACAAGATTGGTTTGACATATGCAAATCAAAAAATGTAATCCATCATATAAACCAGTCCAAAGTCCAAGACAACATGATACACTCCATAGATGCAGAAAGAGCTTCTGTTCACCTGCAGAGAATGTTAACCAAGCAAAAATGCAACCAACAAAATGGAGAAAATCTTCACTAACCACATATCTGATAGAGGTCTATTATCCAGAGTGCACAAAGAACTTAGAAAACTAAACATCAAGAAGATAAATGGCCCAATTAAAAAATGGGCGTGGGAATTCAAAAGAAACTTTTCCAGGGACGAAATCCAAATGTATAAGAAATATCTTTTAAAATACTCCAGATCCCTATCCGTCAAGAAAATGCAAATCAAAACTACCCTGGGATATCATCTCACTCCAGTCAGGATGGCAAAAACCACAATGCAAACAACACCAAATGCTGGAGAGGATGTGGGGAGAAGAGAACTCTCCTCCATTGCTGGTGGGAATGCAGGCTTATACAACCACTCTGGTGATCAGTGTTGTGATTTTTTAAAAAGTTAAAGATTGAAATCCCAAATAACCCTGCTATTCCACTTCTGGGAATAATCCCCCATAAACAGTAGGGAAGGGGAAGGAAAGCACCCCCTAGAAAAAAGGAGAAAGGAGATCATGCTTCAGTAGAGAAAATAGGTCACTGTCAAGTATTGCATGTAAGTAGCAAGACATCTGGTGAAGCTCACTCTCAATTCTCTTCCTGATTACCTGAGACTGAAGAGGTTTGATATCACCAATCAGGGAGGGTATAGGGACTGGTAGGTAGACGGTAACCATCCTGCAAATGGGACACTGACTCCCATACACACACTGCTGTGTCCTACTCCTACTCCTTCTACCTTTGCATCTCCACTTAATGAAGATCTTTATTTAGACAGTCTTTTTCTTTGGTTAGGCAGTGACCTTTGATACCAATAGGATGGAGCCAAGGGTGGTGCAAGAAAAGCAAAACTGAAAATAACAAACCATAATTCAGAACACTACAGACGTTACATTATTCACGTGGAACCAGACCAGCCAAATCTCTCTCCATCCTAAAGCTCAGGGAATCTTGCTGAAGGGGAGACAGAAAGATTGTAAGAGCCTAAAGAGGGGGAGGACCGATGACATGCAAGATACTCCACACAAGTTAGGGCTGCAGTAGCCATAATCAGACTGCCTGAAGTGCACAATGGCTGATATGTTAATGATCCCCCAAAGTGTAGCATGGATCACAGGGAAGATGGCTCCAGGCAATAGGATCCTTAGAGGCAAAGGATTGACAAACATAATAGAGGTTCCATACTAATAGAGAGCCAAGTAAGTGTTTCAGTCTATGCTACTGAGTCCTTATCCCTCATTAGGGTGGAGGACTCAGAGGGAGGTTTGGCATTCACACAAAAGGATGCTCCAGGGGATGGGCGGGAGGAAGGGGGAAGCACTGAGAGAAGGGGAGGGAGGGAGGGAGGTGAAAGGAAAGGGAAAAGGAGAAGAGTAGAAGGGGGGACTGAGGAGGGGGGAGGGAGGAGAAGGATGGGGTTATCTATTGAGCTTGTATGATTTGAAAAAAACAAAATGTGGGAGAAAAAATATGCTATAGGATAGGGTGAAGGAAGGTGTGAGGGACTAGCACAAAGGTTGTTAATACATAGACAGTCAGAAACCTTTATCATTATAAGCTTGAAAATGTAACTATCAAAATTGTCAACAGCTGTATCTTACACAAGGTACATATATCAGGGAATAAAAGTGATGATGGCTCCCGCCCCTCTGCTTGCCCAACCAGGACAAGACTCGCTCATGGTCCTTCATCCCAGATGAGTTCCTCCAGCCCCCAGGTGGCCCCTTGTCCCAGTTCCTCCCACCAGCCAGCCGGGGAAACAGTAGGCTGCCTCTGGTTTGCCTGGGCTACACCCCTGGCGCTGGCCCCTTTGTTCCTCCTGCCCAACCACCTGCCCACCTGCCTGACTGCCTGACAGGGAAGGGACTCGCTCATGGTCCTCCATTCCAGGTGAGTTCCCCCAGCCTCCAGGTGGCCCCTTGTCCCAGCTCCTTCCACCAGCCACCCCGGGCAATATCCAGGCTGCCTCCAGTTTGCCTGGGCCATGCCCCAGGTTCCAGCCCCTTTGTTCCTCCTGCCCGCTTGACCAGCCGACCAAGACAGGACTGGCTCACATTCCTCCATCCCTCGAGCTTGGGTGGGCCACTAAGCCAAGTCCCAGGTCCCAGGTGAAGATTTCAGCCATCACCATCAGCCCCTCTGTCCCTCTGGCACTGCTACTCAGAATTCAATAGAGTCCAAAGGAAACAACCAAAGCTCTAAGGGACAAAGGTCATACATCTGAAGTCCTTTAAAATGAACCTATCACGTGGGAGAGATACTTCACATCCAACCCAAAGATAAGTAAACCTCTTTTTTTAGCATATCGCTCCTTTCTAGTATTAATCACTGTAGGTTAACTTTTCCATACAGCCACTTCAAAAATATATACAACTCCAGGGATTGTACCACTCACCCTCACATATCACCAAGATTCTAAATCGTCTACTTAAATTGTCTTAACTGTTTTAAACTGTCTAAACTGACTTAACTGATGTACAAACAACCTAATAGCCTCATGTAGGAAATAATACTAACAATAGACAAATGTACCCAACTACAAGGCAAGCACTAGTAATAACTGCCCAAGAGTAGTAATACCAACTAAATTGATTCAGTCAAAAACACATAGAACTTGGATGGTCTTAAGAGACAATATAACCATGCCCAAGTCAAAGTGAAAATCCATGAGAAACAACACTCAAAAAAACAAATCTCCCACTGACGGAATTAATCCCATAATGATAGACTCCAACCAGAAAAACCCATGGAATATAGCCAGGAAAGCCTGACCCAGGATAATGACTTTCAAAACATGATCATTACCATGTTCAATACTATGAAAGAGGAAATCAGGGAGGAATTAAGTAATCGCATCAATCGCTTTGAAGAGGAACACAACAGACACTTGGAGGAGTTGAGAAAAACAGTACAAGAAACAAAAACAGGCACAGAGCTGTTAAAAAAGACTCAAGCAGAGTTTAAAACTGAACTAAAAGACAAGTTGTCTTCAACCCAGAACTCAAGAGAGAGTCTTATCAGCAGAACTAACAAGAACAAAATAGAATTTCAGACCTTGAAGACAAAGTGGGAGTATTAACCAGCTCAATGGAAGAGGTTGCTAAAGCCAAAAAGATACTCGAGAGAAATATTCAAGATTGATGGGACACCATGAAGAAGCCGAACATACGTATTCATGGAATACCAGAACAAGAATCCCAAAATACCACTCCTGAGGAAATTTTTCAAACTATCAAGGAAAACTTTCCTCATCTAAAAAAAGAGAGGCCCATCCATATACAAGAGGCATTCCGCACCCCAAACAGATATGACCAAAATAGAAATAAGCCACTGCAAATAATAGTTGAAACACTCCACATTCAAGATAAAGAAATGGCTCTGAGAGCTTCAAGGGAAAAAAAACAAGTCACTTTTAAAGGTAAACCTATTAAAATAACAAATGACTTGTCAATGGAAACAGTAAAAGCAAGAAGAGCTTGGAGAGACGTACTTCAAGTATTGAAATGAGCAAAAATGTCAACCCAGGCTGATATACCCCGCAAAACTATCTGTCATGATCGAGGGAGAAAGAAAAGTTTTCCAGCACAAAGACAACTTGAAGAGATACATGTCTACCAAACCAGGCCTTCAAAAAATGCTAGAAATGATACTCAAGCTTGAAGAAAAAAACAGGCATATCCAGGAGAACAGAAGGAAACTATAATACTACCAAAATATAACAGTGAAACAATACACTTAACAAAAGCCATTAAACATAATAAATGTCCAGAATTAAAAATAGTTTCTCCATTATAACATTAAATGTTAATGGAATTAACTCACCGATCAAGAGACACAGATTACAAACTTGGATGAAAAATCACAATCCATTAATCTGCTGCCTGCAGAAAATCCATCTCACCAGCAAAGATAGGCACATCCTAAAAATAAAAGGCTGGTCAAAAATTCTGCAAGCTAATGGAACCAAAAAACAGGGAGGGGTAACCATTATGCTGTCGGACAAAGGGGACTTCGAACCAAAAAAAATCATAAGAGACACAGATGGATACTACATTTTAGTCACAGGTACAATTCACCAGGACGATTTCACAATACTGAATATGTATGTACCAAATACGCCCCCCACACGCACATTCATTAAGCAAACCCTACAACATCTAAAGGAAGAAATCAATACCCAAATGATAATTCTTGGGGATTTCAACACCGCCCTCTCAACATGGGATAGATCAACAGGCAAAAAACTTAACAGAGACATTATGGAGCTTAATCAAACCCTTACTGAAATGGATGTTACAGATCTCTATCGAACTTTTCATCCATGCACCAAAGAACACACATTTTTCTCAGCAGCACATGGAACTTTCTCCAAAATAGATCACACATTGGGGCACAAAACGAGTCTCCACATATACAGGAAAGTTGAAATTCTAGCCTGTACCCTATCAGACCACCACGGCCTAAAGCTTGACATCCACAACACAATAAGCAACAGAAAATACACAAACTCCTGGAAACTTAACACTATGATGCTGAATGAAAATTGAATTCAGGAAGAAATTACAAAGGAAATTCAAGATTTCCAGAAAGTGAATGATAATGAAAATACAACTTAACAAAATCTCTGGGACACAATGAAAGCTGTCTTAAGAGGTAAGTTCATAGCTCTTAATGGCTACATCAAAAAAGTGGAAACAGAAATAAATAACTTAACAATGCAGCTTAAACCTTAAAAGACACTAGAGCAATCTGATCCCAAAAGCAGTAGTAGAAGGGAGGAGATTAGCAAAATAAGGGGAGAAATATCTGAAATCGAGATTAGGAAAACAATACAGAAAGTCAACCAGTCAAAAAGTTGGTTTCTTGAAAAAAATCAATAAGATTGATACACACTTAGCTAAATTAACCAAAAGCAAGAAAAAGAAAGCCCAAATTAACAAAATCAGAAATGAAAATGGAGGTATCAGTACAGATACCCATGAAATCTAGAGAATTATAACGTCATATTTCAAAAAGTTATGCTCGGTGAAATTTGACAACACAAAAGAGATGGATGAATTCCTAAGTAAACACAACTTACCTAAATTGGATCAGGAAGTTGTGACTTATTTAAATAGACCTATAACATATGAGGAAATCGATGAAGTAATCTTGAATCTTCCCACCAAGAAATGTCCTGAACCAGATGGATTCAGCACGAAATTCTACCAGACATTTAAGGAGCTAATAATAACAATATTCCTTAAACTGTTCATCGAATAGCAAAGGAAGGAACACTACTAGATTCTTTCTACAAAGTTCATATTGTCTTAATCCCAAAACCTAATAAAGATACACTTAAAAAAGAAAACTATAGCTCAATCTCTCTGATGAACACAGATGCAAAGATTCTCAACAAAGTCTTAGCAAATCGGATTCAAAAACATATCAAAAAGATCATTCACTCTTGCCAAATTCCCTGCCTCTCCAGCAGGGGGAAGAGGGGAAATGGCGGGGCCTTGTGGGCACGAAGCAAATGGGCGAGCCGGCAATGGGGTCACCACCCAGACCCCGGGAGTCAGGCGAGAAGCAGTACACAGACAACGAGTTGACCACAGACTCAACTATACTCAGGAAGTGTTTGGGCTTACATAGGGTCAGGGTCCAATCAGGTGTAGCCACTCCTCTACTCAGGGGAGGGGGGAGCAGCCACCAATCATTCAGCTGTTTATTGGGTGTCCAGGTCAGATGGCCACTTCCCATTGGTTATTCATCTCTCCTTCCCATTGGTTGTTCATCCGCCCGCCATTTGGTTGTCCATCCAACTGCCTGTATGGTTTCTTCTCAGGCTTATCTGTAGTCAGACCTCCTGCATTCGGGAGCCCGGGCTAGGGCCTCCCTAAATTGATAATTTCACAATTTCACCCTTTTATTTATAAAATTTTTTCAGTGGGGACCATGATAGCTGGGGCGACCTCAAGCCTCTTCAGCTGCATGGAATATAGGAGACTGTGCCTGTCTTAGGTTGGTCACCACCCTCGTGTGGAGCCTTACCCATCATTGACTACCAGTCATGAGACCATCACAGAGAAAGAATCATGGTCCCAAAGGGGAACTCAAGCAGTGGCAGAGGAAATGATATTCTGTCAGGGCAGGGGCAGGCAGAGAGGTTGTAGGAAGGACAGGTGGAGAAATGATCCAGAAGAGCTGGGGAGACATAAATCAGAACCTAACAATTGTAAGTTAGTAAGTCATAGCTTTCATAGAGGACGGCCAGGCTTACAACGGGCCTTTGGTGATCTTAGGAATATCCGATGCCTGAATGGATGATCTGAGAACCTGGAAAGCAAGCTTTATTATTTTGGGAATATATGAAAAAACCTGTAGAAAAATTGTATGAAAGAAAATTTACAATCTATTAGAAAAACAATAGTGATAAATATAAAACATAATTAGTTAAGGCCTTAGATGTTATAAACATTGTTTGTTCTTATCTTTAAGTATGCATATGTGTATTTAAAAATGGCATGCCAAAATTTAAATATTAGTGCACAACAGAAATAAAAAATTGAAGTGGCCAGACACAAGACACACAACATATAAACACAGAACATATAAGCATACAAGCACATGAACAACATTTTACTGGAAACTGTATAATTTACCAGCAACTGTCTTAAAATTACCCTTGAAAGCTTTATCAAAGGTGGATTAACATTTAAGAAAACCTTATTTAAAACAAGACCTCAATTAGTTAAATCCTGTAGCATCGCTTAATTATGAAAAACGTCTAGCAAGGAAAAGCATCCTTATCCATAAGTTCATTCCCACATTTTCTCTGGGGGGATCTAAGATGTTAAAACCATAGCCTCATTCCAATATTATTCCAGGCCTCTAGTCTCTAGGAGAGATTTTAAGACACTTATTACGAGACCAGTATCATCTGAAGTAGAAAATATAGCCAGGAAAGAGGGGGAGTCAACAGCTATAGGAAGAATCAGAGGGAAGGGGATGTCAACAGGGGGTGGAATGCCCCCCACATGGACCTGAGAGCCTTCCGCAGAGTCCTCAACCAGGAAGGGGAGGGAATCAGATCTGGAGGAAAAACAAAGGACTAATTTTAGGTTCTCTCCACAAGTTACATTGTAGCAACTAATCATTTTGCTGAGGATGGGAACAAAGGGGGCCAGAAGCATATGGCCTTCCTGGACTTCCCCCTTATGTGCCAGGAAAAGCACTTTCTATCCGGATCTGTGGCTCCCAAACATTTTCTGGGGAAATCCAAGGCCCTAAGATTAAAGCTTCCTCCTAAAAATCTTCTAAGTCCTTCAGTGTCACTTTGATCCTACGTGAGTCTAATAGAGCCTTAAGGGCAGTCAGTTTGGATGTCTTCTGATGGGATGGTAAATTACCCATTATGGAGAGGAAAGGTTCCCTAATGGAGCAGAGATGACTAGGGGGTGAGTGGACAAGGCGAAAAAGGAAGCAAAAAAATGAAAAGCAGCAACTAGAATTAAGGCAAACTTGAAAGCAATTCCTAAAAGAGTAACCAATGTTCGAGGGGAGACCTAGCACTGCAGATACACAGGAGTGCTTTGGATCCAAGCGTCCTGTGCTTAGTGGGGGATTTCCTGGGTTTGTTATTCCCTCGGGCCCTATGCCCCTGTCAGGCCGATTCAATATAATCAAACATGGGCTTTGAGTTCTGAAATAGCCGGGAAAAGCCTTAAATTTAGAGGGGCTCTTTGATCGTGGGGAAATCAAATGAGTGATTGGGGCTTCTTGATTATCAGCAAATCAAGCAAGCAATTGGGTTCCTAACCTTGCTCCTTGATCATCACTAAATCAAGTGAGCGAGTGTCCATGTTCCCAAGGACAAACAGGGAAAGGGGAAGAAGAGGGGGCCACCTGCTCACCTTCAGGCACCGAAAGCACAGGAACACAAAACTAAAGGGGCTGCTCACCGAACCTTACCAGAATGTGTATCTCGTCTACACCGAAGGCAGCACCACTCCACGTTGGTGTGCCAGATGTTGCCAAATCCCCCTCTGGGTCAGCTGGGGGGAAGAGGAGAAACGGCAGGGCCTTGTGGGCATGAGGCGAATGGGTGAGCTGGCAACGAGGTCACCACACAGACCCCAGGAGTCAGGTGAGACGCAGCACACAGATGATGAGTTGGCCACAGACTCAACTATACTCAGGAAGAGTTTGGGGGGGCTTACATAGGGTCGGGGTCCAATCAGGTGTAGCCACTCTTCTACTCAGGGGAGGGGAGGAAACAGCCACCAATCATTCAGCTGTTTACTGGGTGTCAGGTTAGATAGCTGCTTCCCATTGGTTGTTCATCTTTCCTTCCCATTGGTTATTCATCCGCCCGTCATTTGGTTGCCCATCCCACTGCCTGTATGGTTTCTTCTCAGGCTTATCTGTAGACAGACCTCCTGCATTCGGGAGCCCAGGCTAGGACCTCCATAAATTGATAGTGCCACAATTCACGGGGATCAAGTAGGCTTTATCCCGGGCATACAAGTTTGGTTCAACATATGCAAATCAATAAATGTAATTCACCATATAAATCAGTCCAAAGTTTAAGAGCATATGATACTCTTGAGAGATGCAGAAAAAGCTTTTGACAAGATCCAACAGACTTTATGATCAAAACCCTAGAGACAGTTGGAATGGAAGGAAACTTTATAAATATAATAAAAGCTGTACACAACAAGCCCAGAGCAAGGATTATACTCAATGGGGAAAACCTTGAAGCATTCCCACTTCGATCAGGAACTAGACAAGGCTGTCCACTCTCACCACTTCTATTCAATATTCTACTTGAAGTCTTAGCTGAAGCCATAAGACAAGAAAGGGACATAAAAGGGATTCAGATCGGCAAGGAAGAAGTCAAGTTATCTCTATTTGCAGATGACATGATCTTATACCTGAATGATCCCAAAAACTCCACCAGGAAGCTCCTGGAACTAATAGAGAAGTTCAGCAGGGTGGCAGGAAACAAAATAAATGTGCAAAAATCGGTGGCCTTCCTATATGCCCAGAATGAAAGAAGTGAAAAAGCCTTGAGAGAAACAATCCCATTTACAAATCCCATTTAAAAATCCATAGTTGTAAAAACAGCTTGGTATTGGTTTCAAAATAGACACACAGATCAATGGTTAAGGCTTGAAGACCCAGATATAAGTCCACACAACTACAGCCATTTGATCTATGACAAAAGGGCCCAAAAATCCAATGGAAAAAGAACAGCATCTTCAACAAATGGTGCTGGAAAAACTGGATCTACACATGCAGAAAATGAAAACTGGACCCGTACTTGTCACCATGTACAAGGATTAATTCCAAATGGACCAAGGGCCTCGACATAAGGCCAAAGACTATAAAAACTGTAAATGAAAGGGTAGGGAACTCTCTCGAGCTGATTGGGGTAGGCCAACAGTTCCTAAATGGACATCCAATAGTACAGTCACTACAACCATCACTCAACAGATGGGATCTGGTGAAATTAAAGAGCTTCTGTTCAGATAAAGAGATTGTAACTCGAGCACAAAGGCAAGCCACAGAATGGGAGGAAATCTTCACAAACCACAGATCTGACAGAGCTCTATTATCCAGAGTGCACAAAGAACTTAGAAAACTAAACACCAAGGAAACAAATGGCCAAATTAAAAAATGGGCCTTGGAACTTAAAAGAAACTTTAACAAGGACGAAATTAAATGTCTAACCAATATCTGAAAAAATGCTCCACATCCTTAGCCATCAGGGAAATGCAAATCAAAACTCTCCTGAGATATCATCTCACCCCTGTCAGGATGGCAAAAATCCACAATACAAACAACACCAAGTGCTGGAGAGGATGTGGAGAGAGGGGAACTCTCCTACATTGCTGGTGGGAGTGCAGGCTCATACAACCACTCTGGCAAACCATAGGGAGATTCTTAAAGAAGTTAAAGATTGAAATGCCATATGACCCTGCTATTCCACTTTTGGGAATAAACCCCCATACAGCAAAATTTCACCTCAATAGCACAAGCACGACCATGTTCATAACAGTACTGTTTACAATAGGAAAGTCATGGAATCAGCCTAAATGTCCAACAGTTAACTAATGGATAAGGAAAATGTGGTACATTCATAAAATGGAATACTACTCAGCCATAAAAAATGATGAATTATTGCAAATTTCCGGGGAAATGGATGGAATTAGAAACAATTATATTGAGTGAAGTATCCCAGACACAGAAAATTAAGTGCCATATATTCTCCCTAATAGGTGGATCCTAGTACCAAACTCACTTAGAGACACTCAAAGACAAATCTCTGTAATATCTACAGTAATTGTAAAGATTATAAACAGGAGGGATGGGGAAGGAGGGACCCACCAGAAACAAGGAGAGAGGGGACCATGTTACAGCAGAGAAAATAGGCCACCATCAAGGACTGCAAGTATGTAATGAGACATCTGGTTAAGTTCACAGACTTTCCTTCCTGATCATTTACAACTGATGGGTATGATCTCATCAGAAGGGGAGGGCATATAGGCTGCCTGATAGAAAGTAACCATTTTGCAAATGGGTGATTGACCCCTATCTCACCGTGGTCTCCTACTTTTATTGCATCTACCTTTGAATATACTCTTATAACAAGACTCTAATTTAACAGGTGTTTATCTCTGCCCAGGGGGTGACAAACCATAATTCACATCATCAGAGACTCTCTATCAACCACCTGGAACTGGGCCAGCCTAATTTCTCCCCACCCTGAAGCTCAGGGAAATTTGCAGAAAAGGGGGCAGTAAGATTGTAAGAGCACAAGGATGGAAAGAGTAATAATATGCAAGATACTCTACACAAGTTAGGGCCAAAGTAGTCATAATAGGACTTTGCATGACCTGCGTTATGTCCAACACATTATTGACTGGACAAAGTCTAGCATGGACTAAAGGCACTAGGATCCTTCTAGGCTAGGGATGGCCAGTCACAGTAGTGTTCCTAACCTTAAGGGGAACACAGGAAAGCGTTCTGGGAAATGCCCCTGGGTCATTGCATCTCATCTGAGAGGAGGACCCAGACAAGAGTTTGGCATGCACAGTAAAGGATGCTCTGGGGATTGGGGTGGAGGCATTGGGGGATGGGGAGGGAGGGGAGAGGGGAGGGGGCAGCAGGGATGTCGGGGGGATGTGGAGAGAGGGGAGAGGGGAGGGGGGAGCAGGGAGGTCGGAGGGATGTGGAGGGAGAGAGGGGACCGGTGTACCTGTTAAGTTTGTATGAGTGGAAATAATAATAATAATAATAATAATAATAATAAAATTAGAAATGAAAATGGAGTTATCACTATGCATACCCAAGAAATTCAGAGTATTATAACGTCATATTTGAAAAACTTATACTTTGTGAAATTTGACAACACAAAGAAATGGATGAATTCTTAAGTAAGCACAACTTACTGAAATTAAATCAGGAAGTTATGAATTATTTAAATAGACCTATAACATATGAGGAAATCGATGAAGTAAACTCGAATCTTCCCACCAAGAAATGTCCTGAACCAGGTGGATTCAGCACCGAATTCTACCAGACATTTAAGGAGCTAATAACACCAATACTCCTTAAACTCTTCCATCAAATAGCAAAGGAAGGAACACTACTTAATTCCTTCTATGAAGCTAATCCCAAACCTAATAAAGATACAATTAAAACAGAAAACTATAGGGGCTGGTGAGGTGGCTCAGGGGTAAAGCCTCTGCCTTGCAGGCGGAAGGCCCTGAGTTCAGATCCTAGACCCCACTTATAGACGCCAGGCGGAAGCTGCGGCCCGCGTTTCTGGTCCTGGTAGGGCTGAGCCTGTGAATCCCGGGGCAGAGTAAACAAGGAGGAGGAGGAGGCAGTCCATGTTGGTTCCCGAATTCGCCCATAGTTCTACACACACACACACACACACACACACACACACACACACACACACACATACAACACACACACAATTGAATAATAATAATAAAAAAAAGAAAACTATAGGCCAATCTCTCTGATGAACACAGATGCAAAGATTCTCAACAAAGCCTTAGCAAATCGCATTCAAAAACATATCAAAAAGATCATTCACGGAGATCAAGTAGGCTTTATCCCAGGCATACAAGGTTGGTTCAACATACACAAATCAATAAATTTATTTTACCATATATACAGTCCAAAGTCCAAGACCACATGATACTCTGGATAGATGCAGAAAAAGCTTTCAACAAGATCCAACAGCCCTTTATGATCAAAACCCTAGAGACAGTTGGAATGGAAGGAACCTTTATCAATATAATAAAAGCGGTATACAACAAGCCCACAGCAATGATTGTACTCAATGGGGAAAAACTCGAAGCATTCCTGCTTTGATCAGGAACTAGACAAGGCTGTCCACTCTCACCACTTCTATTCAATATTGTACTTGAAGTCTTAGATGAAGCCATAAGACAAGAAAGGGAGATTAAAAGGATTCAAATCAGCAAGGAAGAAGTCAAGTTATCTCTATTTGCAGATGACAAGATATTATACCTGAGTGATCCCAAAAACTCCACCAGGAAACTCCTGGAACTAATCAAGAAGTTCAGCAGGGTGTCAGGATACAAAATAAACACACAAAAATCAGTGGCCTTCCTATATGCACAGAATGAAAGAAGTGAAAAAGCCCTGAGAGAAACAATTCCATTTACTATAGCCCCTAAAAAATGAAATAACTTGGTATAAACCTAACCAAGAACTGACATTTACAATGAAAACTTTAAAACCCTAAAGAAAGAAATTACAGAAGAAACTAGAAGGTGGAAAGACCTTCCATGTTCCTGGATTGCCAGAATCAATATCATAAAAATTAACATCCCACCAAAGGCAATATACAGATTCAATGCTATACCAATTAAAATCCTGCCACATCCTTATCTGAACAATCTGGTAGAATATGTCTCAGTTTGGAAAGAGGGATTCAAAGAAACATCTTTTGGGATAAGGACATGGCTTTATTTAAAAGAAAAATATGGGAATTGTCAGGCTGTTGCAGTCCGCCTGCATAGTTGCTCATAAATGACCATCACACAGCTCAAGGGAACAAGGAGTTTACTTTCTTACGACAGGTCGGTTACAGTTCATAGTCCAGCTTGACGGGAGAACACACACCAACACCAGGGTCGAGGGAACTGGCCACCATAATGGCTGAGAGATGGACAATCCTTACTTGCCAGACCAGCATGTCTGGCCAAGTGAACAGAAGGATGCCAACTCTCTCAACCAGCTCTCTGTGATTTATCCAGGGCCTAATCCCACCCACCATGGGCTGGGTCTTCCCCAGCAGCTAGACAATCTCCTTCAGGTTTGCTCTGGGCTTAACTCAACCATCAACTCTCTACACCTGTGCCCAGAGCTCAAACCCTCAAGAGTCAAGTTGACACCTGTGCTTAACTATGACATTCCACCCCTTGTCAACTTGACACAAAAACAATAGCACTTTTAAACTGTAACCTTTCCTGTCCCCACAGATGTTAAAATATAAATACATTCCATGGACAAATTTAAAATGTTCTCTCATAAAAACTTCAGTTCCAATATTTTAAAACATTAAAACAGAAGGATCTTAAAACAGTAAGAAAACATTAAAAAGATCAAAGTCCAGCAAATCACCTCATTCTGTACTTCAATGTCCATCTTCTGATGCTCATCACGTAGTCAAGGCGGCTCAAAGATTTGAGGCATTCCCAGTCCCTGTTTGCAGCTTGAAGTTGTAAGAGCAGAGTTCCTCTGAACCAGGCTGAATCTCCACTCGCAGTCGTCCTCAGCAGCAGTCCCACAGTTCTGGCATCTCAAACACAACTCTGGGTTCTCCTCTGCAGCTTTAAGCTTCACCATCTCTTGCAGGAACTCTATGCCTGCCACTTGGTGCCAAGATTTTGCTGCTCTCCACGAACCCTTCAGTAGTACATCAAAACCAGTATCACCTGAGGGACGCTGCCAGATTCCGAAGCGAGGTTGAAACGCAGCTTAGTCCACTGGAGCCACAGCTGCACCAACTTCAACGTGCTGACGCTGGAAAAGCCTCTCTTCTAGGCAACCAAACTTGCAAAGGGCAAGAAACAGCTTTAACTTGGGCTTTCGCCCCCTGAAGGAATCTGAGCTTCCAAACCACGAACTTGCCATATGATGGTTTCCACGTCCTCCACCGTCTCAGTGCAAGTCACTAGGTTTTCCTTCACTGATACTCATTTGTCCAACAGCAGCAGATATTCTGCTGCCTGCCCTTTGTATATCCAAACCTCCAAGGCTGCCAACACAGCTCTCCTCTGTCAAGCAAACCAGTCCATCGTCCTTATATTCAGTTTTACCAAAGTCCTTGTTTCCCTCATCACAAATTGGGCCCAAACAATGTCTCTCAGCAATTGGCCCACTAAACGCTAAAGAATGGTATTTGTAAATCCACAAAGTGAAAATTTTCAAGAATTTCCAACTTTCTCCAGCAGAACCGTTCAAAAGCCACAAAATCCACATAGTCAGATTTATCAGCAACACCCCACTTCCTGGGACCAAATTCTGTTGCAGTCCGCCTGCATAGATGCTCATAAATGACCATCACACAGCTGAAGGGAACAAGGAGTTTACTTTCTTACGACAGTCCGGTTACAGTTCATAGTCCAGCTTGACGGGAGAACACACACCAACACCAGGGTCGAGGGAACTGGCCACCATAACGGCTGAGAGATGGACAATCCTTACTTGCCAGACCAGCATGTCTGGCCAAGTGAACAGAAGGATGCCAACTCTCTCAACCAGCTCTCTGTGATTTATCCAGGGCCTAATCCCACCCACCATGGGCTGGGTCTTCCCCACCAGCTAGACAATCTCCTTCAGGTTTGTTCTGGGCTTAACTCAACCATCAACTCTCTACACCTGTGCCCAGAGCTCATACCCTCAAGAGTCAAGTTGACACCTGTGCTTAACTATGACACAGGCCTTGGTGTTTCTTCGCAGTTCAGGCCTAAAGCCTGTTCCCTGGTGAAGGTCACAGTAACCCCATGGGCAGGTGCTAGGAATTTCTTGGAATGTCACAATACCGCCCATGGACAGGTGCTAAGTATTCCTCAGGTAATTTAAATTATGTCTCTGGCTGGAGGAATTCTTCTGGAAATTAGGAGTGCCTTTTACCTCCTCTTAGGTTTTTTGGAACTAGATTCCTGCTGTCTGATCTAGAGAAGAAGCCTGCTTTTCAACTTTAAGTCAAATTCTAAATAGAGATTTCATGTCTAGTCACTTACAGTAAGTAGACTTGTTAGCCAGAATGTGTGCACTGATTTTAAAGAAATTAGAGAATAACTTCTAGAGTCTTAAAACATAGGTGCGTAAAATTCCCACTTATGTACTAACTCAGAAATTCCAGAAGTATAAGACTATGCTATCAGCCCACTAGAACCTTAAAAGAAACTGTGATACCCTCTTTCCCTGGCTGAAGGCCAAGGAAGAGACCATCATGCCAGAAAGTCTAGATGCCAAGACTGCCCCTGGAGATGGTATTTACAATTCAAACTGGGAGAATCCATGTCAGAAGCAAGGGAGGCCATGTCTTTCCTTTCCCAAACAGCACTCTTATGACAAATCACAGAGATGGACCATTCGAGTGCACTCCCACCAATGATTGCCTCTGCCCTGAAAAAGACACGCTTGGCATATAGGGCCTGACTGGACCCCAGGTTTGTAGAATGCATGGTTCACAGATGGGTCATCTAACTGATGGCAATATACTTCTGGAATTCCTCAAAGGAAGACATAAGCAACCTAACTATTAAAGGAATAGAAGGATGCTATTATAGGAGGAATTATTCTTTTAATAATTATATTGCTTGTGTTTTCTTCAGTACATATCCCAGTAGAGCTCCATTAACAGAACCATGCTATAGGCGCTTATGGCCCTTGAATATCCAAGCCATGGCCCCCCTAGACATGTGGTTCAAGCCTGAATAGCAGAGACTGCATGAGCTGCATGCAACTTCACAAGCTAGAACCTGCTGCCATGCCTGGTGCCCATGTCAACATGCCAGACTGAGAGGATCAACCTGGAAAGGACAACAGCAAAAGCTCACACTGGGACTTATGGGGTGTTGGGGACTCCTATAGTTAATTGTTGAAATCAAAAGGAGATCATTCCTCCTCTGTGTATTTTAAAAAAGAGGTCTCTGTTAAAAAGGTCAACTATGTAGGCTCAGCCCCATGGCTATATGGTGAAGCATTATAGATTAGTTAGGTTTGGAAATACTAGGAGAATGTTTCTGTTAAGTGCCTTTACCCTCAAGCAATGGGTTAGGTTCTTGAAAAAATGTCCACCTTGAAGGTGATTTTTGCTAACTGGAAAATTATATGTCTACTGTAGGTACAACATTCTTTACCCCAAAATTTTCTGTATAAAAGCTGCCATGAAAGTTTCAATAAATGGGTTCAGAATTCACTCAGTGTAAAGAGAGTTGCATGTGTTCTGTGCTCCACCTGGTCCGGGGGAGCCCTGGTCTTGAGGCGGTGACACTGGTCTGCGGCAAAATCCCAAAGCAATTCTTTAAAGAAGTTGACCAAACAACCTCACAATTCATATAGAGGCACAAAAGACCCAGGATAGCAAAAAAAAATCCTGAGTAACAAAAACACTGCTCGAGGTATCACCATACCAAACCTCAGTCTATACTACAAATCCATAGTTATAAAACTAGCCTGAAACTGGCTCCAAATAGACACACAGATCAGTGGATAAGGATTGAAGACCCAGAAATAAGCCCACACAACTACAGCCATTTGATCTTTGACAAAAGGGCCCAAAAAATCCAATGGAAAAAGAACAGCATCTTCAACAAATGGTGCTGGCAAAACTGGATGTCCACATGCAAAAGATTAGAACTGAACCCGTACTTGTCACCATGTACAAGAATTAATTCCAAATGGATCAAGGACCTTGATATAAGGCCAGAGACTATAAAAACCTTAGTTGAAAGGGTAGGGAACTCCCTCAAGCTGATTGGGCTAGGCCAACATTTCCTAAACAGACATCCAATGGCACAGTCACTACAACCAACACTCAACAGATGGGATCTGGTGAAATTAAAGAGCTTCTGTTCAGATAAAGAGATTGTAACTTAAGCATAAAGGCAACCCAGAGAATGGGAGAAAATCTTCACTAACCACAGATCTGATAGAGCTCTAATATCCAGAGTGCACAAAGAACTTAGAAAACTAAACACCAAGGAAACAAATGGCCAAATTAAAAAATGGGCCTTGGAACTTAAAAGAAACTTTAACAAGGACGAAATTAAATGTCTAACCAATATCTGAAAAAATGCTCCACATCCTTAGCCATCAGGGAAATACAAATCAAAACTTCTCAAGATATCATCTCACCATGGTCAGGATGGCAAAAATCCACAATACATACAACACTAAATGATGGAGAGGATGTGGAGAGAGGGGAACTCTTCAACATTGCTGGTGGGAATCCAGGCTTATACAACCACACTGGTGAGCCGTCTGGCGATTCTTAAGGAAGTTAAAGATTGAAATGCCATATGACCTTGCTATTCCACTTTTGGGAATAACCCCCCTGTACAGCAAAAATTCACCTCGATAGCACAAGCACGACCATGTTCATAGCAACACTGTTTACAATAGCAAAGTCATGGAATCAACACAAATGCCCAACAGTTGATGAGTGGATAAGGAAAATGTGGTATATTTATAGAATGGAATACTACTCAGCTATCAAAAATGATGAGTTAATGAGATTTTCCAGGAAATGGATGGAATTAGAAACAATTACATTGAATGAAATATCCCAGACACAGAAAATTAAGTGCTATATGTACTCCCTAATTGGTGGATCCAAGTACCAAACCCACTTAGAGACATACTCAAAGATATATCTCTGTAATACCTACAGTAATTGCAAAGATTATAAACGGGAGAGAAGGGGAAGGATGACACCACCAGAAACAAGGAGAGAAGGGATCATGCTACACCAGAGATAATAGGCCACCATCAAGGACTGCAAGGGGTGATATCCAATACCAGTCAGGATGGAGCCAAGGGCATTTCAGGAGCAGCAAAACAGAAAAAATCAAGAAACCGTAATTCAGAACATCAGAGACTCTATATCAACCACCTGGAATCAGGCCTGCCTAATCTCTCCCCATCCTGAATCTCAGGGAAATTTGCAGAAGAGGGGGCGGTAAGATTGTAAGAGCCTAAAGATGGGGAGGAGCAATAATATGCAAGATACTACACACAAGTTAGGGCCAAAGCAATCATAATAGGACTTTGCATGACCTGTGCAAATAATATATTGATATTATTGACCTCTCATAATCTAGCATGGACTAAAGTCACTAAGATCCTTATAAGCAAGGGTTTAACAGCCACAGTAGTGTTCATATACTTAAGGGGAACACAGGAGATAACTCTAGGAAATGCCACTGAGTCCTTACACCTCATCAGAGAGGAGGACCCAGAGGAAAGTTTGTCATACACATTAAAGGATGCTCCAGAGATGGGGGGAGGGGGCACTGGGAGAAAGGAAGGAAGGGAGGAAAGGAAGGGGAAAAGGGGGGAATGAGCAGTGATGTGCAGGGAGGGGTGAACAGAGGGAAGGGACTGGGGTACCTATTACGTTTGTATGACCAGAAAAAAATTGATAATACATAATTTATTAAAAAAAAGTGATGATGAACTGGCCTGAGATGTTTCTGTCAAGTGCCACAGACAATTAAACAAAATTCCTAAAATCAGCTATGTGGTACTCCTTATGATCAGAGTTTTGAATGTTTCCCAAAACAGTATAAGCATTTTCCATTGCTCTTGGTTTCCCTCCAGAAACTTTTAGTGAGACCTTATTGCTGAAGATACCTGCCGCAGTTCACATGCATGGTTAAAGATAAGTGATCATCAAATGGATTAAGGGAACAAGGGGTTTATTTTATTATGATAGTCTGGTCACAGTCTGTAGACCAGCTTCATGGGAGAGCATGCACCAACGCTAGGGCCAAGTGAACAGGCCACACCATCTCTACATAATGGCTGAGAGAGGGATGACCCTTACTTGCCAGACCAGCATGTCTGGCCAAGTGTACACAAGGATGCCAACATTCTCAATCAGCTCTCTGTATTTTACTCCAGTTCGTAGGCCCACGCACCATGAGCTGGGCCTTCCCCATCAGCTAGACAATCTCCTGCAGGTTTGCTCTGGGAATAACTCAACAACTAATTCTCTACAAATGATCCTGGAGCTCAAACCCTCAACTGTCCCATTGATACCTTTGCCTAACCAGGACACTACCACTGTCACTGATCAAAGGACATGAAACAAAGCAAGCTGAGGCAGATCTTCCTCCCTGATGACCAGCTTTCACAGTACAAGAAGGAACAATACAAGCTTCTGGGTGAGAAAAGCAATCAACAGTCTCACTCAGTTGAGAATTTTGCATGCTACAATAACAACCACCCTGACAACAGGTGACTACAGGTGTAATAGTGGCATGTACGTTAAGGGGGTAGCCAACCTGTTTCTGAGTGAATTTAAGGCCCACATTTCAGCAGGGATCACATTCATGGTATGATACACTAAGCCAGTAACCTGTGGAAGGTAATGCCATAGTCTCTAGGGAGAAATAAATTACTAAACTTTAGCTGTAAGAATGATATCAAATTGTCTTCTAAACATTTATCATTATACGCATTGATTATAGAAGCTACACTTTCAGCACTCAATCTATAAGTTTCTTTTTGCAATAAATGGTGTTAGTAAAAAAAAATCACAGCTGACAAAAGTACACAGAGTGACTGTGGACTTCTCAGCCCTAAATAAGATGTCGTAGTTTGAATATAAGTTATGGCCAATGTGGTCATATGTTTAAATACTTTGTTGCTTGGTAATGTCATGGCACCTTTAGGAGGCAAAGCCTTGCTGAAGGAAGGCATACCACTTGAGGTGGGCCTTGAGGTTGTTTAGCATTACACTGATTCTGTTGGGAGTCTGCTCTCTCAGCTTCCATGTTGTCTGAAATGACTTACACTGCCTCACCTTTTTCCACCTACCATGATTTTTATGCCATAATGGACGGTATCTCCCTTCTCAAGCCCTAAGCCAAATAAATTTCCCTTTCTCCCTTAAGCTGTTTGAGTATTGCCTTCCAACAACAGAGAAAAGTAACTGCTATACAGGACAACTACATAACCCCCACTCCAAGGTTTAGGGAATATAGCAAGAAAGTAAGAGTCAGAGAGTGTAGAGGGATGAGGCCAGATATTATCTTCTCGACAGACATGACACAGTTGCTGAACCCATGAACTAATTGCAGTGATGTCTACATCCACAAATCTTGAATAAGAGTTGTACTATCAACATTTAACCATAGAAAGAAAAAAATCTAAAGAGTCTTCCCAACTCCCTGAAAAACTATTGAGGTTTAATACTGGATCCAAGAAAGGGCAGCTACTTTCCTCAATGGTATGCCTACTGATAATATTATCCATGCTCCAGCAAATGCTCAGGCACAGGCCATTAGAGGAATACCAGATAAAACTCAGTGGGTCATACATGAAAGATAACCATGAAATTAAGAGGGAGACTGGTAAAAAGAATACAGTTTGCGGTGGGAAAAGAAGGAATGTGCAATAGAGTAATAAGGGATAAAAATACATATATATATAAATTTTCTGCATTCCTATAGGCTTATACAACCTCTCTTGTAATTAGTCTGGCAATGTTTTAAAAACTTAAAGATTGAAATCCCACATAACCCGACTATTCCACTTCTGGGAATAATCCCCCATAAAGCAAAAATTCACCTCAATGACACAAGAACACCCATGTTCATAGCAGCACTATTTAAAACAGCAAAGTTATGGAATCAACACAAATGCCCAAGAGTAGAAGAATGGATAAGGAAAATGTGGTACATTTATACAATGGAATACTACCCAGCCATCAAAAAATGATGAATTAATGAAATTTGCTGTGAAATGGATGGAACTAAAAAAAATTGTATTGAGTGAAGCATCCCATAAAAAGAAAATTAAGCGCTGTATGTACTCCCTAATAGGTGGATCCTAGTTCCAAACCCACTTAGTGACATATTCAAAGATAAATCTCTGTAATACCTACAGTTATTGCAAAGATTATAAACAGGAGGGAAGGGGAAGTAGGACCCCTAGAAATAAGGAGATAGGGAATCATGCTACAGTAGAGAAAATAGGTCACCATCAAGTATTGCAAGCAAGTAGCAAGACATCTGGTTAAGCTCACTCACTTTCCTTCCTGGTCACTTGTGACTGATGGGGTTTGATCTCACCAATCAGGGAGGGTATAGAGTCTTAAGATAGATGGTAACCATTCAACAAATGGGAGACTGAGCCGCCTCACTACAGTCTTCTACTCCTATTCCATCTTCTTTTAATCAGCATTTTATCTCTGGTTAAGAGGTGACCTCCAATACCAATCAGGATGGAGCCAAGGGCAGTGCAGAAACAGCAAAACTGTAAACAACAACGACCCATAATTCAGAACATCAGAGACCTTGCATTAATCATCTGGAACCAGACCAGCCAAATCTCTCTCCATCTAAGGCTCAGGGAAATTTGGGGAAGAGGGGGTGGTAAGATTGTAAGAGCCTAAAAATGGGGATACTAACCCAAGATACACACTAGTTAGGGCCACAGTAGCCATAATTGGACTTTGCATGACCTGCACAATAACTGACATGTCAATGACCCTCCAAAGTCTAGCATAAATGACAGGCACTAGGATCCTTAGATGCAAGGGACTAACAGTCATAACAGTGTTCCCATACTAAAGGAGAGTCCAAGAAAAGGCTCTGGGCAATGCCACTGAGTCCTTACACTTCACCAGAGTGGAGAATGCAGAGGGAAGTTTGACATTCACACTAAAGGATGCTCCAGGTAATGGGCGGCACTGGGAGAAAGGGAGAGATGGGGTGAAAGGAAGAGGAAAAGAGGGAAGGGAACGAGGGGTGCGGGGAGGGGAGGGGGCTGGAGACAACCCGGGTAACTATTAAGTTTGTATGATTGGGAAAATAAAATAATAAATAAATAAATAAATAAATAAATAAATAAATTTAAAAAACGAATTTGACCAAGTAACTGTTTTATGCAAGAGTTTCTGAAAAAAAATAGTCCATGCAAGAAATAAAGGTATTTATTCAAGAAAAAAGCATTTTCTGTGTTCCTGAATTAAAACCTGTAACAGCAAGTAAACTAAAAGTTAGGACTTATACAGGATACAATCAGAAATGAAATGGTAACACACAGATTAGGAAAAATTATATCTGAATAATGTATCTGGTAACAAGCTTTTATTCACAACACACAAAACTCCTAACAATAATAAGATGACAATGTAATTTAAATATTGGACAAAAGACCATAATCTCTCCCCATCCTGAAGCTCAGGGAAATTTGGGGAAGAGGGGAAGATAGGATTGTAAGGGCACAAGTATGGGAGGAGTAATGATATGCAAGATACTCCACACAAGTTAGGGCCGAAGCAATCATAATAGGACTCTGCATGACCTGTTCTGTGTCCAACACATTATTGACCCCACAAAGTCTAGCATGGACTAAAGGCATTAGGATCCTTGGAGGCTAGGGACTGACAGTCACAGTAGTGTTCCTAAGCTTAAGGGGAACACAGGAAAGGGTTCTGGGAAATGCCGCTGGGTCCTTGCACCTGATCGGAGAGGAGGGCCTAGAGGAGAGTTTGGCATGCACAGTAAAGGATGCTCCGGGGATGGGGGGAAGGCACTGGGGGATGGGCAGGGAGGGGGGAGCGGATAGGGCAGAGCAGCGGGGTGGAGGTTGGAGGGAGGGGGGAGCGGATAGGGCAGAGCAGCGGGGTGGAGGTTGGAGGGAGGGGGGGATCCGGGTACCTGTTAAGTTTGTATGAGCGGAAATTTAAAAAAAAAAAAGAGTAAAAAAAGAGAAATTTCTCTAACAGAAAAAGATTTAAAACAGCCAATGAGTATATAAAGAGATGCTGTAATTACTCTCCGGGGAAATTCAAGTCAAAACTACAGCAAAGCACCTCTTTACACCCATTCAAATGACTATAGTAAAAGTTATTAAATGCAGGCAAAAACTGAGAGAAACTGGAGTCTTCTACATTGCTGATTTGATTATACAATGATACCTTTGCATTACTGGACAATGTGGCAATTTCTAAGTGGTAAATATAGAAAGACTCAGAAATTCATTGTCTAGTGTTGTCCTTTGAAGGTGGAATGTCCCTCCTAGACTCATGTATTTATACACTTGATCTCAAGTTGGTGGCGTGCTGTGGGAAGACTGTGGAATCTCTAGGAGATGGATCTTTGCTGGAGGAAGTATGTTACTAGTGACTGGGCCTTGAGATTGTGTAGTCAGGCCCCACTTTCTGTTTTCGCTAGACTTTTTAACTGCTCATGTGATATGAAGAGCTGGTCTTTTGCTTATACTGACATGCCTTCCCCACCAAGTTGGACTCTAATCCCCCTGGAACCATGAATCAAATAATAAACCATTACTTTCATAAATTGTATTGGTTAGGATATTTTATCACAACACAGAATAAAAATCTGAAGTAACTAGGTATATACACGGGTAAAGTGAAAATGTACTTGCACAAGAAAAAATATGGTCCAATCCACCCTCTGCCGCCATCTTTGGCCCATGCGGGTATGCCTCCTTGCTGTGGTTCCGGGTCCTCAGCCTCTGCGGGTCGCACTGCTGGGGAGAAGCGCAGCCGACGCAGGCTGACCACAGCGCCAGAAGGACGCGGTGAGTGCGGCAGGGTATCCATAGCGCCAGAAGGACGCGGTGTCCACAGTGCCGGAAGGATGCGATATAAACTTGGAAGTCCTTGGATTTAACTCACAACCTATTGTGTGAAGATCAGGGTAGAACACCTTCTGCTCCAGATGCCAGGAATGGGGTTGGTACCATTTGAGGACATAGCTGTGGACTTCACCTGGGAGGAGTGGCAGTAACTGGATGCTGCTCAGAGGACCCTCTACAGAGATGTGACAAAATTAGAAATGAACATGGAATTATCACTACTGATACCCAAGAAATCCAGAGAATTATAACATCATATTTCAAAAACTTATACTCTGTGAAGTTTGACAACACAAAAGAGATGGATGAATTTCTAAGTAAACACAACTTACCTAAATTGAATCAGGAAGTTGTAAATTATTTTAATAGTCCTAAAACATACAAAGAAATTGAGGAAGTAATCTCGAATCTTCCCACCAAAAAATGTCCTGGACCAGATGGATTCAGCACAGAATTCTACCAAACATTTAAGGAGTTAATAACACAATACTCCTTAAACGGTTCCATCAAATGGCAAAGGGAGGAACACTAACAAATTCCTTCTATGAAGCTAATATTGTTTTAATCCCAAAACCTAACAAAGATTCACTTAAAAAAGAAAACTATAGGCCGATCTCTCTGAAGAACACAGATGCAAAGATTCTCAAAAAAGTCTTAGCAAGTTGGATTCAAAAACATATTAAAAAAGATCATTCACGGAGATCAAGGAGGCTTCATCCTCGGCACACAAGGTTGGTTCAACATACGCAAATCAATAAATGTAATTCATCATGTAAACCAGTTCAAAGTCCAAGACCACATGATACTCTCCACAGATGCAGAAAAAGCCTTTGACAAGATCCAACAGCTTTTTATGATAAAAACACTAGAGACAGTAGGAATGGAAGGAACCTTTATCAATATAATAAAAGCTATATACAACAAGCCCACAGCAAGGATTATGCTCAATGGGGAACAATTGGAAGCATTCCCATTTCGATCAGGAACTAGACAAGGCTTTCCACTCTCACCACTTCTATTCAATATTGTAATTGAAGTCTTAGCCAAAGCCATAAGACAAGAAAGGGACATAAGAGGGATTCAAATCGGCAAGGAAGAAGTCAAGCTATCCCTATTTGCAGATGACATGATCTTATACCTCAGTGATCCCAAAAACTCCACCAGGAAGCTCCTGGAACTAATTGAGAAGTTCAGCAGGGTGGCAGGATACAAAATCAATGTGCAAAAATCAGAGGCCTTCCTATATGCCCAGAATGAAAGAAGTGAAAAAGCCTTGAGAGAAACCATCCCATTCACTACAGCCCCTAAAAAAATGAAATACCTTGGTATAAACCTAACCAAGGAGGTAAAAGACCTTTACAATGAAAACTTTCCTGGATTGGCAGAATCAACATCGTAAAAATGACCATCCTACCAAAGGCAATATACAAATTCAATGCTATACCAATTAAAATCCCAAAGCAGTTCTTCAAAGAAGTTGACCAAACAATCTCAAAATTCATATGGAGGCACAAAAGACCCAGGATAGCAAAGACCATCCTGAGTAACAAAAACACTGCTGGAGGTATTACCATACCAAACCTTAGTCTATACTGCAAATCCATACTTATAAAAACAGCCTGGAACTGGCTCCAAAATAGACACACAGATCAATGGATAAGGATTGAAGACCCAGATATAAGCCCACAAAATTACAGCCATTTGGTCTTTGACAAAGGGGCCCAAAGAATCCAATGGAAAAAGAACAGTATCTTCAACAAATGGTGCTGGCAAAACTGGATCTCCACATGCAGAAGATTAAAACTGGACCCATACTTGTCACCATGTACAAGACTTAATTCCAAATGGATCAAGGACCTTAATATAAGGCCAGAGACTATAAAAACCATAGTTGAAAGGATAGGGAACTCCCTCGAGCTGATTGGGCTAGGCCAACATTTCCTAAACAGACATCCAATGTCACAGTCACTGCTACCAACTCTCAACAGTTGTGAACTTGTGAAATTAAAGAGCTTCTGTTCAGATAAAGAGATTGTAACTCGAGCTCACAGGCAACCCACAGAATGGGAGAAAATCTTCACTAACCACATATGTGATAGAGCTCTACTCTCCAGAGTGCACAAAGAACTTAGAAAGCTAAACACCAAGGAAACCAATGGCCCAATTAAAAAATGGGCCCTGGAACTTAAAAGAAATTTTACAAGGGATGAAATTAAAATTCTAACAAATATCTTTAAAAATGCTCCACTTCTTTAGCCATCAGGGAAATGCAAATTAAAACTTCCCTGAGATATCATCTCACCCCAGTCAGGATGGCAAAAATCCACAATACAAACAACAACAAATGCTGGAGAGGATGTGGAGAAAGGGGAACTCTCCTACATTGCTGGTGGGAACGCAGGCTCATACAACCACTCTGGTGAGCCGTCTGGAGATTCTTAAACAAATTAAAGATTGAAATGCCATATGACCCTGCAATTCCACTTTTGGGAATAACCCCCCATACAGCAGAGGTTCACCTCGATAGCACAAGCACGACCATGTTCATAGCAGCACTGTTTACAATATCAAAGTCATGGAATCAGCCCAAATGTCCAACAGTTGATGAGTGGATAAAGAAATGTGGTGTATCTCTACAATGGAGTACTACTCAGCCATCAAAAATGATGAATTACTGGAATTTGCCAGGAAATGGATGTCATTAGAAACAATTATATTAAGTGAAGCATCCCAAACCCAGAAAATTAAGCGCCGTATGTACTCCCTAATAGGTGCCTCCTAGTACCAAACTCACCCAGCCCACCTTGAGACACTCAAAGACAAATCTATGTAATACCTATAGTAATTGCAAGGATTATGAACAGGAGGGATGGGTTGGAGGGCCACACCAGAAACAAGGAGAGAGGGGACCATGCTACAGCAGAGAAAATAGGCCTCCATCAAGGACTGCAAGTAAGTAATATGACACCTGGTTAAGTTCACAGACATTCATTCCTGATCATTTTCAGCTGAGGGTGTATGATCTGACCAGAAGGGGAGGGCATATAGTCTGGCAGATAAAAAGCAACCATTTTGCAAATGAGTGATTGACCCCTCCCTCACTGTGGTTTACTACTTTTAGTACATCTACCCTTGAATGTGCTCTTATAATAAGACTCCAGTTTAACAGCTTTTTGTCTCTGGCCAGGGGGTGACATATAGTGCCCATCAGGATGGAGTGAAGGGCATTGCAGGAGCAGCAAAACTGCAAAAGAAAATCAACAAACCACAATCCAGAACCTCAGAGCCTCTATATCAACCACCTAGAACTAGGCCAGACTAATGTCTCCCCATCCTGAAGCTCAGGGAAATTTGCGGAAGAGGGGGCGGTAAGAGTGTAAGAGCAAAAGGATGGGAGGAACAATGATTTGCAAGATTCTCCACACAAGTTAGGGCCAAAGCAATCGTAATTGGACTTTGCATGCCCTGCACAATGTCCAACATACTATTGACCTCACAAAGTCTAGCATCTGCTAAAAGCACCAAGATCCTTGGAAGCAAGGGATTGACAGTCACAGTAGTGTTCCTATGCTTAAGGGGAACACGGGAAAGTGTTCAGGGAAATTCCACTGGGTCCTTGTATGTCATCGGAGAGGAGGGCCCAGAAGAGAGTTCGGCATGCACAATAAAGGACTCTCTGGGATTTGGGGCGGGAGGCACTGGGGGATGGGGGGAGGGAGGAGGGGAGGGGAATCAGGGTGTACAGGGGGAGGAGGATGGAGGGAGGGAACTGGTGTACCTATTAAGTTTGTATGAGCGGAAATAATAATAAAAAATGTATAAAAAAGAAAAAAAAGAAAGAATACATGTGAATAAATATTCATAGCAGTACTTATGTACAGTAATCTTTTTTCCCATTTTTTCACATATGTTTATTTCCTCAATCCCATGTTCTTTCCTCTATCTGATTATCTATCATCTATCTATCTATCTATCTATCTATCTCCATCTGAATCTGTCTTGCTATTGCATATCTATTTAAATATTTATTTGTTTATTTATTTATTTATTTATTCATTCATTCATTCATTCATTCATTTATGCTCATGCAAACTTAATAGGTACCCCCGTTCCCTCCCTCCCTCCACCCCTTCCTGGACCCCCTTGCTCCCGCCCCACTTTTCCCCTCCCTCCCCCCCCATCTCCCAGTACCTCCTCTACCCCATTCCTGGAGCATCCTTTAATGTGTATGTCAAACTTTCCTCTGGGTCTTCCTCTCTGATGAGTTGTAGGAACTCAGTAGCATTTCCTAGAACTCTTTCTTGTGTTCCCCTTAAGTATAGGAACACTACTGTGGCTGTTAATCCCTTGCTTATAAGGATCTTAGTGCCTTTAGCCCATGGTAGACTTTGAGGGTTAAATAATATGTTGGTTATTGCACAGGTCATGCAAAGTCCTACTATGATTGCTTCGGCCCTAACTTGTGTGTAGTCTCTTGTATATCGTTGTTCCTCCCCATCTTAAGACTCTTACAATCTTACCACCGCCTCTTCCACAAATTTCCCTGAGCTTCAGGATGGGGAGAGATTAGGCTGGCCTAGTACCAGCTGGTTGATATAGAGTCTCTGATGTTCTGAATTATGGTTTGTTGATGTTTTTTTCAGTTTTGCTGCTCCTGCAATGCCTTGGCTCGATCCTGATGGGTATTGGATGTCACCTCCTGGCCAGAGATAAAAACCTGTTAAATTAGCGTCTTGTTATAAGAATATATTCAAAGGTGATGGAATAAAAGGAGGAGACTGCAGTGGGGAGGGGTCAGTCTTCTGTCGCAAAATGGTTACTATCTATCTGCAAGACTACATGCCCTCTGCTTCTGGTAAGATCATACCCCATCCGTTGCAAATGCTCAGGAAGGAAAGTCTGTGAATTTAACCAGATGTCTCATTACTTACTTGCAGTCTTTGATAGTGGCCTATTTTCTCTGCTGTAAGATGACCCCCTCTTTCCTTGTTTCTGGTGTGGCCCTCCTTCCCCATCCCTCCTTTTATAATCTTTGCAATTACTGTATGTATTACAGAGATTTGTCTTTGAGTGTCTCTATGTGGGTTTGATACTAGGATCCACCTATTAGGGAGTAAATACAACGCTTAATTTTCTGTGTCTGAGATACTTCGCTCAATATAATTGTTTCTAATTCCATCTATTTCCTGGCAAATTGCATTAATTCATCATTTTTGATGGCTGAGTAGTATTCCATTTTGTGAATGTACCACATTTTCCTTATCCACTCGTCAACTGTTGGACATTTGGGTTGATTCCATGACTTTGCTATTGTAAACAGTGCTTCTATGAACATGGTCGTGTTTGTGCTATCGAGGTGATTTTTTGCTGTATGGCTTTATTCCCAAAAGTGGAATCGCAGGGTCATATGGAATTTCAATGTTTAACTTCTTTAAGAATCGCCAGACAGCTCGCCAGAGTAGTTGTATAAGCCTGCATTTCCACTAGCAATGTAGAAGAGTTCCCCTCTCTCCACATCCTCTCCAGCACTTGGTGTTGTTTGTATTGTGGATTTTTGCCATCTTGACAGGGGTGAGATGATATCTCAGGGAAGTTTTGATTTGCATTTCCTTGATGGATGAGAATGTGGACCATTTTCTAAGATACTTGTTAGACATTTTAATTTTGTCCCTGGTAAAGTTTCTTTTAAGTTCCAAGGCCCATTTTTTAATTTGGCCATTTGTTTACTTGGTGTTTAGTTTTCTAAGTTCTTTGTGCACTCTGGATATTCGAGCTCTCTCAGATATGTGGTAAGTGAAGACTTTCTCCCATTCTCTGGGTGGTATTTGTGCTCGTGTTACAATCTCTTTATCTGAACAGAAGCTCTTTAATTTCACAAGATCCCATCTGTTGAGTGTTGGTTGTATTGACTGTGCTATTAGATTTTTGTTTAGGAACTGTTGGCCTAGCCCAATCAGCTCGAGGAAGTTCCCTACCCTTTCGATTACGGTTTTTACAGTCTCTGGCCTTATGTCGAGGTCCTTGATCCATTTGGAATTAATTCTTGTACATGGTTACAAGTACGGGTTCAGTTCTAATCTTCTGCATGTGGAGATCCAGTTTTGCCAGCACCATTTGTTGAAGATACTGTTCTTTTTCCATTGGATTTTTTGGGCCCCTTTGTCAAAGATCAAATGGCTGTAGTTGTGTGGGCTTATATCTGGGTCTTCAACCCTTATCCACTGCTTTGTGTGTCTATTTTGGAGAAAATACCAGGCTGTTTTTACAACTATGGATTTGTAGTATAGACTAAGGTTTGGTATGGTTATACCTCCAGCAGTGTTTTTGTTACTCAGGATTGTCTTTGCTATCCTGGGTCTTTTGTGCCTCCATATGAACTTTGAGATTGTTTGGTCAACTTCTTTAAAGAATTGCTTTGGGATTTTAATTGGTATAGCATTGAATTTGTATATTGCCTTTGGTAGGATGGTCATTTTTATGATGTTGATTCTGCCAATCCAGGAACATGGGAGGTCTTTCCACCTTCTGGTGTCTTCTGCAATTTCTTTCTTTAGGGTTTAAAGTTTTAGTTGTAAAGTTCTCTTACTTCTTTGGTTAGGTTTATACTCAGGTGTTTCATTTTCTTACGGGCTACAGTAAATGGGATTGTTTCTCTCAGGGCTTTTTCACTTCTTTCATTCTCGACATATAGGAAGGCCACTGATTTTTATGTTTATTTTGTATCCTGCCACCCAGCTGAACTTCTGTATTAGTTCCAGGAGTTTCCTGGTGGAGTTTTTGGGATCACTCAGGTATAAGATCATGTCATCTGCAAGTAGAAATAACATAACTTCTTCCTTGCCGATTTGAATCCCTCTTATGTCCCTTTCTTGTCTTATGACTTCAGCTAAGACTTCAAGTACAATATTGAATAGAAGTGGTGTGAGTGGACAGCCTTGTCTAGTTCCTGATCGAAGTGGGAATGCTTCCAATTGTTCCCCATTGAGCATAATCCTTGCTGTGGACTTGTTGTATACAGCTTTTATTATATTGATAAAGGTTCCTTCCATTCCTACTGTCTCTGTGCTTTTCATCATAAAAGGTTGTGGGATCTTGTCAAAAGCTTTTTTTGCATCTATCGAGATTATCATGTGGTCTTGGACTTTGGACTGGTTTATATGGTGAATTACATTTATTGATTTGTGTATGTTGAACCAACCTTGTGTGCCAGGGATAAAGCCTACTTGATCTCCATGAATGATCTTTTTGATATGTTTTTGAATCAATTTGCTACGAGTTTGTTGAGAATCTTTGTATCTGTGTTCATCAGAGAGATTTGCCTATAATTTTCTTTTTTAAGTGTATCTTTATTAGGTTTTGTGATTAAGATGATATTAGCTTTGTAGAAAGAATCTGGTAGTGTTCCTTCCTTTGCTATTTGATGAACAGTTTAAGGAGTATTGGTGTTATTAGCTCCTTAAATGTCTGGTAGAATTCTGTGCTGAATCCATCTGGTTCAGGACATTTTTTGGTGGGAAGATTCGAGATTACATCCTCAATTTCCTCATATGTTATAGAACTATTTAAATAATTCACAACTTCCTGATCCAATTTAGGTAAGTTATGTTTACTTAGGAATTCATCCATCTCTTTTGTGTTGTCAAATTTCACCAAGCATAAGTTTTTGAAATATGATGTTATAATTCTCTAGATTTCGTGGGTATCCGTAGTGATAACTCCATTTTCATTTCTAATTTTGTCAATTTGGGCTTTCTCTCTCTTGCTTTTGGTTAACTTAGATAGGGGTGTATCAATCTTATTGATTTTTTCAAAGAACCAGCTTATTGACTGGTTGATTTTCTGTATCGTTTTCCTAATCTCGATTTCGGATATTTCTCCTCTTATTTTGCTAATCTCCTCCCTTCTACTGCTTTTGGGATCAGATTGCTCTAGTGTCTTTTAAGGTTTAAGCTGCATTGTTAAGTTATTTATTTCTGTTTCCACTTTTTTGATGTAGCCATTAAGAGCTATGAACTTACCTCTTAGGACAGCTTTCATTGTGTCCCAGAGATTTTGGTAAGTTGTATTTTCATTATCGTTCACTTTCAGGAAATCTTGAATTTCCTTTTAATTTCCCCATGAACCCAATTCTCATTCAGCATCATAGTGTTAAATTTCCAGGAGTTTGTGTATTTTCTGTTGCTTGTTGTGTTGTGGATGTCAAGCTTTAGGCAGTGGTGGTCTGATAAGGTGCAAGCTAGAATTTCAACTTTCTTGTGTATTTGGAGACTCGTTTTGTGGCCCAATATGTGAACTATTTTGGAAAAATTTCTGTGTGCTGCTGAGAAAAATGTGTATTCTTTGGTGCGTGGATGAAAAGTTCGATAGGGATCTGTAAGGTCATTTCAGTAAGGGTTTGATTAGGCTCCAAAGTGTCTTTGTTAAGTTTTTTGCCTGTTGATCTATATCCCATGTTGAGAGGGCGGTGTTGAAATCCCCAAGAATTATCGTTTGGGTATTGATTTCTTGCTTTAGACGTTGTAGGGTTTGCTTAATGAATGTGGGGGGCCCATATTGGGTGCATATATGTTCAGTATTGTGAAGTCTTCCTGGTGAATTGTACCTGTGAGTAAATTGTAGTATCCATCTGTGTCTCTTATGATCTTTTTTGGTTTGAAGTCCACTTTGTCCGATAGCATAATGGCTACCCCTGCCTGTTTTCTGGTTCCATTAGCTGGCAGAATTTTTGACCAGCCTTTTATTTTTAGGATGTGCCTACTTTTTGTGGTGAAATGGGTTTCCTGCAGGCAGCAGATTCATGGATTATGATTTTTAATCCAAGTTTGTAATCTGTGTCTCTTGATCAGTGAGTTAATTCCATTAACATTTAATGTTGTAATGTAGAAACTATTTTTAATACCGGATATTAATTATGTTTAGTGGCTTTTGTAAGTGTATTGTTTCACTTTTAAGTTTTGGTAGTATTATATTTCCCTTCTGTTCTCCTGGATATGCCTGTTTTTTTCTTCAAGCTTGAATATTATTTCTAGCATTTTTTGAAGGCCTGGTTTGGTGGACATGTATCCCTTTCAAGTTGTCTTTGTGCTGGAAGATTTTTCTTTCTCCCTCGATCATGGCGGATAGTTTTGCAGGGTAAATCAGCCTGGGTTGACATTTTTGCTCATTCAATACTTGAAGTATGTCTCTCCAAGCTCTTCTTGCTTTTACTGTTTCGACTGAGAAGTCATTTGTTATTTTAATAGTTTTAGCTTTAAAAGTGACTTGTTTTTTCTCCCTTGAAGCTCTCAGCACCTGTTCTTTATCTTGATTGTGGAGTGTTTTAACACTTATTTGCCGAGGCGAGTTTCTGTTTTGATTATATCTGTTTGGGGTGTGGAATGTCTCTTGTATATGGATGGGCCTCTCTTTTTTTAGATGAGGAAAGTTTTCCTTGATGATCGTTTGAAAAATTTCCTCAGGAGTGGTATTTTGAGATTCTTGCTTTGGTATTTCACGAATATGCATGTTAGTCTTTTTCAGGGTATCCTATAACTCTTGAATGTTTCTCTCGAGTATCTTTTTGGCTTTAACAACCTCTTCCATTGAGCTGGTTAATACTCCCTCTTTGTCTTCAAGGTCTGAAATTTCTATATTATGCTTCATTAGTTCTGCTGATAAGACTCACTGTTGAATTCTGGGTTGAAGATAACTTGTCTTTTAGTTCAGTTTTAAACTCTGCTTGAGTCTCTTTTAACTGTTCTATGCCTGTTTTTGTTTCTTATACTATTTTTCTCAACTCCTCCAAGTGTCTGTTGTGTTCCTCTGCAAAGTGATTGATGCGGTTATTTAATTCCTCTTGGATTTCCTCTTTCCTAGTATTTTTTATTATTATTATTATTTATTCAATTGTGCATGTGTGTATGTATGTGCGCGCACATGTGTGTACATGTGTGTGTAGAACCACAGACGAATCGGGAACCACCATGGACGCCTCCACCTCCTTCTGCCCCGGGATTCACAGGCTCCACCCTACCAGGACCAGAAGCCCAGGCCGCCCCCACTTCCACCTGGCGTCTATACGTGGGATCTGGCATCTGAACTCAGGACCTTCTGCCTGCAAGGCAGAGGCTTAACCCCTGAGCCACCTCTCCAACCCCTCTTTCCTAGTATTGAACATGGAGTTGAAAGTCATTATCCTGGGTCAGGCTTTCTTGTCTATATTCCGTGGGTTTGTTCTGGTTGGAGTCTATTATTATGAGACTAATTCTTTCAGTGGGAGATTTGTTTTCTTAGGTGTTGTTTCTCATGGATTTGCACTTTGCCTTGGGCATTGTTGTTTTACCTATTAAGACCTTCTTTCAATTTCTTTGTGTTTTTCACTGAACTGAATCATTTGGACTGGGGTATAGTGTTGAGGGGGGGGTTACCTAGGTCACCGTCAGTCCCGGCTGGACTGTGCCTGGGGTGGGGAAAGGTTTTCTTTCATAATATTGATCATGGTAATGATCATGTTTTGAAAGTCGTTATCTTGGGTCTGGCTTTCTTGACTATTTTTCATGACTTTGTTCTGGTTGGAGTCTTTGATTATGGGGTTAATTCCTTCAGTGGGATATTTGTTTTCTTGGGTTTTTTTTCTCATGGATTTGCACTTTGACTTGGGCAATGTCGTTTTATCTCTTAAGAACTTCTTTCAATTTCTGTGTGTTTTTCAGGCATATCCAGGAGAACAGAAAGCAAATATAACACCATTAAGAGCGAAGCTATATACTTATAAAAACTACTAAACATAATAAATGTCTGGAATTAGAAATAATTTCTCCATTATAACACTAAATGTTAATGGAATCAATTCACCGATCAAGAGACACAGATTACAAACTTGGATTAAAAATCACAATCCATCAATCTGCTGCCTTCAGGAAACCCATCTCACCACAAAAGATAGGCACGCTCTAAAAATAAAAGGCTGGTCAACAATTCTACAAGCTAATGGAAGCAAAAAACAGGCAGGGGTAGCCATTATGTTATCAGACAAAGTGGACTTCAAACCAAAGAAAATTATGAGACAAAGATGGATACTACATTTTAGTCACAGGTACAATTCACCAGGAAGACTTCACAATACTGAACATATATGCACCCAATACGGGCCCCTCCACATTCATTAAGAAAACCCTACAGCGTCTAAAGCAAGAAATCAACCTCCAAACGATAATTCTTGGGGACTTCAACACCGGCCTCTCAACATGGAATAGATCAACAGGTCAAAAGCTTAACAGAGACACTTTGGAACTTAATCAAACCCTGAAAGAAATGGACCTTACAGATCTCTATCGAACTTTTCACCCACGTACCAAAGAATACACATTTTTATCAGCAGTACATGGAACTTTCTCCAAAATAGATCACATACTGGGCCACAAAACCAATCTACACATGTACAAAAAAGTTGAAATTCTAACCTGTGCCCTATCAGAACACCACGGCCTAAAGCTGGACATCCACAACACATCAAACAAGAGAAAATACACTAATTCCTGGAAACTTAACAATATGATGCTGAATGAGAACTGGATTCAGGAAGAAATTAAAAAGGAAATTCAAGATTTCCGGAAAGTGAATGATAATGAAAATACAACTTACCAAAATTTCTGGGACACAATGAAAGCTGTTCTAAGACGTAAGTTCATAGCTCTTAATGCCTACATCAAAAAAATGGAAACATCAGAAATAAACAACTTAACAAAGCAGCTTAAAGCTTTAGAGAAACTAGAGCAATCTGATCCCAAAAGTAGTAGAAGAGAGGAGATTAGCAAAATAAGGACAGAAATATCAGAAATCGAGATTAAGAAAATGATAGAAAAAAATCAACCAGTCAAAAAGCTGGTTCTTTGAAAAAATCAATAAGATTGATACACCCCTAGCGATATTAACCAAAAGCAGGAGAGAGAAAACCCAAATTAACAAAATCAGAAATGAACATGTTGTTATCACTATTGATAACCATGAAATCCAGAGAATTATAACATCATATTTCAAAACTTATACTCTGTGAAGTTTGACAACACAAAAGAGATGGATGAATTTCTAAGTAAGCACAACTTACCTATTTTGAATCAGGAAGTTGTGAATTATTTAAATAGTCCTATAACATATAAGGAAATTGAGGAAGTAATCTTGAATCTTCCCACCAAAAATGTCCTGGACCAGATGGATTCAGCACAGAATTCTACCAGACATTTAAGGAGTTAATAATACAATACTCCTTAAACTGTTCAATCAAATAGCAAAGGAAGGAACACTACCAAATCCCTTCTATGAAGCTAATATTGTTTTAATCCCAAAACCTAACAAAGACTCACTTAAAAAAGGAAACTATAGGCCTATCTCTCTGATGAACACAGACGCAAAGATTCTCAACAAAGTTTTAGCAAATTGTATTCAAAAACATATTAAAAAGATTATTCACGGGGACCAAGTAGGCTTCATCCTTGGCACAAAAGGTTGGTTCAACATACGCAAATCAATAAATGTAATTCATCATGTAAACCAGTCCAAAGTCCAAGACCACATGATACTCTCGACAGATGCAGAAAAAGCTTTTGAAAAGATCCAACAGCCTTTTATGATCAAAATGCTAGAGACAGTAGGAATGGAAGGAACCTTTATCAATATAATAAAAGCTGTATACAACAAGCCCACAGCAAGGATTATGCTCAATGGGGAAAAATTGGAAGCATTCCCACTTTAATCAGGAACTAGACAAGGCTGTCCACTCTCACCACTTCTATTCAATATTGTACTTGAAGCCTTACCTGAAGCTGAAAGGGACATAAGAGGGATTCAAATCAGCAGGGAAGAAGTCAAACTATCCCTATTTGCAGATGACATGATCTTATACCTGAGTGATCCCAAAAACTCCACCAGGAAGCTCCTGGAACTAATTGAGATGTTCAGCAGGGTGGCAGGATACAAAATAAATGTGCAAAAATCAGAGGCCTTCCTGTATGCCCAGAATGAAAGAAGTGAAAAAGCCTTGAGAGAAACAATCCCATTCACTACAGCCACTAAAAAAAAGAAATACCTTGGTATAAACCTAACCAAGGAGGTAAAAGACCTTTACAATGAAAACTTTAAAACCCTAAAGAAAGAAATTGCAGAAGACACCAGAAGGTGAAAAGACCTCCCATGTTCCTGGATTGGCAGAATCAACATCGTAAAAATGACCATCCTACCAAAGGCAATATACAAATTCAATGCTATACCAATTAAAATCCCAAAGCAATTCTTCAAAGAAGTTGACCAACCAATCTCAAAATTCATATGGAGGCACAAAAGACCCAGGATAGCAAAGACAATCCTGAGTAACAAAAACACTGCTGGAGGTATTACCATACCAAACCTAAGTCTATATTACAAATCCATAGTTATAAAAACAGCCTGGTACTGACTCCAAAATAGACACACAGATCAATGGATAAGCGTTGAAGACCCAGATATAAGCCCACAAAGTTACAGCCATTTGGTCTTTGACAAAGGGGCCCAAAGAATCCGATGGAAACAGAACAGCATCTTCAACAAATGGTGCTGGCAAAACTGGATCTCCACATGCAGAAGATTAAAGCTGGACCCATACTTGTCACCATGTACAAGACTTAATTCCACATGGATCAAGGACCTTGATATCAGCCCAGAGACTATAAAAACCATAGTTGAAAGGATAGGGAACTCCCTCGAGCTGATTGGGCTAGGTCAACATTTCCTAAACAGACATCCAATGTCACAGTCACTGCTACCAACTCTCAACAGTTGGGATCTTGTGAAATTAAAGAGCTTTTGTTCAGATAAAGAGATTGTAACTCGAGCTCAAAGGCAACCCACAGAATGGGAGAAAATCTTCACTAACCACATATCTGATAGAGCTCTACTGTCCAGAGTGCACAAAGAACTTAGAAAACTAAACACCAAGGAAACCAATGGCCGAATTAAAAAAAGGGCCCTGGAACTTAAAAGAAACTTTACTAGGGATGAAATTAAAATGTCTAACAAATATCTTAAAAAATGCTCCACTTCTTTAGCCATCAGAGAAATGCAAATCAAAACTTCCGTGAGATGTCATCTCACCCCGGTCAGGATGGCAAAAATCCACAACACAAACAACAACAAGTGCTGGAGAGGATGTATAGAGAGGCGAACTCTCCTACATTGCTGGTGGGAATGCAGGTTCATACAGCCACTCTGGCGACCCGTCTGGAGATTCTTAAACAAATTAAAGATTGAAATGCCATATGACCCTGCAATTCCACTTTTGGGAATAACCCCATACACACCAGAGGTTCACCTCGATAGCACAAGCACGACCATGTTCATAGCAGCACTGTTTACAATAGCAAAGTCATGGAATCAACCCAAATGTCCAACAGTTGACGAGTGGATAAGGAAACAGTGGTACATCTATACAATGGAGTACTACTCAGCCATCAAAAATGATGAATTACTGGAATTTGCTGGAAAATGGATGTCATTAGAAACAACTATATTAAGTGAAGTATCCCAGACCCAGAAAATTAAGCACCATATGTACTCCCTAATAGGTGGCTCCTAATACCAAACCCACCCAGCCCACCTTGAGACACTCATAGGTAAATCTATGTATTACCTACAGTAATTGCAAGGATTATGAACAGGAGGGATGGGGTTGGAGGGCCACACCAGAAACAAGGAGAGAAGTGACCATGTTTCAGTAGAGAAAATAGTCCTCCATCAAGGAGTGTAAGAAAGTAATGTGACACCTAGTTAAGTTCACAATTCGTTCCTGATCATTTACAACTAAGGGGGTATGAACTCACCAGAAGGGTTGGGCATATAGTCTGGCAGAAAAAAAAGTAACCATTTTGCAAATGGGTGATTGACCCCTCCCATTGCCTAAGGCCATATGACCCTGCAATTCCAATTTTGGGTATAAGTATTACATCTACCCTTGAATGTGCTCTTATAATAACAGTTTAACAGCTTTCTGTCTCTGGCCAGGGGGTGACATACAGTGCCCATCACGGTGGAGTGAAGGGCATTACAGGAGCAACAAAACTGCAAAAGAAAATCAATGAACCACAATCCAGAACTTCAGAGACTCTATATCAACCACCTAGAACTAGGCCAGACTAATCTCCCCATCCTGAAGCTCAGGGACATTTGCGGAAGAGGGGGCGGTAAGAGTGTAAGAGCAAAAGGATGGGAGGAGCAATGATTTGCAAGATACTCCACACAAGTTAGGGCCGAAGCAATCATAATTGGACATTGTATGCCCGGCGCAATGTCCAACACACTATTGACCTCACAAAGTCTAGCATCTGCTAAAGGCACCAAGATCCTTGGAGGCAAGGGATTGACAGCCACAATAGTGTTCCTATGCTTAAGGGGAACACAGGAAGGGGTTCAAGGAAATGCCACTGGGTCCTTGTATGTCATCAGAGAGGAGGGCCCAGAGAAGAGTCAGGCATGCACAAGAAAGGACTCTGGGAATTGGGGCGGGAGGCACGGGGGGATGGGGCAGGAGGGGTGAGGGGAGGGGCAGCAGGGGGTTCGGGGGGGGGGGGAGGGAGGGAGGGAACTGGTGTACCTATTAAGTTTGTATGAGCTGAAATAATTATAAAAATGTATTATATAAAAAAATTCTGTGTTTTTGACTAGGGCACAGTGTGTCCTGGCTCCACTGCACGCATCCTGGGTGTGTGGGGAATGGGTATTCACAGTAATCTTAAAGTGAGGTCTGTCAACTGATGACTGCATAAAGTAATTGTGATATAAACATATAATAAATTACTATTAAGCCATGCAAAAGAAGAGGGTACTGATGCATGCTACACTATGAATCTAAAAGTAGTTGTAAAAAACTTGTACATACACACCTATTATTCCATCACATTGAAATCAAGTGAATTTGTATAGATAGAAAAGAGAATACTAAATTCCTAAATTAACTTTCATTCCTTTCATAGTCTCCATAAGGACATATGAGACGCTTGCCCAACATACCTCTTATCTTTACTTCTTTGAGAGGGAAAATAATCTCTTAGAATATGCACATCATTTAAGAGATTTTGAACAGGTTTTCCAATGTTAAAATTCTCTTTCTCTCTCTCTCTCTCTGCCCATAGAGTCACTGGTTTTCTTTTTCATTGAGTTGTGTTTTATTTATGTACTTAATATTTTTATTCTTTGACACTTCAACACAATGAATTTATGAATTTATGTTTTCAGCAGTTACTACTCAATTGTAACCCCCCGAAGTCGTACCTTATACTTTTGTCCTTTCTAGTCATTCTCCCTCCTGCATCCACATCTTATTGCATGTGTGATTCACAGGGTTTCATTCAGGACATGTGGACTGGCAAGTGCCTGAGTGCTTGCTGGGGCATAGATGACTTATCAATGGGTTAATTTTTGAAAAAGTTGACTCCCATTTTTCTGTCTGGCATTAGTTTTAAAGAGTCTCTTGGGAGGTGTAGTATTTCTTGAGATCTTCATTCATCCATGGTTAAAGGTTGATTGGTGAAGTACTATGCAAATCTAGTGGAACTGAGCATTGATAGAGTGAGTTTGGGGATGCAGCAGTCCTATGGTGACTGGGAGATACTGCCTGGCAGTAGCACTCCCCACCCTCAGGCACTTAAATTCTTCCCCTTCACAAAATTCCTTGAACCTTGGGATGGGATGATTTCAGTGTCCTGTCTAGAGCCCAGCACTACACATTCACTTATTGTCTGCCCTCTGTCCAGTTTGGATTTCTGCATTATATTTCTTCCCTGCAAAAGGATGCCTCTCTTATCGCTTCTCGGCCTTTTGGCTAAGATCAAGTGTAGGATGCCTCTTAATTGAATGCTGAAATGTGATGGTACTTCACTAGTCAAGCACGTACAGGTAATACTAAGTAGTTTGTTCCCAACTAGGGCCTATGGCCTCCCCTAGCACGGGCATTCGGCTAGCTTTCCAGTGCCAGCCAAGTGCCCCTGCTAAAAAGCAGGCCTTAAATCCAATCAGACAATAGTTGTTGAGAGCAATCTCTTACATGCCATGATTGTGCCAGTGGTCTCCTCTTGCCAACGCAGCTGCTGTTGAAGTTTGCAGCTCTCAGAGCTAAGTAAGGCCATGGATGGTTTTTCTTGCCTGCAGCCTACATACTTTCTGGTACTGTGAAGGCTAGCCGGCAAGGAGAACTCTTCCAAATTCATTCCAGTCCTTTTTATGTCCTCTGATGTGTGTGGTCTCATCAGCAATAGGGTCTCACTATCAGGTTCTAGATGGTGACCAAGAGCAGTGTCAAATTCCTCTTTGTTTGGGGACTTTTGAAGCCTCTCAGACCAATGGCTTATCAGGAGGCGTCACCTACCTGGTACTGGGCAGTGTGCTTCACCTCCAGGGCTTCTGATAGGAGCACTTCAGGGCACTTTCTATTCCCTCTTGTCTTCCCACTCTGTGCTCCCCTGTGTAGGCCATGTCAGTTACCACTTTTTCAAATTAAGTTTTTTGAAAGACTTGTAATGTAGGTTTCTTTGTTTGTATCTTATCTTAGTGCTAATTTTACCACCTCCTGCTCCATCTTCCTTAATTCCCCATCACTTGCATGGCCTGTTTCAAAACGTGGGTAACATAAAATCTCATACCCAGCCTTTTGTGAAGAATTGGTGTGCTTGCTGGTTGATTTAAAATACCATTAGCCTGTTGTTGTCTCCTCTCTCTCTTTTTTCTCTCCCCCCTCTCTTCTTTCTTGTGCCCTCCACCTCTCTCCCTCCTATTTTCTCCCTCTCTTGATCTCTTCATCCCCCCTTCTTCCTTCTCCTTCCCTCCCTTTCTGTCCCACCACTCCTCCTGCCCTCTTTTCAAATACCCTTCCCCTCCCCTCCTGGACCTCCTGTCTCCTCCATTGCTCTCCTCCCCTCCTCTCCACTTCTCACCCACCGGTCTCCTACACTACTCCCCTTTCCTATACTGCTCCCTCTCTCCAATCTTCCTTCCATTCCCTCCCCTCTTGTTCCCCTCCCCTCCCCTCCCATCCATATCCTCCCTCCCCCTCCCCTCCCCCTCCTTAACTTCCATCTCTTTCCTCCCATCCTCCACTCTCTCCCTCCCCTCCTCTTCTTTCCTCCTTTTTACCTCCCATCTCCTCCCATGTCTCAACTCCATTGAAACCCTCCCTTCCCTCTCCACTTTCTTTCCTCTCCTTCCATCCCACTGCTCCCGTCCTACACTGTCCCCTTCCTATCCCTCACTCCTCCCTCCTCCCTCCCTTCTTGCCTCCTCCCCACCCTCCCTCCCTCTTCACCTTCTCATCTCCTCTTCTCCCTCCCTTTCCCTACATTCGTCACCTTTCCCTCCCTCACCCCTCCTTTCTCTACCCTCCCTCCCCCTCCCATCCCTCCCTTCCCTTCCCCATCTCTTCCCTCCCCTCCTTCCACATCCACTCCTTCTCCCTCCTCTTTCTCCCCCTCTCCTCTCTCTCCTTCTCCTTTTATGAAATTTCTTAAAATAATGTCCCGTAGTGTTTTCAAACAACCTCATAGAGCCAAGACAACTTTCCAATGATAAACGCATGCATTTTTATTTTCTATCCTTACAAGGGAGAGATTGAGTCATAAGCCCTGTTATGTATTGGATCTTTGAAGAAGGGCAGTTCAATGAAAACTGTAAAGGCCGCAGCAATTGCGGCCCGTGGTCATAACAGGGTCCTGGGCTGGGCCCTCACAGGGCCTTCTGGATATACTCAGCCGAGGCCGCCTTGTAGTCTCTGGTGGTGAAGAGATACGCAGCATCGTGGGCCAGATAATGCAGGAAATCCTGCAGCAACGCCATCACCAGCGCCCGGTTGGCCTCGTCCAGCAGCGAGGTGGCCAGCAAGCCTGCGACCCGCGTGAGGAGCCGCAGCAGGTGCGGCGCGCCGTAGATCTGAGACATGGGCACGTTGGGTCGGGCCACGAGGATCTCGGCGTGCTGCGGCTTCTCGAATTTGCACAGCAGCTGGGTGGGCAGCGTGCAGTTGAAGTACTGCTTGATTCCCGCCAGCACCTCGCTGACCTCGTACTCCTCAGTCGCGCCGCCCTGGGCCTCCCTGTAAGCCGCGTACTCTCCGAGCAGCGCATCGATGTTCTTCGCCGCGGGGAGCTGGTACAAGTGCTGCCGCTTGGTGACCAGGTCCCAGTCCGTGATGAGCCACGCCTTGAGCTCCCTGGGCATCTGCAGTTGCAGCTTCTCGAGGTCTTGGGGGGCCTCGGCCCCGGCCGCGCCCTGCTCGGCCCGCTTCTTCGTGGCCGGCTGCTCAGCGTCCCTGGCACATCCTCCACGGGCCGCGCTCCTCCTGCTCTTTCCTGTCTTCCGCTGAGACACCGCAAGGGAGCTGACTGCGGAGCGCGCCCTGGGTCTCCCCCGACGGGCGGTTCCCAGGGTCTTGGGCTTCAGGCCTGGCGACTTCTTCGGGCCCGCGGCAGCGGCTCCTCGCGCCTGAACCCTCTGCGCTTGGCGTCTGGCCGGTGGCATCTTGCAGGTGCCCTCGCGGGACTGCTGTCCTCGAGACTTGCAAGCCTTTCGCGGGCTCATCCGGTCCGCTTCCACCAGGCGACCTGGCGACCTCCTCTGCTGTCCAGCAGGTGCTGCCTCTCCTCTCCCTCAGCTGAGCCAGGTTGCCCTGGAAACTCAGAATCAAACACAGACACGTCACTGTGGGAGGCGGGCCTGTGCCTTTCAACCAATCAGTCATCGTGTCTAAGCGTTAGCCTGCGGCATGACCAAGCCATTGGACCACCGCTCTGAACTCAACAGTGGCGCTTCTCATCGGTGCCATCTGCGTTCATCGGTTTTCTTCCCCGTGTCGTCTTCTCTGCCTGGACCACTCAGTTGCGTGGGAGCAAGCGTGTGGCCAAGGCCTAGCCGTGGGAGTTTAGGGACCGCTTCCTGGAGCCCAGAGGGAGCGAAAGGAAGGGGTGGCATCTCCAGTACGTCCTCCCCCCATCACCGAGGACCACTTGGCATCTTCTGATCTTTCCTTTGTCTCCTGCCCCCAAGATGGCCGCCACTTCTGGGGGGGCAGTCAGGTCATCTCCCCTCACCCCCAAAATGTAAAAATTACAAGCCAATCTTCTATGAACCTGAATTTGATGTCCCCAAAACTTAGAAGCAGATCGAAAGTAAAATAATGGGGAACAGGCACATGATCTAAATTGCAACCATCAAGTCAGAGCCACGATACACACATCAGACAAAATGGACTTAAAACAAAAATATTACTGAATAAAGAATACTTTCTAATGATGAAAGCTCAGAGCCATCAAGAAGGTGTAACTATCAAGAGCGTGTAATCACCTAGCAATCAGAAATAAGAAGAGAAAACGTTCAAAAATAGTAAGGGGAGAACTCAGTAAACCCCCTTCCATAATGCTTAAAACACTGGACAGAAGATCAGCTAAGAGATGAAAGACTTGAAGTACACCGTATTACCTTAATACCAAAGCCATAATGACACTACGAGGAAAAATTGGCACAAACTGGTAATTGATGAACACTGATGCCAACAAATGTTAATGAAATGTTAGTAAGTCAACTGGTCCTGACACACAGCTGTATAACACTCTGCCCAAGACCAGCAGAATAGACATTCTTCTCAAGTGCACGTGGAACACTCTTCATGGCAGATCTTAAGCTAGGCAAAAAAAAAAAAGATAAAAGATAAAGGCAACCACTCTCCTAAAGGCGCTCATCTGTGCAACAGTGGCACGGATGGTAAGAGCATAACCAACTGCTTTCTGATCTGCCTTTCAGCCAGGAACACATTCCTGATATGCTGAATCAGACCAAGAGCCTATGGGAGAGGAAGACAGGCCCTCCATGGGTAAGAGCTATTGAGGTTTATCTAGGACTTTGCATCAAACTGACTTCTAAACATTTATCACATAGATTTGAGGAGCAGCATTCAACCGACAAGTTTTCCTTTACAGTGGAAGGTGTTTATTACAGAAAATCAGAACTGACCAAAGTAGAGAAAATAAGTGACCATAGACCGCTTGGCTCTAAATGGGAAATTTTTGACATCCCCCAACCCCAAGACTCAGGGAACATATAACAAGAGGGAGCAGTAAGAACACAAGATCCTGGGGCTGGAGAGGTGGCTCAGGGGTTAAGCCTCTGCCTTGCAGGCGGAAGGTCCTGAGTTCGGATCCTAGATCCCACGTATAGACGCTGGGTGGAAGCGGGGGCGGCCTGCACTTCTGGTCCTGGTAGGGCGGAGCCTGTGAATCCCGGGGCAGAGTAAACAAGGAGGAGGTGGAGGCGGTGGTTCCCAAATTCGTCTGTGGTTCTACACTCACACACGCACACACGCATACATACACACACAATTGAATAAAAAAAAAAAAAAAGAACACGAGATCCTGAAATGGGGAGGAGCCCAGCCAGCAGTTATCTTCTGGTCAAGATGGTGCTGTGGCATCTGTGAACTCACTACAGCTTGGTCTACTGCCACAAAACAGGCACAATATTTGCCCTACTGACTGTCAACCATGGAAGGGTAAAGGCCTCAAGCGGCCCCATAGAGACTCCCTGAGAGACTGTTGAGGGATAACGCTAGATGGGGGTACCCAAACAGAGTGTTTTGGTCTGCCTGCATGGTTACTAATAAATGACCCTCAAATGGCTTAAGGGAACAAGGAGTTTATTTCCTTACCACAGTCTGTTTACAGTTCTCAGTCCACTTTGATAGGAGAGCACCCACCAACACCAGGGCTGAGGGAACTGGACACACCATCAGCACCTCTTCTACAACCTCCATTGCCTCAGCTATATCTTGGTCTTATCACATCTTATAACATATGCTATTTGGCACAATAACACATCATTTTCAAACATCAACAACCTAGTAGGAGTAAAGCACAGGAGGGGATTCATGCATCACCACAAGATGTATAATTCTCTGTGTATAAACAATAGAAACTCAGCCAGGCATGGTAATATATGTCTGCAGCCTCAGCATTTGGAAGACTAAGTAAGACAGGAGGGTCTAGAGTTCAAGGTAACCCTGGGTTAGAAAACAAATAAGCAACAGAAACTCATATTCCTTCTTTCTCATCACTTGTACCAGGATATCTTTCTCTCCAAAATCTCCCCATAATTTTTGTGACTCTTGGGAGGATTTTGTATGTGTTGACAAAATCTTCAGCAAAATCTTCTTGGCTTTGCCATTCCAACCTCATGCAGTCAAAAGCCAATCTCTCTTCAACAGTACCCCTGTCTTTGGTACCCTCTATAAGAATGTAATTGTCCATTCCAGTGGCGAAGCTTTTGCTGTATTTCAAAGCCATGGAACATGAGGTGTTTTTAAAAGAGCTGGTTTAAGTTGTAATGCTGATGTGCCATACTTGTGCTACATGCATTAATGGGGAGAAAGGAGGACCCCTCTCCAGATTTGTTTCCTCTCCCATGAGAAACAATGTTTCTTTCCCAAATGATAAAGTTTCAATGTTGACTGTTCCCTCACCCCTAAAGATCCATGTGTTAAAAGCTTGCAAACCCCCCCCCAAGCTTGGCCCTTATGTGAGGTGACAGAAACTTTAAAAAGTAAAACCTACTGAAAAGTCCTCAGATCATTAGGATATGCCCCTACAGAGACTAGTGAGCCCCTGGCCCCTATTTCTTTTCTTCAGATTCCTGACCATGAAGTGAGCAGTTTTGCTCTACTACACACTTCGCCATAATGTGCTATTATAGGCCCAAAATGATAAGCCAATGACTCATGAACTAAACCTTTCAAAATGAAGCTGACATACATATTTTGTCTTTATTATCTGATGATGTCAGGTATTTGTAACAGTAAGAGAAAGTCGATGAACATACCAAATGAGACCCTCATGAGAAAATGTCCAGTAGTTTCTGTTGAGAACTTCCTCTGTTCTTTATCTCTGGCAACAATATTGGAACCATACCATGTTTTTCTCCTGTGTCACATGCTGTCTATATCCTGGCCTCATATCCTTGGCCTTAATCTTTGCCTGCCCATCTTCTGTAGCCTGACTGCCCTATTTATGGATAAGTTTCTAAGGGTCAGTCTTAAACCAATACCCACAAGAATGTCTATGAATAAATCTATTTTTTTCTACATTGGCTTCTAAAGTTCCCCATACACAATGATATTCAACCTCAAACACCATGATAATGTGCCCCTTCTTTGGGGGGGCTCTTTTCTTACTTCTCTTACTTAACATGCCTTCAATGACATTTCCTAGGATTGTCTCTCAGAGAAGAAGCTAATACTAAAATCAGTCAGTCATAGGATCTGTTTATTGGAAAATCTAAACTAAGATGTGTTCTCAGGTTATAGATTTTCTTCTTTAATAACAAAGAACACACATCTAATCATGGGTCCTCATTCCCCCAGTAATGTCAACTCATTCTAAAAGATTTTATATATTTTATGATTTAGGGAATATTGACATAAATATAGTGAGCTATCTTAAAAGATGGGATTCAAATCCAATCACAGAATTTATTTGTGTTTCATATATAAGACACACATAATCTGAGGAGAGTTTTGCACATTTTTGGTGCATGTGAATTCTGACTGTGATGCATCACTTGAGGCTTGGTGTGGCATTTTCTATACAAGTAACAGATCGGTATTCAAAATGGTTCAGCTTTAGGGGTGTTTCATATTACAGAGGCTCAACCTCAATAAGTTGACCAATTGACCAAAGATAGCTAGACTTCAAGTCCAACAAAGCTCCAAAATGGTCCCTCTTCTACAAATGTACCTGTCTTCCCATATACTGAAGACCTCTTTCTCTTTCAGAATTTTTCCTGAGCTTATTTATGTGCTTTTCCAATTCCTTTAAATTCTCCAAATGTCATAGTAAAAATGTTTTACAATAATTCCATGTTTTATCATCCATTGATGGCATCTTAGTCTAAAATCTGTGAATGCTGAAAACATGTCTGTCTTATTTATCACTTATACAGATAGCATATACCAAAAATTGTGTATAATGGATTGAAAGGTGAATCCCCAGATACTGTTTGCATTCTATTCCCCACAATCTAAGCCTGTTACCTTATTTAGAAAAAGGATCTTCATTGATATGACAAAGTTAAAGATTTTGAGAACTGGAGATGATGCTACATCATCCAAATGAGCTCTAAAACTAATAATTATCTTTGTAAGAAACACACAAAGGAAGAAGAAGGAAGAAAAGGCAATGTGAACATGAAGGCAGAGATCAAAGAAGCCATGAACCAAAGAATGCCTGGAACTATTAGAAGGTGAAAGAGGCACATTCTCTTCTAGAGCCTTCTCCAGGAGTGAGTTCAGACTTCTGTCTTCCAGGAAAATGAGGAAATGAGTTCTTGTTGTTTTCCAGTGGAGAGTTTCAATAACAGCAATATATTTCCAGCATCTTAGGGGATCATGATGTGGTGAAACTTAAAATGACTGGGTTGTTGAAGTCTATGTGGTTCAACTTATTGCTCAGTGCAGGAACCTACTTTCCGCCTCCTGATTGGTAACAATTTAATCTCCCTCCTCCTCCTCCTCCTCCTCCTCCTCCTCCTCCTCCTCCTCCTCCTCCTGTTCTTCTTCTTCTTCCTCCTCCTCTTCCTCTTCCTTCTCCTCTTCTCTCTCTCTCTCTCTCTCTCTCTCTCTGAATTGGCATATTCATACCACAGTGCACATTGTTTGAGACTCATCTCTTCAGTCATGATGCATGAACCAGACTAGCTGATGTGGTCTTCATTTATGGAAAGCTTGCACTGGAGAGTTCTCATCTTTACTGAGTCCTCATTTGCTCATTATGATTTCTGTCCTATTATCAAAATTCTATTCTGAGCCTTCATAAAAATAAATCCAATTCTCCTTTCATATAACAAACTCTCAAATTGTTAAAATCACCTGATATGTTCTTCAGCTATCTTCCTTTACTTGGCAAGTAGCCACAGTTAGCTTACAGTTCATAAGGTCATTTCTAGATGTCTTATCATATGCTCCTCCAGACACGGCTTCATGCATCCATATCATTTGAGATATATTGCTGAGAACATAATGCAATTTACACAGAACTCAGGTGGAGCAGAGTACAACCATTGCCTCCTTTGTTCTGGGCTAAATCACACATCCTAAAACTGCATTCACATTATGCAAAGTGATGCCATGTGATAGAGTCATAGTGACATTCCTGGAAGCTGAAACCTAAGTAGTTCTGTAAATTTTCTGTTAGGTCTGGCTGGTTTTGGAATCTATGGGTAGTTTTATTTACCTCTGAATAGTGTTTCTTATTTGTTTTGGCTAATTTTCCCAGTGTGATAAAAAATATCTTTTCACCCTGTATTATCTAGCACAATCACTTGCTTTAGCTGCTTCTCATGCCCATGCTTCCCATCTCTGGCATGAGAAACTGGAACTCCAGGTTCTGGTTTAAGCTCTTCCTTGATAGACTGTTAGAACCATTCACATACCACTATTTCTTGTCCTTGATGCTTACCACGTCATAAGCATTTTCTGCATTGAGACCACCATTTCTGAAGTAGCATCTAACTTTGATAGTCTTTCATTCTGTTACATTAGAAACTGACGCTCAAAATTATAGAGACATGTAATATTAGAATGCATGTAATTTCAAGGGTTAGCTAGTATTTTATCATTTTATGAGATGCAGGAAGGCAACTGTTTTACTTAGCAAGTAGCCACAGTTTTACCTACCAAATGACATCAAAGCATTATATTGGGTATGACCCCGTGGAATGTCACCATCTTTTTTGAGACAAAGTTTCATTCTTTAACCTAGGCTGATCTTGAGTTCATGATTCTCTGGCCTCAGCCTCCTGGTTTTGGGACTAGAGGCAAACACCACTATCCCTAGTTATAAAATATTTAAGGAGCACGGCTTTGGATGTCTTTTTTTGATTCTGTTCTCTGAGCAGAAGGTGTGAATATGAAGAACTCAAAGGTGGTCTAGTGAACAAGTTCCAAAAGGCTGTGAGAATCACCATGTAATAATACTAAAACTGACTCATGAGCAGGACATTATAGTACAACCTGTAATCCTAACACTTGAAAGCCTTAGGGGTAGCAAAACTATACCTTCCAACACTGCCTGGGCTATATATCAGATCCTGTCTAAAAACAAAAGAACAAAAGTAAAGAAAGAGACAGTTCACAATAATAAGTTGCATCTTTTTTAAAAATATTTTTATTATTATTTCCACTCATACAAACTTAATAGGTACACCGGTTCCCTCCCTCCCTCCTCCCCCTCCCCCGAACCCCCTGGTCCCCCTCTCCATCCCCCTGTGCCTCCCGCCCCAATTCCCAGAGAGTCCTTTAATGTGCATCCCTGACTCCCTCTGGGCCCTCCTCTCCGATGACGTACAAGGAACCAGTGGCATTTCCCTGAACTCTTTCCTGTGTTCCCCTTAAGCATAGGAACACTACTGTGGCTGTCAATCCCTTGCCTCCAAGGATCTTGGTGCCTTTAGCAGATGCTAGACTTTGTGAGGTCAATAGTGTGTTGGACATTGCGCAGGGCATGCAAAGTCCAATTGTGATTGCTTTGGCCCTAACTTGTGTGGAGAATCTTGCAAATCATTGCTCCTCCCATCCTTTTGCTCTTACACTCTTACCGCCCCCTCTTCCGCAAATGTCCCTGAGCTTCAGGATGGGGAGAGATTAGTCTGGCCTAGTTCCTTGTGGTTGATATAGAGTTTCTGAAGTTCTGGGTTGTGGTTTGTTGATTTTCTTTTCCGTTTTGCTGCTCCTGTAATGCCCTTCACTCCATCCTGCTGCGCACTGTATATCACCCCTTGCAGTCCTTGATGGAGGCCTATTTTCTCTACTGAAACATGGTCACTTCTCTCCTTGTTTCTGGTGTGGCCCTCCAACCCATCCCTCCTGTTCATAATCCTTGCAATTACTGTAGGTAATACATAGATTTACCTATGAGTGTCTCAAGGTGGACTGGGTGGTTTGGTACTAGGAGCCACCTATTAGGGAGTACATATGGCACTTAATTTTCTGGGCCTGGGATACCTCATTTAATATAGTTGTTTCTAATGACATCCATTTTCCGGCAAATTCCAGTAATTCATCATTTTTAATGACTGAGTAGTACTCCATTGTATAGATGTACCACAGTTTCCTTATCCACTCGTCAACTGTTGAACATTTGGGTTGATTCGATGACTTTGCTAATTGTAAACAGTGCTGCTATGAACATGGTCGTGCTTGTGCTATCGAGGTGAACCTCTGGTGTATGTGGGGTTATTCCCAAAAGTGGAATTGCAGGGTCATATGGCATTTCAAACTTTAATTTCTTTAAGAATCTCCAGACGGCTAGCCAGAGTGGCTGTATGAGCCTGCATTCTCACCAGCAATGTAGGAGAGTTCCCCTCTTTCCACATCCTCTCCAGCATTTGTTGTTGTTTGTTGTGGATTTTTGCCATGCTGACTGGGGTGAGATGATATCTCAGGGAAGTTTTGATTTGCATTTCCCTGATGGCTAAAGAAGTGGAACATTTTTTAAGATATTTGTTAGACATTTTAATTTCATCCCTTGCAAAATTTCTTTTAAGTTCCAGGGCCCAGTTTTTAATTGGGCCATTGGTTTCCTTGGTGTTTAGTTTCTAAGTTCTTTGTGCAGTCTGGACAGCAGAGTTCTATCAGATGTGTGGTTAGTGAAGATTTTCTCCCATTCTGTGGGTTGCCTTTGAGCTCGAGTTACAATCTCTTTATCTGAACAGAAGCTCTTTAATTTCACAAGATCCCAACTGTTGAGAGTTGGTAGCAGTGACTGTGACATTGGATGTCTGTTTAGGAAATGTTGGCCTAGCCCAATCAGCTCGAGGGAGTTCCCTATCCTTTCAACTATGGTTTTTATAGTCTCTGGCCTGATATCAAGGTCCTTCATCCATTTGGAATTAAGTCTTGTACATGGTGACAAGTATGGGTCCAGCTTTAATCTTCTGCATGTGGAGATCCAGTTTTGCCAGCACCATTTGTTGAAGATGCTGTTCTTTTTCCATTGGATTCTTTGGGCCCCTTTGTCAAAGACCAAATGGCTATAATTTTGTGGGCTTATATCTGAGTTTTGAATCCTTATCCATTGATCTGTGTGTCTATTTTGGAGCCAGTACCAGGCTGTTTTTACAACTATGGATTTGTAATATAGACTAAGGTTCGGTACGGTAATACCTCCAGCAGTGTTTTTGTTAGTCAGGATTGTCTTTGCTATCCTGGGTCTTTTGTGCCTCCATATGAATGTTGAGATTGTTTGGTCAACTTCTTTGAAGAATTGCTTTGGGATTTAATTGGTATAGCATGGAATTTGTATATTGCCTTTGGTAGGATGGTCATTTTTACGATGTTGATTCTGCCAATCCAGGAACATGAGTGGTCTTTCTACCTTCTGGTATCTTCTGCTATTTCTTTCTTTAGGGTTTTAAAGTTTTCATTGTAAAGGTCTTTTACCTCCTTGGTTAGGTATATACCAAGGTATTTCATTTTTTTAGGGGCTATAGTAAATGGGATTGTTTCTCTCGAGGCTTTTTCACTTCTTTCATTCTGGGCATATAGGAAGGCCTCTGATGTTTGCATATTTATTTTGTATCCTGCCACCCTGCTGAACTTCTCAATTAGTTCCAGGAGCTTCCTGGTGGAGTTTTTGGCATCACTCAGGTATAAGAACATGTCATCTGCAAATAGGGATAGCTTGACTTCTTCCTTGCCGATTTGAATCCCTTTCTTGTCTTATGACTTCAGCTAAGACTTCAAGTACAATATTGAATAGAAGTGGTGAGAGTGGACAGCCTTGTCTAGTTCCTGATCGAAGTGGGAATGCTTTCAATTGTTCCACATTGAGCATAATCCTTGCTGTGGGCTTGTTGCATACAGGTTTTATTATATTGATAAAGGTTCCTTCCATTCCTACTGTCTCTAGCATTTTGATCATAAAAGGCTGTTGGATCTTATCAAAAGCTTTTTCTGCATCTATCGAGAGTATCATGTGGTCTTGGACTTTGGACTGGTTTACATGGTGAATTACATTTATTGATTTGTATATGTTGAACCAACCTTGTGTGCCGAGGATGAAGCCTACTTGGTCCCCGTGAATGATCTTTTTAATATGTTTTTGAATCTGATTTGCTAAGACTTTGTTGAGAATCTTTGCGTCTGTTCTCATCAGAGAGATCAGCCTATAGTTTTCTTTTTTAAGTGAATCTTTATTAGGTTTTGGGATTAAAACCATATTAGCTTCATAGAAGGAATTTGGTAGTTTTCCTTCCTTTGCTATTTGATCGAACAGTTTAAGGAGTATTGGTGTTATTAACTCCTTAAATGTCTGGTAGAACTCTGTGCTGAATCCATCTGGTCCAGGACATTTTTGGTGGGAAGATTCGAGATTACTTCCTCAATTTCCTTATATGTAATAGGACTATTTAAATAATTCACAACTTCCTGATTCAATTTAGGTAAGTTGTATTTACTTAGAAATTCATCCATCTCTTTTGTGTTGTCAAACTTCACAGAGTTAAGTTTTTGAAATATGGTGTTATATTTCTCTGGATTTCTTGGGTATCAGTAGTGATAACTCCATGTTCATTTCTAATTTTGTTAATTTTGGTTTTCTCTCTCCTGCTTTTGGTTAATTTAGCTAGGGGTGTATCAATCTTATTGATTTTTTCAAAGAACCAGCTTTTTGACTGGTTGATTTTTTCTATCGTTTTCTTAATCTCGATTTCAGAATTTCTCCCCTTATTTTGCTAATCTCCTCTTTTCTGCTACTTTTGGGATCAGATTGCTCTAGTTTCTCTAAAGCTTTAAGCTGCATTAAGTTGTTTATATCTGATGTTTCCATTTTTTTGATGTAGGCATTAAGAGCTATGAACTTACCTCTTAGAACAGCTTTCATTGTGTCCCAGAGATTTTGGTAAGTTGTATTGTCATTATCATTTGTTTTCAGGAAATCTTGAATTTCCTTTTTAATTTCTTCCTAAATCCAGTTCTCATTCAGCATCATATTGTTAAGTTTCCAGGAGTTAGTGTATTTTCTCTTGTTTGTTGTGTTGTGGATGTCCAGCTTTAGGTCGTGGTGTTCTGATAGGGCACAGGTTAGAATTTCAACTTTTTTGTATATGTGTAGATTCGTTTTGTGGCCCAATATGTGATCTATTTTGGAGAAAGTTCTGTGTGCTGCTGAGAAAAATGTGTATTCTTTGGTACGTGGGTGAAAAGATCGATAGAGATCTGTAAGGTCCATTTCTTTCAAGGTTTGATTAAGTTCCAAAGTGTCTCTGTTAAGCTTTTGACCTGTTGATCTATCCCATGTTGAGAGGGCGGTGTTGAAGTCCCCAAGAATTATCCTTTGGGGGTTGATTTCCAGGTTTAGATGCTGTAGGGTTTTCTTAATGAATGTGGAGGGGCCCGTATTGGGTGCATATATGTCCAGTATTGTGAAGTCTTCCTGGTGAATTGTACCTCTGACTAAAATGTAGTATCCATCCGTGTCTCTTATAATTTTCTTTGGTTTGAAGTCCACTTTGTCTGATATCATAATGGCTAGCCCTGCCTGTTTTCTGCTTCCATTAGCTTGTAGAATTGTTGACCAGTCTTTTATTTTTAGGGCATTCCTATCTTTTGTGGTGAGATGGGTTTCCTGCAGGCAGCAGATTGATGGACTGTGATTTTTAATCCAAATTTGTAATCTGTGTCTGTTGATCAGTGACTTAATTCCATTAACATTTAGTGTTATAATGGAGAAACTATTTTTATTTCCAGACATTTATTATGTTTAGTAGTTTTTATAACTATATTGCTTCGTTTTTAATGGTGTTATATTTGCCTTCTGTTCTCCTGGATATGCCTGTTTTTTTCTTCACTCTTGTGTATCATTTCTAGCATTTTTTGAAGGCCTGGTTTGGTGGACATATATCCCTTCCAGTTGTCTTTGTGCTGGAAGATTTTTCTTTCTCTCTCGATCATGACTGATAGTTTTGCAGGGTAAATCAGCCTGGGTTCACATTTTTGCTCATTCAATACTTGAAGTATGTCTCTCCAAGCTCTTCTTGCTTTTACTGTTTCGACTGTGAAGTCATTTGTTATTTTCATAGGTTTCCTTTAAAAGTGACTTGTTTTTTCTCCCTTGAAGCTCTCAGCACAAGTTCTTTATCTTGAATGTGGAGTGTTTTGACTATTATTTGCCGTGGTGAGCTTCTATTTTGGTCATATCTATTTGGGGTGTGCAATGCCTCTTGTATATGAATGGGCCTCTCTTTTTTTAGATGAGGAAAGTTTTCCTTGATGATCGTTTGAAAAATTTCCTCAGGGGTGGTATTTTGAGATTCTTGCTCTGGTATTCCATGAATACGCATGTTAGGTTTCTTCAGGGTGTCCCATATCTCCTGGATATTTCTCTCAAGTATCTTTTTGGCGCTAATGACCTCTTCCATTGAGTTGGTTAGTACTTCCACTTTATCTTCAAGTCTGAAATTCTGTTTTCTGCTTCTTTAGTTCTGCTGATAAGACTCTCTGTGGAGTTCTGGGTTGAAGACAACTTGTCTTTTAGTTCAGTTTTAAACTCTGCTTGAGTCTGTTTTAACTGCTCTATGCCAGTTTTTGTTTCTTGCACTGTTTTTCTCAGTTCCTCCAAGTGTCTGTTGTGTTCCTCTTCAAAGCGATTGATTCGATTATTTAATTCCTCCCAGATTTCCTCTTTCATAGTATTGAACATGTTTTGAAAGTCATTATCTTGGATCAGGCTTTCTTGGCCATTTTCTGTGGGTTTGTTCTGGTTGGAGTCTAACATTATGGGATTAATTCCTTCAGTGGCAGATTTGTTTACTTGAGTGTTGTTTCTCCTGGATTTGCACTTTGACTTTGGCATTGTCGTTTTAACTCTTAAGATCTTCTTTCAATTTCTGTGCGTTTTCCACTAAACTGAATTAGTTGGCCTGGGGTTCTGGGGGTGGGCAGGGATGGAGCTTACCTAGGTCGTGGTGAGGCCCGGCTGGGCCGTGCACGCATCCCCGGTGGCGGAGTGGGGGAAAGGAGGATGGGGCATCGGCAGGGCACTATTTAACCTGGGGGAGCTGGGGCGGGCCCGGGTGCAGAAGGGGTGTCCTCCTCCCACGCCCTGCCTGGCTCCGGCTGGATGGCGGGAAGTTGCATCTTTTTGATACTTTGAGGCAGCTTTATATTGACTTAAAAGACATGTTGACAAATCAGGTCAGTGAATGGACTAAAGAAACGTGACATGTTTGGAAGACTTTTTGCTACCTTTTCTGGTGATTTTTCTCATTTGTTTCTTTTTGTTGTTGCTGTTTTGAAGCAGTCTCAGTCTGTAGTCCAGATGGGCTTGAACATACCATCCTCCTGAATGCTGGGATTGCGGGGGTGCACCACCACAACTAGCTTCTTCATTTCATTCCTTATACGTTTTTTAAGTAGTCTGTAGTAGGGAAGAAGTTAATATAAGAAAAATATAGGAAATCTATATTTAAATGTTGCATTATTACTATTTTCAAAATTTTTATATTGTCTGTTTTAGTGAGACTGACCACATTTACAATTATTTATGAAATACTTTGGGTGAAAAAACTAAAGATAGCAAAAATAAAGCATATCCCATCAATTTACACTGATATTTTATACTTATGCATCACTTTACTGATCTCAAAGCACTTTGTCATGCATTCAAAACACAAGGTAAAGCTATGTCCCTTGCATCAAGATGCACTTAATAATGTAAAGAGATTTTCCCAAATTCACAAAAAGTAGTGTGCAAAGAAGAACTATGATATGAACTAAATGTGCTTTACACCATGGTACAAACATCCTAAACAACAACAGCAGAAAGAAAAAAATTAAGTAGCAGACATCCTGAAAAGCTCCAACTATGTTTCAGTTCTGTAAGAGATTAGGTACTAAAGTGATAGATAGATAGATGATAGATAGATAGATAGATAGATAGATAGATAGATAGATAGATATCAGATATAGATCATTAATATATGCATAGGCAAATAAATAGAAATGATAGATGATAGATAGATGAATATATAGACAGATAGTAGATAGATTAAGTAGGAAGGCAAAAAGAAAGGAAGAAACAAAGATTATAGATATGAAATAATGTAAGCATCCTCCAAGTCTTTCATCCTTATTCTATCTCAGTCCATGAAAATATCTGTAGTTTGCAATTTTTCAGCTCATTCACCAAATTTTAAAGAAATGTCCATAATTAATAAGTACTATGCTAGATTAAAGGAAATTATAGCTATCCAGCTAGAAAACTATGGTATCACATATGTTTAATCTTATCATTTAGGATGTGGAGACAGAAGGATGAGTTTGAGGCCAGCCTAGGTTACATAGTAAAAGCTTGTTTCAAAAAAAACCTAGTAGAAAAGACAGGTATCTTAGTTATCTGTTGCTATGTAGCATACTACTCTAAAATTGAATAGCTTAAGACAAAATATTTATTAACTCTTATTCATTACTTCATTATTTGCTCAGGCCCAGCAGAGTGGAACTTCTCTACTGTTATATGGCAGTCCCAAAACCAATATCAGATCCAATGAGAAAGATTAAAATAGGAAATGAAAAATCACAAAAAGCAGAGTCTGGGAGAGACCAGGATAGCACTTACTTCTCCTGAGTGATAAGAAGCAACATTTGTCAACTAGGGAAGCTCACAAAAGCCTTGGAGTTGAGAATTTTATAAGATTTTGATCATGTAGTCCTGGCTCCTGCATAGCTGGATTCAGTATGCATCCAAAATGAAGTTTAACCTCAAAGCTTAAGATCCCCACCATAGATGCATTATTAGCAAAAACTATTCAATAGGTATCTATTAAGCAGGACATTTAAAAGGCTTGACAATTGTATCAAAAGTTGGCCATTGAGCTGGAGAGATGGCTCAGTCAGCAAAGTATTTGTCATGCCAACATGAGGACCTGAGTTCAATCCCAGCACCCAAATAGCAAAAACAAAAATCTGGGCACAGTGGCAAATACTTGTGATCCCAATCTGGAAAGTCCAAGACAGGAAGCTGCCTGTAGCTAACTGGGGAATGAGTCTAGCTGAATCAGCAAGCTCCAGGCTCAATGTGAGAACCTATGTCAAAAGATAAGGTGGAAGAACAATTGATGGAGATGTTCAACATCGATCTCTAGCTACCACATGCACATGTACACATGCACATGCATGAAGAAACATGTATACACATTTAAAAAATATGGCCAAGCTCTAAACTTTTGCTTATACCAGGTTAAGCCTTTGCCACATATCTGTAAAGTACAAGATGGAATTGCAGCTATCTGGGAAGTTAATTAGGCCGAAATGGTTCCTGTACATGACACAAGTCAGTGTTAGCTACTGCTAAGATCTCCAGTGACTGGCAACTAGAACTTCTTCTACATCTGTTCTTGGAACTTGGCCCTTAATAACATGGCAGGTGGGTAGCAAGAAGGCCTCTACGAATGAAAACAGAAGGTTACTGATCTGTTACGGCCAGATTCAAGCAGTAGGGAAAGTGTCTCTATCTCTTCATGGGAAAGTGGCAATTGGTTTATAACCATATTTAACATATCAACAGCTGATAAAGTATTTTTTCAAGGGACAAAGTTCTGCAAACTCAAGTGACACCAGATATACTGTGAAGCCTTGTTGCCACAGCACAGCTGTAAGAACATGTAACTTTAACAATTAGAGATGAATAGGATTCTGCCCTTTCTCAGTCATCCTGCTTCCATTTGACCTTATCTCCAAAGTCTTGACTTAGCTATTCTGGCCTATTCTCAATGGTGAAGGTTAGAACCATCAATTTAATGCATCTAGAGCTGCCTAGGAGAAAATCCTCTGAGCATGTCTGTGACAGTGTGCCTATACTGGGTTCACTGAAGTGGGAAAACCCCTATTAAATGTAGGTGGTACCATTGTATGGGATGGGATCTTGGACTGAATAAAAAGAACAACATGAACTGAGCACCACCCTTTATCTCTGCTTCCTGACTGCAGATACAACACGTACAGCTGCTCACAGGTTTGCTGCTGTGACTTTGCCATTTTTTTAAATGTGTATACATTTTTCTTCATGCATGTGCATGTGGACATGTGCATGTGGTAGGTAGAGATCAAATAAATTTTTCCTCTAGTTTAAAAAAAAACATGTAACTTGCACTCTGGATCCTACTCTAGATCTCAAAACTTCAGGGGAGTTGGAACTAAGAACAAACTACACACACACACACACACACACACACACACACACACACACACTCAGACACACACACACAGACACACACACACACATTATATCTGTAAGAAATATTCAACACATGTGACAAGCTAGAAGAAAAATTATGAGTCTTATGCAGTGTGAAGCTGCAGATCACAGTGTATTGGAGGTAAATATGTGCGTGTTCAGACGTAGATACATGCATACATAGAAACTGTCACCTCACCAGTGTCCCTATCCCAGGGAACCTACCTTTCTATGCTTCCTTTATCTGAAACAAACAAGTAGCTAGACCCTTCAAACGTTTAAGAGCTTTATTGTGGGCTGGAGAGATGGCTAGGGGTTAGGACTCTATCACATAAGCAGAAGGTCCTGAGTTCAGACCCCAGGTCCCATGTAATAAAGATAGGCAGAAATGATGGCACCCTAAACTTCCAGCTCTGGAAAACATAGTCTTGGAAATCCCAGAGCAAAGCAAAAAGGGAACAGACACAGTAAGGATAATTCCCAAAGTCACCCTTGATCCTCCATATGGACATACAATGCCCTCTGATACACACACACACACACACACACACACACACACACAAAATGACAAAAGAGTTTTACTCTGAAAAATATGTACCATTTCTTTTCCTAGATTTAGAATTTTTCTGCTGTAATTTCATTGAATAAGTATTCTGTGTTTTTACAGTTCCTAAATCAGCTCCTTCACTCCCATGGATTTAGTCCCATGATTGTCTCAAAATCTTTGGCAATTTTGGTCATTCCTGCTTTTTTCCTTTTCTTGATTGATCTCTAAATATAAAATTTCTTTGATCTTGTTTTTCATTCATGACATTGTTTCTTATGCTTGATGAGATTTGCAGGTGAAGTTTTCAATGATTTTTTTAATTTGGCTTATTGAGTTTTAATTTTCAACATTTTAGTGTTTATTCAAAAATATCAATTTCCTAGATGAATTTCTCATCCATGTTGCTGACTTTCTTCTCCAGATCCAGGATTGACTTCTGTTACAGTTCACCTGCATGATTGCTGATAAATTACCTCCAAATGACTTAAGGGAACAATGTGTTTATTCTCTGATAACAGTCTGGTTATAATTTTTAGTGCATTTTGACAGGAGAGCTCACACCAACACCAGGGCCGAGGGACCTGGCCACACCACGGCCAACATAACAGCTGAGAGAGGTACAATCCTTACTTGCTAATTCTGTTTTTCTGGCCAAGTGTATACAAAGATGCCAACTTTCTCAAACAGCTCTCTGTATTTTATTCACCTCTCCAGGGCCTAGTCCCACCCACCATGGGCTAGTTCTGCCCCATCAACTAGACAATCTGCTGCAGGTTCACTCTGGGCTTAACTCAACTACCAATTACCTACAAATGTGCCCAGAGCTCAAACCCTCATCTGTTCTATGACAACTTCCTTGCCTCACTCATCTGCTTGTCTGTACCCTCCTTGAAGTCACTCATAATTTTAAAAATTAGACTTTAATTCTTTGTCCCTTCAACTCTTTTGGTATTTTTGGTTTTGTATTGTTTTGTTTTGTTTTTGTATTTTTGTTGTGACTTTTTGGAGGAGTCATGTTATCTTGTACTTTGATGCTTCTTTGTGTTTCTGAGTTATAATCTGCACAAATGTTGGGATGGATATCTCTTAGGTTTATTTGGGGGACTAAATGTGTTTTGTGCAGCTTCAAAAACAAAACAGACATAAGGTTGTAGTCATGTAGTATACATGTTTATGAAAATGCCCTGATGGCTTAGTTTCTGATATATAGGGAGCAACCTATCTGTAACTTCAAAAATATTTAACAAAAAAAGGAGTATTCTGTCCACCAGGAGACATATATATCAAGACAAGTTGTGGTTTCCTTGGTTACCTCATATCTCCTTGCAAACCTGTTGCCTTTCTCCCTTCAAGGAAAAAAGATCCTTATAATCTTAACAGGAGGAGGGGTGGAAGTCTTTTTAGCATCTTTAGGCTGAGGAGAGATATAGACTCCAACTTTCTCAATATGTTTATATTTAAATTATGATGGTATTTGATTGGAAAGTCCCACAGAAGTTTTCTCCTATTTGATCCAGTGTGGGATATGATGTCTTGAAATCTTGACCAAGATAAATGGGCTGATATCTTTGGTGCATAACCATTTTAAACTTAATCTGTCGAATTCTGTGTGTGTTCATGTGCATATGCATATCAAAGCACACATGTGGAGGTAGAGGACAATCATTCAGTTTTATTTCTAATATTTTCACCTTGTTTGAGACCATGTCTCTTCATCACCATTGTAGACATCAGGTTGTCTGGCTTGCAAGCTTCTGGAAATTCTAAGGTCTTTGGCTCCCATTTCTCAGAGGCACACTGGGATTGCAGATGCTTACACTATCACATCCAGAAATTACATGGGCTCTCTGGTCTGATCTGCAGTCCTCACTCCTGTAAAAGCAGTTGTCTTGGCAGTTGAGCCATATCTCCAGCCACGATCAGTTGACTTCTTGAAGAAACGAATTTGATTACTTATGGAAGGAGACAGGAATTGAAGATACCAAGAAACAAAAAAGATAATGGGCTATGACTGTGGCCACATCTCTGCAGTAAGTGGTGAGTGGGATGGAAAAAAAATCTTGTTTAAAGGATAATAGGATGGAAACTGCTCTGTGAATACCTGTTATTATACCCATAGATTGGAAGAGCACTCAGCAATCAACCTAGAAATCTTCTACAGCAGAGGTAGATGATTTCAACACCTTAACAGGATGCAGCCTAGGAGAGTGGAAGAGTATGGGCAACAACAATCATCTAGAATGCAGTGGATAGACAACTCTGTGATGCTTACATGGAATCAGGCTAATCTAATCTCTCCCCATCCTTAGGCCTAGAGAACCTTGTTAGGGGGTACGAAGATTGTAAGAACCTAAAGATGGGAGGGTCCACCATTGGACAAGACAGTTCACTCAAGAAAGGGCTGATGCATGCAGGAACTCACTGCAGTGAGACTTGTCCTTACCAGACCTGATTGACATACCAACATGCACTCATAGACTAGTAAAAATCTTAGGAGAGAAAATTATATGCAGTGGAAACCTTGGGGACTAGGACTAGATGGGTAAATTGGAGTACCCTTATCAGTGAGTTGGCCTGAGGAGGGGCCACTTGGTATGCCACAGAGACCTGAATCTCTACAAGAGTGCACAACCCAAGAGGGAACCCTGGGGACCATAGAAACAGACAGGTAGGAGGGTAGAAGGAGTGGGATGAATTGAAGGGAGGGGAAAAGGGGGAAAGGAAGGAAGAAGGTGGGGATAAGTACTCAATAGGCTTGTAAAACTAGAAAAAAATTGAAAATTAACTAAATCAAAAAGGATAATAGGGTGGACCACTTTTATCTAGTGATTGGGGGGAAGGCTGATAAGAAAAAGGAAGAAAGCAGCAGATCTGATATGAAGGAAAAGTTCTACCCACCAAGAAAAACAGCAGACAGAAAGAAGAAAACATCCAGAGATAGTTGTGTCCTAAGGCAACAGAGGATTAGGGTATTTTTTCCCAGAGGAAAACTCTTATGAGATAGAAGAGAATCAAGACAGGAGACTGATCAGTCAGTGTGTACCTGTTGTCTAGCCATGTCCTGGTGGTCCTTAGCAATCTGAGATTTGGAGGAAGAGTTAAGAGATACATTTGGAGACTGATGTAAAGTTTGTACTCTGTAATAGTCAAGAATGAGGATAAAGATGATAGATCCAGTTGTAAAGGAGATATTCTCCAGTGATAATAGTAGTAACATTAATTAGAGATATGAGGGCTGGAGAGATGGCTCAGGGGTTAAAACTCTGCCGTGCAAGCAGAAGGTCCTGAGTTTGGATCCCAGGTCCCACATAAAAATGCCAGGCAGCCTCCACTTCTGGTCCTGGGAAATCCTAGAGCAAAGGAGGAAGAAGCAATCCAGAATAATTATCCAAGTCACCCTTGGACCTCTACAGGGACACAGAGTGTTCTCTGATACACACACACACACACACACACACACACACACACACACACACACACTTACATGCTACATAAATAAATAAAGTTTAAAGAAAAACCTTTAAAAAATAAATAATTGGCGATGTGAATTGTACTTGGTCCAATTCAAACAACCTACTTTTGACAGAAAAATATATTTGCTGATGGTACACAAATGAATATAAGTGTTAAGACATTTGGAAAACAACAAAATCAGGACCTCTGGATTATGGCACCATAGATTAATTTAAATGAAGTTGCCCTTTGAGGTCTCCTTTAAAGAGAAAGCATATGTTATTGCTTAGTTTACTGTTCCAATAAAGTGATATCATATATAGAGCAAATTCTAGAAAACACAGTTTTATTTTGAGCAAGTAAAATCAGTAATTTCCTAGAATCTGACTGCTATAGTAGTTCTCAAAAGGACCTAGTAAATTCCCTTTTAAATGAGTTGAAGTTTGCTACCTGAATGACCATCTTTCTGGGTTTTAAGAACATCAGGTTCTCAACTGAACTAGGAGAAGAATCCAGTTTGAAAGCTGGTAGAATTCTGTTTTGCAGTTTTCTTAATTATTTTATTCTTGGATTGTACTTTTGGTATCAAAGTTCTTAAACAAAAATTAACATTTTATACTGTTAAAATCAGTTGAGACATAACTCCTTACGGTTGATCACTGGACTCATGAATAACTCCTCAGCCCTTTTGACTTTTTTCTGTACCAGTTGTGCCACCCGAAGGGAGGGTTCAGGTCTTTTTGATCATGTGGATTTCCTTGGAAGAATATGGGGAATTTCATGTACAGAGGTTAGAATCCAGTCTCAGGGGTTTCTTTTGATCAAAAGGGCAGGTGACTTACTGGAGTTTTAGGACCCTTGTAGAGAGACCTCATTAGTCTGTGGATCCTTACAGACCAGGGTAAAAATATTGATAATCTTTTAAACTTTTAACCCTTTCATTCTCAGTGACTTAGCTGTGGTTCTTGAACATACAGAACAGTTTCACCAGCTTTGAATAAGAACTGGATTTTAGTTTTTAACCTATGAGTAACATTGACACAAAGCTAACATGAAAACAAACATATCTTTAAATAAATCTCAATTTTTAAAGATCATTTCCTAAGTATTTAAAAAGTCTGAAAATTAAGGAGAAAACATAACTACCTTGATAAAGGATTAAGATCTTTGTTTTGAGCCAGTATTTTAATGTTATCAAAAGCATATCAATATTAAGAGAATATTATTTTTAAGACAAGGAGCAAATTTTAGTTTTACATCAGTATTTGACTTTAGGAATTTTAACTATAGTCATCATATACATAATATCTTTAGAATTTGTGTGTGTGTGTGTGTGCATATAGAATCCAGAGGTTAGTGTCAAGTGTCTTCCTCAAAGAGATCACACCTTATTTTTTGAGACAGGGTCTCTCACTGCAGTTTTCGTTCAGCTAGGTGTCTAGCTAATCAACTCCATGGGTATACCTGTCTCTGCCCCACTTTCAGTACTTGGGTTCTAGATAGGTGCCACTATGGCTGGCTTTTATGTTAATGCTAGGAATCTGAACTCAGGTCTTCATGCTTACACAGCCAGCTCTTTATTGACTGAGCCATCTTCCTAGCCCAGTATTTTAAGTTCTGTCTTAAATCTTTTGCCATGTGCTTATACTTTCTGGGTTTTACTCAATTTATTTTTCTTCTATAAAAATCCAGTTACTTTAACTTGGTTAAAAAATCTCATTTTATTCTACAAAATTGTTTTTTTTTCTCCCACATTTATCTTTTTCCCTAATCATACAAGTTCAATAGGTACTCCCCTCTCCTCCCAAGTCTCCCCTCATTGCACTCTCCCCACTTCCTTCTTTCCTCCTTCCCCCTCTCTTGCTGGCTCCCCCTTCCTCCCTCCTATCCCTCTGAGTCTTCAGTCCTAGTGAGGGTTCAAAATTCTTACCTTGTCTAAAAATAGTTTTTTCTTTTTGATCTTCCTTGCCAAAAATGTATCTTTATATCTTCATATTTATATACCTTTTTATATTTTCATTCTTCTACTTACTGGCTCCTTTATAGTTTGTTTTCTTCTTTAATATCATGAGTCAGAACAATATGACAGGCTAATTTATCAACTTGTTTAAAGAATTGAATTCAAATTACATTTGTAATAAACAAAGATTACCTGTTCACACTTTGTTAAATGATAAAGTTTTCATGTGCTGTCATCCTGGGCAGACTTTACTGCTGTTTTAACTATTATCTAAAAGTCCTTTTACTTTCTTTTTCTGTCTCACAAAAGTCTGAGAATTACATTTCCATCAAGAGCTGGGAAAGATAAAGGGGGGGGCTTTCAGTGACCTTAGAGAGCAAAATATGGAGACAAAATACCCAGAGAACTAAAACCCTTTATGTTAAACCTGTAATTACAATTTTGGATACAAAAGGCATCTGCTCCCCTGAAGAGCTGTGAGAGCTTGCAAATAGGTAGCTTTTCTTGGGTAACCAAAGGAGGAGCGCAGAAAAGAAAGAGTGAGGGAGTTCAGTGGTGCAGTGTGAAGAACAGACTCACTGTTGGTTCCAGTGATGGCAAACTGGGCACAGACCATTTGTTCTTTGTATAATATTTTTCAGAGAACTAACTAGTCAGGGAAGCTCAGAATTATTGTGCTGCTCCCAGCATCTTCAACCCCAGGAAACAGCCTTCTTTCTGGTTTTTAAAGTCCCAGCTCGTAGCTCCTGTTCATTTGTTTGTCTTCCAGTGGTCCCATTTTCCCTTTTGGTTGCGCAGTATACAGAGGTGGGGCGAAGAAGAGTCACCTAAGATAGCCTGGCCTTTAGAATGATATTCTGACCTTTTGAATCTAGCTAAACACATATAATGGGGTTTTTTTGTTGTTGTAAATTTTAATCTCGAGAAAGGTACATGAAAGCCTCAAAATGGGGGACCTTTGGTGAGTAAGAAAAGTTGTTACAGAACAACGTCAAGCAGCAGGGCAGCAGGTGCTTTTGTCAAAGTATTGTGGAAGAGCCAGCAGGTGTTTTGACAAAAAAAAAAAAAGTCATTTCTTTTTGAATGTCTGATTATCAAATTTGCGCCAATTTTTTAAGAATATACACATACACTCTGTGTGTGTGTGTGTGTGTGTGTGTGTGTGTGTGTGTGTGTGTTATTTTCAAGTGTCAGCTTGACAACTGAGACCTGAGCCTTTAGGCATACTTAGGAAGAATTACTTAATTAAGGCAAATCCTAAACAAACCCCTGGAAAATCATTTAATTAATATGGGATGATTCGGTCCATCATGAGTAGAATCGTTCCCTGGATGGGTAGACGAGATGGATAGAGAACTGATTGGCTTTGGTAGACTGGCAAGATAAAAAGCATGCCACTCTCTCAGTTCTTCCTATAAATGTGGTGTGCCCAGTTCCTTTGGCTCCTGATGCTGTTATCATACTCCTGCTTGACAATCTACTGACAACCTGAAATTGTAACATGGAATAAAAAATATCTTCATTCCCCTAAGTTGTTGATTCTTGTATTTACCATAGTAGTGAGAATATGAAAGTAAAACAATATCCTAGGGACAAATCTGAGGGAATGAAGATCATAAGATACATCTTGGATCTTACCAAGGCACAGCATCAGTCCAAAAGATATCTGTAGAAGACAATAGGCCTCCCATTTATCCACAAAAGAACCTATCATTATAAGGGCAATCTATCTAGTAGAAAGGGCTCCTGGCACAAAGTCAAAGTGACATAAACACAGGAGGAAGATTCACTGGGAGATTCAGTGGGAGGTGGAATCACAACAGGCAGAGATTTCACTCCAAAACAACTTTTGAGAAAAGGCAGAATGAGAAGGGAACTTGAGGGTTAAGAGAATTTATAATGTGTGCATAGATTGCCCCTGAACAAACTGCCAACTGCACCACATGCTGGGTGTCAACAGTGTGAAGACAAGAAAGAAAAACATTTCTGAATCATGAGAAAGTCCCAGGAGAAATGGCCAGAGGAGTAGGGACAGTAAAGCTTGTAGGAAGGGAAATGCTACCAGAGAGAAAAAAACTTTGAAGGAATACCCTCTGACTTTTTTTAAATTTTAAATTGCCTAGTAGCCTCCATTTTGTACTTGACTTCATGTTTTAGTAAATTTTGAATCATTGATAAGTATATAAATGGGAAAGCACACTAATTCACAAGAATAAATTGCCCGAATTGGGATCCAATTTTTGACATTACAGAGATCGGGATTATCCTGCAAGGAAAAGAAAAACCTGAACACAAGGAACAAACAGATCTGCCTATAGGTATAAATTTTCAGCCATTTTTTAGTTTGTTAGAACATACTTTGGCCAAGCCACAGTGTAAAAGAAAACTAGTTTTTTTTTTCTTTTAAGGATCTCAGGTTCTAATTGTTCCTTTATGTCTTGGGGTTTATCCTAACTAAGAGTCTTGGACATCAGATTTTCCATCAGAAAATAGTGTACAATATGCCTTAGGAATCAGGCATCCTTGGCACCCAATGTTATTTAAAAGGTGCTCTAGTGAACATCCCCACCCAAGACCTCACATTTTGGTCCTAGATACTGGGGCACCCCCATTACATGCAAGGATGTGGTACAGCTGGCTTGTACATGTCTGTGCCTGTGACTTGTCATCTCTTTCTGAGCCATTTTGGTTCCCTTATAAACATTTCCAGGAAAACACATCCTGCTATGTCTGACACATGGGAAACCAGTACCTGGCAACTGGCTCAAAAGGCTTACTGTATCATGGAAAGCAAAATGGCACAAGAAACATCTACTCCATCTGGGGTTGAAGTCACCCAGATGCAGAACAAATGCCATACAAAAGAAGGGAAGTTGCAGGAGTACCTTTCCAAAGCACAGGAGGAGGAAAGGATCCTTGCAATATTGCTTGCATGGTCCTAGGTCCCACTGAGCCCCTGTCAAAGGCGCTACCATTTTCTGCCTCCATAAGTGGGAATTATAGAGAGTGAGGGATGGTAAGATGTCATTTTGTTTCCCTAAGAACCCAGAACTCATCCTTCTTTAGTTCAGCATGGTCCAGTTACTCAAATTCTCAGATGTGAAATAGGAGACCACATTGGAAGGAAGTCAGTTCTCAATAGACATTCAGTATTGCTCCCAGAGATGGAGAAAAGACAGCAGAGAAAAAGTTTCTCTTGGTGTAAATGAGAGTTGAAACACATTTGGTGTCTCAATAAGCGTGGGAAGAAAGTAAAGTCTGTTTAGCGTCCTGACTTGGTTCAGGATACACACACACACACACACACACACACACACACACACACACACACACACAGTATTCACCTCACCCAAAAGTTATACAACAGACTTTGAGGGCTGGAGAGATGGCTCAGGGGTTAAGACTCACGCTCGTGAACAAAAGGTTCTGAGTTTGGATCCCAGGTTCCACATAAAAATGTCAGGTGGAAACTGCAGAAGTCTGCACTTCTGGCCCAGGTGAGCAGAGCTTGGGAAATCCCAAAGGGAAGAAAAAAGGAGGTAGAAGCAATCCAGGATGATTCCTGAAGTCACTCTTGGGCCTCTACAGGCACACCCAGTGCCCTCTGATACACACACACACACACACACACACACACACACACACACACACATAAATAAATAAATAAATAAATAAATAAATAAATAAATAAAGCTTAGAAAATGACCTACCAGAGCTATACTTTCAGTTTCACATTAATAAGTTTAATAAGCATATACTAAGCAAAAGTAACAAAACAAATGTCAATGGATAACAAAACATTATCAAATCAGGCACTTAACAACATCCAGCAGAAAGGACTGACTAAGAGTGCAAACCAAAATTGAAGAATAGCAGATAACATTATCATGTCCTTACATCATTAAGCAGAAATAAACTGGGAAGCACTGTCCAGTTAGTCAGATAAATTCCCAGCTGATCAACTTCTGGGCAAAGCATACCTTTTTTCCTATCCATGGTAGAGTTTCTACTTTCGTGTTCCAAACACAGGTATTTTTATACCATGCAATTAACAGTAGTAACCTCTGTTGCCAGTAGTTCATCTTCTAGCTGTTCTCAAGGATGAAGTTTTTTTTAAATATACTTAGCTGTTTGCTGTTCTTTATTCCTGTTACAGAGGGAGAGGGTCAGCCTTCCCCAGGAAAGAGCTGCAGAGGACATCTAGATAAACATGCTTTACCTAGCTGTTCTTAGAGTCATTTCTCAACAAATGCAAATAGTACATGACAATTTACCAATGAAATTTATATAAGATATATAACATGATTTATATGTTTATAAACTATAATATAATGTCATATACTATAAATATATGTTATAATAATTTATATATTGTTATAATCATATAATATAGTGTATTATGTGATTCATATATATGTTATATATTATAACAGGATCTCACATGGTTCTTCTGCCTTTATCAGAGTCAGGAGAATGGCTTAGGACATCAGGGGATTATGATTCTATCCTTCCAGGCAAGCTTTTGTGCTTCCATCTTACCCAGAAACAGGGTAAAGAAGGGTCTGATGGATTCTGTGTCTTTGACGTCTGTAGTGCTCATTGATACTAGGTGGCTCTTGGTCAGAAAACAAAGGAGTAAAGTCATCAGATGAGGGCAAGCGAGAAGATAGAAGGCAAGCAGACAAGCAACCAGTGGCAGTGGAAAGACATCCCAACATTGCTGCCCAGAGCCTGAGGAGTTCCTCTGAAAGTCTACCACGCAGATGAAGCTAGACCCTCAAACACACTACAGATAAGGAATCTCAGAACGATTCAGAGTATACAATACATGCTTTAGATTTTTTTTATTCTTTTACTGCTTTGTATAGGAATATAGTGAATTTATGACATTGTCCCACTTTAATCTTCTTGTACCCAAATCCGTCTCCTGCCTCTTCTTCCCAAGTCTTTTTGCATGTGTAGTCCACTATGTCTCTATGGGTTTGTCTTTGATAACATGTACTTGAGCACTTGCTGAAGCATGTCATATATCAGTGACATATATACATATATATCACATATATCAGTGGGTATACACACTTTAGTTTTAAACACAAGATGTTCACAGAGAGTAAAAAATCTACAATTTGCTCAATCTGTTCATCAGAGTCATATAACCAGAACAGGCTATCAGGTGAACGTTCTACTCCATTCTTGTCTTCTCAAGGGAAAGAATTCAATCAGGAAGACAGAGTTTGACCAGAAGCTTATTTAGTAAAGTGAAACAAAGCAAAACTTGTACTATGAAGTGTATTAGAGGGACTATTTAGAGAGACTATCCCAAAGTGGGTAGTAGTATTGCAAACTTTAAAGAACATTCTATGAATATTTAAGAGGTGAGTGGTACTTTCTAGATGTAAAATGATCCTTTTCCTTCCTACGTCATGGTGGATTTGATCTTCTATTTATGACATTTCTTCCCACAATCTTCTAGAAAAGCCCACAGGGGTATGGAGTGATTATCAAAATTAATGTTAATAATATTATAATGAAGCTGATATTCCCTTTTTAAAACATGTATGTGCATTTATGCTTGTCTGTGTGAGCATGAGCACATACATGCCATGGTGGATATGTTGAGGTCAAAGGAGAGACTTGAATATCAGCCCCTGCCTTTCACCTTGTTTGAAACCGGGTCTCTTGCTTATTATGGCATAATGAGTTAGCCTGTGAGCTTCTAGAGTTTCTCCTGTCCCTGTCTTCTTTTACACTGTAAACATGCTAGGATTATAAATACTATTGAAACTAGATTTATTTAAGATCTTATTCTTCTCTGCTTTATTTCCTGAGCCATTTCTCCAGACCATGACACCGAGATCCTTGACGATAGAGACCCTTTGTCATTGAGAATGTGGGGGGGGGGGGAAATGTCCTGGCAAGTTAATTTATTATATAATGGAAATAACCTACCTGTGGCTTCAAAGATATTTAACTACAAAAGGGCATTCTGACCATCAGGAGAAACAGTTACCAAGATGTAGCCAGTTTCCTTGGTTACTTATCTCACATCTAATTCCTTGCCTGCCTGGTACAAGGCTCCTACCAAAAACCTCTGCTTTATTTTCTTTTTTTAAAAACTGACATTTTCATTATAGGAAAAATATTTATTATTTTAGTGGATTAAATTTTAACTCAGAGGTTAGGCTCTGGAGGAATAAGGAACAATAATTTATGTACCAAATATATCCTTTTGATGGACTATTTTTCTCCAACATAAGATGTGTCATTTTTAAAAACAAAATTTATAAGTATTTTTGTTGATTCACTTCGTACTGAAAAGAATGCCAACCTTATTAACATGAAATGCCATATTTTTGGTTTGTTTTAAAAACAAAAATGTGTGACAAAAATATATATGTATTTATTTACATATATATAAATTTCAGCATTTAGAACAAGTGAATGTATTTATAGCCTTTATTATTTAACATAATTTGAAACCAATCAAAAATAAATATATCAAGTATTTAACTATTTTGATTTCATTAAATCTAGAAAACTCTTAAACATTATTTAGGAGCAGAAGAGGTCATTGTGATACAAGTAGAGAATGATTTGACCTGTTGTATTTGGCTTTGAAGATGGAAGGAAAACAAACATGCACTGAACAATAGGGGAAGTATAGAATAAAGTTTAAAAAATGATTCTACTTAGAATCTCTAGGAGGAATACAACCTTGGCTTTATCCCAGTGGACCCATCATGGATCACTGACCCAACACATTTCTATTGTTTCAAATCACTAGGTTTGTGATTATTTGTCACAAGAGCAATAGAAACTAATTAGCCAGAGAAATAGTTTTAAGCTCATGTTTGATGTTAATAGAAATTTAAATTAGCCTTACAGATACATTTGTCCTTCATGATCAAGCATTATTAGAATCTTATTTTCATCTATTGTGACCTGATGATTTGGGGATATATTCATTTGCAAGCACAATGTGTACTCTCTTTTTTTCTTTGAGCACAACTTTTGAATAAGTGAAACCTTTAGGAAACATTCTTCCACAATCAGTCAGTGGAACACCTGGTTAGCATTCTCAAAGATAATTTAGCTTTAGTTGGTGGGAAGGGAAACTGATACAGGAAATCGAGGAGATTCCTCATAAAGCTAATTATTGAATTGCTGAATGATGCAGTTATATTGCCCTTGGGCATATTCCCAAAGGACTTTCCATCTTTCTACAAAGGCATTTGTACATCCATGTTCATTATAGCTCTAGTTACAATAGCGACAAAATGGAATCAGCTTAGATGTCCATCAACAGATAAGTAGATAATGAAAGTGTGGTACATATATACAATGTAATACTATTCAGCTTTCAATAAAAATGGAATTTGTTGGTAAATAGATGCAACCAACTCTCAATAGTTGGGATCTTGTGAAATTAAAGAGCTTCTGTTCAGATAAAGAGATTGTAACAGGACCACAAGGGCAACCCACAGATTGGGAGAAAATCTTCACTAACCACATATCTGATAGAGCTCTATTACCAGAGTGCACAGAGAACTTAGAAAATTAAACATCAAGGAAACCAATGGCCCAATTAAAAAATGGGCCTTGGAACTTACAAGAAACTTTACCAGGGATGAAATTAAAATGTCTAGCAAATATCTTAAAAAATGCTCCAAATCCTTAGCCATCAGGGAAATGCAAATCAAAACTCTCCTGAGATATCATCTCACCCCGGTCAGGATGGCAAAAATCCACAATACAAACAACAACAAATGCTGGAGAGGATGTGGAGAGAGGGGAACTCTCTTACATTGCTGGAGGGAATGCAGGCTCATACAACCACTCTGGTGAGCCGTCTGGTGATTCTTAAAGAAGTTAAAGATTGAAATGCCATATGACCTTGCTATACCACTTTTGGGAATAACCCCCCATACAGCAAAAATTCACCTCAATAGCACAAACACGACCATGTTCATAGCAGCACTGTTTACAATAGCAAAGTCATGGAATCAACTCAAATGTCCAACAGTTGACGAGTGGATAAGGAAACTGTGGTACATCTATACAATGGAGTACTACTCAGCCATCAAGAATGATGTATTAATGGAATTTTCCTGGAAATGGATGGGATTAGAAACAATTCTATTGAGTGAAGTATCCCAGACACAGAAAATTAAGCACTGTATGTACTCCCTAATAGGTGGCTCCTAGTACGAAACCCACTTAGAGACACTCAAAGTTAAATCTCTGTAATAACAACAGCAATTGCTAAGATTATGAACAGGAGGGATGGGGAAGGAGGGCCACACCAGTAACGAGAGAGGGGACCATGTTACATCAGAGAAAATAGGCCACCATCAAGGACTACAAGTAAGTAATGAGACATCTGGTTAAGTACACAGACTTTCCTTCCTGATCATTTACAACTGAGGGGGTATGATCTTACCAGAAGGGGAGGGCTTATAGTCTGGCAGATAGAAAGTAACCATTTTGCAGATGGGTGATTGACCCCTCCCTCACAGCGGTTTCCTACTTTTATTACATCTTCCTTTGAGTATACTCTTATAACAAGACTCTAAATTAACAGGTCTTTATATCTGGCCAGGGGGTGACATCCAATACCCATCAGGGTGGAGCCATGGGCATTGCGGGAGCAGCAAAACTGAAAAAAAAAATCAACAAACCATAATCCAGAGCATCAGAGACTCTATATCAATCACCTGGAACTAGGCCAGCCTAATCTTTCTCCATCCTGAAGCTCAGGGAAATTTGCGGAAGAGGGGGCGGTAAGATTGTAAGAGCACAAGGATGGGAGGGGCAATGGTATGCAAGATACTCCACACAAGTTAGGGCTGAAGCAATCATATTTGGACTTTACATGCCCTGCGCTATGTCCAACACACTATTGACCTCACAAAGTCTAGCATTTGCTAAAGGCGCTAGGATCTTTGGCGGCAAGGGATTGACAGCCACAGTAGTGTTCCTATGCTTAACGGGAACACAGGAAAGGGTTCTGGGAAATGCTACTGGGTCGTTGCACCTCATCAGAGAGGAGGAACCAGAGGAGAGTTTGGCATGCACATTAAAGGATGCTCCGGCAATGGGAGGGGGGCCATTGGGGTTTGGGGAGGGAAGGGGGAGGGGAGGGGAGCACAGCGAGATAGGGGGTTGCAGGAAGGGGGGGACTGGTGTACCTATTAAGTTTGTATGAGTGGAAATTAAATAAATAAATAAATAAATAAAATGGAATTTGTTGGTAAATAGATGGAACTGGAAAGTAATATAATGAGCGGATATTCTAGATACAGAAAAACAAATGTATGTTTTCTCATATATATGAATTCTAATACTGAATTTCAGATTTGTATGCTTTTAGCTATAACTGTACCTGTTAACAGTCAACAAACTAAAAAGGGATAATTAATCAAGGAATTAGGGTATTAAAGGAGGAGAGGAAAAGAGCACAAGGGATAAGAAAACAGAAGGGAATAATGGGAATGGTAGACTTTGTGAGGTCAATAGTGTGTTTAAGAAAGGAGAGATATGAGGGATAGGATATAGGAAAAGATGGGGAAGGAATAAGTTGTACTAAGGATGAATGATACAACTGGACAGAAACTTTTTAACACTATAAGTTTATCTAAAAATAAGCTTAAGAAGAGTATGAGCAAATATATGCTACACTGGGATATATAAAGAGGGAGGAAAAAGAAAATTGTCTTGAGATGTTTTTACCAGAGCCATAGGCAACCAAATAAAATTCCCAGCACTAGGTATGTAATACTTCCTAATGAGTTGTTGGTCAGAAAGATCTCAAAGACTTGCCAAACAATATAGGTTTTGCCATTGCTCTTGCTGAAATCACTACATATGAGGATCATAGGATATGAAGAAAATGAGGTGAAACATATTCGGAAGGTTTCTCCTTGATGGCCAGCTTTCACGGTTCCAAAAAAATATGATGTAGACTGCCTGGGTAGAAAAGCAATCAAAAGCTTCACCCATGTGTAAATACTGCAAACTACAATAACAATCAATCTGGCAAGAGCTAATCATTGACGCATTACTGGCATGAATGTTATTGGGGTTTTAGATCCACTTTTCAACAGGGAACACATGCCAAGGACCTGCAAATGGGGAAACAAGAGAGGAAACAAACTACTACATATCAAACTGCCCTTGAAACACCTGTCGGTGCTTACCCATAGACTAGAGCAACTCTGTCTTCAGTTAAGAAATTTCTTTTTGCAAAGAAAGGCAATTAATACAGAGAATACAAATGGCCAAGGTGCAAAGTATAAGTGACTGTGGAATGCTTAGTTCTAAACAGAGCACTGAAATTAACCCATACTCCAAGACTCATGGAACATCATAGAAGAGAGAGCAGTAGTAATATAAGATACTGAGGGTGGGGAGGAGCACTGCCAGACAGTATCTTCTGGACATGACAAGGCTGCTGCATCGGCGAACTGGGTGCAACTGTGTCTACTTGCACCACAGCTGCATTAGATTTAGTCTATCAATATTTCACCTTGGAGGGGGCATGATCTCAAGAGGCACCACAACTCCTTGAGAGATTTTTGAAAGTTATTGCCAGATGGGGGAAGGGAGCTACTTTTCTCAGTAGTATACATGCTTAAAAATCATCCATGCTCCAACAAACCTTCAGGCACATGCCAGTACACATAACCCAGAAGAACATTAAAAAAAATACCAAAGTAGAAAGAAGACTAGTTGGGAGGAAAGGAAAAGAAGGAGCTATGTGACTGGGCAATAAGGGGAGAAATGACATAAATTCATTGCATTTATTTTTTAAAATGCCAATGAATAAAAATAAACATTTTTAAAAATGATCAGCTAGTTCTGGCTATTGAAATTGAGGTTCTGAAAAAAATTAAGAAAATAAATTATACTTTAATGTATTTTAATAGCAAACTTATAGGAACAGCACAGATAACAGACAACATTAAAAAAAACATGTACTTGCATGTACAACAACTCAGTTACAAAAGTATAGAGAATGGATGATGTATCAGTCAGGGTTCTCTAGAGGAACAGAATCTAGAATGCAGTGTGTGTGTGTGTGTGTGTGTGTGAGAGAGAGAGAGAGAGAGAGAGAGAGAAAGAGAGAGAGAGAGAGAGAGATTATTGAATGAACTGTCAATAAAATTAGTGTCTTTTAAAATAGCCACCCATAGCTATTTTGTTCTTGACCAAAATGTCTCACAAAGCCTAAGGATCCCAAGAAGGTCTTAAACCTCTATCTTACTGGAGGGTTGAAGACTCTGGGCTCCTACCTCAGTGAAGAATAGCTGGGCTCCCATGTCAGCAATGAACATCAAACAGCAGTAAGGGCTATGAGAGGAGGATTTGTCCAAAGGCAGCCGGAACAGAGGCAAGGTGGAAAGGATGGAGCTCTGCCTCAGCCAAGATGGAAGCAGTAGCAACAGCAGCAACAAAGAAGGCAACGATGCTCTAAAAAGTCAATGACGCTCAGAGTGAACTCAGAACGTAGAGTGAACGCAAAGTAGACGGTAGGATAAGGGAAGAGCAAGCCCTTCCTCCTTGCACTTCCTGTTATCTGGTCCACCACTGGAAAGTACCACCCACTGTGAGTTGGGTTTTCCACAATTAAGCAAGTACCTGCAGACTTGTTCAGGGGCCTGCTCCAACCATTGATTCTCCCCAGCTGTGCCTCAAACAGCCTGCAAAATTGTCAAGTTGACATTCAAGTCTAACCATAACAGATGGAATCTTTTGTATGATAAAAATGCTACAAACATCATTTAGTTGTGCCATCAATAAGAAATTTGCTTATAATGGAACTTTGCATGCCCTGCGCAATGTCCAGCGCACTGTTGCCCTCATAAAGTCTAGCATCTGTTAAGGGCACCGAGACCCCTGGAGGCAAGGGATTGACAGCCATAGTAGTAATCTTATGATTAAGGGGAACAAGAGAAAGGGCTTATGGAAATGCCACTGGGTCCTTATATGTCATCGGAGAGGAGGACCCAGTGGAGAGTTAGGCGCACACAATAAAGGACTCTCTGGGAATTGGGGGGGAGACACTGGGGGAAGGGGAGGGGGGAGGGAGGGAACTGGTAAAAAATTTTAAAATGTATAATTAAATTTTTAATAAAAAAAAAAAAAAAAAAAAAAAAAAAGAAAAAAAAAAAAAAGATAGCAGTGATGGCCTCACCAAGAATATATTAGTAAGCTTGACTTAACTATTTCTTATAATAAAGCTCAATAACAGAAATAAAAAAAAAAAAAAAAAAAAAAAAAATCCAAATGCTGGCATTAAAAATTTCAACAACAGGTTTATTTATAACAGTTATGGACTCAAACTGCTGAAACTTGTTCACTAAAACATTTAATGCTATACATCCTTCATTTATTTAAAAAAGCATAGATGAAAATGGAGAAACTGCAAACACCTGATTTCTGTCCCCAAGTTTTCACTCACAATTGTACCCCATAGTGGGGGGAAAGTCTAACATTCAGTGTTACCAATAACAGGAAGAAGAGGGGAAAATTTTGAGAATAAAATATTTCAGATCATGGAGGATTGTTAAGCGCATTTTCCTCACGTACAGCATACTACCGGGATATCTTCTGGCATAATTACATTACATGTTTGACATGGATTCAGCACACAGGTTGATATCTTTGAAAAGGCCAATGGGGTAGGCCACTTGCCTCGTGGCCTCCTGCAAAGCACCAAGACCTGTACTAGTAATCACAAATCTGGTATGAAGTCCTGAACAATTTCTTGCACCAGACGCTGGAAAAAGGAGTTCGCGAATCAGAAGTTTAGTGGATTTCTAGTAGCACCTAATTTCACTGAGTGCCACACTACAGGACCTGTGAAGATGAGGTTTCTTCACCCCACCAGTAGAGGGCGCACTCTTACAAGTGGTTTTGTAGCTAGTTGTTTGCCCTGTGCTTTGCCGTCCCTGCATCTGCGGACAGTTTGGTTTACTGGAGCCACTTCCAACTTCTCCTTCAGCTGGAGCTCTGCTCTGTGAGCCAGAGAAGGTGCTGATGTGAGAGTGGTGTGGCAGCAGCTGAGAATACTGAAAATAAACATTTTTTTGGTAAATATTCCTGTTGTGCACACCTTTAGACATTTTGAATTCAAGACGAGTAAAAATCAAGATGATTTTGTTTATTTGACTAATGCTAAATTTATCTTCTGGAAAATATTTCCAAAGACATTTACAAATTTAAAAATCAAAGTTCAGCAGCCTTAACCATTTGTGAACTGTTCTTTGGTCTGATTTAATGCTTAATGCTGTCCCAACCCACATAAGCTACAAACACATACACATAGACTTCTATTGAAGAATAAAGTCATGAATTTCTGAGGAATTAAAACTGATTTGAAATGCATCAAAGGATACTAGGTTCTGCTGTGATGAAGATACAAATGGAGATTTAAGTCATTTAGAATAGGCAATACACCCATAGTCAATACATCTATCATCTTTACACAGTGAAATGTTATATGTCACTGTTGCAGTCAGCCTGTATGGTTGCTGATAAATGACTATCACACAGGTTAAGGGAACAAAGAGTTTACTTTCTTACAACAGTCCTGTTACAGTTCTCAGTCCAGCTTGACGGGAGAGTACGCACCAACACCAGGGCTGAGGGAACTGGCCACACCATCACTGCATAACGGCTGAAAGATGGACAATCCTTACTTGCCAGACCAGCATGTCTGGCCAAGTGAACAGAAGGATGACAACTCTCTCAACCTACTCTCTGTGATTTATTCAGGGCCTAATCCCACCTACCATGGGCTGGGTCTTCCCTATCAGCAAGACAATCTCCTTCAGGTTTGCTCTGGGTTTAACTCAACCATCAACTTTCTACAACTGTGCCCAGAGCTCAAACCCTCAACAGTCAAGTTGACACCTTTGCTTAACTATGACACTCCACCCCTTGTCAACTTGACACAAAAACAATAGCACTTTTAAACTGTAACCTTTCCTTGTCCCCACAGATGTTAAAATATAAATACATTCCATGGACAAATTTAAAATGTTTTCTCATTAAAATTTAGTTCCAACATTTTAAAAGTTAAAAGTTCTTTTTTTTTAAATTTTTTTTATTATTATTTATTCAACTGTGCGTGTGTGCGTATGTATGTACATGTGTGTGTGTGTGTGTGTGTGAGTGTGTGTGTGTGTGTGTGTGTGTAGAACCACGGACGAATTCGGGAACCACCATGGACGCCTCCATCTCCTTCTGTCCCGGGATTCACAGGCTCCGCCCTACCAGGACCAGAAGTGCAGGCTGCCCCCGCTTCTGTCCGGCGTCTATACGTGGGATCTGGGATCCGAACTCAGGACCTTCCACCTGCAAGGCGGAAGCTTAACCCCTGAGCCACCTCTCCAGTCCTAAAAGTTAAAAGTTCTTAACCTTCTTAAATTAGAATAAGTTAAATACTTTAAAACAGATAAAACATTAAAATAGAAAGATTTTAAACAATAAGAAAACATTAAAAAGATCAAACTCCAGAAAATTGAATACCGCATCCTTTAATTCAATGTCCATCTTCTATTGCTCATCACGTAGTCAAGGTGGCTCAAAGATTCTAGGCATTTCCAGTCCCTGTTTGCAGCTCGAAGTTGTAAAAGCAGAGTTCCTCTGAACCAGGCTGAATCTCCACTCCCAGCAGTCCTCAGCATACATCCCACAGTTCTGGCATCTCCAACACTTTGGGTTCCCCTCTGCAGCATTAAGCTTCACCATCTCTTGCAGGAACTCTATGCCTGCCACTTGGTGCCAAGCTTTTGCTGCTCTCCACGAACCCCTCAGTAGTACATGGAAACCAGTATCACCTGAGGGATGCTGCCTGAAGAAATCTGGGCTTTCAAACCACGAACTCACCATACGGTGGTTTTCATGTTTTCCACTGTCCCGGTGCAAGTCACTAGGTTTTCCTTCACTGATTCTCATTTCAGCAACAGCAGCAGATATCCTACTGCCTGCCCTTTGCACATCCAAACTTTCAAGGTTGCCAACACAGCTCTCCTTTGTCAAGGAAACCAGTCCATCGACTTTAAATTCAGCTTAACAAAGTCCTTGTCCCCCTCATCACAAATTGGGCCCAAACAATCTCTCTCAGCAATTGGCCTACTAAACTCTGAAGAACGGTATTTGTAAATCCACAAAGTGAAAATTCTCAAACATTTCCAACTTTGTCCAGTGAAACCGTTCAAAAGCCACAAAATCCACATAGTCAGATTTATCAGCAACACCCCACTTCCTAGCAATAATAAAATCTGATCAAGTCTATCGTTCAAATGATATCTCTCAGATAATACATGAGGCAAAAGACTGTAAATTGACAAATAGATATCAGGAAGATTTCTAGATTTAAAGAGACTTAAAAGTCTACTAGTTGATTATAATGCATAGGCTTTATTTTAGCTGTCACCAAGGCAAATGAATAATTGTTTGATATATTTGAGAAAATTTTAGCAGTTAGTGAATAATTGATGACATTAAGGATTTTTTATTGTTTTTTAGTTTTTACTTTTACAAACATATTTAATACTCATCCCTGCTTCCCTCCATCCTCCCTTCCTCCTATTTTCTCCCTTCATTCCATCAATCCCTCCCATCCCCTTGTCTATATGCTTCTATAGACCACCCTAGGGTTCACACTGGCTTGTCTACTCTTGTGGGGGTTCAGGTCTCTGTGCCATATCAAGTTGCCTCTCAGGCCACCCCACTGATAGGGGCATTTTCCTTCACTCATCTAGCTTTAGCCAAAGTTCCCACTGTATGTTCTTATATTTCTTGAGTTGCTAGGTAATCTATGGGGGCATGTTGGTATGTCAGTCATTATGAAAGTCTGGGAAGGACAAGTCTCACTGTAATGATTTCCTAGATGCAGCAATTCTACCTTGAGTGGAATATCTTATCTTGACCAACAATGAATCTTCTCATATTTAAGTTCCTACAATCTCAATACCCCCTCTCTTGTGAGAGGATCCCAAAGCCTTAGAATGGGGAGAGATTAGGTTGGCTTGATTCTGAGTAAGCCCTGATGATTTTCTGGTACTCTGCATTACGGCTGGCTGTTGCTGTCCACTTCATTGCTCTTCTGTTGCCCCAGGCTGCATCCTGTCAGGGTGTTGAGATCCTCTACCTCTATGTGGAAGAAGACTTCTAGGCTGAATGTTAAGTGTTCTTCCGATCTATGGGTATAATAACAGCTATTTACAGGGCAGTTTGATGTACTGTCTTCCTACCTATAGGTTCATTAACTGTTTTCCTATTGATCTATTTTCTTCCTTTTTTTAGGTTCTTGTTCTACTTTACAGTAAAAGGAATATGTGCCATTCTGACAACCCAACCGGGTCTTGAGTTCAATCAGAAACCTGTTGGTTGTTTCCTTGATACTCATGCCACTATTACACTGGTGGTCACCTGTTGCCATGGTGACTTTTTTATTGCAACTTATATATATTTTTGATACTTTTCTATGTATGATAATGATACTATAGCAAGATACTATGGCAATATTTTAATTATATGTAACATTTGTATATAATTCATTTAATATATCATGTATATACATTCTGTATTACTTACATGCATATTTCCAGTGCCAGGGAATGGGACCCAGAATTTCACACACAGTAGGCAAGTTCTCTATCTCTAAGCTATAATTCCCAGCCTTTGTATATGCTTTTTAAATCCTTGTGTTTTAGAGGCACATGCTTAAATATGGATGAATAATGTAATGGCATTTGAGATGTAATTCAAGACAGTATGTGGTGGCAAAAGCCTCCAATCTCAGCACTTAAGTGCAGTGGTAGGAAGGTTGCTGTAAGTTAGCAGCCAGCCTGGACTGCATACCAAGACCCTATCTCAAACAAGCAAGCATCACCAACAAAAGTATGATAAGAGAACTATCCAGGAACACAAGTAAAACAAGACTGACCATAAGTTAGCAATCATTAAAGCTAAGTGGATGGATTTTCATTACATAGCTGGTTCCCAAGTTAAGATGCTTTGGCAGCACCCAGTAGTAACTCCCAGTCAGCTATAATATCACATGGGGAAATAAATGACACAGAGTGCTATGTTACTTAGTTTGGATGCACAGTAGGTTAGGCATTATATATTAGTGACAGAATACCTGACAAAACAATCTAAAGGAGGAAAAATTATTTTGATGCACAGTTTCATAAGACTCAGTCCATCCTGTTGGAAGCATTATGTTATCTAGAATACACAGAGGGATACAGGAAGAATCCAAATGCAAGATACCCCAGGATCGTACCCAGTGACTTATTTTTTTCCCAAATGACATCACTAATTTGGCCTAAACATGCAGCACATGAACTTGTAGTGGGCACTTCACATTTAAACCATAGCAAGTATCCCTATTCATTGGCAATATTTTCAGTTAATAATGGATTTATCAGTTTGTGGTCCCCAACTGAAACCTAGAGCAGTTATACTAATTTCTTTTTGTATAATTTGAAATTCTCCATAATAATTTTTTAAATAAATATTATAAAAATTCTACATGACATTTCACAGATACAGTTCCCATTCCTTATTTCTAAATGAAACCACTTTCAGAAAAGCAGTTACTGTAAAGTTTGAGAGAGAGAGAAAGATGAACTAGAAGTATGCTGAAAAAGCCAGATTTCTTTTTTATATTTTTTGCCTTTTCAATTATCATAAACCCTCCACTATGAGGAAAATTATACCCAGACCTTTTTGCTTCTCTGTGAGAACACAGTATTTTCAGGTGTGATTTGTATCTTATGATTTAATTTCCTCTGTAAGGGATAGGAGCACCCAGACCGGAGTCACATCTGAAGGTGGGGCAGGGATAGAATGATAGGAGGCTTGTGGGAAAAAAAGCAATCTGAACCAAAGTCCAGGAATAAGTAGGACTGAAAACTATCATTCCCTACTGAACATCATTTTTTAAGTGAGCTCTTTGCCCTTTTCCATTTCATCCCATTTTCCTTAGTTCATTGGGGCTAAGACTCTAATCTCTGATAAGGAAAAGTAAGGGGGTTAGACAGATTGGAAAGCAATGAAATTAAGCCTTGGAGGACAAATGTGCTTTACTGTGATGATAGCAAAGGGAGATGAGAGAATTATTCCCACCTAAAGCAAATATCCAAATTTATCTCTCGATGTCCAAAGTACCCACTGGAGCTCAATGCAAGGCCCCAAGGCAGGACAACATTTGAAAACTGAAGGACTGTTCATCCCCCTTGAAAGTCACACTATGACTTACTTAATCCTTGTTGTGTGACTTAAAGAAGTGGTTAGCAGACTGGTGAAATGGCTCGACATTTAAATTACATGCCCTCCAAGGAAAAGGATTAGGATTCAGATCTCCAGATCCCATATAAAATGCCATGAGAGGATGGCAGTTCACCTATAATTTCACCCCTGAAAGATGGAACCTGGGAATCTGCCGAGCAAGTTGGACAACCAAGTTAGCCTTATAGGCAAGCTCTAGGTGTAGAGACCTAGTTTCAAAACAGTAAGATGGAAGAGTGATCAAGGATGGTTCCAAATTTCATCCCTCGACCTCTACATGCACATACACTTATGTGCATGTACACCCGCACACATGTGAACACAGATACATACATACAGAAACATACATGAAAATAAAATTGGTTAGCACTTTTTTCATGACTCAATCAGCTCTGCAGTCACAGAATTATGGATTATCATGACAGTGGATAATCTAAAACCTATTTTTCCAGGTTTCCCATGTGACCTATCTTTAGCCATGTGTTAGCTCTAGGACCCTGCCAACCAGAAGGGCATCAACATCTGCAGACCCTCAACCTCGGACCAGATTCAGGAGTCAAAATAAGCCTCTTTCCATCATTATAAAGTACCGTACTGTTTACTTTTCTTGTTACTTTGACAAAGTACCTGACAAAAACAACTTAAGGGAGGAAGTATTTTATTTGGCTCATAATTTGAAGGTATACAGTCCACCTTGACAGGGCTGGCATAGTGGTGGGAATGTAAGGCAGCTGGTCACATTGCATCTGCTGCTGGGAAACAAAGACCTGACTTCCTTGTTTTTTTCCCTTTTATTAGGTCCAAGGCCCCAACTCATGGGATAGTACCACCCACATTCAGGGTAAGCTTTCTCTCCCCCAGTTGAACCTTTCTGGAAATGTCCTCACATACATGCTCAGAAATGTATCTTATAGATGATTCTAAATGCAGCTACTACCATTGAGCTTAAGTCATCTGTGCTTCTTAGCAACAGCAAACATTCTTAGGGGAGATGGATGGCATTTTCTGACATCTGTTAGCGATGGGAAGGGTAGTCTTGGTCTCTCCTCTGCCTTTTTACCATATAAGGAAGGAATAAAGAAAGGAAAGAGAGTGATTCTTGGAAGAAAAAAACTGATTTTTCCATTCTCCCTCAAGACCACTCCATGGGCACACTTAAAACTGTGGGGTCTGACAATTTAGTGGTAGACCTTGTCATAACTTATGACAAAGCTCCATTTCTCAAATTTTATTCCTTTCAAATCAGGAGAGAGCCCAAGATTTTGCATTTTTAACAAGTCCCTAGATTCTACTGCTCAATAATTGTTAAACAGAGATGTTGACCAAAGATACCTCAACGCCTCAATACTGGGAACATGGTGATCAAAAGTCTTGAATTTGGATCCCAGAAGGACTGCCTAGGGCATCAAAGAGTTAGATATGATGAGAAAACCAAGAGCATATGAAATGAAGGTTTTGTGTGGATTTCAGCTTCTCTCTGTTATCACAATAGATGCTTTAGATTGGTGGACTCCTTTCTTAAATTGAAGATAATAAACATTCATTGGGCATCTGCTGTGTGTCAGCCCCTGTTTCATGTTCTCTAATCTAATCTTCACTCTCATAACAACTTTGTGAGGCCGTGTTATTGCACCAACTTCACAGAAGAGAATATAGGTTAATCAGTTAAAAGTTTGAACATCTACTGACAATAAACTCTGACAACAAAGGTGACACTACTCAGGGTCCTTACAGGAGATTAGTAGAGAGCTCTGGATTGCCTATCCAGTAAACTAGCTGTAATCTGGGCAACTAGATTTAAGTAAAGTGAAATTTTTCTCAAAGCAAACCATGGTCATTAATGTAGCCTTGAATGCTTTAGTGTTTTGCATTAAAAAGTCAAAACCAGAAAAAAGCCAGTCTTCTGAGACAGTGCAGAGAAGCCTTTTAGTGGAAAGGTGGATAGGCATACTGCCCAAGAACTGAATAATTCATCCGGTTTCTGTGAGAGTATCTTTTAAAACATATGGGTTGCTAAAGAAGATATAAAATCTGAAGAATTCCTTTGTTCGATGGCTTTTAACTAAATAAAGCCCAATAAAATTCTCCCTGGCCTGTGCTACAGTAAACATGGGTATAAATCACAAAAATGTGATGTTAAGGAGGAAAAACAGGCCAACCATTGAAATTGTGATCCTCATTTTCCTAGCTATTCGTTAGAATGAATCAAATTCAAATTCATTTCTTAACAGATTAAAAGGTTACATTTGTCTCCCAGCCAGCTAGCCAGTTTGTACATGTTCTTTTAGAGCTGCTAGAGTTTTGTTTGATTTGGTTTGGTTACTGCTTTGATTCCAGTCATGCAATAGCTGTGCTCAGCCTAGAAGGAGGAGGTAGGAAATGCAAATCTTTCTAATCTAGAAAAGCCACAGCCATAAAGAACATGAGAGGGAGAAATGAATGCTCAGCATTTGCCCACACACAGCAGGTTGAAAGTGCTCCTTTGTGTATGCAGATGGGCGATGTTTCCTAACTCTGATGAAGACACAGTTGTTTTTGCATTTTGTAACCACAACAACCTGCTTTCACTTTGCAGGGTTTCCTGAATCATTAGGGAAGCTGATGTTCCTGGGAGCCTGGTGTTTTTTCCTCCTTGCTCTAACCAGCATCTGCTCCTCAGGCAGGCATTGGAGTCAAGGCTTTGGAACATGAGCTGAAACACCCATACCTGGTGACAATGATAAGGATCCCCTCTCTGCTTCCTTCACTTTCTTCAGGCCTGTTGCCTGCCAAGAAGGAGTGTTCCCTCTGGTTCTAAATGCTCCCAAAAGAAAAACTCTGATTAGATTAGGTTGAATAATTTTGTAGGTGAAAGTAATCAAATAATCAGCCTCTATATGGTTTGACCTACTACCGTGAAACAATTGTGCAGGAATAAACTCACACCAATCTAGTCATTGAATGTATAATGTTATCCATAGGATTAGGTTAGCCTGTTTACTGTGCATGAACCCAGATCCTGTAAGATTAAGTTAAGTCATAAAAAATGGGGGCAAATGGTCAGCAAAAAGGACTTTGGACAAGCTAGGAATGCAACAGAAGACTCCACATCACCAATTACACCAGCCCAGAGCAAAATTATCTTAAAGACAGTGAGATACATGGCCATAAAAATCTCTCCTGTGTTTTCTTTATCTGAGTAGAGTGAGCAGTGACAGCTAACTGCTGGGAAAATTCTCGAGATGTCACATCCCTTTTTGCCTTTGGTCTCTAGAAGGAAAGGTGATCAAAGTTTTGGTGTTGTGTGCCCTCTGAGCCTGGAAATTAGTCAGTAAAATGGTCATAGCTGTGCAGAAAGTTACACATTCTACAAGCTCATCCACAGGATTTTATGCTAGAAGGCAGAGTTGTGGGGTTACCATGGCAAAGGTAATATATAATTGTGTACAAGGTGACCAGAAAAGAAAACGACATAATGTCAGGTATTTGACGCAAAATACGCCATGGTTAGACTACTCACCCCCTTGGTGTGTAATATGGGCCTGCCAGTCAAACACTGAAATTTTCTAATGTGTTTTTCAAAACCTAGAAATGATGAAGGTAGTCTCAGACTTCTAGCTTGAACAAAAGAGAAAGGCAATGACAGAAAGAAGAAAAAGTATAAGACTCAAAAACACATCCAGGGCGATTTGCAAGATTCTCAACAATAGTTGGGGCCAAAGCAATCATAATGGGACTTTGCATGCCCTGCGCAATGTCCAGTGCACTGTTGCCCTCATAAAGTCTAGCATCTGTTAAGGGCACCGAGACCCCTGGAGGCAAGGGATTGACAGCCATAGTAGTGATCTTATGCTTAAGGGGAACAAGAGAAAGGGCTTATGGAAATGCCACTGGGTCCTTATATGTCATCGGAGAGGAGGACCCAGTGGAGAGTTAGGCGTACACAATAAAGGACTCTCTGGGAATTGGGGGGGAGGCACTGGGGGAAGGGGAGGGGGAGGAGGGGGGAGGGAGGGAACTGGTAAAAAATTTTAAAATGTATAATTAAATTTTTAATAAAAAAAAAACACATCCAGGGTTGAAGCTATAGCCCAGTTGCTAAAATGTTTGCCTTGCAAGCACAAGGACCTAAGTTTGGTCACCATAACCCATATAAAAAAGCAGGGTGTGGTGGAGCCCATTTGTAATTGTAACTATGGGAAAACAGAAACAGATGAATCCCTGAAGATTGTTGACCAGTCTGCCTAACCTAGCTGCAAGCTTCAGGCCGGTGAGAGATTTGTTCAAACAGCAAGACTGAAACCCAAGGTTGGGTTCTAGCCTCCACATACACATATACCTGTATGCACGTGTACATCCAAATGTGTGCCAGCACAACATGCACACACACACACAATGGAGATCATGATATTTACCTCGTTTCAAGAACAGGGAAGTATCCTGCTTCTGAGCTGGCATCCACGTCTTGCAAGACACCGCTTTTGAAGTTTCTGAAATGGTCAGCTCTTCATAGGGACTCAGGAACCCTCAGGGAAGCCTTTGAGAAATGAACAACACCCAAGAGCACAGCAAGCTTTCAGAAGCTGTAGATCACGGATTTGAACCTCTAGAGAGCAAAGCTCTGGATCTGTGGAGGCGCTGTCCTCAGACATGGACAGCTTCTACTATGACCTAGACACAGTGATGGTGGGAACTATAAGCAACACCAAGCTGGGGCTCTTACAATCATCTCAAATGTATCACTGTAGCAACTCTGCCTCCATCAGCTTAAGTGTAACTTAGCTGAGCTGGACTACATGGAGAAATCCTGGTGGAGAACTGAGAAGAGGTCACTGGCAGGTAGAGAACAAGGTCACATATTCCAGAAAGCCTAAAAGGTGTATTTCCTTCTTGTGTACATGTGACCATTCTGTAATATCAGCCAGACCTAAATATGTTTCTAACATTACCTAACGACAATGTGCACAGTGGTGCAAGCCTGTAATCTCAGCGCTTGGTAGGTTGAAGCAGGATGACTCCAAGTTCCAGGACATAGGGAGAACTTAATATATATATCTATCCAACAACTGCAAAAGGTTCCAGACCTGAACACACATGCCCCTCATAGACTAAGTCAGTCCATGGGTCCACCTTCAGGGGATTGCTCTAGCAATTCTGGAAGAAAACAGACAGGAAGAGCCTCAAGACCCAATCCTATTACTACCCCCAAAGACTCTGGATAAAGTGGAGAGAAAGATGATGCTGCTTCAAAGCCTTAGCATCACAAAATCTGTAAGGGCACATCAAGCCCAGCTGACACTATCTACTCCCTTGACTTCATGGGCTTCATATGATTAGAAATTTGGGGTGACTTATATGACTTTTCAATAGTTAACTTTTTTCAAATTGTTATTTTCTTAGCAAATTTGTTTAGTAATGTTTAAATTTGGTTATTGAGAAATTACTGATATTCTATGACCTTCCAAATCCTACTCTCCAAAACAGAGATTATAATAATGCCATCTACCTAGGACTGTTATAAGGATTAAGTAAATATGAATAAATGAATTAATATAAAATGTTTAGAACAATTTCTGGGCCATAGATAGCACATCATTTTGGATATTATTATTATATAATACTTGTTATTAATATGCATACAATCATCTTTCCATATATACAAGAGTAGTTTTAGAACCCTCTACACTTACCAAAATCTCAGGATGTGGACTTGAACAAGTACTAAATGGCCTATGTCTGATACAATGTAACTACTATGGAGATAGATGTTCTATTACATGGTTTAGATAATAAAGACAAGAAAAAAACCTGTTCATGTTCAGAACAAGTACAGTTTAGCTTTTTCAAATAATTTTGGCCTGCAATTGGTTGAATTTATGGATGTGGAGCCTACCAAGGATAATGATGAATTATGAAATAAAGGCAGTCAATAAAGAGATAAACATTTCCTAAGAACCAAAGGAAAGACAACATTGGAAAGTACAATAAGCAAAGTGGAAAAAAGTTGTTAGAGGAGCTCAACGGAAGGAAATCTCTGAAAGACTGAACACAGATCAAGAACAATTATGACATCTGAAGAACAAAAATGAAAAAGAAGAAAGAAAATGAATAGGGCCTTGGAGATGTGTTATACCATTAGGCATACTGAGCTGTGAATAATGGCAGCACTAGAAAGAAGGGAGAAACAAGCAAAATACTTGAACCAACAGTTGAAACTTGATGAAAAACATCCAATTTTCACTGATGAAAGTCATGCAAGAATCTCAGAGAACTCTTAGTAGGTTAAGGACAAAGAGATCCACACCCAGACACATCACAGTGAAAACTCAAAAGACAAAAGGTCTTGGAGACAGCAAGAGAAGAATGATTCATGAAGTACAAGGGAGTCATAACAGGATGAATAACTAACTGATTTCTCATCACAATAGTGGAGGCCAAAAGCCCAGTGAAATGACTCATTTAAAGCACAGAGACAAAAAAAAATGTTGGCAAAGAATCTGTATACAGATTTGTCTTTCAAAAATAAAAACAGAACAAAGACACTATATCACCAGAAAAATTAAAATAAAGAGAATTTCTTCAGCTGCCTTATAAGACATACTGATGGATATTCTTAGATAGAATGGAAATGGTAGAAATATCATAACATATTTACTCAAAACAAATAAAACTAAATCATTGATAAAGATAATTGGATGGTATAATCTCTGTTTTGTTCCTACTGTGCAGTTCAGACCAGCCTTGAATTTACAGTCCTCTTGTCCCAAGTGTGGAATTACAAACATAGTCCACTGGTAATTATTTTTAAGATATAATTATGCAGCTTCTCTTTTTTCTCTTTACATACTTGAAAAATAATGCAGAAAATAATGATTAATATTACTAGACTTTCAACATATATAGGAATGATATATGACAATTTCCAAACAAAGGACAGGAGAGGCCATGTAAAGCAATGCTAGGAACAAGAAACTAACAGCAGGTTACCTCGAAGTCATAAGAGAAATGAAAAGTACCAGAAGTGACAAATAAAGAAACTAACACAAAATGCTTTGTAAAGATGGATTGTCCTTACCTCTCCCACGTTTGTTAAAAGATACAAACTTGGGCTGGAGAGATGGCTTGGGGGTTAAGACTGTCTCACAACCAGGAGGTCCTGAGTTCAAATCCCAGGCAGAAAAAGGGGCAGCCCACACTTCTGGTCCTGGTGGGACAAGCTTATATAAAACAAGAATTATAATACTGAATTATTAAGATTATAGCATGAAACGTATTGTTATGGTTTGGATCTGAAATGTGCCCCCAAAACTTCGACACTGAAGATTTGATCTCCAACTGATAGCACCATTGAGAACTAGTGGAAATTTTAGGAATAGTCAAAGAAAGTAGGTAACCTTTGGCATTCCCTTGACAGGGACACTAAGGCCAAGCTCTCTCTCTCTCTCTCTCTCTCTCTCTCTCTCTCTCTCTCTCTCACATAAGGTAGGCAGCTTTCTCCATCACACAGCCTGCCATGCTCTACCATAATCCCAATACCCCTACAGAAGGGAAGCAGACACTGAAAACTTGCCTGGAAGCTCATGGAACATCTTAGTCTTAAGCAGGTAGTGAGGTGGCAAAAACAAGAAACAAGAAACATCATGCCTCAACAAGATGGAAGGCGAGAACCAACTCCTAAAAACTGCACACACCCAAACGCTCACACATACAGACAACCACACACATTTTTTAATGATTAGAAGTGAGGAAGTAGATAGAGGAGTGGCGAGGAGAGTGTCTTAGGACAATAGGGGTACATGCTATTAAAGTGCATGTATGAAAATGAAAATGTCATAGTGAAAGCTGTCATCTTATTCAATTAATATGCACTTATAGTGAAAAGGAAATTACCCACCACGTTTTTAAAAGGCAATAAAGTAAGGCCAAGAAAACACATGAAACACCTTGCTTCATGAGCAAGATTTTCTTTTTAATCTTTATTTTTGTTTGCTTTTGAGACAGTATCTCTCATGTAGCCCAGACCGAAGCAAACTTGCTATGTAGCTGATCTGATTAATAACTGCTGACCCTCCCACCTTCACTTTCCATGTGTTAGGGTTATAGACATGTGCTATATTGCGTGGCAAGAACGTTTTCTGACAGAAGAAAGAGGAGGAAGAAGAGGAGAAAAAGGAGGAGAATTACTTCTTCCAATACTAGGCCTGTCTTTTTGAGTAGTCATTAGCACTTTTGAACATATGACAGACTCCTATCCTTCTGGAGATTTTGGCACATTTGGTTATCTCTTAACTCCATTTATAGCAGAAATGTGTAGAGGCCCATGGATCTCCCAGTCCCCGTAATACCAGGTTAGTCCATAATCTTAGCCTTTTGGAATTGAGAGAGATATTATGTGCTCAGCTCCTTCTCAGTGAATCTCAGCATATCCAGGGTTCACAGAAACTCCCCAGAAGTTATTAATTGAAAGCCATGAAAAGAAAATGCATTAACCATTTTTCTGCTATGTAGGCTGGCTACCATGGTAACCACCAATTTCTTCCAGATCTAGGCAATTTTAAATGCAAAGTGGATGGAAAAATCCATTTGTGTTTACAGGATTCAAAGCTTCATAAAGGGTCACAGGTGGCAGGTGTTATGTATTAACCATAGAGCTAATGTTGATGTCTTCGTCCATGAACTAGCCCTCTCATTGATTTTTACTTACTTCGAACAGACAGCCTTTGGCTCTAAAACAGAAACAAGACAAAACAAAACATCATCATATAGATGCGAAGGTTCTTTCTTCATAAAAGCTTTCACTCAGACTCTAGGGCTCTGGCCATGCTCGTCTGCACTGTGTGGGCTCTAATGTGAGGCCCTCTGAAATGAACAGGTGAATGGACTTCATGGGAGATGTGCCCACCCATCAGACTTGATAAACCTTGAGGAAGGGAAATATTTTTAAACCCAATGTAATGACTCATGAATGATAACCAGAAAAAGTGTCTTCAATTATGCATAGAAATTCTCATATATTTTCTTACATGGCGCACACTTGTTGGCTGTTATTGATCATGGACATCAAGTTTTAATTCTTTAAGCAGATAAAGATTTCAGATTTGGAATGCCTACTTCAGATCAGAGCTACTGATATACAAATTTGATCAAGCTACTTGAATTTTTAACTTTAGTTGCCCTATATACACCTAATTCACAGAGGTGTGAAAATAAAAAGAAGTAAGTTCATAGCATCTAACATGAGACGAAAATTCTTCCCTATATGTATCTAGGGTATTATGAGACCAAAGACTTACAGATACCCTTCTGAGGTTTTCTACAAGTGTTGCTGGGGATCTCAGTAGCAAAGAAAAAAGCTGAGACTCAAAGGGACCAGTGGATGAAGGTTAGAGATAGTTATGGAAAGCAGTATAAAAATAAATTAACCACAAGTCAGTGAGGATCCAGAAAGTAGAAGCTGCAATATCTTTATCCTTTGAGCCCATCTGTGGACCTGAGCCTCTTAGGGGGTTAATATGTGTGGAATGGAGCACAATCTATTGAACAGAAGGGATCTGGAGGCTTCCCAGAACTGAAGTCAATGCAAAGGAAGAAAAAACAATTCTGTTGCTTGAGCATCAGCTGTGATCAGGAACAGTTAGTCATGTCACAGTATTGTCAAAGGGAATCCTAAGTAATCTGTTAATAATAATAAAAAATACAAGACTCTCAATGGAGTGTTATTTGACAGAATAGAGCAGATTCGAGGTTGTCGCTATAGCTCTCCCTCCCGCGCCGCCTTTGTCCCTCCGAACGCGCCTCCCGCTCCCCACTCCACCAGACCCGCAAGTGAGTCCCCCAGCCCCGCCCAGGTCGCCCAGCGTCCTGGCGGCACCCAGGCTGCCTCTGGTTTTGGCCTGGGCCACGCCCTGGACCCCAGGCCCTTTTCTCCCTCCCTCCTGCCTGTCCGCCCAAGTGGACAGGACTTGCTTGCTTTCTTCCATCCCTGAAGCTTGGGTAGGACACTAAACCAAGTCCCAGGTCCTGGGTGAAGAATTCTGCCATCAACATCAGCCCCTCTGCCTCTCCGGCCCACCGGGGACCCACGCACGTGGTCTACAGAAGACACACTGCTACTCAGAATATGAGTCCAAAGAAAACTCAAGCAAAGTTCTAAGGGTCAAAGGCCATACATCTGTAAACCTCTACAATCATCCTATCACATGGGAGAGATTCTTCGCATCCAGCCCAAAGATAAGTAAACCTCCTTTTTTTTCACCTTATTGTTCCTTTCCAATATTAATCACTATAGATTAACTTTTCCATAAATCCACCACCAAAACATATACAACTCCAAGGATCATACCACTCACCCTCACATATCACCAAGATACTACATCGTAAAAGTGCACTACCATACTAATAATATTCACTCCTTGTCTACTTAACCTGACTTAATTGATGTACTAACAGCCTAACAGCATCCACTAGGAAATTACAATAACAAAAGACAAACATACGCAACCCCCAAGACAAGCACTAGTAATAACTGCCCAAGTGTAGTAATACCAACTAACTCAGTCAAAAACACACAGAAACTGAAAAGCCCTAGAAGACAAAACAACAATGCCCAAGTCAAAGGGCAGATCCATGAGAAACAAAACCCAAGAACACCAATCGCCCACTGAAAGAATTAACCCCTTAATGATGGATTCCAACCAGAACAAATTCACAGAAAACAGACAAGAAAACCAGACCCAAGACAACCACTTTCAAAGTATGATCATTACCATGATTAATACTATGAATGAGGAAATCCAAGAGGAGTTAAACAAACGAATCAACCACTTTGAACAGGAACACAACAGGCATTTGGAATAGTTGAGAAAAACAGTTCAAGAAACAAAAATAGGCATAGAGCAGTTAAAAGAGTCTCAGGCAGAGTTTAAAATTGAACTAAAAGACAAGCTATCTTCAACCCAAAGCTCAACAGAGAGTCTTATGAACAGAACTAACAAAGCAGAAAATAGAATTTCAGATCTTTTTTTATTTAATACATTTTTTATTATTATTTCAGCTCATACAAACTTAACAGGTACACCAGTTCCCTCCCTCCCTCCTCCTCCCCCCGAACCCCCTGCACCCCCTCCCCTTACCCCTCCCTCCTCATCCTCCAGTGCCTCCTGCCCCAATTCCCAGAGAGTCCTTTCTTGTGCATGCCTGACTCTCCTCTGGGCCCTCCTCTCCGATGACGTACAAGGACCCAGTGGAATTTCCCTGAACCCTTTCCCGTGTTCCCCTTAAGCATAGGAACACTACTGTGGCTGTCAATCCCTTGCCTCCAAGGATCATGGTGCCTTTAGCAGATGCTAGACTTTGTGAGGTCAATAGTATGTTGGACATTGCACAAGTCATGCAAAGTCCAGTTATGATTTCTTCGGCCCTAACTTGTGTGGAGAATCTTGCAAATCATTGCTCCTCCCATCCTTTTACTCTTACACTCTTACCGCCCCCTCTTCTGCAAATTTCCCTTAGCTTCAGGATGGGGAGAGATTAGTCTGGCCTAGTTCTAGGTGGTTGATATAGAGGCTCTGAGGTTCTGGATTGTGGTTTGGTGATTTTTCTTTTGCAGTTTTGCTGCTCCTGCAATGCCCTTCACTCCATCCTGCTGGACACTATATGTCACCCCCTGGCCAGAGACAAACAGCTGTTAAACTGGAGTCTTATTATACGAGTACATTCAAGGGTGGATGTAATAAAAGTAGGAAACCTCAGTGAGGGAGGGGTCAATCACCCATTTGCAAAATGGTTACTTTCTATCTGCCAGACTATATGCCCTCCCCTTCTAGTGAGATCATACCCCCTTAGTTGTAAATGATCAAGAATGAACGTCTGTGAACTTAACCAGGTATAACATTACTTACTTGCAGTCTTTGATGGAGGCCTATTTTCTCTACTGTAACATGGTCACTTCTCTCCTTGTTTCTGGTGTGGCCCTCCAACCCCATCCTTCCTGTTCATAATCCTTGCAAATACTGTAGGTAATACATAGATTTACCTTGAGTGTCTCAAGGTGGGCTGGGTGAGTTTGGTACTAGGAGCCACCTATTAGGGAGTACATACGGTGCTTAATACCCCTAGCTAAATTAACCAAAAGCAAGAGAGAGGAAACCCAAATTAACAAAATTAGAAATGAACATGGAGTTATCACTACTGATACCCAAGAAATCCAGAGAATTATAACATCATATTTCAAAAACTTACACTTTGTGAAGTTTGACAACACAAAAGAGGTGGATGAATTTCTAAGTAAACACAACTTACCTAAATTGAATCAGGAAGTTGTGAATTATTTAAATAGTCCTATAACATATAAGGAAATTGAAGAAGTAATCTCGAATCTTCCCACCAAAAACTGTCCTGGACTAGATGGATTCAGCACAGAGTTCTACCAGATATTTAAGGAGTTAATAACACCAATAGACTCCTTAAACTGTTCCATCAAATAGCAAAGGAAGGAACACTACCAAATTCCTACTATGAAGCTAATATTGTTTTAATCCCAAAACCTAATAAAGATTCACGTAAAAAAGAAAACTATAGGCCGATCTCTCTGATGAACACAAATGCAAAGATTTTCAATAAAGTCTTAGCAAATCGGATTCAAAAACATATCAAAAAAATCATTCATGTGGACCAAGTAGGCTTCATCCCCGGCACACAAGGTTGGTTCAACATACGCAAATCAATAAATGTAATTCATCATGTAAACCAGTCCAAAGTCCAAGACCACATGATACTCTCGATAGATGCAGAAAAAGCTTTTGACAAGATCCAACAGCCTTTTATGATCAAAATGCTAGAGACAGTAGGAATGGAAGGAACCTTTATCAATATAATAAAAGCTGTATACAACAAGCCCACAGCAAGGAATATGCTTACTGGGGAACAATTGGAAGCATTCCCACTTCGATCAGGAACTAGACAAGGCTGTCCACTCTCACCACTTCTATTCAATATTGTACTTGAAGTCTTAGCTGAAGCCATAAGACAAGAAAGGGACATAAGAGGGATTCAAATCGGCAAGGAAGAAGTCAAGCTATCCCTATTTGTAGATGACATGATCTTATACCTGAGGGATCCCAAAAACTTCACCAGGAAGCTCCTGGAACTGTTTGAGACGTTCAGCAGGGTGGAAGGATATAAAATAAATGTACAAAAATCAGTGGCCTTCCTATATGCCCAGAATGAAAGAAGTGAAAAAGCCTTGAGAGAAACAATCCCATTTACTATAGCCCCTAAAAAAATGAAATACCTTGGTATAAACCTAACCAAGGAGGTAAAAGACCTTTACAATGAAAACTTTAAAACCCTAAAGAAAGAAATTGCAGAAGACACCAGAAGATGGAAAGACCTCCCATCTTCCTGGATTGGCAGAATCAACATCGTAAAAATGACCATCCTACCAAAGGCAATATACAAATTCAATGCTATACCAATTAAAATCCCAAAGCAATTCTTCAAAGTTGACCAAACAATCTCAAAATTCATATGGAGGCACAAAAGACCCAGGATAGCAAAGACAATCCTGAGTAACAAAAACACTGCTGGATGTATCACCATAGCAAAACCTTAGTCTATACTACAAATCCATTTTATAAAAACAGCCTGGTACTGGCTCCAAAATAGACACACAGATCAATGGATAAGGATTGAAGACCCAGATATAAGCCCACAAAATTACAGCCATTTGGTCTTTGACAAAGGGGCCCAAAGAATCCAATGGAAAAAGAACAGCATCTTCAAAAAATGGTGCTGGCAAAACTGGATCTCCACATGCAGAAGATTAAAGCTAGACCCGTACTTATCACCACGTACAAGACTTAATTGCAAATGGATCAAGGACCTTGATATAAGGCCAGAGACTATAAAAACCATAGTTGAAAGGATAGGGAACTCCCTCGAGCTGATTGGGCTAGGCCAACATTTCCTAAACAGACATCCAATGGCACAGTCACTGATACCAACTCTCAACAGTTGTGAACTTGTGAAATTAAAGAGCTTCTGTTCAGATAAAGAGATTGTAACACGAATTCAAAGGCAACCCAAAGAGAAAATCTTCACTAAGCACATATCTGATAGAGCTCTACTGTCCAGAGTTCACAAAGAACTTAGAAAACTAAACACCAAGGAAACCAATGGCCCAATTAAAAAATGGGCCCTGGAACTTAAAAGAAACTTTACCATGGATGAAATTAAAATATCTAACAAATATCTTAAAAAATGCTCCACTTCTTTAGCCATCAGGGAAATGCAAATTAAAACTTCCCTGAGATATCATCTCACCCGGTCAGAATGGCAAAAATCCAAAATACAAACAACAACAAATGCTGGAGAGGGTGTGGAGAGAGGGGAACTCTCCTACATCGCTGGTGGGAATGCAGGCTCATACAGCCACTCTGGCGAGCCGTCTGGAGATTCTTACAGAAATTAAAGATTGAAATGCCATATGACCCTGCGATTCCACTTTTGGGAATAACTCCCCATGCAGCAAGGTTCACCTCGATAGCACAAGCACAACCATGTTCATAGCAGCACTGTTTACAATAGCAAAGTCATGGAATCAACCCAAATGTCCAACAGTTGACAAGTGGATAAGTAAACTGTGGTACATCTATACAATGGAGTACTACTCAGCCATCAAAAATGATGAATTACTGGAATTTGCCGGGAAATGGATGTCATTAGAAACAATTATATTAAGTGAAGTATCCCAGACCCAGAAAATTAAGTGCCATATGTACTCCCTAATAGGTGGCTTCTAGTACCAAACTCACCCAGCCCACCTTGAGACACTCAAAGACAAATCTATGTAATACCTATAGTAATTGCATGGATTATGAACAGGAGGGATGGGGTTGGAGGGCCACACCAGAAACAAGGAAAGAGGGGACCATGTTATAGCAGAGAAAATAGGCCTCCATCAAGGACTGCAAGTAAGTAATGAGACACCTGATTAAGTTCACAGACATTCGTTCCTGATCATCTACAACTGAGGGGGTATGATCTCACTGGAAGGGGAGGGCATATAGTCTGGCAGAAAAAAAGTAACCATTTTGCAAATGGGTGATTGACCCTTCCCTCACAGAGGTTTCCTACTTTTATTACATCTACCCTTGAATGTGCTCTTATAACAAGACTCCTGTTTAACAACTTTTTGTCTCTGACCAGGGGGTGACATACAATGCCCAGCAGAATGGAGTGAAGGGCATTGCAGGAGCAGCAAAACTGCAAAAGAAAACCAACAAACCAAAGTCCAGAACTTCAGAGACTCTATATTGACCACCTAGAACTAGGCCAGACTAATCTCTCCCCATCCTGAAGCTCAGGGAAATTTGCGGAAGAGGGGGTGGTGAGATTGTAAGAGCAAAAGGATGGGAGGAGCAATGATTTGCAAGATAGGTCACACAAGTTGGGGCCGAAGCAATCACAATTGGACTTTGCATGCCCTGCGCAATGTCCAACACACTACTGACCTCACAAAATCTAGCATCGGCTAAAGGCACCAAGATCCTTGGAGGCAAGGGATTGGCAGCCACAGCAGTGTTCCTATGCTTAAGGGGAACACGGGAAAGGGTTCAGGGAAATTCCACTGGGTCCTTGTACGTCATCGGAGATTAGGGCCCAGAAGAGAGTCTGGCATGCACATTAAAGGACTCTCTGGGATTGGGGGGGAGGCACTGGGGGATGGGAAGGGAGGGGTGAGGGGAGGGGGACCAGGGGGTTCGGGGGAGGGAGGGAGGGAGGGAACTGGTGTACCTATTAAGTTTGTATGAACGGAAATAATAATAAAAAAATATTTTAAAAAAAGAAAAAGGTTGTCACTATATTAGCAATATAATCCAATTATGCTTGGTTGACTGGATCTGCTTGTGATAGTGTGTGCATGCTGCTCACTACAATGTAGACCAAAGCAAATTAATTAAAAAACAAAAACAACCAAGAGTTGCTGATTTAGGTTACAAGAGAATTATCTTTCTGTGTATTTTCACTAGGAACCAGGCAAGTTTTCTTTGTTCTGCTTTTCCCCTCACAAACTAGGACGAAGGTGAACAGGGATAAAAGGTGATGCTACCGTCACAGGAAACATCACAGAAATCATTTTTGAAAGATTTATTTCAATATTATGAAATCTAAAATCATATGCGTGTCTTCTTAACACTTTAAGGGTTGTAAATGTTTTCATGTGCATTACAGCATGTTAAATGAGTAGCTTGACTTAAGTGAATAGCTTGCAGTTGACAGCTAACTGAGACAGCAAACAGATACATTTCTCAGGGATGTCCTCTAAATGGGACCTGAGATATAAAGTCTTCATCCATGGAATCCAAACTAGCTTGTATTGGGTATTTTGTGACGGATAGTTTCCCAACAACTCACTCCATGCCTAACCAACAAATTTAAAAAACTAGAAATGAAAAATATCTAAATATGAAAACCCAAAATGCCACCTTGGCACAACAATGTTTTGAACTAAAAGTAGTGGAAAATCAATAGATGTAGGAAAAGCTTTCTTCATAACTTTACCTGCCTAAAAATGGGACATGTATTTCCTATAAAAAAGGATTCTCCTAAAAAAAGGGAAGGAAATAGACCAATAGAGAAGATAGCCAATAGGTAGGAAGATAGTACATCAAAGTGCTCTGCAGGTAGCTGTTATTATACCCATAGAACTGGAACTTACAGTGGAAATCTTTGGGTCTAAAACTGGATGAGTGAAGGAAAATGCACATATCAGTGGTGGTGGCCTGAAGAGAGTAGACAAGCCAGAGTGAACCGTGGGGTCCATACTTGCATACAGGCAGAAGGGTGGGAGGGAGAGTAAGGGAATGGCAAAAGAAGGGAATGGGAGGGAATGGGGAGGGTGGGAAGCTGGGATGAATATTCAATGTTTGTAAAAGTAGAAAAACAAATAAATAATTAAAAATGAAATAAAGGGCAGCAACAAACACAAAAAGGGAGGTTCTCAATCAGCATCAAAGAGCTATTCTTATTGTTGAAGATAAGGAATCAATGTTGAGATGGCTCTGTAGAAGCAGACATTACTAAAATAACCCTTGTCTTTTATTCATTCTCTCCATATATTTCCTGGTAACTGTCTCTCAGTTTCTCTCCTTTCCTTAAAATGAGGTGTAAACCCCCATTATCACTTCTTCTTTGAGTTGTACTTATGTTCTGTAAATTATAATACACATGAAACTACTAAATGAAAGCCTTACCTTTCTCTTGTTAATTTCTTCTTCCGCCTGATTAATTTGCAAGAGCATATTTATAGAAAGGAGTAAAGTAGGCAAATGTCATTATTTAGCTTGATACTCAAGTTAATCTTTGCTTGTACCTCTGGAGTTCCAGTTTGCCCTTCAGTCTCACAAGGCAGATTGTAAGAGGAAGGCTTGCATGCTAACCCTGGAAACCAGAAAAATACACAGTCAAGGATATATCACCATTGTCCTTTTCTTCCAAGGGCACTGAAGATACTAGCTCAGAGCCCTCTGCCACTGTGGATTGTTTCTCGCATCTAGATAGATTCTATGATTTTAAATAATGATGTTTTCAATTGGATACTCTGCTTTGGCATTTAATTACACAGATGATACATTTATCAGTAAAAGGAAACATGTCTCCATATACAATCATTGAGTATAGTAAATAAAGAAGACGTTTTAAAATTTTCAGGATTTTCATGTGTTTAGTTGATACCTCCTAAACTCAACAGATATGTAACTACACAAATGAAAGCTTTATTTGCCATTATAGATTGAGCCCAGGGACCTCATTCATATTAAGCAAATGCTCTTCCGTGAGTTATCCTGTCAATTCCCCAATGAAAACTTCCTTTAAATTCTTCAATTCCACAATGCAGTAAGAATTAACTTTTTAAAATACAAATGTTATTGAGCTTTTCCTATTCCATGTCCTTCAGTGGTTAATTCACCCATGGCCTGCAAAATTAATTAAAAACTCTTTCACTTGACATACAAGTCCTTTTCAATATTTGAAGCATGTAATATTTTCCTGCCATAGCTACTAGTATTCCATTCCTTGCCTACCCGTGGGAGTTAACATATCAATTCCAGTCATGTTGTTTTACTTTCATTTCCCTGCAAAGTTTTCCTTTTAATTTTTTTGGTGTGTGTGTGTGTGTGTGTGTGTGTGTGTGTGTGTGTGTGTGTGTGCGTGTATGCATGTGGGTGGGTATACATATGTATGCAGGCATGTATACAACAGGACACTTGAGTGTACCTGTGGAAGTTGAAGGATTGTTCTGGAGTTCTCTAGGCTCTGCCTTTTAGGGCCAAAATATACTCCCAGGACTTTTATATGGTATCTAGGTATCAAAACTGAGGTCCTTTGGCTTTCAAGACTTTTACCACTGTGTTATCTCCCTTGCCCAAAAATACTGTTAAGGTAGAAGTCCTAGTGCCCACCTTAGTGAGCATGATTTACAGATACCCTTTTCCCATAGCAGGAATGGAAGAGTCTTCAAGTCATTAGCCATATCTTTTCACATTCCTTCCAATGCCGTGCCCAGTGCTTGACACATAATAACAGGTATGAATCCAAATGGTTATCTATAGGAACATTGCAGTGATTTTACTGACTGCTTGTTGCTAAGTTGTGGTGGCTGCTGAAGTTGTTTGCAGGTTATTTCTCTGCCTTTGTTCTATTTTTCTATGGGGACACCCTAATAAAAGTATGTTATGGGTATCTACTTCATAAAATTAAACAATTCAGGCCAGGTGTGTAGTGTGCACATGTATAGTCTCAGCACTTAGGAATTTGAGATAAGAGTATCAGAAATTCAAGGACATCATTGATTGCATAGAGTGTTCAAGGCCAGTCTGAGCTATGTGAAAGTCTGTCTCAAAAATGAATAAATAAATAAATAAACAATTCAGCTAAAGGAGACACAGTTAAGCTGAAGCCAAATGAATCACTTGTTTGCAAGTGCTAATCAGTGACTTGGGGCTGTTAGCAAAGGGCAATTACTAAATGAGAACTTTATAGCAGTAATGTATTTACAATGAATCCTTTGTAGCAAAGAGATCAAAGAACAGCTTTTATTGACCTATATCCCTATTTGATAGTATAGCAAATTAGCCCAAACAAACTCCCAGAGATTAACTTCAATTTCCTCTTGCCACTCTGGCTCTCTAAAAAGAAATGTGATTTCTAGCCTAAAACAAATTCTGTAAAAGGAAGTTTCTTAAAAAAATAGTATTTGTAGCTATGCTACAAATTGTAAAATTGGCCTTTGGTTCATGAGAAAATACACCTCTTTAATAAACTCCTATAAGAGTATATGGGAGAGAAAAATAGGAACATATGTGAATAGAGCAAACAGAACATCATAAATGTGGTTATGTGCACACACATAGAGACCTGCTCACAAAACCTCCATTATATGTATGCTTTTGTTTCTGAAGTACTTGATAACATCAGGTAAAAGCATAACATGAATTAGTCAGAATGATGCTTTTGCTTTTATCAATCAAGTTGGCTATGTAAATGATAGGTGGAGTAGCAAAAAAGCAATAAGCAGAAAATATGTTTGCTCAGTGGAAAGGCAGAATAACTTACTGCAAATAACTGTGTTCAGAGGTTTCAAAGGGCACCCAGGAAATGGTCTACCAGTATTAATGCCCAAAGACAACTTTCAGCCAGCCATGTGTCCATTTCTGATCTCTAGATTCTCCATCTTTGGAATCAAGACACTCACATAGAAAATCAGCTTTGTTATTTAAAGAGAGAGAGAGACATTCACATAAAAAATCAGCTTTGTTATTTAAAGAGAGAGATCAGGAGCTTGGAGTTCAGTCTGTCACCTTTATGATTACTAGAAACCAGAATGTGTAGAGATGAGAAGGTAAAAGTCAGACAATTAGTTTTGGATAGGTTCTTCTGAAATAACCAGTCTTTTTATTTTCAGTTATTTCTATTTCTGAATTTACAAATATGCACTTCCTTTTTCTTCACACATATATAACAAGTAAAGTACCAAAAAGGAAAATTATATAGAACTATATAAATAGAACTATATGGAATAGGTTTACAAATTTTGGAAATCCACCTTTGCCTTTTAAAGCGTGGACAAGGCAGTCTTTGGATCATGAGATATATGAGAACTGAGTCTTGGGTATATGCTTGGTACAAAGGAGAATGACAGATATTTAGGACTTGCCATTTTGTTTCTTTGAAGTTGAAAAGAAAAGACACAAATATGAAGAAAGTACAAATTAAATCCAAAAGACCATACTGAAAGCACTACTATTTCCACAACACAGAGAAGTATCAACAGAGCAGAGGGAAGGAATTTGATGGCAAGTCTTTATGGGCTGAGAGCAGTGCTTTTTCCTCTCTGCTACCCTGTGATTTGTCCTCGTTGTGTGAGAATTGGTGCCCATGATAAGCAAACAGAATATCTACTTTAAGAACAAATAGTAAAACCGAGTCAGACATCAGATGAGAGGTTAGTGTAGATTGTTTTTTATCAGACTTGAGAATCAGCCACCACAGGTTAAAACAGAAAGGTTTCACAGAAAATTGTTTTATATCAGAGGTGGTGGTACTCAAGCTTTCAAACATCCTGACTGTATTTTCAGGGGGGGGAATCAATGAAACCATCACAGGCAATTCATAAGAAATGGTCAATATCTGTAACTGTACATTTTCAAAAATGTTTTCTTAAACGAAAACCATAGAATGGTTAATATTCCCAATAAGTTATATACAGCAATTCGTACATGTAGTCTCAGTTACTCAGGAGGCTGGAGCAGGAAGATCACTTGAGAATTCAAGTTTGGAGCCCTCCTGAGCAGCATGGCAAGTTTCCATCTCAAAAAAAATTACAAGTGATATAGCTCAGTGGCAGAATTCATGCTTAGCGTACATGAAGCCCTGAATTCCAACCTCAACACTAAACACAATTTTAAAGTGAAATCTTTTCCTGCTTTGCTCCTTTTTTTTTTTTTTTAGCAAATGAAAGAAAAAAAAACTTTTCCTCTATGTTCTATATATCAGGTATTACAAAATTCCAAATATGTTCTTTCCTGGGGGACCACTGGTCATAAAGTGAGGAAAACAAAGACTGTAGATAAGAATACTGTAGCTTATCACATTCTTATAGATTCAGTGTGAAGCTCCCTTTTGGATTCGGAGAATTCAATTGCAAACAAAATTCAAGCAATAAACATGGCTTCCCTAATGACTGTTCTCTTAGCTTAGTTTCACTGGAAGACTAGACTAGTGCCTCTATCTGACAACTCAAGAGCCTCTGATTAGTCCTAGAGAATTAGAGTAAAGAATTTATTTTCTTTAATTTGCCATGGTATTATGGACTGTTTAAGCAGTGGTAACTGTGGTAGAAAGGAATTTTAAGAACTATCACAAACACCAAATGCTGGAGAGGATGTGGAGAGAGGGAATTGCTGGTGGGAATGCAGGCTCATACAGCCACTCTGGAGAGCCGTCTGGAGATTCTTAAAGAAATTAAAGATTGAAATGCCATATGACCCTGCGATTCCACTTTGGGGAATAACCCCCCATGCAGCAGAGGTTCACCTCGATAGCACAGCCACGACCATATTCACAGCAGCACTGTTTGCAATAGCAAAGTCATGGAATCAACCCAAATGTCCAACAGTTGATGAGTGGATAAGGAAATGTGGTACATCTATACAATGGAGCACTACTCAGCCATAAAAAATGATGAAGTACTGGAATTTGCCGGGAAATGGATGTCATTAGAGACAATTATATTGAGTGAAGTATCCCAGACCCAGAAAGTTAAGCGCCGTATGTACTTCCTAATAGGTGGCTCCTAGTACCAAACCCACCCAGCCCACCTAGAGACACTCGACAATAAATCTCTGTAATACAGTAATTGCAAGGAGTATGAATAGGCAGGATGGGGTAGGAGGGCCACACCAGAAACAAGGAGAGAGGGGACCATGTAATATCCATCAAGGACCCTCCATCAAGGACTGTGAGTAAGCAATGAGACATCTGGTTAAGTTCACAGACTTTTCGTTCCTGATCATCTACAACTGAGGGGGTGTGATCTCACTGGAAGGGGAGGGCATATAGTCTGGCAGAAAAAAAGTAACCATTTTGCAAATGGGTGATTGACCCCTCCCTCACTGTGGTTTCCTACTTTTATTGCATCTACCTTTGAATATACTCTTATAACAAGACTCTAGTTTAACAGTTTTTTATCTCTGGCCAGGGGGTGACATCCAATACCCATCAGGACGGAGTGAAGGGCATGGCAGGAGCAGCAAAACTGCAAAAGAAAATCAACAAACCATAATCCAGAACTTCAGAGACTCTATATCAACCACCTAGAACTAGGCCAGCCTAATCTCTCCCCATCCTGAAGCTCAGGGACATTTGCGGAAGAGGGGGTGGTAAGAGTGTAAGAGCAAAAGGATGGGAGGAGCAATGATATGCAAGATACTCCACACAAGTTAGGGCTGAAGCAATCATAATTGGACTTTGCATGCCCTGCGCGATGTCCAACACACTATTGTCCCCACAAAGTCTAGCATTTGCTAAAAGCACCAAGATCCTCGGAGGCAAGGGATTGACAGTCACAGTAGTGTTCCTATGCTTAAGGGGAACACAGGAAGGGGTTCAGGGAAATGCCACTGGGTCCTTGTATGTCATCGGAGAGGAGGACCCAGAGGACAGTCAGGCATGCACATTAAAGGATTCTCTGGGGATTGGGGGAGGGGAGGCACTGGGGGGTGGGGAGGGAGGGGTGAGGGGAGGGCGAGCAGAGGGGTGGGGGAGGAGGAGGGAGGGAGGGAAGCGGCGTACCTATTAAGTTTGTATGAGCGGAGATAATAAAATATGTTAAAAAATAATAAAACAAAATAAAATATCAAAAAAAAAAAAAAGAAATGCCAAAGTCCAGTGAACACGCCTGAACTGCTAGAACTTGATAAGGTAACATTGGCAAGATACAAAGCAGTAGCCCTCAGAGTTCTTTAGTAAACATCGTTATACACAAGTTGGATGAGCAACTATGAAATCTTACTTGCTATCTCTCAAAATAAGCAGCATAGATAATCAGGGGCTCTGTGGAATCAAAAATCACTACTCACAGTGATATATTACATGGTTAGTACAAACAGGGGTCTTAGGACTTAGCAAACAATTCTTCTCATAGCAGTCAAAGACAATTAAATGGTGACTGCATCTGGACCCATATATGCTAAAGAAAAATATTTTCTTGACCTATGCTAGGTATATGACTGGGAGGCCTATAACAACAGAAAAAAGGAGTTTGGGGTACAGCTTAGTTGTACAACAGTTATCTAGCTTCTGCAAGGTTCTATATTCAACCATCAGCAACAGAAAAACTATAAATTTATTCAGTATAAGTTTTATGCATCATAAAAGTCTTCACAAAGAAATGAAGACCCAAGGACTGATGAACTAAGTTATTTTCATGCTAGGTTTGATGAAGGGCAAATACTCACAGAAGTACATGACATGATAGGATATGACCTAATGGAACTGAGCATGCCAGGAATTAGCAAGGGCTGTGGGGCAAGACTCCTCTCTGGGTCGTTCAGACTTTGGAGATAGGATGCTTCTTTCCTTTGCTCTGGTAGCATCTAAGAAAGGTGTCACTCACTTGGGAGTCTTGTAATCTGCTACTGGGAGAAGCACGGGGACAAGCACAAGTGACTTCTTGCTTTTATCATTTCCTTCACTATTTTATGGGCCATAGTTTTGATGTGGCCTGTCCTAAAAATCTCATCACCCACATGACAGCAGATTTCATCTCTCTTTTGTAGAAGATACAGAGCAAGAGAACGCAAAAGTTACTTGGAACTGCTTGGGAATTTGAGGCAAAGGGGAAAAGGATCATTTTCTCACCAGCAATGAGAGACTCAGCTCTAACACTGTTGCTATAGCCTGAGAAGCTCCTCTCTTAAGGGTCTCCATGAACTTGATGCCAGGAGTTTGACTTAAACTACAGAAAATGCTTTCAAGACAAGTCAATATGAAGTAACACTGGAATTTATTGAGAAAAAAATTGAATGTATTTTAGGTTTAAGCATGAGTGGCGGGAAAGTGAAGTGGGAAGAAAGGAGCGTGAATGCTATAATAACTATATATTAATATATAAAACATATTACATATGAAAATTATACCTATAATGTATACTAAATATATTGCATATAATGTATAATATATGCAATATATAATATATGTGAAATAGGATTTGTAGGTTTTGAAGTGGTATTGCTCAATGGATATAATTTGCAGCTACTTTCAGAGATTGAGCAAAAAATTAAAATTACGTAAATTATATACATGACCTAGTTTATTTATTCTTCCCATCTTAAAGAATTTCCTTTCCTAATTGAAACTATATAAGAGACTACAAAGTACATAGTTTGGATTTAGGGATGAGAGGGGAATGTTATAAACTGAAAAATCACATATTTTTTCTCTTCAGTGTGGTTCACTAGCTGTCTTAACAACGCGTCTGAGACATCATTCAGAAAACCAAGTATTAGTTCTCCATAGGCAATCTTCATAGCAGTTTGGATTTTTGTCAGTTGTGTCAAAAATTGATTTTCAGGTCAGCAAAAACTGCAAACCAAACAGTGAGGGTCTTCTTTCCATTGAGACAGAAGTTAGCGCTCCATAGGCAGTGAGGACAAGATTATAAACTAATGAGAGCTTCCAGAGTAGCCCGGCACCAAGGAAGAAGTGTCTCAATCAGTAGTTTGCAAAACCAAGGTGACAAAGGTAACCCCAATGAATGACCGCTGTGATAATTACATACAGGTGTCAACTTGACAGTTGAAGGGTCACACTATAGGCACAGCTGTGAAGAATTAGTAGTTGAATTAAACCTGATGCAAACCTTCAGGAGATTTTATCTAATTGATGGAGGATGATCCAGTACATGACAGATGGACAAACGGATAAAATGAGAGAGTTGGCTAAGTAAACTGGCATTCTTAGGCATGCTTGGGCAGACATGCTGTCTGGCAAGTAAGGTTTGCCCCCTCTGTCAGCAGTCCTGTAGATATGATGTGACCAGTTCACTTGGTCCCTGGTCTCCTACCAAGCTGAACTAACAGTTGTAACTAGACAATCATAAGCCAGAATAAAGTGCCTTTTTTCCCCTTTAGCCATTTGGTCATGAATTTATCAGCAACACATAGACTAACTACAACAACCACTCCCAGAATTGAATGAGTAGCACATCATCAAACTCCAAATGGGCTGAGAAGGCATGCAAAGAACATGGAGGCCTTGGATTGACTGGGCCCATGATGAGCCCAGAAACTGATAAATCTCAATAAAGATTACCTCAGCCTCCATCCAATTTTACCCATAAGACCTATAAAGACTACTGGGCAGAATAGCATATCTATATGCCTCCTGTGGCATCCCTCCTACTCTTGGGAGTGTCACTTACTTTTCTTTAATAAATCTGTATTTGCTTTGCTTACTCTTGGTCCTCATTTCCTTATTCTTGGGTATAAGTCAACAAACTTGAAAGCCGCTGGTCTGGGTGGCTTCGGTTGCCTGGTACCCCAGCTCCCTGAGTTAGCCTCTCCATTATTATCAAAAAAACCTATGGAGACAGTTGGTTCTGTAAGCACCCACTCCCCTGCAGACGGGTTCTTGTCTTACCCTCTCAGGGAGTAAAGTCAATAGACTGAAATAAACTTCATTAACACAGGAGGACAGAAGAGGAACAGCACACGTGGGAAAACAAATTACTGCACAAGAAGTAGGCTGTCGCATGGAAGTTACAACTTTAATGGAATAGAAGGATTTGAACACTTAGCAGCTATGGGAAGCCAGCTAGGAGTTTTGCACAAATGATATAGTCTTGAGAAATGTTCCAATTCAGAAGGGTAACAACTCTATGTCTTCAGCCCAATCTCCCGAAGCAGCCACTCTTAGAGAGTGGGTGCAGTGATCAGTCCCCAAAACAAGAATGAAATCCCCATATGATCATAGGCCTCTGGTGGCTGAACATGTACACATGGTAACCTATCTCAGGTGAGCTTGAGGTCAGAATCTTTAGAGGAGCAGACTTCACCAGGACTCCAGGAAATCTTGAAGGCAGGAGCAGACTTCTTTCTCCTTCTTCTCTCCAGAGGGACAGATGAGATTGATTTGGGGGATTGGGGTTCTTCCACTTTATAGATGCAAGTGAGCTCTAGTTGGCTAACAGCATGCAAACAAGGTATAAACCTAATCAAAGGAAGAGAGAGAGAGAGAGAGAGAGAGAGAGAGAGAGAGAGAGAGATCATACCTGGAGGAGAGAATCATACCTGGAGGATAGAAGGAAAATATAGTTCCTGACAGTTTTTTTCAATCAGGTCCTGGGCTGGGAGTCTATGGGTATTTAAGTTTGTTTTTTTCCATGAAATAAAGACTTACTAAGCAGGAAAAGAGTTGAGAATATTTACTTTTATTTTAAAACAGTAAACAATAAGACCAGAGACTCTGGGAATCCAAGCAACTAGAAATCCCAATAGAGGCAGCTTAGAGATTAGTAACTGATGACCTGGTGAAAAAGTTGTTCTTTAAAAAAGCGTCAAATTGGGCTGGAGAGGTGGCTCAGGGGTTAAGCCTCCGCCTTGCAGGTGGAAGGTCCTGAGTTCAGATCCCAGATCCCATGTATAGACGCCAGGCAGAAGCAGGGGCGGCCTGCGCGCTTCTGGTCCTGGTAGGGCGGAGCCTGTGAATCCCGGGGCAGAAGGAGGTGGAGGCGCCCATGGTGGTTCGCGAATTCGTCCGTGATTCTACACATACACAGACACACACACACAGACACGCGTGCACGCACATACACACGCATATGCACACAGTTGAATAAATAATAATAATAATAAAAAAACTTAAAAAAAAGCGTCAAATTCCTAAATGGTAGAAGAAGCATATTTAAATCTTAGAAGTTTAGACAAAAGCACAGGAGAAAGAGAGGGTGGGAGAGAGGGAGAGAAGGAAGAGGAGAAAGAGATTTTACCCCCTGAAGTCTCAAAGAACATTGTAAGTTTCAAATCTTGTGGACCCGCCATGTCTTGCTGAAAGATTAAAAAAGGATGTGGGGAACGCTGAGATGGCTTTTGAGTCCACAACAGTGACTTCTGCCATCTTTTTGATTCACTTCCAGATAGATCAAATTCCCTGGGGCACAACCAGAACAATGATCCATTTGATTAGCGGAAGGGTAGAGAGTGGGATTTTAGCATCACTAGGGAAGCAGGAGGAAGGATCTAGACAAATCCTTAACCAAAGGGCTGCTGCAAGGCAGTCTACCACACCCAGAAGTTTTTGCCTGCTTTCCAAGGCTGGCTGCTATGGCTGGAGTCCAGCGACTTTTGAAGCCAGCGAGGTTGCAGGGATTTTTCCCCCACAGTGACCTTCCTGAGGCTGTCCTGTTGTTTCCATGGCCAGCTGCAACTGAAGATCGCATCTGGTTTCTGATCCTCAGCAGTCATTGTTGTGCTGTTGAATAGTGCTGGTTCTCTAAGCCAGGAAGCCATTAAACTCCATACATTCTTGAACCATGCAAACTAGATGAAGTTTAGCAGCTGCTATTTCAAGTGACAGCTGTGGCCCCTGCTATCTCTATTACTGCATCTTTATGTACTCTAATTTTCTTTATCTTTCATCACTTCCTTATTATCACATTCCAGGGCATAGTAGCACACCTGTAATCCTAACACCTGGGAATGTAAAACAGGAAGATTACCATGAATTCAAGATCAGACTGGGTGACCAAGTGAGACCCTGTCAAAAAATAATGATGGGGCTGGAGAGAAGCCTCAGTAAGTAAAACACTTGTGTAAGCATGAGAACCCAAACTCGACCCCAAGAACCCATGTACAAAAAGCCAGATGCAGCAGTGCATACCTATAATCCCAGGACTAGGAAGACAGAGACAAGCGAATCCCTGGGGTTTGCTGCACAACCCACCTAGCTGAATCAAGAGCAGCATTAGTTAGGTCAGAGAGGGAAAGGAAAGGAAAGCCAACTTGACAGTGGGTAAAGGTCAGTGTGGTGGCTCATTAATAAAGACAAGCCAATATGAGGAAGAGTCTTAAGAAATAGAAGCTTGTTAGAGCCGAGGGCCTGGTGACCAAGGGAACCACTGTTTGGTCTTCAGGTGGAAGAGTATTTGAACCAAAGACACAACTTAAAGTTAGAACAGTGAGATAGAAGAAACAGTCATGGGTAGCATGATGAGAAGAAATGTGAAGGTGACCCAGAGTGGGGAAGACAGAGACAGCTGCAGAAACCCTAAGCAAATTTTTATGGTCTTCAGATCTTGCTAAGGAGTTACAGGAGTTGCTAGGGAAGGAAGGTAGTGTAGGATAAGGAGTGAAAGAACATTATCCAAAGGCTAGTCCTCTCTCAAGGCCATTAGGGTGGGGAGGTCAGGAATTTTTAGCGCATGTATTAGGCTTAGGGAATCTCCACAAGGCTTTGCAAAATGGAAGGCTATGGCTAACAACCTTGTCCTTGAAAATAAGTTGGAGAACAATTGAGGAAAACACCCAACATTGAACACTAGCCCCTACATGCAACACACACACACACACACACACACACACACACACACACACACACACACACCTTACTGATTTTCTTAAAGGGTCATCAACTCAAAACCATCCTTATACCAACTAAACCTTATGCCAACGTGGCATATTTTGCAGTGCCATACTTGGATCCCTTTCACTGTTTCAGTGTCTGGCAGGTAAATACTTCTTGAACAAAAGAGGAGCGGGCCTATACCACAGCTGTTAACAGCTCAGATCACTCGGGAGGCTGTGTTATACCCATTTAACAGAATTTGGCAGCAAATGTCAATGACCAGTCACAATAGGAAAAGTGCAAGAGGCATGTCCAGATATTCTGTGGTGAATGCCAAGATCCTGTCAATCTCCATGCTGGCCCACACAAGTCCCCAAAAGGGGCCTCAAGCACTGGAAGGGAGGAGCAATGGTAAATGGGTAATGAATCAGAAAGGAATGTCTGTGAAGTCAACACCAACCCGCCTGCTGCCAATGTAAAGAAGTCCCGTGTAAATTCCTTTGCATGTAGCAGGCACACTAGCCACCCTGGAGGGCAATTTTTTCACTATCAGAATCTGCCCTGTGCTTTGCAGAACAGCGGGTCACTTGTTTGCTTTTGGATGGAATTCTGCAAAAGCATGCAGCCACTGCAGTACCTGTTTCTCTTGTGCTTTCCCAGCATTGGCAAGATTACCTTTGTGTATAAGTGATAAGATTCCCGTTTCTCCAACCCCAATATTCAGAGTAAAAGCTCTGCTTGCTTGTCACTATCCTCTTCCCATAGCAGCAGATGCTTTGGCCTGTGCCTGGTCACACACCTCATGGGGGCAGAGGATAACTCCCTCCCTTCTGTTCTTCCCTTCACCTAGCCCACAAGCCCAGGTACTATATAAGCTTCGCCCCACCTTCAAATCCTGCTTTTTTCTCCAAGAATTAGTGCAGGTTGCCATGTAACCATGTAATCAACATACTTTTACAATTCTTTGTGTGTGGCAGGGTGTGTTTGGCCTTTTTATCTTGCAATTAGGTCACAGTAAAATTCCTATAGTTACCCAATGATTGCTGCTCCTGAAAAACATTGAGGTTAGAGGCAGGACTATGTGTGTCAGTAAAGTCCTTGGCTAGCGTTTGGACTTCTTAGTTGTCTTTAAATAAATGAGTCTCCACCAAGATTTTCTGAATCTGAAACAGATACCTTTTAGAAGAGATTTCTTATGCAACAATATTAAAGGAAAAAGTTCAGTTTGAGGATGAGAATTCTCCAACATAACTTTGCTTTGAATCCCAGCCTCTTCACTTATGTCTAAGGGGATGAGCTCTATCAAAAGATCCCACATTTTCTATCTCTTACTTTAGATATGGGGCAGAGGCAGTACTTTCAGGAAGCACAGCTGACCTCTTTGATGCAACAGCAAAGAGAAGCATATTTTTTAAGTAAGAAAATCGAGGACATCTTGGCTCCTTGTTTTATGCAATACAGTGGAGTCACTTAGGAGACTCCTCACTAAATGACCCCAGGATAGCCATCGAGATTAGGGAATTTAAGGTCAAAACAGCTGTAGAGCACACTGCTGCTCTGTGCACAATTCCCATCCTTCTAGGGTTTCCTATTCAGAGCAAAGAGGCTGCCAAATGTGAGAGAGACAGAACAAAATGAGACACACAAGACAGACTCTTTCTAATTCTTCACACCTCACCAAGGAGCAACCCACGCAAGCTGACTTGGTTGTCTTAAGGAGATTTGAGAATCAACTTTGATTGAAGATTCTGAAGCCCACCAGTTAGAGAAGTATGCATGTGTTTTCTTCAGGGAGAGAGGAGAGTGATGATGATATGGACTGGTCACTTCCCTTACAGTTCTATGAGATAGATAGATAGATAGATAGATGATAGATAGATAGATAGATGATAGATAGATAGATAGATAGATAGATAGATAGATAGATAGATAGATTCAGTAGAGACAATTCACACTTTAATAGAGCTCTTTTATTTCTTGTAGCCCCTGGTTTCTGGTATTACCTGATTGATTCCAGGGGAGCTATTTCACCACTCTGTAAAATGAAGGTAAGTGATAAATATGCAAATTATGTCCTGTCCAATTTAACCGACTTTCTGTAGGGAGTGGGGGGAAGATAAGCAATAGTTTGCCTCCGTTTGCAATTCATCTTCCATTCCCTCGTTCCTTTAGAGTGTGGACTGCTTATTTTTAAGGCCACATATAACATCTACCTGTCTCCCTCAATTATGGGAATAAAATTTTCATGTTTCCTGTTCCCATCCCCAAGAGAATTGTGATTTTTTTACCTTTTCTTGGAAATGATTTTTTAGCAACCTTTCAAGATTTCTTTCTTAGGTAGCATCAGCAGCAAAACCAGTACCGGGTCATTTAATCTATGTGTTAGGGACAGATGCCTCCCACAGAGCTTTTGCTGGCAGAGGGAACAAGGAAGAGGTCCTTCTAAAAGTACATGAATCTTCTACCACTGCCTCTCTTTTAACCTTCCAGGTTAATAACACCATCTGAAATAAGAATTTTGTCACCCTTCCACAGCAGGCATCTTTCCAACTTTAGAAGGTGCTATTTGGGAGTCTGTTGGCCACTGGCTGGTTTCCCACGCTCTCAACTGGCAGCTTGCTACGTGGGAGAGCTAAGTCTCACTCAGTGGGCAGGACTGGGTTTCTGTAAGCTTTCCTATACTCCCCCCCCCCCCCCCCCCCCCCGTGCTCTGCCAACACACAATGATCAGTGGTATTCCTGGAATTTCTGGCATAGCACAGAAGCCAAGCTTGGCCCTGCAAATGCCTTTGACCCTAATAGGACATTTCACTCCTCTATTCACAGCTAGAGGTTAGGTTATTTATGTAAATCCTTTGCCAGGGTTCAATCTTGACCCGCCGGTTTTCATTTCTCTTATTGTCTTAGGTATTTTTTAGACCCCTTGGAAACTGTCCATTCCTTGAAAAAAAAACTTAGGGGTCAGTAAGGATTTAGCCACAAAGGGAAGGGGGTGGGGGTTTGAAGGATTTGAGAAGGCTTCCTTTGAAGTGTTATAAGGAGCTTTTTTAGACCTCCAGAGGCCACCCATCTTACAAAGAAAAAAAAAGCAAAAGCAAAACAAAACAAAACAAAAAACCCAGAGCTCCATAATGATCTCGTGCTTCCCATTTATTTCCAGGAAAATAAGTTTCAGTTAAACTTGTTGCATGGTATCTTCATGCAAGAAGTTTCTCAGAGTGCACATCGCCCAGTTGCAATTTCTTGGAGTAAAAATCTGGCCGTTGATGCCTAAGAAAGAAACATTAAAAGTGTCCACAGGAAAGGTAAACCTATGACCTTCTTGGAGATATAAACAGGAACATGGGAAATTTTCATTTTACTCTTGTAACTGAAGGAACCTGGCAGGTGTTATAACTAGTCTTAAAAAAAAAAAATGAGCAGCAGGGAATGTGGGACTGCTGAGATGAGTTGCAAATGGAGGCAAACTGGTTTGGTTTGGCTTTGTTTTTCTCCCTTAGGGAAGAAGTTGCACCAGACTGCACACAGTTTGCAAGATCAGATGACACCAGCAAGCATGCACTACAGACAATAAAGAGTTTTCCATGGAAGTACAAATTGTCTGTGCAGCCACAAGAAATTTTGTGGGGTTTAATTTTAATTAATTAATTTCCTTTTTATTTTTGAACCAGAGTCACTATTTGACTGCAGGGGGAGTTTCATATGAACTGGCATTTACAAGTGGTTTGTACACATGTCATTTTGCCTCTGCACTGCAAAAGTGGCACCAGTTGGATTTAGTCAGCCTAGTGGGATGGGGTGAGGGACACAGAGTCCAACCTTTCCCTTTGTCAACTTGGTTCTATTATATGCTAATTCTACAGAAGCTTTTACTAAGGTTTCTGGGTCTCTCCAACCTGGTTTCCTGCCTCAAGATGAACTTGAGAATCTGATCAAAGTTGACTTGGAAACTCACCAGTGTTCTGCCTTACTTTGTCAAATAGAAATGCATAAACTCATTGGTACTAGGGGAGTATACTTAGGTACCACATGCGTATGCTGCTTTCTTCAATCTATCACTCAGTTATTTTTAGATAGTATTGATGATCCTTGTCTAAATTGTTTCCTGGATGATGGCAAAATGACATGTGTACAAATTACTTGCAAATGCCAGTTAATATTCCTGTATAAGAAAAGAATTTTGTGTGTATGGACTAATGCTTTTCTTTTAAAAATGTAAATGTCTAAATCTTTTGGCTATCAAATTTCAGGATAGAATGTTGGTACAATGACCATCACCAATTGCTCTGTGTGTGTGTGTGTGTGTGTGTGTGTGTGTGTGTGTGTGTGTGTTCTCAGGATGTCATAGTAGACTAATAGTTTTAATTCATTCCATGATTATAAGAAAATATTGCGATCATCCCTTTTGGGTTTTTCTGTTGCTGTTATTGTTGTTTGTTTTGAGGCAGAGTTTTGCTATGTAGCCCAAGCTGTCTCTGAACTCACTGTCTCTGTAGCCTCATCCTCTCAAATGCAGGAATAACGTTGTTCTTGCTGCCCAGTCTTCCAAATTTGGCCAATGAGAACCCTTTTAAGGCAACTCCTCTGATTTTCTAACATACCTCCCTTGCTCTTTTGATGTTTTCTTATTTTCTGTCATAAGAAACATACCCACCTCCTAACATTTTTCCAACATTATTTCCTTTTTCTAGAAAATGGTTGTTATACATCAAGATCTAATTGCTAATATCATACCATATCTCCTAGAACAGGGTAGTGCAAAGGTGCTAGAAAATATGAAGAGCCAAGTTCATTAGTATATCAACAGTAAAGATACACAGTTGCTTCTATTCAGAAGAGCTTGGTGAGAGGGATTTAATGCTTTGCAATCACTTGTCTTGTATTTTGTTGAGTCCCACAAGATAATGGAGCGTAGTTCAAGAACTTGGGCCATGTGATTTCTCCAGGATGGATTCTTGGGGGTCACTCTCTAATCCCCTAGTGATGATAGGCTTGAGAGACTTCTGTCCCATTGAATACATAACTGTGATCTCATGTTGTAGCCCTTGCCAGTACAGTGTTAGCCATAGCCAGTCCATTTGTAAAACCCCGCCTTCTGGTCAGAATTTTGCAGTTCTCCTGCAATTCCCTTCACTCCATTCTGCTGGGCACTGTATGTCACCCCCTGGCCAGAGACAAAAAGCTGTTAAACTGGAGTCTTGCAGGAGCAGAAAAACTGCAAAAGAAAATCAACAAACCACAATCCAGAACTTCAGAGACTCTATATCAATCACATAGAACTAGGACAGCCTAATCTCTCCCCATCCTGGAGCTCAGGGACATTTGCGGAAGAGGGGGCGGTAAGATTGTAAGAGCAAAAGGATGGGAGGAGCAACGATTTGCAAGATTCTCAACAATAGTTGGGGCCAAAGCAATCATAATGGAACTTTGCATGCCCTGCGCAATGTCCAGCGCACTGTTGCCCTCATAAAGTCTAGCATCTGTTAAGGGCACCGAGACCCCTGGAGGCAAGGGATTGACAGCCATAGTAGTAATCTTATGATTAAGGGGAACAAGAGAAAGGGCTTATGGAAATGCCACTGGGTCCTTATATGTCATCGGAGAGGAGGACCCAGTGGAGAGTTAGGCGCACACAATAAAGGACTCTCTGGGAATTGGGGGGGAGACACTGGGGGAAGGGGAGGGGGGAGGGAGGGAACTGGTAAAAAATTTTAAAATGTATAATTAAATTTTTAATAAAAAAAAAAAAAAAAAAAAAAAAAAAAAAGAATTTTGCAGTTCTCAGAACAACCCCTAAATCCTGACTTGTCCATCCTAATGGACTTCAGAGAATTATATTTTGCCTTACATTCTTTCACCACCCACCCTGAACTTCCCTACTTCCCTAGCATCTCTTTAGCAACAGCTGAAGATCATTTAAGATAGATAGCCTCTTTTTTCTGGGGGCTCTGCAGATTTCTCTCCCACCTGGGGCTTTCTTCAGACTTCCTCCCGTCATATGCTATCCTTGGCAGCTCTCTCCCTATTCTCTCTGACTTTAAACTATCGCTTCTGTTCAAATGCTATCTCACTTTAAAACTGAACTATGATTCCTCTGGCCACCAGACCCTCAGCTCTGATAAAACTTGTGTTTCTTAAGCCTCTCTCTTGTATTGGCTTATCTTTATAATAGACCTCCCTATCAACCTTACACATGGTCATAGGGTAGCCATTCCTTCTTCTGCTGACCCAACAGAATTCTGTTCCATTGGTTATGTAATTATGACCTCAGGTTGTAATCCTTGCCAGACCGGAGACAGTCTAAAGAGATATGCATGCCTCTCCCCTTAGCTGTCACAGGGAAGTTAACATGTTTAACAGGTATTCAGAAGTTCAAGCTTAATGTTCACCACCAAAGAATTAATACAAAAGATTCTGCATTACACCTATCAAAGGACCTGGGAGCAAAAAAGCTCTGCCATTTCCAGAAGTGAAATCTTCTGTGATCCACCATCCCATAAATAAATCACAGGGATATTTTCTTTGAAACATGGAAGATCTTAAAAAATGGAATGCATATCTCTTTTTTCCTCTGACAGGCTGGACTTGAATAAAACATCTCTGTGAAGGAGAAAACTGACTTGACCTGGAACACAGTTCACCTTCAATCCACCAGAAGGTCCACTGAACCGTTTCACAGTTAGGTTCATGTGCTTTCCAGCCTGCGTTTCATGTTTTGTTTTTTATATATTATAAAGTGGCAGCAGGCATGAGTGGGAAATTAGAATCCCCTTTCCTTGTTTGACAAAACTGTAACTAACTCTTTATAAATTGTGCTTTCCTCATCCCTTTGAGAATACAGGAAAACTAAAGTGGTGAGTAAAGACTTAAGTGTTTGGTAACAACTATGGAAACACAATCTGAGAATGGAGTATGAACTCTGAGGTAAATTTTTAACTGAAAAGAAAGAGGTTGAGGAAAAGGGGGAAGCACTGATTATGATAAACTTAGACTGCACATAGGCAGAGAAACGGACAGGCTTTTTTTTAGTTAGAGTTGTTAATCTGAGAAATGTTTTCTTTTTTAATCTATTCCTCCTGGTTTAAGGGGATTTGCACATGTAAGATGCAGATCAGTGGCCAGTTTTTACTTAGAGACATTCTGGCATTATGCTGTACCTGATAGGAGGGTTTTTTCCTATGATAAAATAAAGGATAATGGACAGGCACAATTCTTGATGAGTAAGAATTTTATGAATGATAGTCATAAGAAACTATTGCCTCTTGACACCATAAGGGCCCCTATTTCTATTTCAGTGGTGACTTTGGTCTTACATCCATCTCCAGGCGTTCTCAAGAACAACCGCTGCCTCTGAACCCAACAAGAGCTTGATACGAGTGTGAAGAAGATTGGTGGCCTGGAGATATGGCTCAAAAGTTAAGACTTTAGCCTCACAAACAGAAGGACCTGGATTCAGATCCCAGATCCCACATAAAAATGTCAAACGGAGATGGTGAAAGCCTGCATATCCAGCCCTGGAAGGCCAAACCTGAGAAATCCCAGAGCCAAGCAAAAAAGGAGCTAGAGCAATCCAGGGTGATTCCTGATGTCGCCTTTAGGCCTCCGCAGGTACAACAGTGCCTTTTGATACACACACACACACACACACACACACACACACACACACATACACACACACACACACACATACATATACACACACGCATACACACAAAGAAAAAAAAAGAAAAGAAAAAAGATTGTTTTGGGAGTGTATCCACCCTGGGATGCCAAAGCCGTATCACATTCATCAGGTGACTATTTCTCACCATCACCCAGGCAGTACACTGTCTTCCCACATAGAGGCTATAATATGTAATTGAATGGGAGTAGCAGGCCGGGGAAGGAGAAATGCCTAACTCGACTATCCAGCACCTAGTTGAGGCATGTCACATTAGCCTAGAGGACAAAAGTAAGTAGTAACTTGGCATCCTCCAGTAGTAACATGCATACCCCATATCATAGGACAGAGCTCCTGAGTGTTCCTGGACACTTGCACCTGGAATAATCCATGTAGAGGGATCATCCCATGCCTAGGAAAGCCACCATCTTCCTTCAAACCTCACTGAAGCTCCCTAGTGCTTAGTCTTTTCTGATCGTCACTGGGCATCATCTAGGACAGTCACAACAATTCAAATTGTGAAATTTCAGTTATTCAGCATAAAAGTTAGACACTCCCAAATTTGTCCTTAAAATTAATGCTGCACAATATAATAAGAAGAATAAAACTTATATTAATTTTAAAAAATGCCATTTCATTAATTAAAACAATACTAACTGACAAATAAAAATATCATGACAAGTTGAAAGTTCAATGGACCATGAAAGAAAGCAAAAGTTTCACATTTTTGCAATTTTGAAATCATGTTATAATTGTTACTGATCATGTAGCCTCACACAGATATTCTGTATAGTCTGAGTGCTGTGTTGAAACATTTTTGAAATACTATTCTTCTCCATGTAATTCGGTTAACTTTATTGTACTGTTAGATTCATTTTTGTTTTCAGTTTTAGAGTTTCCCTTTTTAAATCATGTGTTGGAGAGTGGATGATGTATGTGAGTAGTGTGTACATGCAATAGCACATGTGTGGGAGTCAGAGAAAAGTTTTGTGGATTCCTTTCTCTGAACCTCTATATGGTTCCAGGGCTGAACTTGGATTGTCGTGTTTGCATAGCAAGTACCTTTACCCAGTTTTGGAATTTGTTCTATCTTCTTTTTTATTATTTTTTAAATTTTGCCTATGTGTGTCTGAGTGCATAGGGGGGAGTGTCAGAGAGCACTGTGTGTCCCTGTGGAAGAACAAGATGACTTCGGGAACCATCCTGGATTGCTTCTACCTCCTTTTTGTTTTGCTCTGGGATTTCCCAGGCTCTGCCCACCAGGGGCAGAAGTGCAGGCCACTGCCATTTCTGCCTGGTGTTTTTATGTGAGACCTGGGATCTGAACTCAAGACCTTCTGCTTGTAAGGCAGTCCTAATCCTTGAGCAATCTCTCCAGCCCTGGTCTTTTTTAAAGTTTGTATTTTTGGATGCTAAATTTCATAAGTCAAAATGATACAAATAGCTACACATAGAAATCTGCCAAGCTTCATCTCACTTCCTTGGCCATATGTCCTCTATAGTCATATCATTTCTATTAGCTTAGTATTGTTTTTATAGCAATTGTCATGAAAATTAGCAGATGTATATATGTATTATTTCTTCCCTTTTATATAAAAAGGTAATACTATATATGTATATGTGTATATATGTGTGTGTATATACATATATGCCATGTATTTGTTAAACAAAATAATCCCATGTAACTCTATAGGCATTTTATTTTCGAGTCTTTTTCTTTACATCTATATGTGTGCATGTACTGCCTGCATGTTGGAATACATGCTTGCATGTAGGTGGTTGTACATGTGTGCAAGTATGCATGCACATGAGCATGCATATGAGTGAAAATATGGGGGCAATATTAGAAATCATTTTCTATCACTCTTTGGCCTTATTGTTTTGAGCCTGGGTCTCAAATTAAACACAAGGCACCCTCAAGTTTAGCCGGTTAGGTATCTTATTCTGAGGATTCCAAATTCTGCCTTCCATGATGGGCTGCCACACCAGTCTAGCATTTTAACATGGGATCTGAGGATCTGAACTCTTTTGTTTTATTTGTAAGTCAATCGCTTAACCATTAAGCTATCTCCAACACCTGTGGATATTTTCTTATTATGTATTTCTGTAGTACTTCATTGTGTCTATAACTTAATTTACTCAATAAGCCTTTCATTAGCAGACTTTTTAGACAACTCCCGTTTTATTATTTAAATAATGCATTGGTAAAGAGTCTCTTGCATTCATTATTTCATAATTATGGATTCATAGCTTCAGGGTAAATTCTTAGGTGTAGGATTAGTAGGTCAAAGGTAATAAATGTATTACTTATTGACTATTTCCCCTCCTTGAAAATTGTGCCAAGACACACCTCACCAACAACATATGAAAGTACTTCTTTCTCCACAGGCCTGTCAATGGAGTGTTTTTTCAAACTTCAGTATTTTGGCCAATCTGATTCCTGTAAAATGGTAACAATGCAGTTTTAATTGGCAGTTGTGAGTGAAACTGCGCATCTTTTTTCAATAATTCATTTTCATTTTTCTATGCCTGTTACCCATTTTTCTTTTTTTATACATTTTTTATTATTATTTCCACTCATACAAACTTAATAGGTACACCGGTTCCCTCCCTCCCTCCTCCTCCCCCCCGAAACCCTTGCTCCCCCTCCTCTCACCCCTACCTTCCCATTCCCCAGTGCCTCCCGTCCCCATTCCCAGAGAGTCTTTATTGTGCATGCCTGACTCTCCTCTGGGTCCTCCTCTCCAGTGACATACAAGGACCCAGTGGCATTTCTCTGAACGCTTTCCCGTGTTCCCCTTAAGCATAGGAACACTACTGTGGCTGTCAATCCCTTGCCTCCAAGGATCCTGGTGGCTTTAGCAGATGCTAGACTTTGTGGGGTCAATAGTGTGTTGGACATTGCGCAGGGCATGCAAAGTCCAATTATGATTGCTTCGGCCCTAACTTGGGTGACCTATCTTGCAAATCATTGCTCCTCCCATCCTTTTGCTCTTACAATCTTACCGTCCCCTCTTCCGCAAATGTCCCTGAGCTTCAGGATGGGGAGAGATTAGGCTGGCCTAGTTCTAGGTGGTTTGTTGATTTTCTTTTGCAGTTTTGCTGCTCCTGCAATGCCCTTCACTCCATCCTGCTGGGCACTGTATGTCACCACCTGGCCAGAGACAAAAAGCTGTTAAACTGGAGTCTTATTATAAGAGCACATTCAAGGGTAGATATAATAAAAGTAGGAAACCTCAGTGAGGGAGGGGTCAATCACCCATTTGCAAAATGGTTACTTTTTATCTGCCAGACTATATGCCCTCCCCTTCCAGTGAGATCATACCCCCTTAGTTGTAAATGATCAGGAACGAACTTCTGTGAACTTAACCAGGTGTCACATTACTTACTTGCAGTTCTTGCTGGAGGCCTTTTTTCTCTGCTGTACATGGTCCCCTCTCTCCTTGTGTCTGGTATGGCCCTCCAACCCCATCCCTCCTGTTCATAATCCTTGCAATTACTATAGGTATTACATAGATTTATCGTTGAGTGTCTCAAGGTGGGCTGGGTGGGTTTGATACTAGGAGCCACCTATTAGGGAGTACATATGGCGCTTAATTTGCTGGGTTTGGGATACTTCACTTAATATAATTGTTTCTAATGACATCCATTTCCTGGCAAATTCCAGTAATTCATCATTTTTGATGGCTGAGTAGTACTCCATTGTATACTTATCCACTCGTCAACTGTTGGACATTTGGGTTGATTCCATGACTTTGCTATTGTAAACAGTGCTGCTATGAACATGGTCATGCTTGTGCTATCAAGGTGAACCTCTGCTGCATGGGGAGTTATTCCCAAAAGTGGAATAACAGGGTCATATGGCAATCTTTAATTTCTTTAAGAATCTCCAGACAGCTCGCCAGAGTGGCTGTATGAGCCTGCATTCCCACCAGCAATGTAGGAGAGTTCCCCTCTCTCCACATCCTCTCCAGCATTTGTTGTTGTTTGTATTGTGGATTTTTGCCATCCTGACCAGGGTGAGATGATATCTCAGGGAAGTTTTGATTTGCATTTCCCTGATGGCTAAAGAAGTGGAGCATTTTTTAAGATATTTGTTGGACATTTTAATTTCATCCCTGGTAAAATTTCTTTTAAGTTCCAGGGCCCATATTTCAATTGGGCCAGTGGTTTCCTTGGTGTTTAGTTTTCTAAGTTCTTTGTGCACTCTGGAAAGTAGAGCTCTATCAGATATGTGGTTAGTGAAGATTTTCTCCCATTCTGTGGGTTGCCTTTGAGTTCGTGCTACAATCTCTTTATCTGAACAGAAGCTCTTTAATTTCACAAGATCCCAACTGTTGAGAGTTGGTAGCAGTGACTGTGCCATTGGATGTCTGTTTAGGAAATGTTGGCCTAGACCAATCAGCTCGAGGGAGTTCCCTATCCTTTCAACTATGGTTCTTATAGTCTCTGGTCTTATGTCAAGGTCCTTGATCATGTTACCCATTTTTCTTATACAGGCTTTAGTCTTCTTTATTGCCAAGATCACTTTAGTGGTTAGAAAGATTACTAATTTGTCTGTCATATATACTGCATTTTTTTCCTGCAGGTTTCGTATTTTGATAAGTGTTTTCTATGGGGTGGCGTGTGCCATGGCATTTTAATGGAAGTTAGAGAGCACCTTTCAGGAAACTGTTCTCTTCTTTTGCTTTGTGGGTTCATAGGTATTTTTACTTGTTGACCCATCTTGCTATCTAATTTGATGAGTTTTTAGTGCATCCAAAATTATTAATTTTATATTTATTGATTTGAATTTGGAGACATAGTTTGAAACACTTTTCCTACACATATTAAGAAGAAATACAGGGCCAGCAAGGTGGCTCATCAAAAAAAGGTACCTGTTCACAACCCTTGCAAATTGAGTTGAATTCCTGGAGCCCACAATATGTAAGGAGAAAGCAGATTTTTGGATGCTGAACTCTTACATGCTGTGGCACAGGTGTGCTCCTTTGTCTCTGTCTCTGTCTGTCTCTCTCTCTCTCTTTCAAATAAATTTTTAAAAATTAAAAGAGACATACAAAAATACAGAATATTCAAATTCTGGTTCTTTCAGTGATGAAGTGCCATTCCTTTCAAGGTCTTTACCAAGGAAACATTAAGCATAGTATAGAAACCAGGCATGGGAAGACTGAAATGTTGAACAAAAAAGCCCTTAAGTTTGAAGGAACAATGTGAAGTGAATTCCTTGGGTTTTCTGGGGGTTTTTATTACTATTATTAAATGTTTTATTTATTTATTTATTTGAGAGAGAGAGTGTATTTACATGGATGCCATGGCCCACAGGTGAAAGTCAGAGAACAATTTTCAGAAGTCAGTTCTCTCCTTCTACTATGTCACCTTTCCGGGAATTAATTAAACTTAGGTTGCCAGGTTGCAATCAAGGCACCTTATCTGCTGAGCTGTCTTGCCAACTTTCTATTTTTCAATTACATTTGTTTATTCATGTTGTGAGGTGTCACAAACACACACATATGGAAATCAGAGGATAACTTTCAGGAATCTGTTCTCTTTTACCATCATGCACAATCTGGAGATTGAGCTCTGACCGTCAGAGTTGGTGTCAAGTATCTTTACCTACTGAGCCAACTCGTTGGCCCTTTCTGAGTTTCCTTACTGCTTCCCTAACATCTCTGGCAGGGCACTACAGTGGCCACCAACACATAACTTTCAGCCAACACAAATTTTAAAAAAACTTCAATGAAAACTTAACAGCGTCTAATCAGAGAACTGGAAAAAGATGGTATAATAACGTAAGTAGTTTTAGGCAATATCCGCCCTAAGATAACCAAATACTAAAGGCAAATCTATACCCTTCTTTCCATGGAATTGTACAACCAGAGTAGTTGGTGTTTTAAGATAAGGCTCAACAGAAAGCTGAGCTGTTTCTCTTCCCACCCAACTTAAGGCACACAATTCTATGATCTCCCCAGAGTAGTGTCGAGGGTATACCAGTGAGGTGAACCTCCACCTCACAAGAAAGCAATGAGATTTATGGAGCCAGGGAAATTGGATAAGTGCATACTCTGAACTCCCTCCATCCCAAGGGTTAGCAGGCACCAGAATGGAATGCTAAGTAGCCTCCCACATCTGGCTTCAACAACACTGATGAAGAAATGACAGTTGGAGATACTTATCTCTCTATTCTCTACTCTCTCCAGGCCCATACAGTCAACAGAGCCCAGCAGATGTGGAACTTCCACATTGACACATCAACAAGATGGAATAACGTGAAGTGAAACCGGACATTTCTGTGCTTCCATCCTGGTCAACAGATCCCATGAGAGGACTGAGACTACAGCTCCTCTTGATTTAAGGCAGCTAGAAAAGTGACTTGAGGTGAGTTAATCCAGCTTTTTGCTCTCCTAGTGTCAGGGGTTCCAGTTGAGAAAAGAGCCCCACCAAGCAGGCAAAAGGTGATAATGAAAAGTGGGCTTTGTTGCCACTTCCTTTTCTGCTTCTTTGATGCCTGCAGGGCCCAGAACCAAGCTGAGCTACAATCACCCCACTGTAGCAAAAAGGCAAAATGAGTAAACCCTTTGCCTCCCGGATCAGTGTTCTCACTGAAGACAAATGCAAAGCTGAGTTTACAGTCTCACCAGGGAAGGTGTTGGCAGAGCCAATAGGAAAGGATTATATGTATTCACACATATAAAATTACATGTATGCTTGGGGGAAAAAGCTGACTGCTGACCACAGGTCGCTCCTTGAATAATCTCCCTCTGCTGAGAGGACCTCTTGGTGAGTGCTCACATGAAACAAAAAGATATTCACCTCCTTTATCTGTTTGTGACGCTATTTCAAGATACTTCTTCCCTGAATGTCTTTGTAACCATGTTTCCAATCATATTCATGCCAGACTCTGATCATCTCACCAAACTGTTAAATATTTAATCTGTGAATTGATTTACAATATCATTCTAGCCATTACTTTTTCCATGAAAAGTGTGAAACCTAGTGCATTGCTCAGTTTTGCTCACTGGGGGCTTTTCTTCACCACTGTCTTTCAGAGCTGTTGCAGAGCAGGGCTAGAGTACCACAGGCATTTTTAAAAGAATGAATGCTTGATCGTACACTAAATGATAAAAATTATACACAAGAATGACGGTGTAATATGATTGTGTGTTTCCCTAACATTCACAAGAAACTGTGTTCCAGTTCCAGTTTCAAAGAAAGAGAAAGAAAGAAAGAATGAGAGAGAGAGAGAATGAGAGAAAGAGAGAAGGAGAGAGAGAAAAAAACTGTACACACATGTTCACACAAACTTTATAAACGATAGTCCCTATTAGTCAACAAGTGGCATCCCATTTTTATTGCTACTTTAGCAATAATAATACTACAATGTTCCAGGATATTAAATGAATGCATGTGGCACAACATGCTCATGGAGCTCAGAGGACAACTTTTGGAAGTCAATTCTCTCCTTTTTTAATTCTTTGACATTTTTATACATAAGTACAATGAATTTATGTATTTCATCCTTACTACCAAATCCCTTCCCTCTTCCTGTCTTTTCTCCTTTCTAGCTGGTCTTCCCCCTTCTTCTATAAGTTTTTGCATGGGAGGTTACTGGATTTCTCCTGGAATGCTTCTACTGACAATCGCCTGAGTACTTGTTGGGATATGAATGAGTTATTAGTGGTTAAATCATTGAGGAAAGCAGCTCCCTTTTTCTGTCTGGCGTTAACCTTCACTGGGATTTCAGGGATGTGTAGCGGTTCTTAAGAGTTTCCCCCCTCCATAGTATGATAGTTGATCTTTAGTATTACCTTGATTGGACCTGGAATTAACAGATTATCCATTAGTCCACCTGAAGAGATTATCTGGATCAAAGTATTTGAAAGCAATGACCAACCCTAAATGTGTTTGGTACCTTCCAATAGCAGACCAGATAAAAGGAAGTGCAAAGAAAGAAAGAAAAAAGAAGAACTCACTGTCTCTTTTTCCCTGTGCTGATAAGCTCATCTTTCTTGTGCTATTCTTCACTGACATTAGAACCCAATTTCTTTCACCCTCCAACATGGCTGAAGTCCAGAGACACTCCAGGAATTTTCTGGTCTCAGTACCAGACTGGAACTGCTGAGATATTCAGCTCCTGAATGGAGCTATTATTGGACTACTTAGACCTTATTTCATAAGCCAATGAAATAAATACTTTTTATATATATTCATTGTATTGGGTTCTATTCCTCTAAAAAACCTTAACTAATACATGTGGTGAAATGTTGATAGGTAAAAAATATTGCACAGGTCTTGTGGAAGTGGGAATTGTTGCAATGAGTTAGTGGATGCAGAAACCTTGACAGAACCCAAGGATACTGTCTGATGAAACCTCTTACCATTCTCAGAGTCTTTCATTCTTATTGGGCCCTTTTTTGTGATGTTCCTTTCATCCTGTGGGTTCTGGTGATTGAACTAAGATTACCAGACTGGCACAAGCAAGTGGCTTTACCCATTGAACCATCCTGCCAGCCAATATGATTTGGTTTTAACTGTATCTAAGTTAGTACTGAGGTTGTAACAGCGCAATGTACTTAACGTTGGCTCTGGCTGCTCTAACAAAATACAGTAGCTAGGAGGAATTGAGCAACAGACATTTCTTGTGGTTCTTGACCTGGAAATCCAAGATAAGGGGCCAGTCTTATTGATTTCTCCTGAATCCTCTCTTCTTGGGTTTGCAAATGTACATTTGCATGTATTCTGCATTGCAACTTAATACATGCAATGTGTTTTTTAATAAAAAAACAGACAAAATTTTCACAAATTCCTTCTGATCTTACTATGTGCAATATTGTCTGACATTTTCTCTTCAGTTCTGTTCTATTTTATTCTGTTCTTTTAAGCTGAAAGCTTGCTAGTTGCCTCCCACTGAATTGACTTTAAGAACTACTCTTCTTTACCACCTGCTGTTGGAAAAAAATCGATGTTCTAATTTGTGCTTTCAGCTCTGTCAAAATTTTTGTATGTTCTACCAGTGCGGCAGTCCCTCCTTATCTGCAGGGGATAAATTCCAGGACCCTGGTGGATGCCTAAAATCATAAATTGGACCAAACTTTACATATGACATGTCATTTCCTATACATGCACCTATGATAAAGTTTCATTTCTAAGTTAGTCATAGTAATGAAGTTAACAACTCTCCATAGGTCTTAGCAAATTCAGTATGTAATTTTCATCTTTTCCTTAACCTGAGTTCTTTCACCTTTTTACTTCAAAGAAAGTGCTTTACAGCTTCTATTTAGTATATCCATTTGGGGCCTTTAATAAATAAAATACAAATTTCTCAAAAACAAGCATTCTTATTCCACAATAGTTGATCTGACTAACCAATGAATATGCATATGGTGCATATTGGATACATTAGACACAGAGATGATTAATGTCCTGCATGCAAGGAAGCCAGACAGTATAGGATTTCATCATGCTCCTGGAATTGTATACAATTAAAACTTGTGAATTGTTGTTTCTGAAGCTTTCTGTTTATTATCTTTCGACTACCTCAGCTGGCTGGAAATGTAGACTGAGGCCCATCAGTGAATGAATACATAAAAAATGTGGTATATGCATAATGGGACATTATGTATCATTTAAGAAAAACATAATTGTATCATTTGCAGGAAAACAGAACTAGAAATCATCACGTTAAGTAGATAAGTCAGACTCAGAAAGACTAGTAACATACATTTTCTCTCACATACTAAAAAAAAGATATGAAAGAAAAAAAATAAACTGTAAGGGAATAGGAATCAATGGAATGAGGAATTAGTATAGATACTTAGAAAAGGTGTGCCAGTTATGATTCAGGTGTCAACTTTACAATTGGTAACTGAACTTTTAGGTGCAACTGTGAGGATTTGCTTAGTTAAAGCAAACCTGTGGGAGATTATTCAGTTTGATGTGGGAGGACCCAACCCACAGTGGATGGAACCATTCCCAGAGCAGGTAAATAAGACAGAGAGAGCTGGTTCAGTATTTTGGCAGGCCAGCAAGTCAAAATGTATGCCCCTCTCTCAGCTCCTGTGAATGTAGTGTGGCCAGTTCCCTGGGCACCTGATCCTGCCATGATGATGAACTATAATCAGAAAATGTAAGAACGAGCTCCTTGTGCCACTAAGTTGCTATTCACTCGGCAACAGAAAGATGAAACTAACATACTTGGTACCAAAGGAATGGGGTGTTTCTGGTGAACTAACACACAGATAAATACAATCAAGCTACTCTGTATATTCATATGAAAATGTCATAATGAAGCACACTATTTTATATAATTAGCATACATTATTTTTTTTTAAAAAAAAGAGGATGTGAGTTAGTAGAATGATCTGCTACCTGGTTAAAATTGCCTGCTGAGTCTCCCTCTCCCCTCATAGACTTCATGTCTATGAGTTCCTTTCTGGCTTCCTCACCCCTTGAATTCCTATCTGGAGTCTGTGAGTTCTTAGTGGCTGTCTTGCGCCTTGTAGATTCATGTCTGTGAGTTCCATTCTTTCCTCTAGTAAACACTGCCCTAATCCTGTAAAAAAATTACTTGCTGAATTTATATTTTATTTATATAAAAGTAAATCTCTCTGATATTTATTTATTTACTTTTATATATTTAATTAGACAAAGTCATGCTATGTAGCCCAGAATGGCCTTAAATTTAAGATCCTCTTCCCTTAACCTCCTAAGATCTGGGGTGACATATGTACATCATCACATTCAGCTAAATAAAAGATCTTAAAAAGACAATTTCTAGGAACTCACTACATGAGAGACTTGTTCTTCCCAGACACGCATAATGACTGACATACCACATGCCCCCAGGAACTCAAGAAAGGTAAGAATTTACAGTGGAAATCTTGGGGACTAAAGCTGGATAAATGAAAAGAAATGCCCCTATCAGTGGGGTGTCCCAAAGAGAGGCAACTTGATATGCCACAGAGGCCTTAAACCCCACAAGAGTAGATAAGCCAGAGTGAACCCTGAGTTCCATAGAAGTAGACAGGCAGGAAGGTGGGAGGGAGTAAGAGGGATTGATGAAGGGAAGGGAGGGGTTGGGAGGGTGGGGGAATAGGGGAAAATAGGGATGAGTACTCAATATGCTTGTAAAAGTAGAAAAATTAAAAAGTAATAAAAAAGAATAAAACCCCTTGTTCCCCTTTTTCCACATTCTATTCAACATAAAAGTACCCTGTGGGATGGATAAAACAGCTTTCAGGAGTCATCGGTTACTAAATGAAAATTCTAGTGCCACACCCCCTTAAGTTATTAGTCAGAGGGTCATCTGAGGCTCCTAAAGCATTAAGAGACAATTGTTACTGCTGTTGGTTGTCCATTAGAACCACATAGCAAAACTCTGTAGCTAAAGACACAATATATGTTAGTTTGCAGGACATAAAAAAATTGAGCTAGAAGTAGCATGGAAGAGTCCTACTTGCTGGCTACCCTCATAGTGCCGAAGGATTCTATGCAGGCTAATGGGGAATGATTGTCATCAACAACACAATCTCATTCATGCTATTCCGGCCTCCATCTCCAAAGTTCCAGGAGTATAGGTATTTGCCAACACATTTGTTGATTTGTTATTTGTTTGTTTGTTTTTGCCACTACTTACCACCTGAAATATTACACACATTTTTATTGCTTTATTTATTGTCTGTCCCCTCCAACTGTAAGTAAGTTCTATGTTTCATTCACTGCTATATCTCTAGCAGCTAAAACAAGACCTAGTACTTCATGGGGTTCTTGATGTTTGCTGAAATAATGAGTGAATCCTAGTGAATAATTTACACCCTTGCTCATATATTGACAAATCAAGTGACTTAAAAATGTATTAGATATGGAAGATCTACTTAAACACATGGAATAGCAATCTAACAATTAGGAACTATGCATTATTTTTTTCAGTTAATGAAGCAGTTACTAAAGCAAGCCATATATTAGGGGTTGAAGAAAATACTAAGTTTCAAGGGGTCAGTATCACATACAATCTTAATTAAAATTATATATTTTAACATCAAAGAAATAGTTGAAAAGGAACTATGACCTTAGAAATCGCATTTTTTATTTTTAAAGGATATTTTAATTGTTTATTTGTGTGTGTGTGTGCATGTGTGTATGTGTATGTCAGAGGGCACTGTGGGTCCTATGGAGGACCAAGGGTGACTTCAGGCATCATCTTGGATTGCTTCTACCTCCTTTTTACTTCACTCACCAGGGCTGGAAGTGCCCTCCTCTTTCAGTCTGGCGTTTTTACATGGGAACTGGGATGGGAACTGAGGACTACCTTCTTGCAAGACAGAATCTTAACCCCTGAGCCATCTCTCCAGTCTCATACATATTTTTAAACTTGCATTAAGTAACACATTAAAAAAACGAAAGCTGAAGTTATGTAGTATTTATGAACAAATATCAAATAATACAACATATATCAAAAATTATAGAATGCTCATTTCCATTCTTTCTTTTCTGTTTCTCTTGAGAAAGGTTGTAATTGTGAGCTTGGTAAAATTACTTCCAACCATGCATTAATATTTGAATAAAGATAAGTATTACTACAAAGTAAATCAATAGTGAAGGCGTGCCTCCGTGATTTAGTACTTGCCTAGATTCAGCAGGGAAGTAGATTGAATCCATGGCACCAGAAAAAAGACCTCCAGTGATAGTTTGATAAAGCTCTCTAGAATTTATGGATGGAGGCTCCTTTGTTGTTTTAAAGTACTGTGAATGGAACCCAGAGCCTTGAACTAATAGAGAAGCAATGTACCACTGAGCTACACATCCCCAGCCCATAATGCTTTATTTATACATTCTGTTAATCTGTTTGTTATATATTATTGAAATATCCTCTCCTATCTAATTAAACGTAAATCATAAAGTATTTTAATGACTTTAAGAAAATGTGACGTTAATCAGAACTCTACCCTCTCTAAAGCAATACCAGACATAAATGAGTTTAAACTTCTATCAAAACTTAAGCACAATTGCTTAATGACTCCAATTTATATATGGAATGATAAACACTAAAAGTTTCATATTCATTCTACATAATTAGCATAATCCTAATGTAAGAAAACAAAGTCAACATTCTCTCTCTGTCTATACACACACACACATGCACACATGCATGCACACACACACACACACACACACACACACACATGCACCTGTATAAAAAACAAGATTTTCATAGGTAAACCTAGCCACCTGAGGTCAATCCACATATGATAGAAGAGAACTAACTTATAAAAGCTGTCCTCTGACCTCCGCATGTGTGTGAGGACTGCATACCTGTTCTCTTTCCTTTGTTTTCTCTTTATATCTCTCTCTCTCTCATAAATAAAATCTTAAAGAAAAGACTAAAAAACTGCTAAAACATTTAAAATTAATTTCATGCTGTGTATGGCACATAAATTAGATGAGAAAGCAATCATGTCAACTATAAAAGTCAGAAAATGCATATGGCATAAGTTAATGTTAATTCCTGCTAAATTTCTTAGCAAAAAATAAAAAGAAACTTCATGAAGTTAAACCAAAAAAATATTCTATGAGAAAGTATCACACATGTTAGTAAAATAAATATTATAAAGATTCCAATTAATACCAAGATTTTTTTAAAAAAGAATGATTGTTCTGACTGCTATGATTCTGTTTTGCCCTTGAGAGCATAGTCAATACAATAAAGCAATGTGATATGATTGTATCCCTAGAAACCGCAAAGCAGACATAATAAAACTGGTAAATAATTTTTTATACAAGATACACAAGAAAAACCTTAAAAAGCAGTATCTTTTCTATATCAGTTATAATAAATGAAAGTGGTAACAACCACATATGGTATTTACAATGGAAGCAAAGTTCTGTTAAGACCTAAAAAGTTTTCAGCAATAGATAAATTTAATCTTTATTAAAATGTTTATAAAAAGTCATTGAAGAAAATCTGAATGACTGAATGGGCAAAACAAGATCCTAGATAGAATGACTCAATATTGCAAATATTTAAGCTATTCCTAGCACAATTACAATACAATCAATAAAAGTTTTGTAATTCTATTTTTACTTCTAAGATGCATCTCAAAGAAGTTGTCCCATTAGTGGCACACAAATGATATCAAAAATAGAAGGGGAGGAATACTCATGATTAAATGAATATAGTGGTAGGGTTAGGGGAGAAAGATGGGGTTAGCAATAGGGACTGGTTAACCAAGAAAAAAATTAAAAAGATTTACAGGAACCTAATATTCTGCAAGTCAAAAAATAAAAGTTTAGAATTAGGAATCTGAACAGAGGTACCCTGCCTGGGAGGCAATACAATACTGGTTCCAGAAGAAATGAGTATTAAGTAAAAATGTCAGTGTCTGGCATGGAATAGATCTTAGAATTTATTGGTCAGGGAGGTTCCCAAGGTCCCCACACACAACACATTCTATTGTCTTTGATAGATGGTAAGACCCTATTGCTGAAGAAACCACATAGTTTGGTTACAGGACACAGAAAAATAAAGGTGGAACTGACTGAGAAATTTCTTCCCAGTTGGTTAGCTTTCATAGTTCCAAAAGACGACGTTGGAGAAAAACATCAATAGTCTTATCCAGTCTGCTACAATATTAATATGCAGGACAAGATGTACCTACTAGCACAATAGTGACATGATGTTATTGGGGGTAACCAACTATTGCCTGTTTAGATTTGAGGCCTGCTTCACAAGAAGAAATTCTCATCTTGCACTGTAAAGCTGTCCAAAAGCCAGTGAGTGGGCAGGTCATAAGCCTTGGGCAGAGAATCTACTGCTGTTTTGATAAATGAACATGATGTCAAACTGCCTTCTGAACATTTATGTTTATAGCCAAAAATTCAACCTTTGTCAGAGAAGTTTCTTTCAGCAGTGGGTGGTAGCTTACAGAGATTCATAATTGGTCAGTGTGCTGAAAACAAGAGGCTGTTGAGTCCTCAGCTCTCCTGTGCACATTTATAACACACCACCCTCCAGGCAAGACTTAGGGAACATTGTGGAAGAAGGGACAGAAGGAATTTTAGAGTCAGAGAATGGGGAAGAGTGTGGTGAAATACTGTCTTCTACATGATATGACTGACACACTCCACACTCATGAGTTCATGGGAACTGTGATTACCTGCACAAGATCTAACCATAAACATTGCAGTGTGGGTACGAAGGAGTTCCTCCTAACTGAGGAGCTATTGGTAGTTGATGACTGATGGAAGAGGAAGAATCATTTTTCTTCAAGGGTGTAACTGCTATTACAGTACCCATGTTGTAGATAGACCAACAACTATGAGCATATGGGCATCACTAATTGAATTCAATTTATTATAAAAAATAGTCAAAGAGAACATGAAGATAGGGGAGAGAGAGATGCTGGGGGATTTAGGGGAGTGAGAAGGTGAGGGAGCTGGATATAATCAAGATATATTGTATATATGTATGAAAGTGTCAAAGAATAAATAAAATATTTTAAAATAAAAGAAAGTTGCTGTCCTTAATTATCAAACTCATCTTTGTCCTTTTGTTTTGTAATACTTTTTCCTCTCAATTTTATCTACTCATAATGAACTAGCTTAAAATGGTTGTGGTGGTTTATACCTGTAATCCCAGCATTCAGGAAACAGAGGCAGAAGAATTATCCCAAATTCAAGGTAAGTCTGATTTACCTAGTGAGTTATATTTCAGCCTGGACTACAAAGATTCCATCTCATAAAAACAAAACAATAGAAGCAATAACAACAAAAACAGACATGGGAACGGGAGTGTGATCTCCGGGGCACCCTGAAAGATTCCGTCACTGCTACAGAAAGTGACATGTGAGAACTGAGACCTACAAAGCTGAACTCAGTGTAGCCCTGCCAGAAACTAAAAAGTGTAGAGCATTGTACTTAGTTCCCTGAGCATATAAACTATCTAGTTACTATAATATGCACCTCAACTCTCTTACAGCCTAGCCACACTTGAACATTGCAAACATTTCAACTAAAAGAATACAGCTGATAAAAAAAAGTACAACCAATAAAGTAAACCTCAAACATGCAAATCCCAACACCAAAATACAAGAAACAAGAAACAAACAGCAAGGCAATATGACCCCTCCAGAACTATCACATTAATATATTCAAATGACAGTGAATTACTTGAAATCTTAAAGAATTCAAAAGAATGAGAATATTTAATAAAATCAAAGAAGACACAAATGATCTACTAAATGAATTCAAATAAAATGCAAATAGTAAATGAAAGAAAGAAAATGAAAGAAGAATTCATTAAATAGAAATACTGTAAAGAAGATCAAATTGAAGTATTAGAAATAAAAAGTTCATTAACCCAAATAAAAATAACCTCAATAGAAAACTTCACCAATAAAATTGATCAAATGGAAGGCAGCATGTAAGGGACAGACAAGATAGATGAATTACAACACTCAGATATCAAAAAATACTTAAATAAGATGGGCAATGTGGCTTGCAGGTAATGATACTGTTATAGTTATTCTGCATTGATGCTGATAAATCCATTAACAAAACAGTTTAAGGGAACAGGGGATTTTGTTTAGGCTTATGATTCTTGGTTACAAGTCCTCTTCTAGCTTGATAGGAGAGCTCATACTAACACCAGGAGCTGAACGAATTGGTCACACTCTATTCACAGGATCACTGAGAGAAGGACAATCTTTACTTGGACTTGCCACACCTGCATGTCTGGCTAAGTATACAGAAGTACGCTAACCTTCCTGACAAGCAACCCCCATATTCTCAGGGACTAGTCTTGTCGATGAGCCATCAACCCCTTTCAGGCTTGTCAGGGCTCAATTCAATGACCAAGTCTTCATAACTGTGTACTGACCTGCAGCCTTTGGTTGTCAGGTTGACAATTGTATCTAACTATGACAAGTACTTCCCATGAAGGTCTAACCACATGAATTTGATCTCTGGAAACATATAATAATGGAAGGAGAGAATGGGCTTTCAGCATCAAACACATAAAGGAATTCATGACCACTAAGGCAGCACTACAGATGACACTTGAAAGAATCTTGTAGATGGAAGAAAAAGATAATAATAATATTTTTCCTAACAAACAACTTAGACTATTACTTTCAAACTCAGTCTCATGTTTCTCAGGACATGGACAGAATGCACTCAGGCACGAATGGCCTCTAATCTTGTTGACAATAGAATTGTTCCCATAGAAATCTCATGAGGTGGTACCTCCATTGTCCACCTTTCTCAAAGTCTGTTCTCCAGAATTCCCACCAGAATACCTCATTAATGCTAAAGATATCACCATACCTCATTTCATGTTATAAAACAGAGCCAAAATAACAAAAACAGCATGATACTAACATAAAGTAGTCAAATAGATCAACAGGATACAATAAATATCGTAGAATAGAATAGATGACCCAGATAAAAGTCCATGTAGCTATTATCATTTGCTTTTTTATTACATTTTTTATTATTATGTCAGCTCATACAAACTTAATAGGTACACCAGTTCCCTCCCTCCCTCCTCCTCCCCCCGAACCCCCTGCTCTCCCTCCCCTCACCCCTCCCTCCCCATCCCCCAGTGCCTCCCGCCCCAATTCCCACAGGGTCCTTTCTTGTGTATGCCTGATTCTCCTCTGAGCCCTCCTCTCCGATGACGTACAAGGACCCAGTGGCCATTCCTTGAACCCTTTCTCATGTTCCCCTTAAGTATAGGAACACTGCTGTGGCTGCCAATCCCTTGCCTCCAAGGATCTTGGTACCTTTAGCAGATGCTAGACTTTGTGAGGTCAATAGTATGTTGGACATTGCGCCGGGCATGCAAAGTCCAATTATGATTGCTTCGGCCCTAACTTGTGTGGAGTATCTTGCAAATCATTGCTCCTCCCATCCTTTTGCTCTTACACTCTTACCGCCCCCTCTTTGCTTTTTGACAAAGATGGCAAAAATACATACTGCAAAAAAGGCAGAAGAATGAAACTAGATCTCTTTTACTGCATGCAAAAACCATGTAACCTGCATGTAAGACACTACTCAGAATGGCAGCCATGAAGAAAACAAATTACAACAAATACTGATGAGCATCCAGAAAGAAGAGGACCCTTATATGCTGCCCTTGGAATATAAATTAGTCTAACTGCTATGGAAATTAGTGTGGAGATTCCTCACAAATCTTTAATAAATTTATCACATGACCCAGTTACTCCCTTCATGGATATTTACCTGAAGACCTCTACATCCACACATTACAAATACTTGCACGTCAATGTTCATTACAGCAATATTTATAGTAGCTAAATTATGGAATCAACTTAGGTGTACATCAAGAGAGAAATGGGTAAAAAATGATATATACACTCAATGGAATTTAATTCAGCCAGAGAGAAGAAGATAAAATGATGCCATTTTCAGAAAAGTTGATGCAATTGTAGGTTGTCATATTATGCAAACTAAGTCAGTCTCAGGAAAACACATCTCACATGTCTTCTCTCATTTGTGAATCCTAAATCTTATATAATGGCATAAAATCATATCTGTGTGATTGACATGAAAGTTGAACCAAAACTGTAGGGGAATAAGAAGGAATAATAGGAGAAAGAAAGGTTGTGAAAGATTAGAGCAGGGAGAAATAAGTAAAAATATGTGCAATATATGTATGTATAAAAATGTCACTATAAAACAGTGCTATCTAAAATGGTTATATCTCAATAAAACTACAAAACCTGAAATAACAAATTTTTATCATATTTCTACCAGATTTTTTTCTTTATTTTATTCTTCACCTTTTCAAGAAGGACTTTGCCAAGACAGAGGAAACCTTCAACAAGCATTCCAGATGCTTCCTAGTTTTTCAATATTTTTTTGTCTCCCTTATTAGGTCAGCTTCATGGGAGGAGTGTGTATGTGTGTGTGTGCGTGTGTGTGTGTGTGTGTGTGTGTGTGTGTGTGTGTGTGTGTGTGTGTGTGACTACAAATTAAGCCTAGGGGGCTGGTGAGATAGCTCAGGAGATAATGCACCTGCTCACAAACCTGGCAACCTGAGTTTGATTCCTGGATGTTCACATGGTGCATCTGTCTCTGTCTCTGTCTCTGTCTCTGTCTCTGTCTCTCTCTCTCTCTCTCTCTCTCTCTTTCAAGTAGGTAGATAATAAACCTTAAAAAATTAAGCCTATGGTGGCATATATGCCAGACAAATATTCTATTGCTCAACTATGTCTCCAGCCCTCTGTTTTGCTTCTTATTTTGAGGCCAGGTCTCAATTGTACAGCATGGCCTTTAACTCACTCTAGTCCTGACATTCCTTGAACTTATTGTCCTCCTGACTTATCTTCCCAAGAAGCTGGGATTACAGGCTTGTGCCCTCACCTCCGTTTCACATTCTTTTTCTTATTGCTGTGCCCCCAACAATAAGAACAGTGCATGGCGCACAGTAAGTTTTCAGTTGTATGTTGGACGAACGAAAAAATGAATTCATGAGGAGCAGAAGAGCAGATATGTTTTATGCAACTCAGCTGTATCAGCAACATGTTCAATAGGAAAAACATGTTTCTGTATTTGCTTCAAGGGAAAGACATGTTTATAATTTATGCATTTCTAATAACAGGACACTAAAATATTTTTATCTTCTTATCCCCTTAAATATTTAATCTTTCATTTTCGATTATCATAAATTTTTAATTTTTTTACATTTATTTATTTATCTTGTGTGTCAGGGGGTATTGTGAGAATACATACCATGGCATGCATGTGAAGATCAGAAGATAACTTGTGAGAGATGATTCTTTCCTTTCGCCATATGGGTCCCAGGGATTGAACTTAGGTAATTAGGCTTGGCAGAAAGTGTCTTTACCTGCTGAGCCATCTCACCAGCCCAGCTGTCATAAAATCTTAATGATGCTGTCCAACTGAATAGTAATCTTACTGTATGTGAATAAAAGCTGTAATTATTTACTTTTGGATTTTTCCAGAATAAATTAATTCATAGTTAATTCGTGTTTCCAAATCTATGCAACAATTTCCTTAACTTAGTAAATGGAAAATTATTGATTCATAACTCCTTTGCTTTTTAAGTCTCCATAGTTTCTTCTCATCCATTATCTGAATGTCAAGCTCCTTATATGAAATAGCCCATAAAATTTTTTTTCATGAGGGTATTCAAGGCAAGAGGAAAGCAAGACATCACATTCTCCTTTGACAGCAATAAAGCCCTCATTTCCTCAGTAGATAAATGGCAAAGATGTTTACTGGTCAATAACTGCCTCTATGTTCTTATATGCCCCCCAGCTGGGGCTTTATATCTCTTCTAGGACTTGTCCCTCAAAAACCACTTTATCTTTTTTTTTTTATTAAAAATTTAATTATACATTTTAAAATTTTTTACCAGTTCCCTCCCTCCCCCCTCCCCTTCCCCCAGTGTCTCCCCCCCAATTCCCAGAGAGTCCTTTATTGTGTGCGCCTAACTCTCCACTGGGTCCTCCTCTCCGATGACATATAAGGACCCAGTGGCATTTCCATAAGCCCTTTCTCTTGTTCCCCTTAAGCATAAGATTACTACTATGGCTGTCAATCCCTTGCCTCCAGGGGTCTCGGTGCCCTTAACAGATGCTAGACTTTATGAGGGCAACAGTGCGCTGGACATTGCGCAGGGCATGCAAAGTTCCATTATGATTGCTTTGGCCCCAGCTATTGTTGAGAATCTTGCAAATCGTTGCTCCTCCTATCCTTTTGCTCTTACAATCTTACCGCCCCCTCTTCCGCAAATGTCCCTGAGCTCCAGGATGGGGAGAGATTAGGCTGTCCTAGTTCTATGTGATTGATATAGAGTTTCTGAAGTTCTGGGTTGTGGTTTGTTGATTTTCTTTTGCAGTTTTGCTGCTCCTGCAATTCCCTTCACTCCATTCTGCTGGGCACTGTATGTCACCCCCTGGCCAGAGACAAAAAGCTGTTAAACTGGAGTCTTGTTGTAATAGCACATTCAAGGGTAGATGTAATAAGAGTAGGAAACCTCACTGAGGGAGGGGTCCATCACCCATTTGCAAAATGATCACTTTTTATCTGCTAGACTATATGCCCTCCCCTTCTGGTGAGATCAGGAAAGAACGTCTGTGAACTTAACCAGAAAAACCACTTTATCTTAAAAGAATATCATTTCTAAGTTTTCCCATGATCAAATTAAAATCCTTTATCAAATAATCTAAGTCATTTAAATTGAGATGGGGAGAAAAAGAGACACAAAATAGCTCCACGCCATGCACACACACACACATAACACACAAACACACACACACACACACACACGACAGTACATACATACACACACAATAGACACACATACACACACGACACATACACGTGAAAATATTAAAAATGAACAGAATTGTAAGAAGCAAAATAGTCAACGAGAAAGAGAAACATGGGGCATCACTTGTTCTGCACTGCTTCCTTCTGGAAAGTGCTTTCTTCTGGAGGCCAGCACACCAGTGTGCTCCACAAGCTATCAGTCTTCTTGGCAGGCTTTCTCAGTGAGAATAAGCATTGCTATGTGATGCACTTTGAGTTCTTTGTTTCATTCATACCTGTCCTCCACTTAGCTTCCCTTTAAAATATGATCTCTACTTTCTCTCCTTACTTGAAGTTTAACTACCAGCCCTTCTAAGAACAGATCAAGTCTCACTTCCTTGAACTTCTACTCTGGCCTTAGTACATCACTGTCTTCTCTGAAATTCCAAGTCACTGTCTAGGAGCAACACGTAAACAGCAACTTATTGTGAAGGACATAGATTAAATATATTGCCGCACTACACATCCATGCCACCCAAGAAGTTTCCTATAAACTAGAAAAATAAAACTAAATAAAATATACCAAGTAAATGAAATATTGCCAGTAGTTAATACATTACATGAGAATTAAGAGATGGGAAAAATCATTGTTCCATGAAGTGCTTTGCAAAGAATTTGCCAAGGGGACACTTGACCTAGCTCTAAGGGATTGAGCAGGATTGATACAGATGGAAAAGAAGCACTTATAGGGCAGAAGTAAATGAAGAATTGAGATAGAAAAGGACAAATTATGTTCCGGGAACAGGAAATAGAAAGTTCTTTGAACTGAATTCTTTGATGCACCTGGCCCTTTGCTTTATCACTGTGGGTGCAGAATGTATCATTGACGAAATGACAGAAGATAGCTTCATTTTAAGAGGGTATGAGAGTCTTAACTTACCACATAATACCAGAGAGCAGGCTGTTGCAGCTCATTGATAGCATTGAGCAAAATAATATATTTTTAAAATTCATAGAAATGAATAGAAATACAAAAACGGTGGCTAATCAATAACAATGATAACGGTTGCTTTGAATTTGTATTCAGTAGCTCAAAATGTCAGTTGTTATGCCAGATATCTATAAAAAATATGTGCAGTACATTTTAGCATGGTTCTCCTTTATTAAAAGTTGATAATGTTTTTTTATTTTTGAAAATGCCTTTTTGAGCTAATCTTTCACAAAGCCTTCTACAAATAAGGACTTATGCACCTAATTAACCACTGGATAGATTGGTGCTGTCAGAGTAATAAATGACTACAAGAAGAACCTGTCCATTTCTTGTTCTCAGAACTACTATTCCAAAACTGCTTGAGGCATTATCACAGCATCCTTGAATGAAGTCTTTCCTGCAGCTGAAACCTGCTACATGTATCAAGAAAAAGTCAGGAGAGCCACTGTGGACTTATGGGATCCCTTATGATTGCTTTTTAGCAACAAACTATCACAGAACAGCCTTTTCTCCAAGTCTATCCCATATCCCACGTCAACTTATATACATATATACATATATATGGTGTAATATATATATACCATACCCAGTTTGTGCAGAACTAAAGATTTAATCTGGTGTTTTATGCATGTTTAGCAAGAACTCTACTAACTGAGCTATATTCATAGCCCAACTTGTGTCAACTTTGAATGTCTTAATTGTCCAATTGTTTAATTTCATTAATTAAATTGGTTTGTACTGCATGGCTATGTGCATATATGTAGTACATGTATATGAGCTGAGAGGGTCTTTGTTGGGCTGTGAAATTGCAAGTTTGAAAGGTAAATCTCAGAAAACATACACTGACATGCCCAAGTAATGGTTGTCTGTAGGAAAAATGATGTATTTAAGGCAGCTTTGACACTGGTTTCTTCACTTCTATGGATAAATTCTGGTACATCACCAATTGGGCCTTTCACAATAACAAAGACATAAGGAAATTCAATATGTAAGTGATAGATAAAGAATTATTTCTCACAATGAAAAAGCAAAGCTATTTTTATACAGTTTAACAAATGAACTGAAACATTTTGTTGAGTTAAATGCAGATATAGCTAATTCATACAGAAGTACCTAGGAAGATAAGGAGATTTTAGAAAAGTGTTATCCTCAAAGAATACTCATGAGGAAGAAAAAATGTAAACGAAATCAAATGGGAAGGGGAAATTAATCCATACAATTGCTTCAGTGTACCAATCAACATTAGTTGCCAAACTCGGCTATAAGAACCATCTAAATTCTGAACACACCTTAATTAATACAAGTGGGAGTTTAGCGTCACTTTCTGTGTCTATCCGTACCAAGAGCTTCTGGTAAAGAGCATCATCAAAGCAGTGGAGAAATGAGATGGGAAAAGAACAAACTTTACAAATTCCCTCTCAAAGCTAACCATTGCAGCACACACAGTCCTCTCGCACACAAGGTAGACAAAACCAGGAAAACCCTTTTTATATCACACCTACAAACATTCATTCTCTTTCTCACAAAGTCCAGTGCTTTTCAGAGTGATAAAATTAGGTAGTTCTTGAAAAATGTGATGGGGAGAGCACATAGGTAAGTACTTTGTTTCTACACACTTGTTTTCCTCTCTTTCTAATTTGCTGCCTTGAACAGGAATTATTCAACTTTCACAGTGAAAAGGTTTTGGAGACCTGCACCACTTTCTTTACCGTCTTAAACTCATATCACAATGTTAAAAATGTAAGTGCCTATCTGCCAAATAACCCTACAATGTTTGCTGACAAATTCATAAATCTTGTGAAACCTGAGCCCTGCGGACTCAATAAGCCAGAAGGGAGTGCATTTACAAACAACCTAACAAAACAAGATGTATTTTCTGTTAGCTCTTAGCTTCTTAGTTTCAGGCACGTTCTCTGTATAAAACATGCAAGAGGGATATGGCTCAACAGGCAGAGGTGCTTGTTGCTCAAGCTGTCATCTGAATCAATCCTGGTCCACACAAAGGTGGAAGGAGAGAATGAACTCCCAAATTTTCTGACTTCCAAATACACACTATGGTATGTATGATATATATGTATATCATATACACACACAAATAGATAAGCAAATAAAACAAAATACATACGACTGCAAAGTCCATCAACTAAATGGCTAGTGTTTTTTTTAAATATTTTTATTATTTATTCAATTGTGGATGCATGTGTGTGCTCATGTGTGTATGTATGCGTGTGTGTGTAGAACCACGGGGGAATTCCGGAACCACCATAGACGCCTCCATCTCCTCCTTGTTTCCTCTGCCCCGGATTCACAAGCTCCGCCCTACCAGGACCAGAAACGCAGGCCGCCCCGCTTCCGCCCGGCGTCTATACGTGGGGTCTAGGATCCAAACTCAAGACCTTCCTCCTGCAAGGCGGAGGTTTAACCCCTGAGCCACCTCTCCAGCCCCAGTGTTTTTCTCAAATTTTCAAACTGTGTATTTTTATGTCACTTAGACTATATACTCTTGCAAAATGACCAGTAAACTTTCAATGACCTATAGATGTAGCATAACAGTAATGCATTTGACTGGCCCCAAGTTACATGTCAGCATTAAACAACAAAGATTTCCAAAGGAAAAGTTAAAAAAAAAAGACTGTAGGAAGGTATGAACAAAATTGAAAGAGCTCCATTTCCCATGGATATTCATGAAGTTTCAGTCATTAGTTAGTTCATCCCAACTCCAACCTTAAGTCTGCCATCTACATACCTGAGGTTCCCATGCTTGAAAATATGGGAACTGAAGTCTGCTGGGAAATGAAAACTCAAGTCAAATGCAAAATCTCTTTCCCATACTCACACAATTGCTATCCAAAGGCACAAGAGTTAATGTGACTTCCTCAAAAGAGAAAAGTGAAAAGCCAAAATTTTCATATCAATACAAAGAAAATACATGGTAAACAAAGCACCATATGGATGGCCCGTGGGAAAGAACCTGATACCAGTGGGTGTCATCAGGGTTGACTGAGCCGATATAGTGTTTCCCACATGGTGAAAGAGTTTACATCCATATGAACCAACAGTAGAGTACACCCAACAGAAATGGAACCACTCTGTTGGTCCCAGGCTGCTTGCTCTGTATCTTGTCATTGAACTCTCATAGGAAACATTTGAAATAAGCATTTTTATTTCCATCTTAAAGCTGAAGGGAGAGAAACATTAAAATGTTAAATAACTTGTCAAGCTTGTTGTCTGGGGGCTGACACGAGCAGCAGTAAGGAAAATTTCTGGCTCTTCTCCTTAGGCAACATTGCCTCCCTGTGTTCAAAACCGACTATTTCCTTACAGGTCTTCAGAGCCATTCCTTACATAATCATTCAAAGGACAATGCCATGGCTTACTCATGCAGCAGGGGAAAATGCTGTTGTAAAAATTACAGCGGATCTCTCTAGTCTAGAGAAGGCACAACAGCAATTTCCACAGTCAATCCAACATTGCTATCTTGCCATATCTTAAGGATTGAAGAATGTTTTGCATTTGCTGGTGTATCTGTGTCTGCTTTCTGTCACTGTAACGAGTATCTGAGAAAATCGACCTATAAAAAGAAAAGGCTTATGGGGGGACATTGGCTTTGGAGACTCCCGTCCATCATGATAGATTGGCCATGGTGCTTTTGGACTTGTGGCAAGGCAGCATGTGGGTACCAAAATCATTTACATCAAAAGTCAGGGACCTCAAAAAAGAGAAAGATGAGACTAGGATCTCATAGATCTCTTTAAAGGATACTCCTAATGACCTGAAGACCTTCCTGAGGCTCTACATCGCACAGGTTTCTCTACTTCCCAATAGCACCTCGCTGGGGACTAAATCCACTTAATACGGGGGAGGGGGCTTGCAAGATCCAAGTATAGCAATATTCCATTCCTAAAAATGTGAGAAAAATGGATATTTTATTTTAAATTGAAGTGAATAAAGCATAGGGTTATTTTTAATGCTAAAGAAACCATTAATGGGTCGGAGAGATGGATCAGGGATTAAATCTTTGCCTTGCAAGCAAAGGACCAAGTTTGGATCCAGGATCTCTTGTAAAAATTCCAGGTACATCCAGCAAATATGATGGGTGCCTGTACTTTCAGCCCTGGAAGGCAGAGTCTACGAAATCCTAGAACTAAGCAATAAAGAGATAGAACAATCCAGGATGGTTCCTGAAGTCACCCTTGGGCCTCCACAGGGATACACAGTGCCCTATGATACACACACACACACACACACACACACACACACAGAGAGAGAGAGAGAGAGAGAGAGAGAGAGAGAGAGAGAGAGAGAGAGAGAGAAGAGAGAGAGAGAAAGAGAGAGAGAGAAAGAGAGAGAGAGAGAGAAATCATGAGAATACTTAAATGTTTATTGGACTAGGAAGTCTCAAGCCCAGATCTGTGTGACAGCTAATCCTGGGTGTCAACTTGACACACCTGGTATTAACTAAGATCAACTGAGACCACACCTGGAAAGATCAGCTGAAACCAGCTGAAAGGATTATACCTGCCCTAGGTCCCATGAGAAGCTCCATAGATCTCATAGGAACCTCCCAATAATGGACCATATAAAAGCCACAGAACAGAATACAGAGGGGAAGGGGAGAGTCTCTCTGAAGCTGTGCTCTTCCTTCCTCCCACTTGACCCTCCAAGTCTTCAACACGACTGGAGACTCTAGGAATCCCCCAGCCTTCAGCCGTCACCCTCAGGCCTACTGGGCTGAGCAGCTACTGGCAGCCATCATTGGATTACTTTGGCCATATTTTGTAAGCCAACTCAATAAATTCCCTTTATATATATATATTCATTCTGTGAATTCTGTGACTCTAGAGAACCCTGACAAATACAATCTCAGACTTATTACAGTCAGTTAAAAAAGAAAAAGAAGAATTAGCATATGGATTTATCCACATGTATCTGCTGTATTTGCACTGTGAAGTTTTGGACCATCCTTTATCAAAGGATGACAATCTGTTATAATTCATATCTCACTTCCCCTCCCTTGATTTTGGTGTCTCAATAGCAGTACTTTGTTCTTAGGCTTAAAACTTCTGAAGCAGCTCTATGTTTAGTCATTCGCAAATTACTTTAATTCTATTTCTGCAATTATTTTCCTTTCTCTCTCCCCTTTCTATTTCATCTGTCTGTCATATTTTAGATCCTTGTTAACTTTTGCCTTTGAAGTGATATCTTTCTCTTCCTGCTCTCAATTCTTCCTCTACCATATTAAAACTAGAGTTTACCTTATAAAGCACATCAGTCTACAAACAGAAAGCACAGATCATTTTCAAAATTTTCAGTAGCTTCCTATTGGTAAGCCCCAAACAAACCAACCAATACAAAACAGAATGAAAACTATATACAGGTCTCAGTTTGACATTGAAGGTCCTCCATGATCTACCTCTGCTTACTTTCCCAGACCAGACCATTTCCCAGTATCTCAGTCCCTACATCTTCTTTGACAGCTACAGAAAACAATGGCATATCTCCTTAAATACCTTACATTCTTCTACCATTTTTCACTTCAAACACTAATTAGCATATTACATATAAGTTCTATAGAGACAGAAGTTAGTGGATAGTATCCTCTATGCCTAAGCATGCTGTAAACATTTGTTAAGTGAATGAACAATATTCTATCTGTAAGGAATGTCTTAGTCTCCTATCCTTACCTGTGCATGGTCTACTATTTTTTCTCTATGAACTGTAATTTCCTCATGCCTCTTTTAAATCATTTCTTCCCTGAGGTCCTTGCAGAGTCAACCTCTTTACTGTCTGCTTTTCCCTTATCTAGCTGCTTCTGCCTTTTAACATACACAGACCTCAGACCACAGCCACGCCTGCCTTAAGTTTTCCTGGAAAAAAGGCCGAAGACATCTTATAAAAAAAAAAAAAAGCTATATGTTAAACTGAAATTTCTTGACAATAACCAGGATCTGGAGGAGTATGTAGTTCCGTTAGTGGAGCTCTGGCCTAGCATGCATGAAGCTTTAGGTTTTATCCCCAGCAACTCAAGAATCAGATAAACACAGCTCTTGAAGGATGACAGCAGGAGGAAGCTCAAGGTCATTTGCAGAGGTCAGCCAAGAATATTGGAGGTCATGCCTCAAAAAGTATACAAAACAAACAAACAAACAATAGCCAGGCTATGAAATATATTCTGGATGACACAGCTTTATCCATATGAAATTTTTTGTCTTCAGAGGCAAGATCTTCACATACATTATCAGGAATCTTGTTTCTAACAACAAAAAAAATTGGGGTATGTGGGCAGAGCAGAGGAAAATATGAAAATAGGAAAAAATATATGAAAACATATATAGCATAACATTATATAAAAACATAAGTTCATTATATTTGTAAAAAAATTCAAGCTTAGGTAGTAAATATTTTAGGTTATAAGGACCACAAGGTGTCTAGCAGTCATAGAAAATATATATATACAAATGGATATGACTGACTGTATTTCATAAAACTTTACAAAAGCATGTCAGTGGGCTGAATATGGATCATGGACCATACTTTGTAAGTACTATATTAAATCTTAACAAGAAAGTCACACAAACAATCGCTGCTGCATTCTTCAGATCCTCCTTTCATTAAGGCAGACAAAACGCTGTTTCCAATTAGGATCAGAACACATTCATTTCTGCACTTCGATGAAGGAGATTTTCAGTGCTTGTGCCTATATTCCCATTTGAGAGCTGTGAAAATAAATATGGAGAAAGTCACTCGTGAGAGTCCAGGACATAAATATTTGGCATCTTTCATTCCTATATTTCCCAATTTTTATCTTGTTGACTTTTAAGCTCCATTTGCTAATTTTTTGGCATTAAAAAATAGGTTCTATTTCCAGAGTTATTTTCCACTCCACATACACATATATAACATTTCTTCCTATGAAGATTTCCTTTTTAATTGAGAAAAAAGCACATAGAAATTAGAATACAGAATTGAATATTCATTATAGTCTCAATTATATAACGGATGTTCACAAGTTGGTAAATGAATATTTAGTATTGTACATAAAAATGGTTTCAGTACAAAACTCTAGATTGTCTATTAGCACCTTTCTGATCTTATTCATTGTCATTGAATTACTATGCATATCTTTCTACATTTCAGGAAACCAGAAGACATGCAAACTCTGATTCTGCTTAGACATTCATTTGACTCCTTTTCTCTCTGGGAAAAGCAGTTCGGGTTCCTACCAGCAAATCAGACTGATTCTCTAACATTGCTCAGAATGTTAATTCTTTTATTTTCATTTTCTTCACAATCTGTCTATAACTCTTCAAATGAGTATTTCCAGCTTTTCTGCCTCCTTCAAGACTTGATATTTCCAAGAACTGCAACCTGATCATCTAGATTCCTATAGAGGCTCTAAGATCCCTTGCAGCTGGCCTTCCCCAGGGACCTAAAGAAGCCCAATGAGTCAAATATCAAAGACTTCAAAGGACTCAATATCAGAATGGGTCATGCATAATATGTGGGCTAGAATTCTAATTTGATAAAGTACTATCTGGAACACCCCCAGGAAGATGAACACATGCACTTACATGTGTAGTAACCAAAACTCCAAAATGTCATGAAGACCATGGACAATCTAGCTTGAGAGCTTCAGGAAAGCCAATGAGTTGGACTGCCTAATCAATTCATGCTCATAGGACAGTACTTGGAAGCAAATTCTGTGCAAGTGTTTCCTCAAACATCTCTGAAATTTCATCTCATTTGACTTGCTGAATGTCTACATTTTTCTTGATCCCTGAACTGAAGATTTTCTTTATCCATTTCTTGGAATCCATTGGACAAGTTCGCTTGTTGTTCATCTCCTAGTTCTTTAGGTTAATTTAAATTTTTGTTTTATGTTGCTTCTCCTTTTCAATTTAAACATTTCTCTTTTGAAATTCCTAATCTATAGGACACTAAAGCAATTTATCTTTGCCACCAGCACTCAACACCTCTCACTGCAATTGGCCTTGCAGTAACAGTGCTATAAGAGAGAACAAATAATTTTCTCTCTGCCCTTCATGGTTCTTGACTAGGACTGTGGTATGGAAGGTCAAGTGAGTAAGTCAGGTCCCTTTCTGTCCAGCTCTTGGTCTCCACAGTAAAATAATGTAGACAGACACAGAAAGCAAATAAACCAAAGTGTTATTTAGAAAAGGAAGTGAAAATATATGAAGCAAAAAATATGTACCTTATAGAGTATCATAGATGACTTTATGAATGAGGATTGTACTGGGGAAGACTGATGTGGCATTTTTTATGGGCCCAGAGATGTTGATGTGAGGGTAAGTCTTTGGTAAGGATTATTTGGTTGGTTAGTTCCATCTTTTATGATCATCAAGATATATAACAAATTATATAATTATGCACCAGATAAATGCATGTTATTGAATTGAAACTACAGGGCACATACAGAAAAGCCAATTTTCCCTTAAATTTGCCCTCAATGATTGGGTGCCACTAGTAGAAGATCATATACTGGTCATTTGGTGGGGATTTTGGAGAACTGTGCATGCTCTGAAGTTTTCTTGTTGGCTATGATTTTGAAGACAAGCACAGTATCTAGTAGGCTAGAATACTTCTCATTTTTGATTGGACAAGAGGAGCAGACAACTGAATTCATGAGCAAAACAAGGAAGGTACAGTTTAATTAGGGAGTTGCCACTGTCCTTGATCCCTACCTCACTGCCTAGAAATCCTTTCTAAGGACTCTTTGTAACAAGAAATAGTTTAACAACAAATAGAAGTTCATTAACATCTAATTAGATTCTCATTTATGCATGAGAGAAAAAATCCAAAGAAATGAGTGAATCTCTAGAGTGGATCTTCAATAATAGTTTAGAGTTTAGTCTCAAATACCATTATTTTTCTGAAAAAGAAAAAAGTATGTGGAAAGGCTATGATACATTGAGACAGCAAGGAAAGGTAGCTTAAACAAAGGTAAGGTTTGTTATAACATCTCCATTATAAGAGTCTCAAGCAGGAATAGTGACCTATGCCTGTAATTCCAGAATTCAGAATTCCGATGTAGTAGAGCCTCACATTTATTCTGTGGTCATCCTCAGAATGGGCTATACAGTGAGACTCTGCTCAAAAAAATTTTTTTTAGATATTTAGCCATATTTTCCTTTCTTGGTACAAAGACAGACATGCCTTTACAAATGGAGGTTTTCTCTGTAGATGTAATTTTCTCTTACAAATAACATTTTGCAGAGTGATTCATGTGTGTGTGTGTGTGTGTGTGTGTGTGTGTGTGTGTGTGTGTGTGTGTTGCATAGGTGTATGTGTGGATGCACTTGCCTAAGTGTTCATCTGTATAGATGAGTCTCAAACTCTGGTCCCCATGCTATTTTGCCTTTTACCCCTTGAGACATTTCCCAATTCTTCACAAAGAGGCATATTTTGAGGTGGCATATTCTGGTCTCCCATAGTCATATTTTAAGGTGAAGTATTCTGAACCCCAACAATTACAACGAAAATCCTGAAAAGATTATTTCCTTCTCAACTCAAGATATTTTCATCACTGTGTTAAGCAGCTCGGAATGTTAGAGGACTGATGATATTAAATTTTATCTGAACTTGTGCTCCCAGGAAATCACAACAGTTAAACATTGTTCCATCTCTCCATATTCCAGGAAAAGAAGGAACCAAAGATTACCATTGCATTGGCATGTAAAGATAAGATCCACTTTCACGTTTCCTAACAATTCCTACAAGACTCCTTACACAACATTGCCCCTGACTGCCTGTAAATTTAAACCTAAAGTGTTCTTTTTTGGATAAAGAATTAATGAACATTCTCTCTGATGAAAATGAGGGAAACAAACTGGCCAGGTGATTTAAAATAGGGACCTCAGAAATGAGTAATTCTTCACAACCAGTTCTGTCTTGATCAGAAGCCAGATGTCCTTGATCTTATTGGCAGACATGTCTTGGTCAGAGGCCAGAAATATTTAGGTGCGCTGGTTCACGTTCTGGTTTCTTACTTTTTGAAAAATCTTGCTCCTCATTTTACATAGTGGCCTAATGAGTATAGGCACCCAGAAGCTATGTATAATCAGATACGTCATGGGTCCTTGAAGGTGTGTCCAAAACTCCAGTCCAGCTGCTGAAATGGAGAGCCTCATGGACTGACTCTTCATGGGCACATGTCTTTGGGTTCGTTGGATTGACCAGCTCAGTTATACATTATTAACCTGTACACAAAGAGCCTCACCTGCTGCTATACTGGAGCTCTGCTACCTTCATTGTTTTGAAGCTGTCTCCTATCATAAAACCCACTTTTTCATTGGCCATGGAATTAAATCTTTGATCTTGCCATACAGGGTCAAGAAGCCCTGGTCTGGAGTGGCTTGGGTGGCTATTGATTGGCCAGCACCTTAGCTCCATTTCTCTGAATTACGTTCACCTGAAGTGAGAATGCCTCCATTGCACTTAAAGACCCCTACTTTTCTGCTTCTGTGGTATTCAAAGACCTTCCTCTCCCTCCCCCCAATTTTACTCTTATTACAATAACCTGAATAAAATAATCTCTTTAGTAATTCAGTGCCTTTTTACTTTGACAGTATTTTTAATATTTTTTTACAATGAGCATTTATTATTCTGGTAGTTAAAAAGAATTTAAGGATTTAAATAACACAAAATATTTTTGTGTAAGGCAACCCACAGAATGGGAGAAAATCTTCACTAACCACGTATCTGATAGAGCTCTATTATCCAGAGTGCACAAAGAACTTAGAAAACCAAAACACCAAGGAAACAAATGGCCCAATTAAAAAATGGGCCTTGGAACTTTACCACGGATGAAATTAAAATGTCCAACAAATATCTTAAAAAATGCTCCACATCCTTAGCCATCAGGGAAATGCAAATCAAAACCTCCCTGAGATATCATCTCACATCGATCAGGATGGCAAAAATCCACAATACAAGCAACACCAAATGCTGGAGAGGATGTGGAAAGAGTGGAACTCTCCTACATTGCTGGTGGGAATGCAGGCTCATACAACCACTCTGGCGAGCTGTCTGGTGATTCTTACAGAAATTAAAGATTGAAATGCCATATGACCCAGCTATTCCACTTTTGGGAATAATCCTCCATACAGCAAAAACTCACCTCGATAGCACAAGCACGACCATGTTCATAGCAGCACTGTTTACAATAGCAAAGTCATGGAATCAACCCAAATGTCCAACAGTTGACGAGTGGATAGGGAAAATGTGGTACATTTATGCAATGGAGTACTACTCAGCCATCAAAAATGATGAATTATTGCAATTTGCTGGTAAATGGATGGAATTAGAAACAATTATATTGAGTGAAGTATCCCAGACACAGAAAATTAAGCGCCATATGTACTCCCTAATAGGTGGCTCCTAGTACCAAACTCACTTAGAGACACTCAAGGATAAATCTCTGTAATACCTACAGTAATTGTAAAGATTATAAACAGGAGGGATGGGGAAGGAGGGCCCCACCAAAAACAAGGAGAGAGGGGACCATGTTACAGCAGAGAAAATAGGCCACCATCAAGGACTGCAAGTAAGTAATGAGACATCTGGTTAAGTTCACAGACTTTCCTTCCTGATCATTTCCAACTGATGGGGTATGATCTCACCAGAAGGGGAGGCATATAGTCTGTCAGATAGAAAGTAACCATTTTGCAAATGGGTGATTGACCCCACCCTCACCACGTTTTCCTACTTTTATTACATCTACCTTTGAATATACTCTTATAACAAGACTCTAGTTTAACAGGTTTTTATCTCTGGCCAGGAGGTGACATCCAATACACATCAGGATGGAGTGAAGGGCATTGCAGGAGCAGCAAAACTGAAAAAAAATCAACAAACCATAATCCAGAGCATCAGAGACTCTATATCAACCACCTGGAACTAGGCCAGCCTAATCTCTCCCCATCCTGAAGCTCAGGGAAATTTGCAGAAGAGGAGGTGGAAAGATTGTAAGAGCACAAGGATGGGAGGAGTCATGATATGCAAAATACTCCACATAAGTTAGGGCCAAAGCAATCATAATTGGACTTTGCATGCTCTGCGCAATGTCCAACACACTATTGACCCCACAAAGTCTAGCATGGGTTAAAGACACTAGGATCCTTGGAAGCAAGGGATTGACAGCCACAGTAGTGTTCCTATGCTTAAGGGGAACACAGGAAAGGGTTCTGGGAAATGCCCCTGGGTCCTTGCACCTCATCAGAGAGGAGAGTTTGGCATGCACATTAAAGGATGCTCCGGGGATGGGAGGGGGGCACAGGGGAATGGGGGGTGGAGGGAGGGAAGGAACTGGTGTACCTGTTAAGTTTGTATGAGTGAAAATAAAAAAAAGATTTTTGTGTGTGTTTCTTGCACAATTGTTTGGTTTCCTGTGATTGAATGATGATTTTTCCAGTGGAATAAAACAGATAAATGAGTTTTGAATTTTATATGAGTCACAGTTATGGTCTGGATGTAGTTTGTGTCTAAAGATTCATATGTACAATCGGACTTTGCATGATCTGAGCAATGACTGGCATGTCAACGATCCCCCATGGATCACAGGCACTAGGATCCTTAGAAGCAAGGAATTAACAGTCATAATAGTGTTCCCAAACTATAGGGGAGCCCAAGAAAGGGCTCTAGGCAATGCCACTGAGTCCTTACACCTCACTACAGTGGAGGACTCAGAAGGAAGTTTGACTTCACACAAAAGGATGCTCCAGGGGATGGGAGGGGAATGGGGGAGGCAGTAGGAGAAGGGGACAGAGGGGAGTGAAAGGAAGAGGAAAAGGGGGGAGGGTGCAAGGGGGACTGAGGCGAGGTGGAGGGAGGGAGGGGACTTGGGTGCCTATTAACTTTGTATGATTGGGGAAAAATAAATATGAAGAAAAGATCCATGTGTAGAAGCTTAGTCCCCTATGTAATAGCATTGAGAGTAGTAACAGCCCCTTGGGGCCTTAATAGGTTTAATCAGATCATGGAGGCACTATTCCTAGGAACAGATGAATTTTTTTCCAGAGACAAAGTTAGTTCCTGAGACTAGGATGGTAGGAATGAATTCTCACCACATTTGATTAGTTGACAAAAAAGTGGTTGTGATAAACCATGTCAGCTTTCCCTTTGCCTCTCTCCCACACATGCCTGCTTGCATTTCTGCTTGTTTGTTTGGCCATGCACAGAACATCATGAAGTACCACTCAAAACTGAGCAAATGTTAATGCCATGTTCTCAAACAGTGAAGCAAATTAAACTTCTCTTTGAGTCTTCCTATTCCCATCCTCTCTGTTCCTTCTCCTTTTCCTCTTCCTCTTTTTATTTTCTGTCTCAGCCCAGCTCAGGCTGGCCTCAACCTCACCATCTTTCAGCCTCAGCTTCCCAAGTGCTGGGATTACATGCATACCTGCATCACTCCCATCTCAATTTCTTTTCTTCATAAATTTCCTAGCCCAGCCTTGGTGTTTTGTTATAATAATGCTGAACAACTTAAGGAAACTACTTTGCACATGTATTTTTGACGGCAATAGTTGGGAACACTTTTATTTTTATATTACTGGTGAGAACACAGGCTCAAGGACATAATATTTTATTGTACTGGATGTAGACTGCTAACATTCAGCACTCTTTGCATCTCCTTTTACGGCCATTTATTTTTCAGGAGTCAGACATCTAGGAACTTCATTTTCCAGACTCCTTTACCAGCAGAATTCTGGATTAATTTGAGTATTTCCTAATGAAATGAATGTTCATAAAATTTGGAGCCTGTGCTAGCAAGTGGCTCTGGATTCATCCTGTCATTTGTCTGCTAATCATTTTACCTGATACTGTTGGCACCTTGAGTATCTACAGCACCATCCTGTAGTTCCTTCACTGAACAACAGAAGCAGTGCCTTCAATTTTTCAAAGCTAGCAGTAAGTCTGGGAACTGACACTGGCTTTCCCTGACCATTACTCCTCCAGTCTTCCCAAAAGCTAATTAGCCCCTATGTTTCTGTGTTATCACCTATTGATTAGAATACTGAATTTCTCTTTTGCCATATTAACTCTGACTGGAATGATGGTAACTGATGTTAAAGATCTTGTGAGCACAAAGCTAAACTCTTGACCCAGCTCCATTTGATTCTATAGTCCCAGTTCTTTACCTATGAATGGCACCCTAATATAGTTTTTAATATGGCACCTTTAATAGCATCCTTAAATATGACTTCTTGGCACATGGATTACTTTGAAACAAAAGTAATTAAGGGTCTGCAGATGCAGGAAAAAACTACCTAAAATAGAATATAAAATTTTTCCTCTCAAGAGAAATTTTACATTTTAAAGAAAATTTCCATTAAAAAAAACTCAGGAGGAAAATCATTCTAGAAAGCAGTACTCTTATCACTGTGACTTTATCATCTGAATAACACAGCAATCCTTGCTGTACATTTCTTCTCCTTCCTCCCTTCCCCCCCAAAGTATAAAACTCTATTTCCTTTCTTCTTCCTTAAAATGGCTTAAAAAGTCTCAATCATCCAACTTCCTCTTAGGTCTCATTTCTTTGTAAAATTCCCATATGTGTGTAATAAAATTGTTTTATTTTTCCTATTGATATGTCTTTCATCAACTTGATTCACAGGTGTCAGTCACTGAAACAAGAGCGGCAAAGCTTCTCCCCAAAGTCTATTACCTCTCTGGTTCACCACCAGTAGAGCATTGTCTATTTTTCATCCTAGAATGACCTCCTTTATGAACCTGCCTCAATTCCAAAGACCAAATCAGTGAAGTCTTGATAGAAGGAAGGAGAATGAAGCTTCTAACATAACCTGGCAACAGGGGAAAATATCTTCTGAAGTTATCAGAGACATAAGAGAAACACTGAAAGAATAGATGAGGCAAACATTTATTCTATACAATGCAAAACAAAATAAAGTTCCATCAAGCTAACACCATAGTAGGGCCGGTAACTGGTAACTAGCCTTGTAACCTGGGCACTAGTCCAAAGCTCTCTTGCTGTCATTTATGGTGTTTTGAGTCCTGACTGAAGGAGAAGACTCCAGGCCAACTCAAAGGTGGTTAATGTGAACCCTTTGGCACCTGTCCACTACATATGACATCAGTCTCCTTTTTCCCTTCCTGGTTCTGACCTCACCCATTCTAGCCAACAATTTCATGACTCCCTTTTTACTGATTAGAATATATAGTACGACAGGATCCCAGGATGTTTGGATTTCAATAAGGAATCCAAGTAAAGTTTACTCCAAGTCTGCCCTCCCCACTTCAGAGATAACTTGCAAATCCCAATTTAGTCCGTTCCCACAAAGCATAGAGCCTACATTCTTCCTATGAGTGGAGGGCTGAAGTTATAACTCACTGATAGTACCTACTTGGAATGAGAAAGAGAGAGAGAGAGAGACAGAGAGACAGAGAGACAGAGAAAGAGAAGAAGAAGAAGAAAAAAAGAAAAGGAGAAGGAGAAAAGGAGAAGAGGAGGAGGAGGAAGAGGAGAAGAGGAGGAGGAGGAAGAGGAGAAGAGGAGGAGGAGAACAAGGAAAGAAATGATTCTGTTTTGTTACTTTGGAAATCTTTAAAGAAAACATACCAAGCTCTAGTTCCAAACAATACAAACCTAAGATACGGGGCTGGTATTAAGGAACTTAAGAAAACAAGGGTGATTTAAAGTCCCCCCCCCATGTGCAATTTCATCACAGATCAAGTAGCTTTCTTCAGAATGTCATCAGACTGTGGAGAGTATTCTGGATCCATGTGAACACACACACACACACACACACACACACACACACACACACACACACCTTTTTTCTGCCTTCAGTCTTTCTCAACCATGCTATCTAAAATTAAATAACTATTGACTCTTCCCATATCCATATATTGTGCTCAAATACATTTACATTCAATTTAACAAGTTCGTATTGAACTGCTACTATTAGCATCAGGGGGACAGTTAAAGACAGCCCTTAAAGTAAACATCATCAAACCTTCTCCCATGATGTATGAAATCTTGGGTAATTTGGATCATTTCCACTTCAAAAAGCTTTAGGAACTTAACTAGAGTGTTTGTATTTCTTCAAAGATCAAAGTTATATAACCCCATGAATGCTGAACTGAAGATTCAGTCATTCAGTTTACTCTGAAAATCTAACCTCTGATCCAAATTGGATTCTCAATTTAACAAAAAAAAATCGTATGTATGGGCATGTGGTATACATGTATGTGTGTATACATGCATGAATGTGTGCCTGTCAATATAATGCATGTGTATGTAAGTATAAAGTATATAATATCAATATCAGGAATGCACCTTAATTGCATTTATACCTTATTCTTTAAGTCAGAATGTGTCACTTGAACCTAGAGATCATCTGTACAGCTAGTCTAACCTTCCCATGCCCCAGTAGCTTATCCTTCCCCCATCTTTACTCTAGTTATGCCAGGGTCACTTCATATTTTCTTTATTTTAGGGCATAGTAATTGTTTGATATGTTTGTTAAATTGAATTGAAGAGACACTATTGCTATATATCACCAGATATGATCAGATTGTCGAATAGTTGAACTGGTTTACATAGGCTACATCTATTAAGAGATGTATTTCTTATTTTTTCTTCCCCCCCTTTATCTATGTGTGTGTATCTGTGTGTGTGTCTGTGTGTGTGTCTCTGTGTGTGTGTCTCTGTGTGTGTGTGTCTGTGTGTGTGTCTCTGTGTGTGTGTGTCTGTGTGTGTGTCTGTGTGTGTGTGTGTGTGTGTGTGTGTGTGTGTGTGTCTGTGTGTGTGTGTGTGTGTGTGTGTGTGTGTGTGTCTGTGTGTGTCTGTGTGTCTGTGTGTGTCTTTGTGTTTGTGTGCATGGAAGACTTGTTAATACCAGGAATTATCCTTGATCACTCTTCAATGATATACATATGTGTGTTATTCTTTTAGTGTTACATATATGAATATAGTGAGTTTATGATATTTTTCACCACCTAGTCTCCAATTCCATCCTCTCTTCTCTTTCCCTTAAAACCCTTCACCTACCCTGTCAGACTTCCCCCTATTTTCAAATCTTTTCACGTGTGTGGCCTATCGAATTTCATCTGATTTGCCTTAATGACATATGCCTTAATACCTGCTGCAGCATGAATCATATATCAGTGGATATATCTTTAAGGAAAGCATCTTCTTTTTCTTTCCTCTCAGCATTAGTCCTCATCAGTCCCTCAGGGAGGCATGGAGTCTCTTGAGGTCTTTCTCTTTCTATGATGAAATGTAGATAAGACAATTCCTGTGTTGGTCTGGTGAAAATGTACAAAGCTGCTGTGAATTCACAGATACCACAGCCCTGTCGTGTGCAGGAGATAATGTCTGGCTGCACATCTGTCCCACTTCAGGCTCTTACAATCTCACTGCTCCCTCTTCCTAAACATGGAATGGGGATGATTTAGATGTCCTGTTTAGGACCAAGCAGTATCCAGTCACTTATTTTCTGCACTTCATTTTGAGACAGCCTCTAATCTAACCCACAACTCAATAATAGTACCAGTCTGATAGAAAAATAGCTTTAAGAATTCCCAGTCTCTGCGTTCTGTGACTGGAATTACAGGAGAGCTGTCACACACACACACCTGGCATTTTAATGTAGAATCCCAGAATTACAAACTCCAGTTCTATTGTTTGTGTGGTAAGCACTTTAACCACTAAGTTATCTCCCTAGTCCAAAGGATGGATTTCTTTTCTTTTTTGAAGGATTACAAAAATTTTCCTTGATTAAGAGGGAGAGAGAGCAAAAGCACACAAATACACATGCCTCCACATGCTTGCAGAGGACAGAGGACAACTTTGGGAAGTCAGTTCTCTCCTTCTATCATGTAAGGTCCAAGGATTGAACTCAGTCACCAGGTTTGTATGCAGGACCTTTATTCACTGAACCATCCTGCCAACCTAAACCATGTGTTTCTAACTTGACTTGTACTTATCAAGCAGATAGTAACAAAGTCTCTCTGACTAAATTTTAGTCAATCTCTTCTGAATACTCTTTTCACCTAAACTTTGATCTTTGGACTTCAGTATCCTTCTTTGCATTGCACAACTTTAGCAAGATTTTTCATTTGATCCACCTTGATATCTGATGGAACTCTACATCTTCCCATTGTTCTACATGAGATATCTGGAGATACTGGTCTGTCTTCAATAAAAATGTTCATCTAACCAGAGTCCTTATCTCTGATATTTCCACTTAGTAATATTCTTCATTTTTTAATTCAGAACTCAATCCACTTTTATATACTGAGGTCTCATTACATAACTTAAAGAATCATCTACTTGGGCTAGGGAGATGGCTCAGTCTTTGCCTCAAAAACAAAAAGACCTGCATTCAGATCCTCAGATCCCATGTAAAAATGCCCGACAGTAATATTCTTGCAGTCCACCAGTGAAGATAAACCCTTCAATAAACCTAATAAACCAATAAATCCTTCATCTCGTATATACTATAAGACATCTTCCAAGAACATATACAACCAGGACAAGTAACTGGAATCTCAGGTGAAAGTCTAATGATCCCCTCTCCTCCTTTTACAAGAGAATGCTAACAACCTCATTACTATTATCACACTTTTACTATTTATCACTATTACTATTATTCTGCTTAGTTTACTGTCATGACTATAAGCCAAGGTATTCTCTAGATCACCACAACTCTGCTTCATGATGGCTGGTGTTCATAGTATGCCCAGAAGAAGCATTTAAATTACAGTAGGTCTCTTTTCCTCTATTTGTGTGTGTGTGTCTGTGTGTATTAGAGGGCACTGTGTGTGCCTGTGGTGGCCCAAGGAAAACTTCAGGAATCATCCTGGATTGTTCTACCTTCTTTTGGTTTTGCTCTGGGATTTCTTAGGTTCTATCTTCCAGGGGCAGAAGTGCAAGCCACTCCCATTTTCACCTGGCATTTTTACATGGGATCTGGGGATCTGAACTCAGGTTCTTTTGCTTTCAAGACAGAAGTTTAATCCCTGGGTCATCTCCCCAGTCCCCTTTTTTTCTCTATTGTAATAGTGCCGAATAAAATCTTTTTGTCATTTTGATTTCATCAAAGATCTGGTTTTTCTGTAACGGTGACAGGAAGGAGCTTCAAATTCAGTGACCAGAAGTGCAACCAAAAATAAATACGATAAAGCCTTTGTTTTCGATCTTTTGTTTACTTGCAATTGTTTTCTGCAAACAGCAACCAAAGGAGTCTTGCAATCACACGAATGCATTCACTCATTTCTACTGTTGTAAAAGAATACCTTAAGCTGAATAATTTGTAAAGGAAAAGGGTTTATTTAGCTCAAAGTATGAGAAACTAAAAGTTCAAATCGGGTGGTACCATTGATTGGGCTTCTGGTCGAGGACCCTCTTGACCACTTCACATCATGACAATGACGTCATGATAGAAACACATGACAGAAGGAAAGATATAGCCAGTAGAAACCCAGGACTGGATTGGGTCACTCATTCTTTTATCACTGTGAGAACTAACAGCAAGAACTAGCAAGAATTACATTATTCCTTCTAAAGAACAGCATTCCCAGTAACCTAGTTTACTTGAATTCTGCTATCCTTCATGAAGGTTCGACCACATGTTACATTGCCACATTGGGGCTTAACCTTCCAACGCATGAACCCCTGAGAAACATTTAATTTATACCTGAATCAAAGCAGAAACTTCCTTCCTTCTTGATTATTTATTTTCTACCTCACTTATTGGGATGTGGTTTCTTATGGAGCCTGGAGCCCACCAGTTCAGCTACATCTGGAGGCCAGCAAGCTTCACTCCTCTGCCTTTCTCCATACTCTTACCCCCAGTATTGGAGTCATAGACTTATGCTACTATACCCATTTATACTGCAGATGTTTGGAATTCAAAGTTAGGTTCTCTTGTTTTTGTAGCAAACACTTCACTAAGCCATCTTCTTAAGCTCCACGTGTTAGCAATTTGGTCTTCAGCGTGGTGATATTAGGAGATGATGGAACTTTTAAGAAGTAGGGCTTAGTGGTAGACAGATAGCTAAAGAAGCACTTCACCATGGTAATGGACTTCTTACAGGACTGATTAAAGGAAGAAAGAAGGGGGAAGGGGGAAGAGAGGGAAATGGAGATGAGGGGTGAGACTGCCACTCATCATGTTTGTATAAAAGGAGATTCTTAATAAAAAAGAAAAAGAGAAAAGGACTGAATATTTTCCTGTGAGAATGGGTTGTTATAATAGCACAAATTCTACAGCCTCAGCTCACACTTTGGCTTCCCGTTTCACCATGTGATCTCTTCCACACACACTCCCACCACCGGGATGCCATCTGCCCCACAACTCCCACCAGAGTTAAGCAAATGCCAACACCATGCTCTTATGTCTTCAGAACTGTGGGCTAAATAAATCTCTTTTCTGTGTGCGTTACCCAGGATGGGATATTTCATTCTAGCAACAAAAGGTGAACTGAGGTATGGAGAGTGTTAGAAACAAATGATGAGGAAGGGAGGAAGATAAGATGTATACTGACTAAAGACTGCCTTATTATGCACATACAAGTCTCTCTGGTGATAAAAGTTGCCTCTGTGGCGCTCTCTTCCTGGTAGAGATACTTTTATTAATAAAGAGTTCTTTTAGAAATGTTGATTTCCTTTACAAAAAATAAAAATTATGCTTTCTTTTAGGCAGCTGAGAGGAGAGGCAAAGAGGTTTTCCTGCATTAGCTGTTTCCCAATTTATTTTAGCTTGAAGATATCAATATGCCAAAGTGACAGATTTGGGGGAGACATGTTCCAAACCTCTTCAAAATCAAATTTCAGGGCTGCTTAAAATCCTGCTCAAAATATCTTCAATAGATTCTCATTGTTATAAAGTCCAAACGCCTTTCCTTGATGTATGTAGTTCTTAATGTGTTTCTGAACCTTCAGTAGCAGCATCTTTGAGCTTAATACATTCTCAGACTTATCTCAGACTCAGAGTCTCCGAAAGCCCAAGGACAGATCCCCCAAACCCATGTTTTAATAGGCCCTTCAAGTGAGTCCAATGCTTTGAGGAGTTTAACAGATGTCAGCCTACAAGATCCCAGAGTCTGGCCCTTATATTTCTGATATTATCCTGTTCAATTTCATTCATCACTGGTCCATTTCCCTCAATCTACTCTAGCTTTCTGCATCTTGAACATTACATACATTCTAAACTGATGTTTAACACATGATTTTTTTGCTATTTTATCTTTGAGAGAGAGAGAGAGAGAGAGAGAGAGAGAGAGAGATGGAGAGAGAACTTTTCAGAAGTTGGTTCTCTCCTTCCAGCATGGACTCTGGAGATTGAATTCTGGTCACCACGTTTGCCCACTAAGTCATCTTGGTGACTCTAACATAGAAATTTTTCACTTGCTATTCTTTCTGTCTGTAACACATTTCCTGAGATCTTGGTATAACCTTGCCTTTTCATCTTGCAGGCGTTAATTAACACATCATCTCCTCACAAAAACATTCTATAGCAACCTGTCATAAGGCCACCTTCTTTAGTTGATTATGTCATTTCTTCAGGTTTTCCCTCCCTACCTCCCACCTTCTCTCTCTACTTGCCTCTGTACGATCCTTCTTTTCTTCCTTCATTCCTTCATTCAGTTCCTTCCTTCTTTCCTTCTTTTATTCAGTTCCTTTTTTCTTTCCTTCCTTTCTTCCATTCATTCCTTTTTAAATGGACACAGTGTCTATGTAGCCCAGGATAGCTGCAAACTCAAAGTCCTCCTCCTGCCTCAGTCTCTTCATGTTCTCTGGTGTGTTTTTATTTTCTTCCTAAAAATTATCACTACCATAGGGGGGGAAAAAACTTCTTTATCTTCTTTCAGTAATTAGGAGTTGTGAGTTCAAATTACATTAACAGGGCTGGAGAGAAGGTTCAGGGATTAAAAGTCGTGGCCTCGTAAGCAAAAGGATCTAAGTTCGGATCCCCAGATTCCACATAAAAATGTTTGCATCTCAGGTCCTGGAAGGCAGAGCCTGGGAAAACCCAGAGCAAACCAATAAGGATGTAGAGCAATCCAGGATAATTCTCAAAGTTACTCTTGAACCTCCACAGGCATACATATTCAAGCACTCTCTTCTATACACAGCCATATATGCATACATGCATGCATACCAAAAAAAGACATTAACCAGGGAAAAGAAGCATACAATTCGTTTGGGAACGAATGACAAATGAATGAAAATCCCCAAAGAGGTTATTAGACCCAGCAGGTGTTTGCAGCATTTTAAGAACGGTATGATGAATTAGAAAGGACTGAACAAAAGAAGCAGAATTTTGGGCAGTAAATGGTGGACAGTAAATGAATGGAAGATACTGATGCTTATCTAAGGTTTGTTATGACTAAAGTTTATATAGTCTTCCTGTGCAAACATCTGATTCAAAACAAGGAGGAAACTTTACAATTGAAAATGTATTCCCTGCTTTTAGGCAGAAGGACAGGGAACAGAGAGTTCCTTCTATGTCGGCTGTCGCTTCATTTTTTCCAGCTGAAAATGATCCTTATGCCAATGCGCCATATTTGGGGGTGTCTCATTCAGATATCCTTCCCCCCTAATTTATTTTATATAATGAGGTTCGCTTCTAAAATCTCTATATGTGCATACACACACATTCATGCACAGTACAAGAGAAGGGGCACTATTTGCACAGTTGGCTCAAAAACTATTTGTCAGACGAACTGACCTGGGTCACATTTGCCCTTACCCAAGTACCTCCCTGATATGACTCTCACCTCAAGTAATGCCCAAAGGAGTATTGTCTTAAATTGATCATTGTTAAAAGGCAAAAATACATAAAATAAAATGCAAAATAAATGACAATGAAAAAAGATAGAAGATAAGCATGGCATGGTGGCTCCTACCTATAATATCAGTGCTTAGGAAAGCTGAAGAAGGAAGATCACAAGTTGAAGTACAGCCTGGGCTAGCTATAGCAAGATCTAAGCCACCTTGGTCTACATAGAAAGAATCCTGTCTACATGAACAAACAAAAGAGTTATTTGCCTCAAAATGTCAGTACTGTTGGGGCAGAAAGACAGGGAAACTGAAATGCAATTCGCTTCTAAAGAGAGATATATTATACATGTTGGAAAAATTTTTGGCAAGAAATAATGTGAATTAATTTGACTTCGTTTCCATTTTAGGCAATACTCTTGTTGCCTGGACCACTGCTCATTTCAGTGTACTCAATAAACCTGTTTCCTTCCAAAAACAAGAAGAGAAAAAGAAAAAACAAGGAAGGAAAAGAAAATTAAATTTCTTCTTTTGAATTTATCTTTATCTTAGCCCATACTAGCAATTATGCAAAATTAAAAAACAAAAGTCTCTAAATCAAGGTCCATATTATACATTTTAGTGAGGCCTCTTTCATTCTAACATTCTCTCAGAATCATTATCAGCATCTTCTTCTTCATCATTACTTTTGTTTACAATTCTTTCTTCATTCGTGTATCGAGTTTCAGAAATTTGGTCCAATCTAGTTTTCTGTGGTGGAAAGTTATTGATCTATACTGTTTGTGTGAAACAAGGATAATGACTGCTTAGATTCGTACATAACTGTGCTGTTTGGGAAAGTAACAGTGCCATATTGAGGGAACGTATTATTGCTATGTTATTCCCAGGACACATGCACTGGAGAAAGAGCAGTTGCTTTGATTTCCTTCGAAGAGCCCCCAGAAACCATTTCTCACCTTCTATATTTCCACAAATGCAGATCACTCCCTTAAAGAACCAGCTGTAACTAATGGGAGATAGGGAAGCTAAGCAGAACAACATTTGAGTCAGAAGTCATCTTTAGAAGCAAACTGAAGGAAACAGACATCCAGGAACTAACCCCACGTGCGGCTATGAGCCACCTTCTGTAACACAGCAGGTGCAAACTGGTACCTTAGTCTCCTCCCTAAATTCTAAAACGAAGCCTCTGTAAGGCTTCAAGCCGCTTCCTCTCCTCAATTCATAAACTGACCTGTGATGAAGTAAGAGGTTTGAGAAGAAAGCACAGGTGCAGGCTGCAGGGAATCAGGGTCCCAGGTAAGAAGAAAAGCAGGGGCCTGCTCTGGCCTTCTTTCCCATGGAAGTCTTTCACGCCCCTGCCTTTCCTGTGAAGGATATTTGGAAACAGGAACCTGTTATTTCCTCGTGCTAATTTCTGTCTCTGGGTTTTCCTTAGATCAATGAGCAGTGTGGACCTTAGCTTCTAGAAACACTATCCAGCAGCTCTGCTCGCCAGAGCAGCTTCAGAAGGCCTGTTTTTATCAATACCTAAAAAGCAAAGAGGCCTCACCGTGCCTCAGCACGTTAGAAACCTCTCTGTGAAATACATTCACGCAAAGGGCACAGTGCCTCTCTCGCCCAGGTTAGAAACCTTTAGAAATATTGCAAGATTTTTTTCTTGTCACTGGGATCTTGTCATGTAGGCTGCTGTTCTGCACAGCAGACAACAGCTCGTACCCAGGGCTCCACAATTCCACAGCATGTATCTAACCTGTAAAAAGACAGTAGTTATCTCTTAAGAGAGCCTCTTGGTTTCAGAAAGCACATGACACAGTACCATGTGGTTTCCCTCCCCCTGGTGGAGTACCATGTGGTTTCCCTCCCCCTCCACTCATGCTCATGCAAGCAACTCCAACTGAGAACACATAATTGAGTGGGCCACACAATGTGTGTGTGTGTGTGTGTGTGTGTGTGTGTGTGTGTGTGTGTAGGACTTGTTGGAAAGAAGAAGGGGATAAGAGAGAATAATGACCCTCCCATGTTTACTCCATCACAATTTACCAATGGGTACTCTGATATGCCTTTGTGTGTTTTTTATAAGATTCCATTTAAGGATAACAAATATCTTTTTCATTGCTTTATCTCCATAGACGGTCAATTCTAAACACATCTCTGCTAAATGTTCCATACAATAACGATAGTATATCTTGGAATTCTCAGTATTATTCTCATGATATATCCTAGTTGCACTGTGGTTGTTGGCTTATTAACTCTTGTGGGCTTATTATATACAAAAACTTATGGGAGATACAGAAGTTGATAAAGATGAAACCCTCTCGAGATTAGAGGGGTTAGAAAAGACTGGCAAATAAATCACTAGATTGATGACCCCAACCTGGCCCTGTTAATCTCATTAAAATTCCCAGTTATCTCCTATCATACTTGGGATAAAATCTAAATTCCTCACTATGGTTTCCTAAACCACACTTCACTAGGATCTACCTACATGACATGCATCTCTTTTTGGATTTAAGGTTTTCAACAGTGTTGTGGTGGTAAAATGTTTCACAAGTGAATGACTGAAAGAAAAATAACAAATCAATATGATTTGTAACATTTTCAGGTTTTTTGCTGCATGTACTCCTATCATGACCTATTTCAAATTACCAACATAAAATTAACCACATAACTTCTATGATTTTAAAATGTAAATTATGTTATTTTATTCTTTTTGAGACAAGGTGTCATGTTGTCTAGGCTTATCTTGAACTCCTGAGCTCAAACAATCCTCCTCCCAAGTAGCTAGGACCACAAATGTACCACCATAACCAGCTTAACTAATTGGCTCTTGAAAACAGGTTAGAGTAAAAGCTAAGACATCACCCTTCCTATGAAAAAACTGGTGATTTGATTTAAGGTCCATTTTAAATCTGTAGTCTTTGAAGATAGCATCAATTAATAATTGATAAGAAAGCATCCTAGACTTTGGATGGACCCTAAATACCATGCATAATCTAACCATCTGTTAAAGACCATAGTTGTTCTTACTTTTTGTTTTAATCCAAGTGTTTTGTTTGTTGTATGCTTATTTTTAGGGGAGTTGCTATTGTTTCTTGCTTTCTAAGATAGGGTCTTGCCAAAAGAACACACTTCAGTAGAGAAATTAGGCCACATTCATGTACTGCATGTAAGTAGCGAGACATCTGATGCAGCTCACTCCTGTTCACTTGGGATTGAACAGGTTTGATCTCCCTAGTCAGGGAGGGTATAGGGACTGGCAGTTAAATGGTAACCGACTGGCAAACTAGAGGCTGACCCCTCTCACTGCTGTGTCCTATTCTTATTCTTCCATCTACCTTTGAGTCTCTTCTTATATTAAGATCTACATTTAAATAATCTTTTATCTTTCTTTAGGAGATGACCTCAACAACCAATCAGGATGCAGCCAAGGGCAGTGCAGGAACAGCAAAACTGTCAACAACAAACCATAATTCAGAACACCAAAGACTGTACAATATTCACAGGGAACCAGACCAGCCAAATCTCTCCTCATCGTAAAACTCAGGGAACCTTGAGGAAGAGGGGGTGACAAGATTGCAACAGCCTAAAAATGGGGAGGGCCAACTATATGCAAGATACTCCACACAAGTCAGGTCTGAAACAGCCAGATTATAGTCACAATGACTGACATGTCAACAACCCCCCAAAGTCTAGTACAGATCATAGGAGAGAAGGCTTCAGGCAGTAGGATCTTTAGAGGCAAAGGGTTAAAACAGTCATAATAGAGTTCCCATATTAGCAGACAGTCTAAGAAAGGGCCCAAAGGTATGCCACTGAGTCCTGAACTCTCACTAGTGTACACGACTTACATGCTCTGAAGGATAGGAAGGATGAAAATGGGAAGCATCAAGAGAGGAGAAGGGAAGGAAAAGAGGTGAGAGGGAGGAGGAAGAGTGGGAAGGGGGGAGAATGCAATAGGGGACAATAGGGGGGAAGAGGGTGGGGAGGGAGAAGAAGGGGGGTTCCTGCTGAGTTTGTATAACTAGGCAAAAAAAGGTAATAAAAAGATAGGGTCTTGCTATGTATCTCAAACTGACTTGGAAGAAATGATCCTTATACCTCAGCCTTCCAAGTACTGGGATTAAAGCCATGTGCCACAATGCCCAGACTAGTCCCACATTTTAATACCTCACAGTAGAGGAAAAGTTTCACCATGAGTTTTGATGGAGACATTCAAATCATAGCCAAGGTTTTTTTTCTTGATCTAAATGCAGGTTATAAATGCTGACACTCTGTAAACATTTGACAGACAGTTCCATTGGAATGTGATCATTTAAAAATTGCTCATTTTTACTTTGTGTGTGTGTGTGTGTGTGTGTGTGTGTGTGTGTGTGTGTGTGTGTATGAGAGAGAGAGAGAGAGAGAGAGAGAGAGAGAGAGAGAGAGAGATCTGTAGCACTGCATGTGTTTGTGGAGGCTGAAGGATGACATCAGGAATCACCTTGGCTTTTTCCTACTTCCTTTTTGCTTTGCTCTGGGATTTCAGGGTTGAAAATACAGACCAGCACCATTTTTGCCTGGCATTTTCCTGTGGGATCTGAGATTTGAACTCAAGTCCTTCTGCTTTTGAGGCAGAGGCTTAATCCCAGAACCATCACTTCAGCCCCAGAATTATTTTTAAAGTAAAAATAATTAACAGGTTCAACAGTTAACCTTATTCGGTATTGTCTCCTGCTCCTTGTACCATATTTCTCCATCTGGGTATCTGAGAACTCCTTTCATACAGCTGTTCAGAGTAGAAACTTTGGGACCATCCTTGACTTCTGAGATGCACCAATCCATAAATTGTGCCACACATTCTAAATATATTGGGAACGTGACCACTTCTTACCCCTTCCCACCACAAGCCGCCACTCTCTTCTTTTCTCCCTTTCCCTTTACCCACCATGTGTTTACAACACTTGAGTCTTGTCATATCCTACTCAGAGTAAAATCTGTTTAGGTTCTGGCAAGATAGTTCAGTGGATGAAGTACTTACTGTATAAGCATGAGAGCCAGAGTTCAGATCCTCAGAAGCTACATAAACCCAGATGTGGAAGAGTATATCCATAACCCCTGTACTCCTGTGGAAAAATGGAAGGAAAAGATAGGAGAATACCCTGAAGGTTCACAGGCCAGCTAGCCTACCCTGTGAAGTGCAGTAACAAACATCAAAGATCCTATCTCAAACCAGGTGGAAAGCAAGGACCAGCACCTACGATGGTCCTCTGACCTCCACACATGAGCCATGGCATGCACAAACACACACTCAAACACTTGAACACACACACACACACACACACACACACACACACACAAACATTCAGAGATGGGGAGGAAGAGAGAGACAGAGAGAAATATAAAGAAATTCCATTGGCATTAAAAAAAAGTTCAGGTCCTTTCCATATCTCATCCTTTGTGCTTTTGGCCTTCCACACACCACATCACTCTCATTCCAGCAACTCCTTAAACAGGACAAGCATAATCCTACCTTTTTGTTTGGAGTGATCATCCCCCAAATGCTGTCTAGCTTGTTTCTTCCCCCTTTTTTTCCCACAGTTTCTGCTCACGTATTACTTTCTTAGTAAAACATTCTCCAACAACACACACACAAAACAAAACAGCAACTCCCCTATCTACCTCTCAGTAACATTCACTCATCTCCTTCAATTTTTCTTTTTTGCAGTACTTACTCATTTACTGCCTGACTACACACTCTTTGGAATATAATCTCCCTGAGACTAGAAACTGTCTCTTTTGATCACTGTTCTGTCACCAGGCCTATGAGAAGATCCTCAACAAATAAATGAACTAAGAAAGCAGATTTAACTAAGGAATGAATATATATATTATATATATATATATATATATATATATGTACTGACAAGCAATTTTTCTGCTGTATGTGGAGGGATAGAAATCAATAATATCTCTCAAAGGGTTTGAACACATGGAAAATGGATAGGATTTCATTTTCTCAGAAAGAATAAAGGGCATCCCACAATTTCCGTGCAGACCAAAATACACTGATACTCGAAAATAAAATCTAGAAATAAATGAAAGAATAAAAGGAATTGTTTTATAATTCAAGATCTTTATCAACTGTGGGACTAGTTGAAAATACAGAGCAAAATTTACACTGAATTAGGTAATTCTCAGAAATGTATCTTTTTTAATGGAATCAGATTAAAGTAAATGATGCACTAAACTGTTCATAGAACTAGAAATGTGTTAGAATTAGATCAGCATTGCCTCTTTAACTTAATCCTCCCTCAATCTGGTTTCAGTTTACCCTAAGCCTATAGGAAAGCAGAAGGTCTGACTAGTGGCTTGAATAGTAGTTTCTTATCATGAAATTAGATTAACTTAAAAAGGAACATTTCAAAGCATGTCTTTTCAACTGAAATCAGATTTCTGAACCTATAGCACTATAAAACCACACAAAATGGCTGCTCTAATTTCATATATGCTTCATAGCATGCAATACGCCAAAAACAGGAGAAATTAGAAGTTCAACATGTCTTTCTCTATGACAAGTTGGAAGAAAATGAACAAAATATAATACCAAGTGACTGCAAAGCAGAACTCATTTGATAAATTGTCATCTTAAGTTTTAACATTATTGAGTCACCAACTGTAGTGAAAATAAGGCAGACTTGCTCAGAAAACAAACCTACCTTCGGATATTCTGGTTTGGGTTTCGCCACTTGCTTGTTCAGGCAAGTTACTGGGCTCATTGTTACTATTTACAAACTCAAACCCTGCTCTTAAGTTCTATCTATAGAAGGTAATGCATTTGGAATTCTATCAAGCTTAAATTACAGAAGCTTAAATGTTTCGAAATGTTGGTGTAGAAATCAGACACTTTCCCAAGGTAATCTGAGAGTCAAACAGAAGTTATTTTAATTGGTACAGATTCTGATAGGGACACGCTTATAGACTTACACCAAGGGTTATTTTTTTCTTCTACCTTCTTCCCACACAGAAACATAGAATGTTCCCCTCCATTGGCCAAATTTTTAAATTATCAATTTGTTAACCCAGTAAATGAGTTGTGAATCTGACAACCCTTAAAAGATTCAAATAAACAAAATGATACCAGCCTACACTCTAGGAAGTCAGGGTAAAATTAGGCGCTTTTTTCTTTTCTTTTCTTTTTTTTCTTCTCCTACTTCATTTTCTTGTGGCAGCTGACAAGGAGAGCCTCATTTTTTCATATGTGCCTACAAATTCCCTTCATAGCTGGTGTGGGATCTAGCTTAGAGGACAGCATATAAGGCAGCCCAAAACCTGACCTCAGACAGTGTCTGTATGCGACCCAAGAGTCTTGCCAGGGACAGCTTAGTTAAATGTTATCATCTTCTGCTGACGCAGCTAGTTAACTACAGGAAATTACCATGGGAACAGCTCCCGCGCCATCAAGCACTCCCAAGAACCAGCCCTCTCTGTACCTGCCAGGGTTGAGCTCCTGGAAGACGGCTTCTCTTTTTGGATTCCAAGTCTTGCACATCTATAATGAATTCCAAACCCAAGAGATTCACTTACTTGCTGCCTTGCTTTGCCAATGTTTAGATTTTAACTGGGAACTTTGAAACCTGGAGATTTCCTCATTGTTCCATCAAGTTAGGAATTCCAAATGTTTCAATACAGGTATGTCACAGGGTTAACTTCAATCCAGAAAAAGAGGATCTTCTTGGGTGCTGGTGAACTCAGGGTCACACAAGGGGTATCAGTGTGCTGCCTACTTATTCTAAAAATTCCGGTGTTGCTTTTGAAAGCCGCATTTTGAAAGAAAATGCTGAAAATCTACAGTGCTCTGACAATACCTGGTCTGGAAATACCTGGCAAACTTGAGATCTTTTGTTGCTGGAGTTTTAAGATTATGCTTGGAAAAGCACATCGTTCAGCTTTGAAGAATGATGTAGGCTCTAAATGGTTCCCATGACAGTCTGTCTCAGAAAAGAATGCATTTCACAGAAATATTCAGGGATTCCATTCTAAAGAGTCCCTGTAAGCCAGCAAGAGCCGTACACATAAGATATGGGAAAGAAAGAATAAAATGCATGGGAAAAATCTCCTTTAAAAGGCATTTGAGAAACTCAATTTAAGGTCCTGAAAAAAAAAAAAACTCCATCATCCATCGTAACAGGAAAACTATTTTTTCAAGAAGGGAAGGTGTGGCTTTGGGGGAATTACAACTCATTTTAGAAAAGAATGTTAAAGAAACAATATTGGTGGCCAGATCTTTATCTAAACTCCTGGTATGCAGTGGTAAAAATCTTCACTGAGAATCAAATGCTCACAAAAATATTCAACTGCAAGTTTCTCAACAAGTGGGGCCAAATAGATCCTTAGAATACCTGCTATCTCTCCCATACTCAAGGCAAGTATGGAAATCTGTGTCAAAGATCATTTTTAAATTTCTAACGTCACAGACGTTCGTTACTACCTGGAGTAACAAGACTTCATAGAAATCAGACATGAACCTAGGCTAGAAGGAAAGTTCTTTGTCTCCAGATGAGCGTCCAACAACTGTGGATTACCAGAGCTGAGGAATAACAGACTGTTAACATCTCTGTTCACAGAAAAGACAGGCAATAGGCAATATGATCATTTTTCTCTCATAATACATCCGTTAAGAAGACTGTCTTGCTACTCTTAAAATGGTAAGATGTGGAAGCAATAATTCATGAGCAAAGATGGGACTTTTGTAGAGATGGCAAGTCAAACAACCGAAAAAAAAAACCATTAATTACTCCAGAAACTATTTTCACTTACATTGAGTTTCTTCACTCCAAAGTTAGGCATGTGAGAATCCATTCAAAAGTAGAAAACGACCTATTCCCCACCAGATCGTAAATTCCAGGAAATGCCAGCCACTTTGATTATTATGGCCCATATGCCACAGATTCACTAAAACACCAATCTGTTTAGGTTGCAGGAAACACAGCTTTGTGGAATGTGCACCAGACTGAGTTCCCTTTTAAATGATGCTAGGCAATTTACTTAACCCTTTTCTATGCTTCAGCTCTCCAACTGTTAACAGGGGAAAAGAGAGGAAAGAAAAGTGAGGGAAAAAAAAGTTTTTGTTTCGTTTGCTTGCCATTCAGAGCTGCTATGAAAATCAATGAAGAGCACACTGAGAAATTTCTGGAAACCATTCCCTTTAATGCCACAACATTGGCTACTGACACTTAGAATTGGATATAGCCAGTGCTAGAGATTTTGATAGAGACTCACACTATAAACTTCCCCTTCAGTATGTCGCCCTTATAAAGGATGGTTCATTGGTATTCACTGATGTTCCTTATGTGGGAGGTAGGAACTGAATGCTTATTTTTAAAATAATGTCCTAAAAGTTTTTAAAAGCATTTTTAACTGAGGAAAAGAAGAGAAGAGAAACATTTCATTTGACGATGAGTGGATGGACTCACTCATTCTCTAAACTTTCAACTGCAAGTCCAGGGATGTACAATCAAAGGAGGTAGGGCCCTGACCTCAAGGAGCTTCTATGGTCCTGTCTGTCATCAGCCATTTAGTTCCATAGTCCCACTGCTTTAGTTTCCCTGTACTTTTAAAGAAATCAGGAAAGAAAAAATGGTAAAGAAAATTAATTCGTTCACAGTTTGCTGAATAAGGTGGGGGAATAGACTCCAGTAGCAGTTTATAAAAAGCCACTAGACAAAAAGACAAAAGCTAGACTATATGCACATTTAGATATGTGAAAGCTAACCAACCCTTTCCTGTAGGAAATAGGACTTGGGTCTCAAGTTGTCACTATTCTCTATCGCAGGGTTTGTTTGTTTGTTTTGTCTTCATTCAATTCCTTGCTAGGGAACATGAGATCTTAATGATACCCCACGTTGAAAGAAGAAAGAATCAGTTTTTTGGGGTGCAAGATTCTCATGCATTCTGGGCCTGGGAAAGTTCTTTGTCCATAAGTCTATTCTTCTGATAGGTATAGAATAGAAGTTTTTGTATCTTTTTTTTTGGAGGTCAGTTTCTGTTCCAAATCCTGAATTCTCACTAAAAACAAGCATTTCTCTCAGAATATCACCTTTCCCATCAGGGCTTCAGCATAGTATCACAACCAGCTCGCTGCACGGGAGAAGAAGCTGGACAAGCCTGTGATCCTAGCACTGTGCTGAGGGTAAGAGCAGGTAGTACCAGAGCATGTTGCAGCTGCAACTACACCATGCTTGAACTGGATTGTTAACACACATTCCAATTACGTGGGGAGCAGGGAAGGAGCAAGAGGTAGAAGAAAGGGTATTCTGAGTAAGACCAGCATCCGATCACATAAAACAGCTTTCTCACACAGACGGACATTAAATGACCTCAGGAATTATGAGCACTTAAGAAAGAGCCGGCATTCAGAAAACTTTGAGACGAAGCCGGGGTGCAGCTCAGTGATGGGATGTTTTATCAGAGCCTGGCTTCCATCTCTAGCATCCCATAAAATACATGAAGACACACGGGGGAGCAGTGAAAGAGCTTAGAGCCCAGCAACTGCTAATGGTCACATGAGTGTTTCGCTTTATCCATCAGGTCTTGATTCTTAAGCTTCTGGGGAACAGGCATGAAGACTACGAAGCGCTGAGCACAGGACCCCGGCCTTTCTGTTGTCCTCCATACCTCCTACGCTCAAACTTCCAACTGAAGTACCATGTGTCGCATATGCTTTGCCCAGAATCACCAGCTTGGTAAGGTGCTGTGAGATGCCAGGGGCTGAATCACGTTTTAACTCATGAGTTTAGAATGGTACAAAACGTGCCAATCTGGCAAACCATGTTTGCACCCCCAGCTCAAGAGATACAGCCACTTTGGGTGATAATCTAAGATCTAAGTCTGAGACTGTGTGTTGGTAAGTGTGAATAGCTTTCATCTAAGGATGCTAAGTCACTATGATTGTCCAAGTATTATTTTTTGGTATGGCTAAACAGTAGGCCAGTGCCTTTAATGACCTCTAAAAAGAAGGTAGCTAATAAAAGTGAAAAAGAATGTTCTTTATTTTTTATTTATTGAATTTACTTATAATTTTTTGGGTTTTTTTATCTATTGTTAATTCAACTTTTGTTTGGAATCAGAGTCTTGCTATGTAGAGCAGTTAGTCTTCAAGTCACGATCCTCCTGCCTCAGCCTTATGATTCCTGGGTGAGTGGATTACAGGATTGGATCATCATGCCCAGAAGGAAAAAAAAAAAGAGTTATTATCAAGTCTGATTAGAATATGAAATTTCTCAGCATCTTTATTTTTAAGGATAGTTGTTTTTCCCAGTTAGGCTGTCTGGGAAAAGTAGACTAAAGAGAATTATGTGGAAAGCATCTCAATTCAGTAATTTCAGGCGACGAAGTTTAGAAAAGCCAGGTGTCTGCTGCCCCCATGTGGTCATAGACAACCATTGCATTTAGCAATCCAGTGAAACTACCTTTGACACATCAGAGAAGTGTGACATTAAGTATTTTGTTAAATATAAGGCTAGAGTCTTCTATAAAAGGCTTTCTATCTTGTGTCCTTAGGAAAAATACTATAATAAATACTATATAAATACTATAATAAATACTGAAAAAACTCTTCAGGACAGACAAGGAGATCCTAGTAGTAAATTTTGCATTGTCCTTTTTGAAACATAGGTTCCTTTATTCTGGCACTTCAAACTCTAAGTTTCTACAGTGCCCAACTAGTAAAGAAAGCAATCTCAGGAATTCAGTAAACACATTCTGGAAGCTGCTTCGATTAAGGTTATGGCCACACACTGCAAAAATTGTGAAAATTTTTAACTCAACTTCAAGTTGGCCATTTTTCAGCTCTTCAAATATCTATTTGAACTTACAAATTTGTCACAGAAGCTTAGCCAGGTCAAGACATTTGTTCTTCTCCATATTTATGATACTAACTACTGAATTAAATTCTTCTCCAGTATTAACTACCTTTTCCGGAAATTTATTTCATCACTTTACCAACAATTCCTTCTGCTCCAGGAAATTTTTATTCAGGAATGAATCTTTTAAAAAGCAAAAACAAAAACAAAATAGACTTTATCTAGAAACCCTCATCAAGCCGATGAGTTCAGAATCATTCACCTGGAAGAAACAAAAAGAGAATCAGAGGGAGAGAGAGAGAGAGAGAGAGACAGAGAGAGAGAGAGAGACTAGGTAGATCTCATTATTGGCATGTCTGTACATATACTCAAAAACAAGACTGTGTCAATTGTTTCTAATTTGTCTTCTTTTATGCTATTGCTATCAGATACACAGAGAGATGACAAACTTAATGAGAAGGCAGTAGCTTAGGATACCAACTTTTATGGGAAAATTTTTAGATCTGGAAATCAGACATGAAATAAAACAAGAAAGAAAATCAGTACATCAAATATATGCCTATATAATTCAGAAGGTCACATATGTTTTCAGATATATCTACCTCCTTTTGTACCTTTTGTTTAAGAATCATGCCTGCTCTTTTACTATTCAGATGCATGAATGTATAGGTGCGTGCGTGTGTGTGTGTGTGTGTGTGTGTGTGTGTGTGTGTGTGTGTTTACATCTGGGCGGGTGCATGTGTCTGTGTGTAGGTGACAGAAAGAGAGTGTGTGTGTGTTTAGGCCCAAGTATATGATACCAGAAATCATCCTTGATTGCTTTTCCACTTTATTGTTGATGGCCTGAATTTCTTACTATCCCCAGAGTATGCTATTTGAACTAGGTTTCTCAGCTCGAAGATTTCCAGGCTCCACCTTCCAGGGCTGGAATTATAGGCAAATTGTCACCTCTGCCTAGCATTTTATGTGTGATCAGGGAATCTAAAATAAGGTCTTCTTGCTTGTGTTGCGAGTGCTTTAATTACTAAACCATCTTCAAACCACCTATTTTGACTTTAAAAAATTATATATTTATTTTGTTCGTGTGTGTGTGTGTGTGTGTGTGTGTGTGTGTGTGTGTGTGTGTCAGAGGGCACTGTGTGTCCCTGTGGAAGACCAAAGGTAACTTCAGGAATCATCCTGGATTGCTTCTACCTCCTTTTTGCTTCATTCTGGGATTTTCCAGGCTCTGCCCACCAGGGCTCAAAATGCAGGCCACTGTTGTTTCTGCCTGGCATTTTTACATAGGACCTGGGATCCAAACTCAGGACCTTCTGCTAGTAAGGCAGAGTCTTTTTTTTTTTTCCTTTTTTTTATTTCAGCTCATACAAACTTATTAGGTACACCAGTTCCCTCCCTTCCTCCTCCTCCACCCATACCCCCTGCTCCCCCTCCCCACCCCTCTCCCTCCCCCTCCCCCATTGCCTCCCACCCCAATTCCCAGAGAGTCCTTTCTTGTGCATGTCTGATTTTCCTCTGGGCCCTCCTCTCCTTTCCCTGAACCCTTTCCCGTGTTCCCCTTAGGTATAGGAACACTGCTGTGGCTGCCAATCCTTTACCTCCAAGGCTCTTGGTGCCTTTAGCAGATGCTAGACTTTGTGAGGTCAACAGTGTGTTGGACAATGCGCAGGGCATGCAAAGTCCAATTATGATTGCTTCAGCCCTAACTAGTATAGAGTATCTTATATATCATTGCTCCTCCCATCCTTTTGCTCTTACACTCTTACCGCCCCCTCTTCCGCAAATTTCCCTGAGCTTCAAGATGGGGAGAGATTAAGCTGGCCTAGTTCTAGGTGGTTGATATAGAGTCTCTGAAGTTCTGGATTGTGGTTTGTTGATTTTCTTTTGCAGTTTTGCTGCTCCTGCAATGCCCTTCACTCCATCCTGGTGGGCATTGTATGTTACCCCCTGGCCAGAGACAAAAAGCTGTTAGAGTCTTGTGATTAAAGCACATTCAAAGGTAGATGTAATAAAAGTGGGAAACCATACTAAGGGAGGGGTCTATCACCCATTTGCAAAATGGTTACTTTTTATCTGCCAGACTATATGCCCTCCTCTTCTGGTGAGATCACACCCCCTCAGTAGTAAATGATCAGGAACAAAAGTCTGTGAACTTAATCAGATGTGTCATTACTTATTTGGGTCCTTGGTGGAGGCCTATTTTCCCTGCTGTAACATGGTCCCTTCTCTCCTTGTTTCTGGTGTGGCCCTCCTACCCCATCCCTCCTGTTCATAATCCTTGCAATTACTGTCTCTAGGTGGGCTGGGTGGGTTTGGTACTAGGAGCCACCTATTAGGGAGTACATACGGCGCTTAATTTTCTGGGTCTGGGATACTTCACTTAATATAATTGTTCCTAATGACATCCATTTCCCGGCAAATTCCAGTGATTCATCATTTTTGATGGCTGAGTAGTACTCCATTGTATAGATGTACCACAGTTTCCTTATCCACTCATCAACTGTTGGACATTTGGGTTCATTCCATGACTTTGCTATTGTAAACAGTGCTGCTATGAACATGGTCGTGCTTGTGCTATCGAGGTGAACCTCTGCTGTATGGGGGGGGGGGGTTATTCCCAAAAGTGGAATAGCAGGGTCATATGGCATTTCGATCTTTAAGAATCTCCAGACGGCTCGCCAGAGTGGCTGTATGAGCCTGCATTCCCACCAGCAATGTAGGAGAGTTCCCCTCTCTCCACATCCTCTCCAACATTTGTTGTTGTTTGTATTGTGGATTTTCGTAAGGCAGAGTCTTAACCCCTGAGCTATCTCTCCAAAATTCAAACACTTTAGATATACAATGCAGTGATTTTTAGTAAATTTATCGACATGATCCAGTTCTAGAATATTTCCCTTGCTCCACAAAGAAGCCTGTGTAATACTTGCAATCCTCACTTCACCCCAGCACCAGACAGCTGTTACATTGCTTCCTGCTTCTAGAGTTTTCCCTGGTCCAGATATTCCATGTAATATGTGTCTTTGGTTTCTAGCTTCTAACCCTTCACATTAATGTTTTGGAGTTCATCCATGTTATAGCATTCATTTGTGTATCATTTCTTTTATTGTCAAATATGCCCTATTGAATGATAATTCACAGTATAGATATTGTATATGTTGTGTTTATCGCCTGACAGATGATTGAATTCTTTGTACTTTTTAGCTATTTTAAAGATTTATTTATTTCATGGGTGTCTATATATGTGTGTCTGTGTATGTGTCTGTGTGTATCAGAAGGCACTATGTGTACCTGAGGAGGCCCAGCAGTGACTTCGGTAATCTCTCTGGATTGCTCTATCTCCTTTTGCTTTGCTCTGGTGTTTCCTGGGCTTTGTCTTCCAGGATTGGAAGCACAGGCCGCTGCCATTTTCTCCTGGCATTTTTATGTGGGAACCAGGATCTGAACTCCAGACCTTCTGCTTGCGAGGCAAAGAGTTAACCTTTGAGTCATCTCTCCAGTCCATTTTTAGCTATTATAATGCTTAAGCAAATATAGACATACCAATATTTTTATGTTAGATCTTTTATTCTCTTGAGCAGATATCTTAGAGAATTGCTGCACTTTGTGGTAACTTCAAATTCTTTTAAAAATTGTCAGGATTTCGGGGCTGGAAAGGTGGCTCAGGGGTTAAGCCTCTGCCTTGCAGGTGAAAGGTCCTGAGTTCGGATCCCAGATCCCACGGATAGATGCCAGGCAGAAGGGGGGCTGCCTGCGCTTCTGGTCCTGGTAGGGTGGAGCCTGTGAATCCCGGGGCAGAGTAAACAAAGAGGAGGTGGAGGTAGTCCATGGTGGTTCCTGAATTCGTCCGTGGTTCTACACACACACAGACACACACACGTGCGTGTGCACACATACATACGCACGCACACATGCGCAATTGAATAAATAATAATAAAAAAATTTTTTTAAATTTTCAGGATTTCCAAAATGGTTATCACATTGTATATTCCCACCTGTAGTTTATGAAGATTCCATTTCTCTACAACCTTGCCAACATTCTAATTTGGTATGAAACAGAGTAATTTTTTATTTGTTTGCTTGGTGGATTGGTTTTTTGAAACAGGCTCTCACTATGTAACTCAGACTCCCTTAGATCCTCCTGCCTCAACATCCCAAGTATTGATATTACGGACATGTACAACCATGCCAGGGTTCTTGTGATCTTTATTTCTAGTACCTAATGATTGATAACACAATAGGTTTTCATGTGCTTGTTGATCATGTCCTTTGGTAAAGTGCATTTTCCACATTTGCCTCTTTTCAAATTGGATTGCTTTCTGTTCTTATTAATTAGTAAGAGTTCTTTGTGCGCTTATGACATAGGTTTTTTACTAGATTTGCAAATGTTTTTCTGCTTTGCAGATTGTATTATCATTTTCTTGAGTCCTTCAAGGTGAAATGTTTTGCATTTGGATGAAATGCTCTTTATCGCTCAGATCTTTTATGCATTGTGTTTGGTATTTTACTTGTGAGCTTTTAACCCCACGTAGATCACCAAGGTTTACTCATGCTTTTCCTTAAAAGTTTCACTGTGCCCTGGGGAGATGGCTCAGCAGAGAATGGGGTTAGCTGTAATTCCTATCATAGAAACTGAAACAGAAAGTAGATGAATTGATGGGTGCTAGCATATTCAATGTTAAGTTCTTAGGAGTATCACAACACTTTCAGATTCTTTCCACTGCTCTTCTGTATTGCTGTTCAACTGCATCAAGACCTGCAAGGATCTTGGTTGTTGTCAATGGTTTGTTTTCATTCATTTGCATTCTGGGGTTTCTCACCTTGGTCAAAGATAATCTGTGGCCTGGAGAGATGGTTTAGTGGTTAAAATTCTTGCATCACAAGCAAAGGGACCTGACTTCAGATCCCCACATCCCACATAAATATTCCCGGCAGGCACAGTAGCCCTGTAATTATAGCCCTATCTATTTTTGTCTCCATTTTTTCAAGTGCTGAGATTCTGACAGGTTTGTGCCACCATACCCAGGTTGGTTATGCATTTTTAACAGGAATGTTTGGGACCTAGGGGTAGCTCAGAAGTAGAGCATTTGCCTAGCATATAAAGGTTCTCAGTTATATCCCCAGTACTGCAAACACCTTAAAAACAGGCAAGAATGCTTCAAAGGTAATATCGTGTGATCGACTTTAATGATGCTAATTTTCTAATTAGCAAGTAATCTGTGAAGTGACATTTTGTTCCTGCGTTAGCAACCTACTCAAAAACAATTTTTTTATTAAATGCTTTTAACATTATGAGGATCTTTGCCTAAAGCTTACACTGAGGCTTACCAAATAGTAATTTACTAATTATAGCACTCTTCTATGTTTATTAGGTAGCATTCTTATATAAATAATATGTTGTGAATACCATGATGCGTTTCTCAGATCTCTTCCTCACAGCCAACATAACTATCATCCAACTTCAGGAAAATCAGCCACTGGTTTCCCAGGCATGCATTTGGAACTGGCCTCAGCTACATGGAACTATCTCACTCAAGCTTACCTATGCCTCTCACCCCTCCAGTGAATATAGCAGTCAATGAGTGCTGGATACAGGTAGAATACATAGGTTTAACCTGCTCTCCTCCTTTTGAGTCAACTATACAGCAATGCTGCTGCCCTAGAACTCTATAGGAATGTCTGAACACTCAGTCATAACTGCATAACTGGGTCAGTTTCTCTTTCTGTTCAATTATCACCTTCTTAAAGTCGTTGTCTACCGATCTTTCCCCCAATCAATGAGTATTCAACTCTTTATTATAATGTCTTATTTCAAAATATACTCCAAGACAATATGACAAATAACTCTTTCCATTTTTCTTTTTTTTGTTGAAGTTTTGAAGTATCACTGTGAGTTCATGAACTTAAATCTATCTAGGGTGTTACATAAATAACCACCATTAGTTTTGATTTCCAAACATCTTTAATATAACTAATGAAAACTCTTTGAATTGCCTTTTAATATTTACATGCTTCCTTGCTTTTTCAAAATATAAAATAGTCCAGGTATTCTACTGATCCCAAACCCAGAAGCAGACATTTCCTTAAAAATTCATTGGTTCCTCTTGAGTGAGATTGTGAAGTTTAGGGATGAACATTTCATGTCATTTCATTTTGTAATATCTTTTTGCTGACATGCATATATTTCATACAGGCCATATGAGAATTAAAATAAAATTCTCCTGAAACTCAATATATTATTAGTCAAGAATATTTCAGCTGCAAACAGTAAGAAGCTAACTCACAATGGCCTAAGATATTAATTTAGCTTACCTATTAAGGTTTTGGGTTATAGCCAGTCCAGACTACTGCAATGGTTTAATGATGTAGCCAGGGAACCACATCGTTACTGTTGAACCATTTCTTAGTTTGTCTTCATGCATATATATATATATATATATATATATATATATATAATATTGTATATATAATATTTTCATACCTTAATCTCCCCCTTCTTTTCCCTTCTTTTCTTCCCTCCTTCTCTTCTCATTACAACTCTTCTCCCTTGCCAGACTCCCTCCTATTTTCAAGTCTTTTCACATGTGTGGCCCACTGGATTTCATTTGGTTTGCCTTTGATGACATGTGATTGAATACTTGGTAGAGCATGAACCTTTTTTTTTATATAATACATTTTTATTATTATTTCAGCTCATACAAACTTAATAGGTACACCAGTTCCCCCCCCCCGAACCCCCTGCTTCCCCTCCCCTCACCCCTCCTACCCCCGTGCCTCCCGCCCCGATTCCCAGAGTCCTTTCTTGTGCATGCCTGACTCTCCTCTGGGTCCTCCTCTCTGATGACGTACAAGGACCCAGTGGCATTTCCCTGAATCCCTTCCTGTGTTCCCCTTAAGCATAGGAACACTACTGTGGCTGTCAATCCCTTGCCTCCAAGGATCTTGATGCCTTTAGCTGATGCTAGACTTTGTGAGGTCAATAGTGTGTTGGACATTGCGCCGGGCATGCAATGTCCAATTATGATTGCTTCGGCCCTAACTTGTGTGGAGTATCTTGCAAATCATTGGTCCTCCCATCCTTTTGCTCTTACACTCTTACCGCCCCCTCTTCTGCAAATGTCCCTGAGCTTCAGGATGGGGAGAGATTAGTCTGGCCTAGTTCTAGGAGCATGAACCTTATATCAGTGGGTATACCATTGTGTTTCTTGTCTTGTGAAAAATATGACTGACTGCTTACTAAAAAGTACTATCTATCTCCCAGGCACATAGTAAGGAAGGACAAAGAAGTTTATGAAAAACTGCATTTTTTCTACGTTTTGGGTTTTATTTGAAAAAATATTCCCCCAAGTAATTCCACTTATTCATTGTGACACATCTGTCACAAATCCAACATGTTAGAAAGTTGAGAGGCTAGTTTTGTATCAGCAGTCTGTCTGAATGGCATTTAGGAATTATTGAAAGGAAGAAAACTTAATCTATCTGACCATCACTACGTAATGGCAGAGTAAATATAAGCAGGCGCTCAAAGGGCAGAGTCTCTGTGCTACACATACACCTCCAAGGAGCATCTGTCACCAAAATGGCTTCCGCCTGAGAGTACCTCTAAACCTGTGTGTCCTTCTCATCTCTCTCCAGTGTGTTGCGCTGCAGCCTTAAAACATCTTGATTGCTTTTTTTTGTTGTTGTAGTAGTAGTAGTCAACAAAATCCAGTCAGTGTCCTGTCTTGACCTGTGTGTAAGGTTTTCAACCCTAGTCCTCTGAGTTGTCTAGTTCCTGCACCAAATCCATGCCCATCTCAGGTAGCAGGTTGCCTTCCCCAGCAGAGGCTGGCTTGGTTCTTGACATGCTGTGCTTGTTTGCAGATTTTGTTCCATTCATCTGCCTTAAGTCTAGTCTTTTGATCCTTACCAGTGATGGGGAGTTCTCTTTCCCATCCATCATTCTTCCCATATGTGAGGCTACCAGCCTCTGCAGGGCTTAAAATCAACCCAGATATGTCCAGGCATATTCCAGCTCATCCTATTTTGTTTGACCCTAGAGTTGGTGAGAAGACTTACTGAAGAACCTTGGGTGGTCAAATTAGGTTCTTTCCTAACATCTGAAAATCTGTTCTTATTTATTTTATCAGCTTTTCATGAATGTCTATGGACTCCATTTCTAACACTTTCCAGAAAAACAGTCTGCCACTCAAACACACTAAAGAGGACAAAGAGTTGCTTAGACCACCTAAAATTTCAGATCTCCCAACCATTTTTATAAACAGTGTTCCTTAGACCAGGATGCTGTATATTTGACAGCAAAGTCATGATTGTCATTTGCCAGCAGAGATTCCCCTGCTCAGCCTAGAAGGGCTCCAGGCTTGGGTCTCTGTTTCCCTCGTATTGGACATCTGTGGGTGACTATAATTTAATTCTGGGTGCCAGAAACATCATTTTTCACCTTTAGAAAAGCACAGCTGTACAGTCATACTGACATTGACCTTTGTAATAGTTACTTTTAACCATTGCTGTGAGAAAGCATTCAAAGTCAAGCAACTTAAGGGAGAAAGAAAAATTTATTCAGCTTATGTTTCCAGAGGGGAAAATCAGTCTTTCATGATGGAACAGACATGGCTGGTGGCTGTGGCTGGAGGCAGCTAAGTTACCACAAACATCCTGGAGGCTCAGAGCTGCTCATTCTAGTAGGCCAGTGGGTGATGGTTGAACACTGGAGGATTCCTAGAGTCAGAAAAGCTGAGAGTCTTCTGTTCTATGGTTCCTTTTATCTGGTCTGCTACTAGGAGATTCCAATCAGATCTAGGGCTGGTCTTTGTATTGTAAATGTATTGATATGGATAATCTCTTCAAGTAGTCTGACAGCTGATGTTAGTTAATGTGAGATGTGGTCAAGTTAACACCCGGGATTAACTATCACAGCCTTGCTGCTTAAGTACCTGCAGAAGCCACCTGCTAACCTTTTTCCCCTAAGAGGATACAGGTGACGTCTTCAGCCAAAGAGATTTCCCCCTTTAGTTGATTTGAAGACTGAAGTAAAGAAACATGTATTCCATAAGATTCTGTAAGAAGTTAAGATTCAAAGTCATTTCTGAGAAGATTATTTAGAATTCAGAGCATATTTTTCCCACTTAAAAAAAATGACATCAAGAATGCTTTCTTAATGAAATACCTTGGTATAAACCTAACCAAGGAGGTAAAAGACCTTTACAATGAAAACTTTAAAACCCTAAAGAAAGAAATTGCAGAAGACATCAGAAGGTGGAAAGACCTCCCATGTTCCTGGATTGGCAGAATCAACATTGTAAATATGACCATCCTACCAAAGGCAATATACAAATTCAATGCTATACCAATTAAAATCCCAAAGCAATTCTTCAAAGAAGTTGACCAAATAATCTCAAAATTCATATGGAGGCACAAAAGACCCAGGATAGCAAAAACAATACTGAGTAACAAAAACACTGCTGGAGGTATTACCATACCGAACCTTAGTCTATACTACAAATCCATAGTTATAAAAACAGCCTAGTACTGGCTCCAAAATAGACACACAGATCAATGGATAAGGGTTGAAGACCCAGATATAAGCCCACAAAATTACAGCCATTTGATCTTTGACAAAGGGGCCCAAAGAATCCAATGGAAAAAGAACAGCATCTTCAACAAATGGTGCTGGCAAAACTGGATCTCCACATGCAGAAGATTAAAGCTGGACCCGTACTTGTCACTATGTACAAGACTTAATTCCAAATGGATCAAGGACCTTGATATAAGGCCAGAGACTATAAAAACCATAGTTGAAAGGATAGGAAACTCCCTCGAGCTGATTGGGCTAGGCCAACATTTCCTATACAGACATCCAATGGCACAGTCACTGCTACCAACTCTGAACAGTTGGGATCTTGTGAAATTAAAGAGTTTCTGTTCAGATAAAGAGATTGTAACACGAGCTCAAAGGAAACCCACAGAATGGGAGAAAATCTTCACTAACCACATATCTGATAGAGCTCTACTGTCCAGAGTGCACAAAGAACTTAGAAAATTAAACACCAAGCAAACCAATGGCCCAATTAAAAAATGGGCCCTGGAACTTAAAAGGAATTTTACCAGGGATGAAATTAAAATGTCTAACAAATATCTTTAAAAATGCTCCACTTCTTTAGCCATCAGGGAAATGCAAATCAAAACTTCCCTGAGATATCATCTCACCCCGGTCAGGATGGGAAAAATCCACAATACAAACAACAACAAGTGCTGGAGAGGATGTGGAGAGAGGGGAACTCTGCTACATTGCTGGTGGGAATTCAGGCTCATACAGACACTCTGGCGAGCCGTCTGGAGATTCTTAAAGAAATTAAAGATTGAAATGCCATACGACCCTGCTATTCCACTTTTGGGAATAACTCCCCATGCAGCAGAGGTTCACCTCGATAGCACAAGCACGACCATGTCCATAGCAGCACTGTTTACAATAGCAAAGTCATGGAATCAACACAAATGTCCAACAGTTGACGAGTGGATAAGGAAACTGTGGTACATCTATACAATGGAGTACTACTCAGCCATCAAAAATGATGAATTACTGGAATTTGCTGGGAAATGGATGTCATTAGAAACAATTATATTAAGTGAAGTATCCCAAACCCAGAAAGTTAAGTGCCGTATGTACTCCCTAATAGGTGGCTCCTAGTACCAAACTCACCCAGCCCACATTGAGACACTCAAAGGTAAACCTATGTAATACAGTAATTGCAAGGATTATGAATAGGAAGGATGGGGTTGGAGGGCCACACCTGACACAAGGAGAGAGGAGACCATGTTACAGCAGAGAAAATAGGCCTCCAAGGAATGCAAGTAAGTGATGTGACACCTGGTTAAGTTCACAAATGTTCGTTTCTGATCATGTACAACTGAGGGGGTATGATCTCACCAGAAGGGGAGGGCATATAGTCTGGCAGATGAAAGGTGATCATTTTGCAAATGGGCGACTGACCCCTCCCTCACCAAGGTTTCCTGCTTTTATTACATCTACCCTTGAATGTGCTATTATAACAAGACTCCAGTCTAACAGCTTTTTGTCTCTGACCAGGGGGTGACATACAGTGCCCATCAGGATGGAGTGAAGGGCATTGCAGGAGCAGCAAAACTGCAAAAGAAAATCAACAAACCACAATCCAGAACTCCAGAGACTCTATATCAACCACATAGAACTAGGCCAGCCTAATCTCCCCCCATCCTGAAGCTCAGGGACATTTGCGGAAGAGGGGGGGCGCTAAGATTGTAAGAGCAAAAGGATGGGAGGAGCAATGATTTGCAAGATTCTCCACACTAGTTAGGGCTGAAGTAATCATAATAGGACTTTGCATGCCCTGCGCAATGTCCAACACACTATTGACCTCACAAGGTCTAGCATCAGCTAAAGGCACCAAGATCCTTGGAGGCAAGGGATTGACGGCCACAGTAGTGTTCCTATGCTTAATGGGAACACAAGAAAGGGTTCAGGGAAATGCCACTGGGTCCTTGTACGTCATCAGAGAGGAGGACCAAGAGGAGAGTTAGGCATACACAATAAAGAACTGTCTGGGAATTGAGGGGGATGCACTGGAGGATGGGGAGGGAGGGAACTGGTCTACCTATTAAGTTTGTATGAGTGGAAATAATAAAAAATGTATTAAAAAAAAGAATGCTTTCTTAACCAAGATGCTACATCATGTAATTTGGAAGGCAATAGTCTAATGGTGGAAATAGATATTTCTTGTAACCTTTCTTAAGGAGTAAATGACTTATGTATTCCAGATTTTATTGTAAGGCAGAAATCTGACATCACTGCAATGATTAGCCCTGGTTAGGCTGGCTGAGAAGGAAGCTCCCAGCTCTACCCATTGACCTGGGTGGCAGCATAGATATGGGGACCAGCAGGGACCCCTGGCAGCAGGAACCTTACTCATCTCCCATCCATTCTTTTCAAGTCAGGTTCCAGCATAGTCATCCAAGCACGATTATCACTTGCATTAGGAAGATGTTGTCCACATGAAGGACAGTCTATATGTGGGCACGTCCTGTTCTCACCCTTTAAGCTGCATTGGAAAGTTAGAAGTCTCATTTTATTAAGCCTTAAAACCTTTTTAAGTGAATTTGGTGCCAACATTTTTCTAGAATTGTATCAAAACAATAAATCATATCACAATGCAGTTTTGATAGGAATATTTTGTTATTTTTATGAAGCAGAATTGGGTATGACAGTTGAATTACACTTATTAACAATGAAAACAAAACAAAAAAGAAGAAAGTTAAGAGGTTGGACTAAAAAGATCTTGTGTAAAATGCCAGGTGCTTTTGGTGGCTCATCTGTAATTCTATCCTTGGAGTGTAGGTCCCCAGATCAAGCTTGCTAGGGACCCAGTCTAAAAAATGAATTCGAAGAGCAATAGAGGATGATTCCAGATATCACCTTCAGGCCTGCCCACACATGCATACTAATACGTACAGTACACACACACACACACATGAAAAAAACATACATGCATTGCACATCCACACATACACATGAAAATGAAAAAAATGGTGAGAGCTTTTGTTTTTCACCTTTTAACAATTGCCTAAAAAAGTATTAGAGGGAGGTCTAGAATGAAAGAATATTAAAATTATAATATTTGAACTAAAACATTCAGTTTGGTAAAAATCTGACAAAATGTCACAATCTTGGTTTGTGTAAGGAAGAGCTCCTTTCAGTCAAGACTTTAGTGTCCTTATGGTGCTGTGTTGGTATTTAAAGACTGAAAATATGCTATAAAAATGTTATCACTGGTCAATGGAAAATAATTTTCATTTAATTTCCTGAATGCAATTCATTGAAGTCTACTATAACATCAAAGGGAAAAAATTCCAGCAAAAGCTAGATTCTTCATTTTAGATACATATTATCTTGTAGGGACAATTAGAAAAGCTGAGAAAATATAAAAACACTTGCTCAAAAACTCCATGAATCATTAAGAATTCATAGCGCTATAAGTCAGAGAAAGAGGGAAATCAAGAAGGCTACCTTTCTTCTCAAAGTGATAGTTATTGTGTATAGACTACAAGTGAAAGTCACAGCTCCTATATTTCATTAGCTTCATATGGCTGGAGAAAGTTCAGGGCATGGCAATACAGACAGGCTTTAAAAGACACCCATAGATTTTAATTGAGAGGGGTACAAAGGTGAAGGGGAGGGGAGAGAAAGGGAAGAGAGAAGACAGGTTAGGCAGGAAAGAAGAGAACTCTACCAAAAGAAAAGGAAGGAATTTTTCCCTCTTGTATTATGATATCACCATTACACTGATTTGAAAGTTGACAAAGACATTACAAGAAAGGAAATATTAAGTCTAATCATTTTCATGATCTGTGGATCATTAAAGCATTAAAGATAATAGATCATCACTCAGCAGGGATTATTCTAGGAATGCAAGTTGGGTTTAGCATTTGCAAAACCATCACTGATAGATGGAAAAGTCACACCTCAAAGGGAGCAGAAAGGGGAACAGAAAACATTTAGTAAATGTAAATTCATTTATATTTAAGCCTGTATGTGAACCAGGAAGAAAAGGAAACTTTCCTTAACAGTATGACTCTTTAGCAAGGACCTCTTCTTTTTTTAATTTATTTATTTTTCTGCTCATACAAACGTAATAGGTACCCCTGTCTCCTCGCTCCCTCCACCCCTCCCTGGAATTCCCTGCTCCTTTCCCCCATTTTCCCCTTCCTTTTCCCCCTCCCTCCCTTTCTCCCAGTGGTCCCTCCCCCCATCTCTGAAGCATCCTTTAACATGTATATCAAATTTTCTTCTGGGTCCTCCTCTCTGATGAGGTGTAAGGACTCAGTGGCATTTCCTTGAACTCTTTCTTGTGTTTCCCTTAAGTTAGGAACACTATTATGACTGTTAATCCCTTGCTTCTAAGGATCCTAGTGCCTTTAGTCCACACTAGACTTTGAGGGGTCAATGATAAGTTGGTCATTGCACAGATCAAGCAGAGTCCTATTACAATTGCTTCAGCCCTAACTTGTGTGGAGTATCTTGCATATCTTGACTCCTCCCATCCTTGTGCTCTTACAATATTACCGCCCCCTCTTCAGCAAATTTCCCTGACCTTCAGTATGGGGAGAGATTAGGCAGGCCTGATTCCAGGCGGTTGATATAGAGTCTCTGATGTTCTGAATTATGGTTTGTTGATTTTTTTTTTCAGTTTTGCTGATCCTGCAATGCCCTTGGCTCCATCCTGATGGATATTGGATGTCACCCCCTGGCCAGAGATAAAAAAGCTGTCAAAATAGAGTCTTATTATAAGGATAGATTCAAAGGTAGATAAGAGTAGGAGACTGCGGTGAGGGGTGGGTCAGTCTCCCATTGCAAAATGGTTACCTTCTATCCGCCAGAATATGCCCTCCCTTTCTGGTAAGATCATACCCCATCAGTTGCAAGTGACCAGGAAGGAAAGTCTGTGAGCTTAACCAGATGTCTCAATACTTGCTTGCAGTCCTTGATGGTGGCCTATTATCGCTTCTGTAACATGATCCCCTCTTTCCTTGTTTCTGGCGGGGTCCTCCTTCCCCTTCTCTCCTGTTTATAATCTTTGCAATTACTGTAAGTATTACAGAAATTTATCTTTGAGTGTGTCTCTAAGTGGGTTTGGTACATATTAGGGAGTACAAAATGGCGCTTAATTTTCTATGTCTGGGATACTTCACTCAATATAATTGTTTCTAATGACATCCATTTCCCGGCAAATTGCTTTAATTCATCATTTTTGATGGCTGACTAGTACTCCACTGCATAAATGTACCACATTTTCCTTATCCACTCGTCAACTGTTGGACATTTGGGTTGATTCCATGACTATGCTATTGTAAACAGTGCTGCTATGAACATAGTTGTGCTTGTTCCATCGAGGCGAATATTTACTATACGGGTGGTTATTCCCAAAAGTGGAATAGCTGGGTCATATGGCCTTTCAATCTTTAACTTCTTTAAGAATCACCAGACGGCTCGCCAGAGTGGCTGTATGAGCCTGAATTCCCACCAGCAATGTAGCAGAGTTCCCCTCTCCACATCCTCTCCAGCACTTGTTGTTGTTTGTATTGTGGATTTTTGCCATCCTGACTGGGGTGAGATGATATCTCAGGGAAGTTTTGATTTGCATTTCCCTGATGGCTAAGGAATTGGAGCATTTTTTAAGATATTTGTTAGACATTTTAATTTCATCCCTGGTAAAGTTTCTTTTAAGTTCCAAGGCCCATTTTTAATTTGGCCATTGGTTTCCTTGTTGTTTAATTTTCTAAGTTCTTTGTGCACTCTGGACAGTAGAGCTCTATCAGATATGTGGTTAGTGAAGATTTTCTCCCATTCTGTGGGTTGCCTTTGTGCTGGAGTTACGATCTCTTTATCTGAACAGAAGTTCTTTAATTTCATAAGATCCCATCTGTTGAGTGTTGGTTGTATTGACTGCATTACTGGATTTCGGATTAGGAAATGTTGGCCTAGCCCAATCAGCTCGAGGGAGTTCCCTATCCTTTCAACTAAGGTTTTTATAGTCTCTGGCCTGATATCAAGGTCCTTGATCCATTTGGAATTAAGTCTTGTACGTGGTGACAAGTACGGGTCCAGCTTTAATCTTCTGCATGTGGAGATCCAGTTTTGCCAGCACCATTTGTTGAAGATGCTGTTCTTTTTCCATTGGATTCTTTGGGCCCCTTTGTCGAAGATCAAATGGCTGTAATTTTGTGGGCTTATATCTGGGTCTTCAACCTTATCCATTGATCTTCATGTCTTATTTGGAGCCAGTAAAAGGATGTTTTTATTACAATGGATTTGTAGTGTAGATTAAGGATTGGTATGGTGATACCTCCAGCAGTGTTTTTGTTACTCAGTATTGTTTTTGCTATCCTGGGTCTTTTGTGCCTCCATATGAATTTTGAGATTGCTTGGTCAACTACTTTAAAAAATTCCTTTGGGATTTTAATTGGTATAAAATTGAATCTGTATATTGCCTTTGGTAGGATGGTCATTTTTATGATATTGATTCTGCCAATCAAGGAACATGGCAGGTCTTTCTACCTTCTAGTGTCTTCTGAAATTTCTTTCTTTATGGTTTTAAAGTTTTCATTGTAAATGTCACTTACTTCCTTGGTTAGGTTTATACCTAGCTATTTCATTTTTTTAGGGGCTATAGTAAATGGGATTGTTTCTCTCAGGGCTTTTTCACTTCTTTCATTCTGGGCATATAGGAAAGCCTCTGATTTTTGCACATTTATTTTGTATCCTGCCACCCTGCTGAACTTCTGTATTAGTTCCAGGAGTTTCCTGGTGGAGTTTTTGGAATCACACAGGTATAAAAATCATATCATCAGCAAATAGAGATAACTTGACTTCTTCCTTGCCAATTTGAATCCCTTTTATCTCCCTTTCTTGTCTTATGGCTTCACCTAAGAATTCAAGTACAATATTGAAGAGAAGTGCTGAAAGTGGACAGCCTTATCTAGTTCCTGATCAAAGTGGGAATGCTTCAAATTTTCCCCCATTGAGTATAATCCGTGCTGCGGGCTTGTTGTAGACAACTTTTATTACATTGACAAAGGTAGCTTCCATTCCAACTGTCTCTAGGGTTTTGATCATAAAAGGCTGTTGGATCTTATCAAAAGCTTTTTCTGCATCTATGCAGAGTATCATGTGGTCTTGGATTTTAGACTGGTTTACATGGTAGACTAGATTTATTGATTTACATATGTTGAACCAAACCTGCGTGCCTGAGATAAAGCCAACTTGATCTCCGTGAATGATCTGCTTGATATGTTTTTGAATCCGATTTGCTAAGACTTTGTTGAGAATCTTTGCATCTGTGTTCATCAAAGAGATTGGCCTATATTTTTCTTTTTTAAGTGTATCTTTATTAGGTTTTGGGATTAAGATAATATTAGCTTCATAGAAAGAATCTGGTAGTGTTCCTTCCTTTGCTATTTGATGGAACAGCTTAAGAAGTATTGGTGTTATTCGCTCCTTAAATGTCTGGTAGAACTCTGTGCTGAATCCATCTGGCCCAGGACATTTCTTGGTGGGAAGATTCGAGATTACTTCATCAATTTCCTCATATGTTATAGGACTGTTTAAATAATTCACAACTTCCTGATTCAATTTTGGTAAGTTGTGCTTACTTAGGAATGCATCCATTTCTTTTGTGTTGTCAAATTTCACAGAGTATAAGTTTTTGAAATAAGACATTATAATACTCTGAATTTCTTGGGTATCAGTAGTGATAACTCCATGTTCATTTCCAATTTTGTTAACTTGTGTTTTTTCTCTTTTGTTTTGGTAAATTCAGCTAGGCATGTATCAATCTTATTGATTTTTTCAAAGAACCAGCTTTTTGACTGGTTGATTTTCTGTATCTTTTTCCTAATCCCAGTTTGGGATATTTCTCCACTTATTTTACTAATCCAGTTTCTTCTGCTTTTGGGATCGGATTGCTCTAGTGTCTCTAAAGCTTTAAGCTGCATTGTTAAGTTATTTATTTCTGATGTTTCCATTTTTTTGATGTAGGCATTAAGAGCTATGAACTTACCTCTTAGGACAGCTTTCATTGTGTCTCAAAGATTTTGGTAAGTTGTATTTTCATTATTGTTTGCTTTCAGGAAATCTTGAATTTCCTTTTTAATTTCCTCCTGAATCCAATTCTCATTCAGCATCATAGTGTTAAGTTTCCAGGAGTTAGTGTATTTTCTGTTGTTTATTGTGTTGTGGATGTCAACCTTTAGACCATGGTGGTCTGATAGGGTACAGGGTAGAATTTCAACTTTCCTGTATATGTGGAGATTTGTTTTGTGGCCCAATAAGTGAACTATTTTGGAGAATGTTCCATGCACTGCTGAGAAAAATGTGTATTCTTTGGTGCGTGGATGAAAAGTTTGATAGAGATCTGTAAGGTCCATTTCAGTAAGCGTTTGATTAAGTTCCAAAGTATCTCTGTTAAGTTTTTTACCTGTTGATCTATCCCATGTTGAGAGGGCAGTGTTGAAATCCCCAAGAATTGTCATTTGGGGGTTGATTTCTCGCTTTAGACGCTGTAGGGTTTGCTTAATGAATGTGGGGGATGTATTAGGTGTATATATGTTCAGTATTATGAAGTTTTCCTGGTGAATTGTATCTGTGACTAAAATGTAGTATCAATCTGTGTCTCTTATGATTTTTTTGGTTTGAAGTCCCCTTTGTCCAATAGCATATTGGCTACCCCTGCCTGTTTCCTGGTTCCATTAGCCTGCAAAATTTTTGACCAGCCTTTCATTTTTAGAATGTGCCTATCTTTTGTGGTGAGATGGGTTTCCTGTAGGCAGCAGATTGATGGGTTGTGATTTTTAATCCAAGTTTGTAATCTGTGTCTCTTGATGGATGAGTTAATTCCATTAACATTTAATGTTATAATGGAGAAATTATATTTAATTCCGGATATTTATTATGCTTAGTGGCTTTTGTAGGAGTATTGTTTCGCTTTTATGTTTTGGTGGTATTATACTTCCCTTCTGTCCTCCTGGATATGCTTGTTTTTCTCTTCAAGCATGAGTACCATTTCTACCATTTTTTGAAGGCCTGGTTTGGTGGACATGTATCCCTTCAAGTTGTCTTTGTGCTGGAAAATTTTTCTTTCTCCCTCGATCATGACAGATAGTTTTGTGGGGTATATCAGCCTGGGTTGACATTTTTATTCATTCAATACTTGAAGTAAGTCTCTCCAAGCTCTTCTTGCTTTTACTGTTTCCATTGAGAAGTCATTTTTTATTTTAATACGGTTATCTTTAAAAGTGACTCTTTTTTACCTTTAATCTCTCAGCTCCATTTCTTTCTCTTGAATGTGGAGTGTTTTAACTATTATTTGCTGTAGTGAGTTTCTATTTTGATCATATCTGCTTGGGGTGCGGAATGCCTCTTGTATATGGATGAGGAAAGTTTTCCTTGCTGATAGTTTGAAAAATTTCCTCAGGTGTGGTATTTTGGGACACTTGCTCTTGTATTCCATGAATGCACATGTTAAAACTCTTCAGGGTGTCCCATAACTCTTGAATATTTCTCTCAAGTATCATTTTATCTTTAACAACCTCTTCCATTGAGCTGGTTAATACTCCCACTTTGTCTTAAGGTCTGAAATTCTATTTTCTGTTTCGTCAGTTCTGTGATAAGACTCTCTGTTGAGTTCTGGGTTGAAGATAACTTGTCTTTTAACACAGTTTTAAACTCTGCTTAAGTCTGTTTTAGCTGGTCTATTCCTATTTTTGTTTCTTGAGCTGTTTTTCTCAACTCCTCCAAGTGTCTGTTGTGTTCCTCTTCAAAGTGGTTGATGTGGTTATTTAACTACTCCGGGATTTCCTCTTTCATAATATTGATCATGGTAATGATCATGTTTTGACAGTCATTACCTTGGGTGAGGCTTTCTTGGCTATTTTCCGTGGATTTGTTCTGGTTGGAGTCTATCATTATGGGGTTAATTCCTTCAGTGGGAGATTTGTTTTCTTGGGTTTTGTTTCTCATGCATTTGCACTTTGACTTGGGCATTGTTGTTTTATCTCTTAAGACCTTCTTTCAATTTCTGTGTGTTTTTGACTAAGACACAGTGTATCCTGGTTTGACTGCACACGTCCCGAGTGGGTGGGGAAAGGGTATTTACCGTAATCTTAAAGTGGAAACAACTCTTGATGCCTATCAACTGATGCCTGAATAAATTAAATGTGATATAAACATATAATAAATTGCTATCAAGCCATGCAAAAGAAGAGGGTACTGATGCATGCTATACTATGAATCTAAAAGTAGTTGTAAAATACATGCGCACACACCTATGATTCCATTACATTGAAACCAAGTAAATTTGTAAAGACAGAAAATAGAATACTAAATTCCTAAGTAGGAGGAGTAGGTGTTACACAGAAGAGCAATAAGCCAAGAATGTGATTAAATGTTTTATTTTTTCTGTTTTGAGACAATTCTCACAGTATATCCCAGGTTTGCCTCAAATTCCTCATTCATTTGTGTCCACCTCCTAATGGCTGGGTTTACAGGTGTGTACTGCCATGTTGAGCCAAAGATATTTTGTGTGTATGTGCACATATTTGTAAGTATGTGTGTGCAAGAAGCAAGAAGCAATTCAGCAGACTGAAGAAAAAGAAAAAGACAAGTACAACGAAGATGAGAGAGAAGAAAAGAACAAGGACTGTGATGTTTGGTGGTGTAAAATGGGGTCAAATTTGAACGTGAAATGGCTGCCACAGGCTCATGTGTTTGGTGATGTTGTTTGGGAAAGTTATGGAAACTTTAAGAGGTAAAGACTAGTAATTGTCGTTTTCTGTTCACTTCTTCTTTTTTTCCTAAATAAATCAGTGAGTCCACTTAGTGCTGTCCACCTGTGCCTGAGTGAGTGTGGACCCATCCACTGGAGCATGGCCTATCAGCAGGCACATCCCTGGACAAAAATGACTCTCCTCCTTCCAGTAGCTTCCAACCACCAATATTCCTCCATGAGGGATGGGGCCATTAGAAACTCTTTCCCATGCATCCTGGAGGGTTGACTGGCTTCATCTTGGGCCAGTAACCACAGCTGCTGTGTGGTCATGAGTGTAATATGCATGTCATGTCCATGAGACAATATTTCCAGTATTCCCCCTGCCTCTGGCACTTCCATTCTTTCTATGCTCCTGTTCTGCTATTTTCTCCTCTGGCGCTTCCATTCTTTTTTTTTTTTTTTTTATTAAACTTTTCTTTTTTTTTTAATTTTTATTATTATTATTTATTCAACTGTGTGCATGTGCCGTGTGTATGTGCGCGCGTGTGTGTGTGTGTATCTGTGTGTGCGTGTGTGTGTGTATGTGTAGAACCACGGACGAATTCGCGAACCGCCATGGACGCCTCCACCTCCTTCTGCCCCGGGATTCACAGGCTCCGCCCTACCAGGACCAGAAGCGCAGGCCGCCCCCGCTTCCGCCTGGCGTCTATACGTGGGATCTGGGATCCGAACTCGGAACCTTCCGCCTGCAAGGCGGAGGCTTAACCCCTGAGCCACCTCTCCAGCCCACTTCCATTCTTTCTACGCTCCTATTCTGCTATTTTCTCCTCTGGCACTTCCATTCTTTCTATGCTCCTCTTTTGCTATTTTCTCTTCTGGCGCTTCCATTCTTTCCACTCTCCTGATATTTTCCCGGAGCCACAGTTGTGTTGAACATTGAAAGTCACTCATTTTTCAGTGATGAATCTCTTTCCACTGCCCACTGAAGGAACAATCTCCTCTGACCAAGTTCAAGTACTAATCTGTGGGTGAGAGCATACACATGCATATGGATATGGCAGTTTGACGCATGCGCTGAGACAAACAACAGTCGCTAGATTCCCTCCCTGTGATCTGTGACCTTCCCAACCACAGGCTTTTGGCCCAGCTTCGTAGTGCCAGGTGGTAATTCCTCCTGTGAAACAGGCCTCAAGTGGATTCAGCAAGTGGGTGATTGTCCCCACAATAGTCATGCTGCTGTTGTACCAGTGTGTAACTCCTGCTGGTCCGTGTGGTAGTGTGCAGCATCAAGGCTGAAGCCAAAATGGGTGCTGTCTTCAGCAATAGGGTCTTACCACCCAGCTCTAGAGGGCGTTGGCAACAGTGCAAGTAGCATGTGCTATTTCAACACTTCCAGAACTTCCCTGAACAAAAACCCAGAGAGAGTTATCACATGCCTGGTACTCAGACTTCTGTTTAATACCCGGTATGTACTGGGAGCAGGGTCGCCCACCAGGTAAGGTCCCTCCATCCAAACTCCTCATTTTTTAAGAAACTATGTTTTTAATTAAATTACCAGGTAGCAGCATTCCATCGTGCTCTTTCTTATACATTCTTACTTTTGGTTATCCCAGTCTAACTCCCTCACCTCCCCAACCCTCCTGCCCCATCCACACTTAAGCCTTTACCCTCCATTGTGCCCCCTCTCTACTTTTATGTTATACATGTTCTACTATCTCTCCTCCTGTTAAGCCTCATTCTCCTTTCCCCAATAATGTGCCCATTCTAGTTTCCTGACCTCTACAGACTCCTATTTAAATACACAGTTCTAAAATTTCACAGCTAGGATTCACATATGAGAAAGTTCCATGGGATGCTGAGAAAAAGGTGTATTCTATACTGTTCAGAGAGAAAATTATCTGGATGTAGGCTAAGTACATTTTTGATCTATGATGTCATTTAATTTAGATACTTCTGTTTATTTTTTATTGGGATGATCTGGCAGTTGGGGAGAGGAGGGTGAGAATAGGTATCAAAGTCACCCACTTCTATTGTGTTAATCTGTGACTTTAGATCTAATACTGTTTGCTTGATGAAAATTTATTGACCTCTCTTTGGACCATATATGTTCGGAATTAGCATTTCCTCTTGATAGATCATTCTTTTAATCAGCATGAAGCAACCTTCTTTATCTCCATCACTAGTTTTGGCTTGAAGTCTATTTTGCCATATTAGAACAGCAACATGTACTAGCTTCCTCGATCCACTTGCTTAGAATACGTTTGTCAATTCTTTTACCTTAAGGTAGTGTTGGGTTTGTGTGTGTGTGTGTGTGTGTGTGTGTGTGTGTGTGTGTGTGTGTGTGTTGTATGTGTGTATGTGCTTGTGTGTTTTGGAGGCACCAAATAGATGGTTCCTGTTTTTTACATATTTATTTTATTTTTTAACTATTTTATTTATTTATAAGAGAAAGAAAGAAAGAAGAAATAGAGAGAGAAATGAAGGAAGGAAGAAAGGAAGGACAAAAAGGAGGAAGGGATGGATGGAAGAAGGGAGGGAGGGAAGAAGGGAGGGAGAAAAGAAGACATCGAACATATGAATTTCTTGGTGCATGGGTTGAGAACAAAGGATTCCAGCTCTCTCCTTTCACCATGTGGGTTTCCAGGTCAAACTCAGGTTGCCAGGTTTGCCAGCAGGCACCTTACCTGATGACTTACCTCTCTAACCTGGTTCCTGCCTTTGGATTCAGTATATTAGTCTTTATTTTTTGATTGGGAAGTTGAGATCATTAACATACATGGATATTGCTGAGAGGTATGCATTGATTCCTGACGTTTTGTTTTAGTGACACTTGCTATTTTTCTCTTCATTTGCTTAACTATTACTATAGTACCATTTCTTTTTTCCTGTGACCCTGTGAATGGATTTGTTTTCTCTTCAAAGGATTATTATATTTATATTCTGTCAACGTGACTTAGTGGTCATTAAATTCCCTTAGTCTATTTTTTGTTATGGAAAGTTTTTATGTTGCTTTCAACTATGACATAACTTTGATGGGTAAAATAACGTAGTTTAATCTTTTCAACTTGAAATACAGGCGGAGGGATGGCTTCATGGTACCTCAAAAGCAAAAGAATCTGAGTTTGGATCCCCACATCCTATGTAAAAATGCCAGCAGCCTGCACAGCCACTTCTGGAAGGCAGAGCCTGGGAAACTTCAGAAGAAAGCAAGAAGGTGTGATTCCCAATCCAGGAAGATTCCCACAGTCATCCTTGAGCCACCAGAGGTACATGGGTGTGGTGCATGGGCATGTGCACATGCATGCATGTACACACACACACACACACACACACACACACACACACATACATTAAAAAAAGAGAATTTAAAATACAACTTTCCAACCCCCCTCCACTTTTAAGGTTTCAGCTGACAAATCTGCTATAATTCCGACAGGCCTGCTTTAATATGCCACTTGGTGTTTTTCTCTTGCCACTTTGAATATATTTTCTTTGCTCCACATATTTAGCTTTTCGTCATAATACGATGAGGAGAGAGTCTTTCCCAGTATTGTCTCTATGGTGTCCTGAATGCCTCCTGCGTCTAGACAGGCATCTCTCTTTCTAATGCTGGTAAATTTTCTGTTATGATTCTATTGAAGATACTTTCTGTGCCTTTTGAGTGGGATTCTTTTTCTTCTGTACCCATTATCCATAGATTGGGTCTTCTCAGAGCGTCACATATATTTTGAAGTCACACAGATACTTTCTTATTATTGCCCTTTCTTTTTATTTGACGTAACATGTTTTTCATTTGGAGCATTTCACAAAGGTCTTTTTACTTGAGTGTATAGTTTAGAAAATAGTACCTCAGTTCAAGAGCTCATTTCCTGAGTAGGATAGCAACTGTGAGAACAACCACAGTTGCTGGATATTATTACTGTGCAAATTTCATGCTCCAATAACATGTGTCCCTTTTGCTTTCAGAGAATGTTGAAGGATAAACACCTAAGGGTAGCATGGGTGAAAACTTAGATTTCACTTAATAAGATTACAAACAGGAGATTCTTGTCCCTTCGGAGAATTGATCAGTCCATGTCACCATGTAAACATGTAATTAATAAACTTTTAAATTCCTCGTCCTTAGCATGGCGTGTCTGGGCCTTTTAAATTTCACAATGGCACCAAAAACCCAGGGTGGGGCACTCCATCTCGGACCTCCGCACAAACCGTGAAATCACCTACCTACACTTGGAACATATGCAGTCAACTGAGGTCTGTCTGCCTCCCAAGCAGAAGGTCTTGAGTTCAGATCCCAGGACCTACATTAAAAAAAAGCTCCAAGGGGAAATGGTGGCAGGCTGCACTTCTACCTCTGGGTGGGTGAGCCTGGGAAATCCAAGAGCAAAGCAGAAGGAAGTAGCAGCAATCCAGGAAGATTCCGGAAGTCAATTTGGTCCTCCACAGGGAAACACAGTGCCACACTCTTCTCTCTCAGACATACAAACACAGTTAATAAATAAATAAAATATTTAAAGATGAGTTCTGAAAAAGAGATAACAAATGAGAAGGAAGTAGGGTGGGTAAGGATAGGTGCGATTATCAGATTGACTAGAAAAGGCAACACTCAAGGTGTGTAAAATGATTGAGAGGAGAGAGTTGTGTGTCAGGATCTATACATTTTACAGATTGTTAAAGCTATGGATGATTATAGTAAAAAGAAGCAAGAGTAAGGATGAGAGAAAGAGGAAAAGACAGAAACAAGAGGGGAAAGGCATGGAAAGTGGGCGAACAGGGTCAGCAGAAAGAGAAACAACAGTTCTAAACCCTAAGTGAGCAATTTATAAAGGAAAGCAAAGCCATCATGAAACACGTCATATTGAAGATTTGCTAACAAAAAATAAGAAATAAAAAAATACTTCTAGAGTGGATTGTTGCAGAGGTGAATTTATCAGCTTGCTCTGTCTCTATCAGGCTCTGCATGGGGTACTGTATGGGGCAGGGGTGAGTGTAGCCTCTGTTCTGTGAGGGTCTAGTGTATGGGATGGAAAAGTTGTAAGTCTTCCAGTGACCTCCACCCTGGCTTCTTCTGGCTCTGTGGTTTCAGTGTGTGTGAGAAGAGGAGCTTCCCTTGAAGTTTGCCCGTGTCCTCCTGTTTTATGTGGCAAGCCGGCATTAACCTTTTTGGGGGAGGGCTTTCAACATTTGAATTTGTGATATACATTGGTGAGCCTCATTTCAAAAACTTTCATTCCTTTCATAGTCTCCTCAAGGACATATGAGATGCTTGCCCCACATACCTCTTATCTTTACTTCTTTGAGAGGGAAGATGATCTCTTGGAATTTGCACATTGTTTAAGAGGTTTTGAAAAGGTTTTCCAATGATAAATTCTCTCTCTCTCTCTCTCTCTCTCTCTCTCTCTCTCTCTCTGCCCATAGAGTCACTGTTTTTTTTCATTGAATGGTGTTTTATTTATGTACTTAATATTTTTTTATTCTTTGACACTTCAACACAATGAATTTATGTGTTTTCAACAGTTACTACTCAATTGTACCCCCCTCCCCGAAGTCGTACCTTATACTTCTCTCCTTTCTAGTTATTCTCCCTCCTGCATCCACGTCTTATTGCATGTGTGACTCACGGCGTTTCATTCGGGATATGTGGACTGGCAAGGACCTGAGTGCTTGCTGGGGCATAGATGACTTATCAATGGGTTAATTGTTGAATAAGTTGACTCCTCTTTTTCTGTCTGGCATTAGTTTTAAAGAGTCTCTTGGGAAGTGTAGTATTTCTTGAGATCTTCCTTCATCCATGGTGAAATGTTGATTGGTCAAGTACTATGCAAATCTAGTGGAACTGGGCATTATGGAGGGAGTTTGGGGATGCAGCAGTCCTATGGTGACTGGGAGATACTGCCTGGCAGTAGCACTCCCCACCCTCAGGGGCTTAAATTCTTCCCCTTCACAAAGGTCCTTGAACCTTGGGATGGGGTGATTTCAGTGTTTTGTCTAGAGCCCAGCACTCCATATTCACTTATTGTCTGCCCTCTGTCCGGTTTGGTTCTCTGCATTATATTTCTTCCCTGCAAAAGGATGCCTCTTAATCGAATGCTGAAGTGCGATGGTACTTTACTAGTCAAGCACATACAGGTAACAGTAAGTAGTTTGTTCCCAACTAGGGCCAATGGCCTCCCCTAGCACGGGCATTCGGCTAGCTTTCCAGTGCCAGGCAAGTGCCCCTGCTAAAAAGCAGGCCTTAAATCCAATCAGAAAACAGATGTTGAGCGCAATCTCTTACATGCCATGATTGTGCCAGTGGTCTCCTCTTGCCAGCACAGCTGCTGTTGAAGTTTGCAGCTCTCACAGCTAAGTAAGGCCATGGATTGTTTCTCTTGCCTGCAGCCTACATACTTTCTGGTACTGTGAAGGCTAGCCGGCAAGGAGAACTCTCCCAAATTCATTCCAGTCGTTTTTATGTCTTGTGATGTCTGTGGTCTCATCAGCAATAAGGTCTCACTATCGGGTTCTAGATGGTGACCAAGAGCAGTGTCAAGTCCTCTTTGTTTGGGGGCTTTTGAAGCCTCTCAGACCAACGGCTCATCAGGAGGCGTCACCTACCTGGTACTGGGCAGTGTGCTTCACCACCAGGGCTTCTGGTAGGAGCACTTCAGGGCACTTTCTATTCTCTCTTGTCTTTCCCACTCTGTGCTCCTCTGTGTAGGCCATGTCAGTTACCACTTTTTCAAACTAAGTTTTTTTGAAAGACCTGTTATGTAGGTTTCTCTGTTTGCATCTTATCTTAGTGCTTATTTTTACCCCCGCCCCCCACTTCATCTTCCTTAATTCCCCTTCACTTGCATGGCCTGTTTGAAAACATGGGAGCCTAAAATCTCATACTCAGCCTTTTGTGAAGAATTGGTGTGCTTGCTGGTTGATTCAAAATCCCATTAGCCTATTTTTGCTCCTATCTCTCTTCTCCTCTCTCCCTCTCTTCCCTCTTTCTTGTGCTCTCCACCTCTCTCCCTCCTATTTTCTCCCTCTGTTGATCTCTTCATCCCCCTTCTTCCTCCTTCTTCCCTCCCTTTCTGTCCCACCTCTCCTCCTGCCCTCTTTTCAAATGCCCTTCCCCTCCCCTCCTGGACCTCCACTCTCCTCCTCTCCTCTCCACTTCTCGGCCTCCCCTCCCCTCCACTGTTCCCCTTCCCTCCACTGTTCCTCTCCCATCCCTCCCCCCTTCCTCCCCCCTCTCCTTCCTCCCCTCCCTCCCTTTCCCCTCCTTCTCCCTCTCATTTCTCCCCCTCCCTTCTCCCCATTCCTTTGTAATATTTCTTAAAATAAGGTCCCGTAGTGTTTTCAAATAACCTCATAGAGCCAAGACAACTTTCCAATGATAAACTCATGCATTTTTATTCTCTGTGATTACAAGGGAGAGATTGAGTCATAAGCCCTGTTAGGCATTGAATCTTTGAAGAAGGGCAGTTCAATGAAAACTGTAAAGGCCGCAGCAATTGCGGCCCGTGGAATCTTTGAAGAAGGGCAGTTCAATGAAAATTGTAAAGGCCGCAGCAATTGCGGCCCGTGGTCATAACAGGGTCCCTGGCTGGGCCCTCACAGGGCCTTCTGGATATACTCAGCCGAGGCCGCCTTGTAGTCTCTGGTGGTGAAGAGAGACGCAGCATCGTGGGCCAGATAATGCAGGAAATCCTGCAGCAACGCCATCACCAGCGCCCGGTTGGCCTCGTCCAGCAGCGAGGTGGCCAGCAAGCCTGCGACCCGCGTGAGCAGCCGCAGCAGGTGCGGCGCGCCGTAGATCTGAGACATGGGCACGTTGGGTCGGGCCACGAGGATCTCGGCGTGCTGCGGCTTTTCGAATTTGCACAGCAGCTGGGTGGGCAGCGTGCAGTTGAAGTACTGCTTGATTCCTGCCAGCACCTCGCTGACCTCGTACTCCTTGGTCGC